>OY284481.1:33245635-33957639 GCA_958336345.1 Dorcus parallelipipedus | reverse complement strand
TTGGGATCTCGGAAACTAGCGGAGCTAGAGAGACGGTTAAATGGGGAAAGATTTGTAGTTTTTAGGAGCCCAGTTTTAATGCAGCTTTTGTTTTTTTTGTTAAAGTTCATGGCTGGCTAGATATTTTGAAAAAACTGATTTTTTTATAAATTCGTTAAATGCATATAGCTCGGTTATTCTTGATTTTAGAGAGAAGTTGCAAGACAAAAGTTGTACAGAATTATGTTCTTAATTAAAACAGTCGAACTAACTTTTCCATATAAGCTCTTATTTTTCAGTTATGACATAAACGTCAGTTTTTTTTAAATGGAAACCATAGTAGGTCATGAGTGAAAAAGAAACGCCTTTTTTTTACCTTTTCAACGATGTAACATTCGATATGGTTATTTAAAAAAACGACGGAGATACGGCAGTTTTTTCTCTTTCAAAATTGTTAATATGGTTGGCCATGGAAAACAAAAGTTTATTGACAAATGCAAATTATAAAACGATGAGCAAATAAAAAATTAGATTAGAGTAGGCGGTGCAAAGAAAATGTATATCTGTGATTAAATAAAAAGTACAGTTATCGTAGTAACAGCGAATCACAAGACTCTATTTTGAATTTTAACGTACCCTTAAATTTTTAACAGCCTGTTAATAAGTTACAGAATAGCCCCTAATGACGGACGTTCTACTAGGAAAGCAGTAAATTCGATTTTAAAGAGGTGTAAATTTATGTATTGCAAATAATGGTGGTCTTTTCGAACATCTTTAGAAATATTTTTAGTTTATTTTTGTTCTCGATAGTTTAGATTTGTTAAAAGGTTGAAGGTTCTCCTAGGAGGCTATTGAAATATTGAAACCATTGTTGGTATTAGAGTTTTGATTCTGAAACGTATGTAAAAAGAAACGGCGAACAAAAACGTCAAAGTAATATAAGTGAGCAAATAAAAATCAGATTTGAGTGGGCTGTGCAATGTTTGTGATTAACTGAATTAATTAATGTAAACATTCATGGACTGTCAAATGTATTGACCTTTTATTTAATCATAGACATACATTTTTTTTTGCAGCGCCTACTCTAATCTGATTTTTATTTGCTCACCATTTATAACTTGCATTTTGTCAATAAACTTTTGTTTCCACGGCCAACCATATTAAACAATTTTGAAAGAGAAAAAACTGCCGTATCTCCGTCGTTTTTTTTAAATAACCATATCGAATGTTTACATCGTTGAAAAGGTAAAAAAAAGGCGTTTCTTTTTCACTCATGGGCCCACTATGGTTTCCATTTAAAAAAACTGATGTTTTATGTCATAACTGAAAAATAAGAGCTTATATGGAAAATTTAGTTGGACTGTTTAATTAAGAACATAATCCTGTACAACTTTTGTCTTGCAACTTTTCTCTAAAAATCAAGAATAACCGAGCTATAATGCATTTAACGAATTTATAAAAAATCAGTTTTTTTCAAAATATCTAGCCAGCCATGAACTTTAAGAAAAAAAACAAAAGCTGCATTAAACTGGGCTCCTAAAACTACAAATCTTTCCCCATTTAAACCGTCTCTCTAGCTCTGCTAGTTTTCCGAGATCCCAATGCTAAACATCGAAAAAAAACTCACCCTGTATATATAAAAAAAAATTTAATAAAAGTTGTGCAGGTTTTCCATTCCGAATAAATGATAAAGCTTATAGTTTGCAATACTTTTACAGTAAAGTACCGTGCGATTTTTTGAAAACAGGCCAGACTTAGCTTTGGAATCTCCAAACGTTTGTCTTAAATAAATTTACTAATGAAAACTAATATCCAGATTTGTCAATGAACAAATATTAAAATATTCTTAAAATTGTGACCAAAATGTTTTCTAATGAAAAAAGTCGCTTTTATTAAAAAGCTTAAATTAAAAAAAAGGATGCAATTATGTTTTGCAAGCGAACATTTATTGCGATGTTTTGACATTAAAATAGGTTGAATTATTTTGACGTTTGTTTGAAAATAATCTCATCTAATGGCCGTTTTGCACTATAACATTTTCTAACTAAAATCTGTTACTAAGTGAGTGAGAAGTACCAATTCAACCAATCAGAATTCATTGTGGTAGGTTATCTCTCTCACTTTGTATCAAAAAATGTTATTTATAATGTAAAACAGCCTTAAGACGTAAGTTTGCACATGTTATAGCCCACTCTGGCCTGTTTTCAATAAATCGCATGGTACTTTGTAGCGTTCTGTATCAATAAAGTATTTTTTGATTACAAGAAAATTCCATATTTTTTGAAAGACACTACCATATTAACAACAGCAGAAATTCGTATGTTATAATCTCAAGTGACGAAGTCATAATACATGATGTTTTTTAGTTTAGTCTTCAGCCACCTATTAGCTTTACCTAAAAATAAGCAGAACTGCCGCTGAAAGTAATTTTATTTTTCAAGTTTAGAAATCTGTCGCCAACGAGTCTTAAATACAAATTTAGTGGTAGTTTATTACACCGTTCGCTCTCGGATTATTTACTTGATGATGCACTCAGGCTATTTTTTTTACACGAGAAACGTACATACAAGAAAATAAACTCAGGCGATACTTGACTATGACGCGTTATATTATAAAAATAATTAGTGGTTAGACGAGTAGAATTACTCATTCAATTTTATCTTGTAACTAAAATACAATTTTAAAAATTAATGCTCTGAGGTATTTGACATTTCTCAACGTTTTTGGAACTCGGAAATTTCAGTTAATTTATCTTTAAATACCTCGTTTCGTATCCAACATTAGTTGATGTTTTTTTTTCTTTTTTGACATTTTTATTCATCCACCCGATCCAAATGCTCAATTCGTTTTAGCTACTAGATGCGATGTTTAAATCCCAAAAGTGGTTATGTTCTGAATTTTTATTTACCTCTGGGTAGAAAACCAGTGACTTATTTATTCCTAAAGTAGAAGCAGAATCTGCGGCGAACAAAATTTATGACAGCAATGCAGGAATTCTTTGGTAATCAGGGTCGACGTAGAAAATATGTAACAATAAACATTTTGAAATTAAAAATTTACATTCATTTCTATTTGCTTCACTTGATTTCCGGGCTGGAACCACGTACCGTAAGGTCTACGCATCTGCAGCGATAACAAAAAGCAGCGATAAGACCAAACTGCAAAGAAGCCATGAAGAAGTCCCTTGAGGAGTGGACTCAACATCGGCAAAGTCCAAAAAACGAAGACGCAGTTCCAGTCCAAGCCAAGTGAAACAAGGACCACGGTCGCAGATGTCTTCAAACCAAGTTATTTTTATTTGGTAAAATAAAATTAATTAAAATAACTGAGAAAGCTATTACAGAAATAAGAAGATTTACTGCTGCTTCATTGTTGCGAAAAGGGCAATACACAAATTTAAAATGGAAAAACATGGAACAGCCCATTTAAGAAAAGAGTTGGAATAGGAATTATTTAAGTTGTTCACAGTGGACGAAGAATGAAAAACACGATATGCGTCCATTAAAACAACTGCAGGGGAGTTTGGTAAGGGATGCGCTTTAAGTCTGCTCCTCTTCATGTATTAGATGAAGTAAGTGATAAGAGAAAGTAAGAACAAAAATTAAAACGTACGGGTTAGGATGGTTTAATCACAATCAATAGATGTGTGTTTTTGCTCATAATATTATATTGTTTACGGAAAACAAAAAGAATTAGAAACAAACTTACAAGAAGGATGCACGAAGTCAAGGGGCAAACGTATAATTAGAAAATAACCATCTTAAGGAATCGAAAGCGCTTAGTCCTTTTCTGTCTAACGACTTTTTTTAGGCGAGGGGCGCAATTTTTGGAGCACGTTTTTTACGGTCAAATTATGAACTATTTTAAAGAACTCCAACTCAATAGGTAGCACCTACTAGGACTACTTGCCCCTCTACGTTTTGCTTCTTTTAATTTATTTGTTATTAAATAACAAGTTACGAACAATTTTTTTTTGTCTCTTAAAAAAGGGAAGAAAAATTAAATATAAGAAAACAACACAGTACACCACACAAAAAAAGAAAATTTTCAAATAAAATAATGTTTGTAATTTGTTAGAAGTTGTTCATTAAAAAAAAATAAGAAGCAAAATTAAGTGGTTGGGCAAGCAATCGAATCCCGGATCCTCCTTCCAATAGGTATAAGTATATGTATACTACACACTGTGCTGTAGAGCCTCGAGTTCCTTATTTCGATAAAAGGCTTATAATTTGCTATAAAAAAGCCATTACACAGAAACGAACTTCAAATTCGGAATCATCGACTCCGATTCTTTCAAAGATGGCACTATTCTTATTTACTGCTTCCACCCTGACTGCATATATCTTCCTTGTTGGCTATTTGGAACTAGAAGGCAACTAAATTGGTATTCGAAATAAACACCGATAAAATAAGAAGAACGGTTATTCTGAAAGAAGCAGAAGAACATGTGAAGACGTGTCAACTAAAAATCCGGAACACTATTATCATAGACTATTATCAATTAGCTATTTCCTAAATCCAGTTAGCTTTGTCAAAACAATTGTGTTATTATGTTCAATTAATAAATATCAAAAATCAAAACAAGCGTTATGGTCCCCACAGTGGTGCCTTTAACTTCTGTAACTGACAAGATGAAGATGTCGAAAGAAGATTCTCTTAGAAAGCGTGCGTTATATAAGGAACATAGAGAGAAAGAAAAAGCAACTTGTTCAGGAGGCAGTCAGAAAACTTGGACAATCTTATTCAAAATTAAAGTTTGTTTTTAAACTAGGAAGAATAACAGTTGTCGGTTTGTTGTCACTGTAACATTAAATCAAAAATTAATTTGGCTTGCTTAGGAGGTTTACAAATTCTTCAAATAACCAGTTTTAGCAAAAGATTTTCTTACAAGTTTAAAACTGATTGAAATTGTCGCATGAATTACGAAAGATGTTAATTTTTAGGCTTGCGTAAAACAAAAATAACTTTGCGAGTTTTTGGCGGGCAAAATTCAAATGACTCCTCCTAGTTCAAAAACAAACTATAGGCAAGAAAATTAAGGGAAATATTAAAGGAAGATAATGTTGTTATAAGAAAGAGAAACTCGGCTCCAAAATATAGTGAATCTCAACTGAAAAGTCAAAAAGGTTTTTAGGTACTGCTTAAGTTGCACGATGGGCATTTGAAGCCGTCAAATCAAGCTTTTGTAGCAATGGAAGATGAGTCTTACTTTACTTTAGAAAGCACCAAGTTGCAGATAATGAAATAACAGTTATTGCTATAGAAGTCGATTTTGAAGTCATTTACAAAAGGAACTGTAAGTTCGCCAAGAAAGTTTTGGTAAGCCTAACGATAAGTAGTAACAAAGGAAGATCCGTCCTCTTCATCGTCCTTCAGGACTTAGTGTGCATTCGAAGGAATGTACCTTTCCTACGAAAATATCACAATGATGGCAATTATATCTTTTGGCCAGACATGGCTACGGCACACTATGCGCTCGATACTGTAGCCATGTAAATCAAATATATGCCGTGAGCAGCAATCAAGCGCTTTTTGTATCAACTCAAGCAGAAAGTTTATGAAGGTAGCTGGGAAGCAAAAACAACAGAGGAATTGAAAGCCAGAATCAAAAGCAATGTCCATCAATTCAGACTGCGTCAGTTCGGAGTATAGTGCGGATTACACGTCATCTTACATCAGATGAATATTATTATATGTCTGTCTTAATTAAGTAATGTTTTGTTTAGATAATAAAATACAGTTGAGAAAAGATTTTCCGAATTTTTAGTTGACACACCCTTAAGTATCAGAATGAATAAAACTAGTAGAAAGTTATAAAGAGAAGCTAACTAACAGCTGAGGAACGAGAAAAGAACTGAACAGTAGGATTAAGGCTGCAAACAGATTGTTTCATTCACCTAATAGAAACATTTTTAACCACACAAAGAAGGTGACAGTCTACAAGACATATATTTGGTTGTGAAAATTGGGTGCTTACTGAAAAGCAAAAGAATAGGCTACAGATGGCAGAAGAATTTTGGAAGTAAAAAGTACCGATAAATTGAGATCACAAAATCTTTTAACCGGACACTAAATCTCGCACTATACACTTAACGTTTCACCGTCGTTCGACAGCTTCGTCAAAAGTGACAGCTTCGTCAAAAGTGATGAAGCTGTCGAACGACGGTGAAACGTTAAGTGTATAGTGCGAGATTTAGTGTCCGGTTAAAAGATTTTGTGATACAAATTTCATCGAACAAGAATCAACTTTAAAGATAAATTGAGAATTACTGAAATAAGAACAACTCAGTGTACTACTTTAAAAATTAAAGAACACGAACTAAGGTGGTTTGAGCACCTATGTAAGGTGTACTGCAGACATAAAAATTTTTGGGATTAATTGTCATCCTTCTAATTGGTGTTAAAATATGGATAGAGTTTTACCCGAAAATTTGTAAAACTTATCAAATTTAGTGATATTGTCATCTTTGCCTAATTCGTTAATTCAAAAACTAGGAAATAAGTTACACTAAGGCCTGAGTGTACCATCATGGTTTAACTTTAAACTTCGATTTATTTGTATGGAAACAATCTTCAATGCTAAGGATAAATTAGATTGAGTACCTTAAGAAATCAGGTGTTTACTTATTAAAGTGGATAAGTTTTTCTACAAGAATACAAGAACACGTCCGATCGTTTAATTTACAAAAAACAGATTCAACTTTCATTTCAACAAGTCATTTAGTAGAAAATAACCATAATTTCCCCGAAAGCAACGTATAAATTTTACATCTAGCAAACAAAGATCCGAAACTAAATTTACTAGAGTCATTGGAAATTCATAAAGCAGCAGGCAACCCAGAAGTAGAATTACTTAACGACGAGACGGACCTAATATACACCGTCTTATTCAAAGCTTGTATTTAATTCCTAAAATTTACCCACCCCAATTGTAATTTCTTTGCATCTGTTTAGAAAAACCTTTGTATAAATCCGATCATGTCTCCGACTTTATTTTAGTTCGAAAATGACAGTAAACTTGTTGAAACTGCAATCACAATAAATAAACCTAAGTGATCTTATCCAAGGAAATACGTGTTGTGTTTTATTTTTATGTTTAATATGGAATTTCATAAAGTAACGGCTGAGAGTGTTAATTATTGGAAACAATTGTCTTTACAATTGATGCTATGGGAACAAAGCGAAGTTTAAAGTTAAACCATGAATGTACAATCGGCCCTAAATAGTAAAATATTCTGTCTGAATTGGTGAAAGTCATCAACGCATTCAATCCAAAAAAGTAAAAGTGTCATCCTAAGGGTGCTAGTTCACACTTATTTACTTTTCGTCTATCGGTAAATTCTGCTGTATGATCGAAGGGGAATGACGTTCTCATTACATCGGGGAATATTGGCTTCGGCCTTATGAATACTCTATTCCAATTCCTCTTGAAATAAGGAGTTCAATAATTATTTCCGCACAAAATAACGAAGGATAAAAGACGGTTTTTATTTGATTCTTTATTTGTTGTTACAAATATTTCAAAAGCAATAATCAAATGCCTGCATATCTAATATTTATTTCGTAAAGTTTTACATCTTGAGGTATAGGTACATACGTAATAGATGCCATATTGAAAAAAAGTGCATTCCTATCTTTGGAGTAGTTAAAATACAAGTTAAGATATAAGTGACTGCCCCAACAGTAGAGATCCGCCACGAAATTTCAAAATTTTAAAAGCAGCCAAACTCCCTAAACCAAATTGTTCAAAATCTGAATTTCAAGCCCTCAAAACCCTGAAAAATAACCCAGATATTGTCATACTCTCCGCAGACAAAGGGAATGCCACTGTAGTTTGGGACCGCGCAGAATACGACCAGAAAATCAACATCTTATTAGACGACCCTGCCTACCAACCCTTGCGACGGAGTCCAAACTCACGTATAGAACGTACCGTAACGACTTTAATAAATACTTCTTCTATCCCACCAGAAACACAAAAAGTCTTGATATTGACGCTCATGTCCGGCTCCTACTCATGGTCATGAGAAGATACTTTACTATTAAAAATTAACATTGTGATTAGGTAGAAAGAGAATTACGTGTGTTCTGAAAGGTATTATTATTAACTTTTAGCTCTCGCATGAAAGTAACAAGTGTCTAAATAAAAACCTGGTCAAGTGGGCTACATTTAGTAATTCTATTATGTAAATGCAATGGACAAGTTCATGATCACAACCTACTTGACCAGGTTTCTATTTAGACGCTCGTTACTACCCATAGAGTACACATACTGCTATTACCTTTCTAAAAATTCGTATTGGAAATATCACATCACAAGTAACAATTGGTATATTCTGACAATTTTGTTAACATAAAGTTTCTTCTTGATAGAATTTTTCTTTTTCTTTTTTTCGACTTACATTATTGTACTCTGTTGAACGTGGACCTCCCATATGTCTTCCAATAATGACGTTCCTCAGCCGCCTATATTTTAAGTGCTGTATTTCTTCGTCGGTCAGACGTGATGGAGTGTGAATAAGGAATATAGTGGCATTGTTAGACAGTGTAGGAGTCGTCCTTTATAAATATCGCGTAATTCTTAAAAATCTTTATTAACTCTTGCCTTGGAATTTGGACGGCATGTCGTAGCTTTACTGTAAAACGGCATAAAGGAGTGCAATGACGTACTTTTCATTTAAGCTAAGACATGCCGTCCAGATCTCATGGCAAGAGTTGATAAAAAAATATAAAAATCACTCGGTACATGGAAAGTACTGTCCACTTTGATAATCTCAAATACCATTTTCACTATTTTCTCACTTTATTTTGGTTTTAGCCCAGCGCCTTTTCGTTCTGTATAAAGGTAAGGACATTTTCAATTAAACATTTGGTTACTTCCGAAACTGGGTCTTCTGTTGGCTCCTGCTCTTGTAGAGGGTTCCACAGAAGTTTTCTACGATTTCCAAGGCTTCTTCTTTAATAAGTATGGTTTGGCCCATAGAGATTTGTCCTTAAAATTTACATAACTCTGCTTTCTTCTATAACTCCAGTTATCTCGTCTGAAATAAATTTAAGTATTTTTCTTTTCTTACCGCTTTGGAAATATTTTTATTGTCTAAATTTTATTTTTTTTTGAGCCAAAGGATCTTTTTTGTCACTTTTGTTTACTGTGACTTTGGAAGTAAATGTTTCCTGTGCTGTCTTCAGTATATCTGAGCTTCCTTTATTTAGTGCTTCAATACCAATTTTTCCTGTTTTTCTTTCTCCAACACGAGATAATTTTTTCTCGATGCGTTTCCGATATAATTTTGGGTCTTTTATGTATGCCCATTTCATGTGTTTGGGCTGCAGGTTTCTTCTTTCTTTTTTGATGTTGATTAGGACTTTCGCTGTAACTATTCTGTGGTCACTTTCGTCCTCTGTGATTTCGTATTTTATATTACCGTCAGGACTGCACCATGTCTGCTTTCTCTGAGGCTTTTCTTTTTTCAAAAAGTTATTACTTTTCTTGAGGAAAAATGTTTCTAAATAAGTACGAAAATCTTTAGGTGATTCCATGAGTTATTCTGTTCTCAATAGTATGCACCTTCAAGTTGTAATAAATTAAAAATAACTCTCAAAACAACAATAATAAATTTGTGGTAATCAAATCTTACACTAATCTTCGGAAACAGCTTATTTTCTAATTTAATTTTGTAACTTAAAAATCCCTATTATATCAGAAATATGTAAATATGAACATTCGAATTCAGTAACAGTCAAGTTTCTCGCATTTATTTCCCTCTAGAGTCCGTGTATACAAATATATATTAAGAAGCACCGTAACCTTCCATGTCATACTCATGATCTTGGAGTCTTCTATCAGTTGACACGAAATTCAAAAAGCTGTCAGAAAACAGTCGGAGATTTGGATACTGCAACACCATAGTTGAATTGTGATTGTAATATGTGACAAATATTAAAGACTTGTTAACGTGTCTTAATTTAACTGTATCTGCAAAGTTTGTTTTAGTGACTCCAGAATTCCCAGACTTTACGGTCTCCCTAGAATCCACAAGCCCGATATACCTTTACGTCCCATAGTTAGCGCAATTAACTCACCAACCTACAAAGTTTCCAAATATCTAGCACAGAGTCTCAAACCGTTTGCAGGTAAAAGTGAAACCTTCATCCTCAACTCTCAGCACTTCGTCCAAAAAATTCTCGAGATTTCCTTAGACTCTTAGGACATTCTGGTCAGCTTCGATGTAGAATCTCTTTTCACCAAAGTCCCAATTCCCGACACCATCACAATCATCCAACAACTGTTCACAGCCTATAACCAACCCGAAGACTTAATTTCCTTAATAGAATGTTGTTTAACCTCAACCTATGTCACGTTCCGTGATCAATATTACGAACAAGTCTCAGGCACAGCCATGGGCTCTCCTGTCTCCCCAATAGTAGCCAATATTTTTATGGAAGCATTCGAACAACAAGCCCTTACTTCTTTCCCACTTAAACCCAAGTGTTGGTTCAGGTATGTAGATGATGTTTTTGCTATTTGGCCACACGGTAAGGAATCCCTAGACAACTTCTTTGAACACCTATATTCTCAACATCCTGACATCCGCTTCACTTTGGAATATGAAACTGACGGCCACTTATCTTTCCTTGATATCTTAGTAAGCCGCCTCCCTAACGGTAGATTAGGACACTCTGTGTATCGCAAACCAACCCACACTGATCGCTATCTGAATGCACATTCGCACCATCATCCTTCTCAAAAACAGTCAGTCGTTAACTCACTAGTCAGCCGTGCCTTTACCCTATCAGAACCCTCTTCACTTCAAACTGAACTGAACCACGTAACAAAAATCCTACTCAATAACAACTACAAACAGCACGACATCCAAAGATCCATTTCTCGTCATCTCGCCCCAATTCCTCCAAGTTCTGAATCTGATACACCTCCAGTCGCTACAGCTTACCTACCATAACAGATCGAATCGACAAAATACTCAAACAACAGAACATCAAATCAATTTACTTACCCATGACGAAACTTTCAGACTGCCTACCCTCCACAAAAGATCACATCCCCTTACAATCCGAAGGTGTGTACCGAATTCCTTGTTCCTGTGGACGTGAAACAAAACGGTCTGTTAGCACTCGTGTTTCTGAACATGAACGCTGTACTAGACTACTACAAACAACTGGCTCGGCCCTAGCTGAACACAAACTAGAAACCAGTCATCAAGTCCTATTCTTCGACACAAAATTTCTAGCCCGCTCATCTCATTTTTTCAATCGTAAAATCCGTGAATCCATAGAAATTCTCAAACATCCCAATAACCTGAACCGTTATACTGGCTTTTACCTACACAATGCCTGGAAACATCTCATTAACGATCCGTCACGCCTCAACAGACCAATCCCCGGTCACCGTTCCGACCCACTACTCCCACCGATCACTGTAAATACCACGACAACAGACATACCCACTCAGTATCAACGACTAACGAGAAGCAGCAGCAACACCAGCAGCAGCAGCAGCCCTGAGGAAATTCTTCTGCAATGGAGAATGAAACGTCGGCAGTAGAAGAAGTCAACGTGACGCGGTTCCAACCGGAAGCCAATTCAAACATGGACGACGGCCGTGGAAGCCTTCAAGTTAAATTCCGTTTATCTTACAGTAAGTGGCAGATGAAATAGACTCAGTCAATTTTTTAAAGTTTTATGTACATATTTTTATTTTTCAGAAAAATAATTAGAATAATTTACGTGTTTATGTTTAAAAATCATATATAACTCTATTATTAACAAAAACTTTCCAAAAAGTTTATCAAATTAATACTTAATCCATTGGCCTTTATTTTCTCGAAGCATTTCAATTCTCTTTTTCATGCTTTTCACTCCATTCATTGCAGTTTTTTTAACTATTTCGCTATTTTCCCATATATCAGTAATATTTTTGATTAAATTTTCTTTGTTTGTAATGTTTCTTTTGGATATCTCTTTCTTCAGAACAGCCCACACCTTTTCAATTGGGTTCATATCCGGGGAGTTACCCGGCCAATCCAATAACTGTATTTTGTTAGTTTTAAAGTACTCCATAACCATTTTAGATTTATGAGAAGGAGCACCATCTTGCATAAATCTAATATTTTGAGTTCTCCTAAACCAATATCTGAGTTGGGGACGTGATGTAGACTTTAGAACGTGTAAATATTGAACTGAATTCGTCATTCCTTCGACGAAATATATGTCTCCTACGCCTTTTGAACTGATCACACCCCAAATCATTACTTGTATCGAATGTTTTACCCTTTGGGTAATGCATTCAGGCAGAAATTTTTGGGCGACGACGGACAAAAATATTTCGCTCATCACAGAGTTGAATCATTGATTCGTCAGAGAAGCAAACCTAGCAAAGTCAAGTACCTTTAAAAATATTACTAAAAAAAAAAAAATACCTACGGTTTCCCAAAAGGATTCAGGTAATTTTGCAAATTGTTTTGCCCATAATTTTCATTTCTTAATCATGGCTTTAGTTAATTTTTGTTTTACGGTACAACGACGTCCAATTAAATTAGCTTCTTTTAGTCTATATCTCAAAGTCCTTTCTGATATATTTATATTTTCTGGTAGCGCTCTAAGTATTTCTTTAGCCGACCTTTTTCGCAATTTTTCTGCCGTATGAATTATTATTCGGTCTTGTCTTTCCGTGGTTTTTCTTCGCGATCCTTTGTATTTACCATTCAAGGATTCGCCACGATCAAGCTTCAACTTGATATTTTTTACTGCCGATTGCGATACATTATACTTTGAAGCGATTTGACGTTGGTTGTAGCTTGTATTTTGTAATAAAGCCTGAATTTGACTTTTAATATTGTCAGAAAGGGCTTTACCACGACCCATTTTCACCCCTATGTTCGCAAAGAAGCTTTTCAATTTTCTTGCTAATTTGTCAGTACAACTGCAATTTAAAGAAGATCTATACATTCAACAATAACAATATATTAAATTATATTACCCTGATGATATTTTGAAAAGTTTCCTTTAAAATCTTATAAAAATTGTATTATACAAAGGTACTTCTAACTTAATAATTCAACGAATGGAAATAAACAGCAAAACTGACAGACGAACCTGACGCAGGACTACTTGATCTAGATCATGGATTTTTTTTAAAACGTGCCTACCAATATATCAAATGAAATTAAATGCAAATTAGTACGTATTATCAACAAATTAAGAAATTATTTAAGTTAATTATTAAAATTTTCATTGAGTCTAATTCATTTGCCATATACTGTAACACCAGAAACGGATGGACGCGAGGGAAAACCGAAAAGGAGTTGAATTAACTCCAGATTTTTATGTACCTATGTTTGACTAACAAGTCAAAAGAATTTGGAAGGTTAGACCATATGGGAAAAGTAGTGTTGGAAGACTGAGAACAACGTGGAACCAGAGTATAGCAGAAATATTAATGCTTAGAAAAAGTATTCCGATCATAATGGGTTAAGCATCAAACTAATTCAAAGTGTGGGGGGGAGGAATATACTCTTGAGAAATTTAAAAGCACCTCTGTTGTATAATTTACCTTCAAATACGTTGCTCCAATTCAACATTAATCTCCTCGTAGTGAATTTTTTTTAATTTTCACGAACCGTCCATCTAGGCTTTCCCCATTCTGTGGAAAGGAATAATCGGGGTTTGAAAATCAGATACGTGCAAAGTGTTCGGAGTGTTTACACTCCTGAGAAATTTAAGAGTGTCTGTGTCGTTTAATTTACCTTCGAATACGTCGCTCCATATCCAACGTGTATTTTCACATTAATCTCGTTCGTGAAGTTTCGATTTGGCGGAGGAGGAGGAGAAGGTTAAAGCCGGCTCTCAGATTCCAGCGACTACGACGACGGTGGCGGCGATGATTCAGTTTCAGTCCGTTCGTGCACAGCAACGCGTTCGCAGACCATGTTGGTGCGGTCGACGAAACTTGTTCTACAAGGTGCATTGTGGATATTGTGGGCGTGCTGCTGTCATGACTCATCGATGTGTTCCAGGGAATTTTATTTCGCATGATCAACAGGTGTGTAAATAAAATGCATTTGTTTCATTAGTGTAAGTGTCGAAGCCGCCGTTCGCAGAAGAGATAAGCACCGTTATCTATAGTAAATAGCCGGCAAACGCAAACAAACAAGATAATAATTCTGCACATTATCATTGCAGGCGACTCCGAAATATAGGTTTTTACGTTCCCCGGTGCTATTTTTAGTTCCCAATCTTAAGAAAAACTTGTATTATAGCCGGTCTCAGATTGTCGTATCTCCAGAAATCTTAACCGCTCCTCGTAGAAACCTGAAACGGTATTCGGTGAACTACCTAGCTCAGAGCCTGTACACGCAAGAAACCACTCTTGACGTAACTCCGAATAAAAAATACGAGAATATTTTTGAGAACCACAAAAGAAACTAGTAATAAACATGAATTAAAGTATATAAATTCAAATACTTAAGTACTCGCTTCCAACTACATAAGATACGCAGGTAACTTTTCAGATAGTTGGAGTGCCATTATAAAAAAACTGGTGTAATTAAGCTGTTATAAAGAATTATGTACAATTTGAAACATTTTATTTAAGTAGATGTTACATATTTATAACTTTTGAACTACATTTGTCTCTTTAACTTTGTTATATGTAGTTGTCTTTTTTTTATTTACATATTAGGTCTGCTAGTGAGATTCAAATAAACTAAAATTTTAGCTTTAGCAGTTCTATAATTTGGCGGTATCCGATGTTCGAGTGAGGGTTCCATGATATAAATTAAGGATTAAGAAATTTTTATGTCTTCGATTTTTGGGATTCCCACAAATGAAAGACTTTAAAATTTCTTAACCCTTAATTTATCCTTGGCAATTCTGTTGAATATTGTCATCAAAGGAAGTGATTCTAGTAATTAATCACACGCAAAGTGATATAAAAGTTCTTATGTTAATCATTTAACAAAATATTTCATAACTCATTATGAAATGAATTTATTAATTACATATCTCATTAGATATGTTTAAACTCTCGACTGAAATCTTCTTTTCCTCTTCTCTCCTTTCGCTTTGTCTATGAGAGAGTTGAATTGAATGTGTACTTCTTCCATTCCAACCTAATTCTGCTAGTTTATTTGATCCTCTCTTTCCTTTCTTGTTTTTTTTTCTGCTCTCTCTTTAATCATGTGTCACGTGGTCTTCTCTTAACTTGGTTTTTTTAAGCATGATAGAACTTTAAATTGCAATAAAACATATTGCTGTGATATTACCCAAATTAATAAAAGTTCCATACATACCACACCATCAAAGGAAGGAAATCCAATTAAAATTTCTTTAATTCATATCAAATTATTTAATACACCACATCTATACATACATCATAAACAAAGTATCTGAAAATAAAATCATTATTAAAAACCAAATTCAAAGAAAGTAAACAATTAAACTTACCAAAGCTAGATAAAAGTGAATTCCGTTAAAAACAAATCAAGAAGTTTTTGTCCAAATCATGTAATGAAAAACAAGGTGTCCCGGCGTACGAACGAAAGGTTCCTGAATAAACTTGACCGACGACATCACCTTGGGCATTGCATCCGATGCTCACCTCAAGTTGTGGACGGACGGCGCATGCAGCTGAGGACGACAGATGACAGGGACTGACGGCGTGCGGATGAAGGCGGCAGAAAGAGGGGACACCGAAATATTAAAAGCTTTGGATCAACACCTGAAATTATAAATATAATTTGTTTGGGATGTCAAAATCATTCATGGATTTATTTTTGGGATATCTGTTTAGGAAAAGTTTATATTATATTAAGATTAGATAAATATTGAAATTATACTTACAAATTGTTAATATATTAAGAAAAAACTGTATTATAACAAAATTTACACGACATTCTAAATTGACATTGATTAACGTCAGACTTAAAAATTGAATCACAAACTCTTTTAAACGGACACTAAATGGCGCATAAACACTTAACGTTTCGCAGTCGTTCGACAGCTTCGAACGAAACCTTAAGTGTTTATGCGCCATTTAGTGTCCGTTTAAAAGAGTTTGTGATACAATTTTTATCGGACAAGAACCAGCTTTAATTAAAAATTGAAGTTTAATAAAAAGAGATGAAATTAAAATCCGATTTGAAAAAGCTCGACGTTGCCATAAAAACGGTTAACATGGAAAATAAATATTTATACGAGTCGTAATTAAGGAAAACGTAATCAAAATTCTCATTGACAATCATACCTCTCAATACATAACATCTAAAAATAATTCTCTCTGATTCTCATAACTCAAATCAAATATTACTTTCAATTCATTCATTAATAATTAATCGTTCACGTTGAATTATCTTTTCCGTTATAAATAGTTTTTCTAGTTAAGTATTCATTAATTTTGACGTTAATAGTTTTTCTTTCGACTTTGACAATTTACAATTTATTATAAATAAATTCTTTAATTAGACTGAATTAGATCTATTATTTTAAATAAGGAAAGATCTTGCAAAGGAGGAATTATAACAGTGAGTAAAAGAAAGTCTAAATTTATGTCATAATTGTCAGAAATTTTTAGAGAACTGTCAAAACATAACAGTTAACTTTAAGTCGATTAACGAATACTATCCATATACTATCATCTACGATTCGCAACAATCGTAAGCGAGGTATTTAAACCAACTGATAAAAATTTAAAGCCATATTAAAAGTTATTCAACGAATGTATCAAAATACGATTCGCAACAATCGTAGTTCGGTCATCTAAACAGAATAAATTTCAATATATACAAATTCTTGAAATATCTAATTAACAGTAGATTGGATACGATTAGCAACAATCGTAATCGATTTGTAAAAAGAATTAGAAATTACAATACATACACTTTTTAAAAATTTTAAAATATAAAAAGACTTTCTTAACTGGAAGGACCCACGATCTAAATAAAGCCTCACAAATAATAAGAAGAATCCTATTGAAAGATAAATAAAAAGGAAAAAGAAAGAAGTAATTAAATAAGAAATTAAAAGTATTCATTACTACATAATAAATTGGCTTCACCGAGGCAAAACCTATATCACTACATAATAAATTGGCGCCCAACGTGGGGCCATAACATATCACTACAATATGTATATTAATTGACAGGATGATATATTCGAAAGATTATTCTATGACATTAATATTTAAAAATGATTTCGGACAAATGTGAACCACGGCTACGTCTGATATATCGTATTCTATCAGTCCAATTTTGCCCATAAGTTGGGCCTTATGTCCACAATAACGCGAGTTATGTTGGCTTCCAGTACATCAATCGTTGCTGGTTTATTACCATAAACCTGAGACTTGACATATCCCCAAAGAAAATAATCGAGTGGCGTCAAATCACATGACCGTGCAGGTCAATTCACAGATCCATTTTTGGAGATAATGTTGTTGCCGAATGTTTGTCTCAATATTTCAATTGTTGCGATTGCAGTATGGCATATGGCATCATCCTGTTAGAACCACATCCCTTCCAGATCGATGTCTTGCAAATTTGGAACCAAGTAATCATTGATCATGGTTCTGTAACGTACACCATTGACAGCAACGCGCACTCTGGCTTCATTTCGAAAGAAATAAAGTCCGATGATGCCACCCGTGTGCAATCCACACCATACGGTGCATTTTTCTGGATGTAGCGGATTCTCGTGAGTCGCTTCAGGATTGGTTTCAGTTCAAATGTGACAATTTTGTTTATTAACATTCCCATTAAGCCAAAAATGAGCCTCGTCACTAAACAAAACTTTGCGATAGAACAGAAGGTCAGCTTGCATTTGATTTTCAGCCCATTCACCGAACATACGATGCGAACAATGGTCATTTGACTTTAGTTCTTGAACCATTTGGAATTATAAGGATGGAGACCAAGATCTTTACGTAAAATTTTCCACGTAGTTGCCGGAGAGAGCCCAAGTTGCTGAACGACGACGAATCGACAAATTCGGATCTTCCCTAATAACAAGTGTCTAAATAAAAACCTGGTCAAGCAGGCTACTTTTAGTAATTCTGTTATATAAATGCAATGGATAAATTCTCGATCACAACCTACTTGACCAGGTTTTTATTTAGACGCTCGTTACTATCGTCAACAGCAGCATTTTCCTCGGTACGCACCTTTCTACGCCTTGTTGGTGTTTTGACATCACATAGCGAATAAGTTGTATGAAATCTATTCACAATTCTGCGAATAGCTTGCTCCGTTGGTCGATTATGTACGCCATAAAATTCACGAAGAGCTCTATAAATTTGGCGAATAGAACACTGATTTTGAAAATAAATTGCCACAAGTTGGGAGCGTTGCTCTAGTGTCAAGCGTTCCATGCTGATTTGTCAAAGCATACTAATTACAAATATCACTTATAGCGCGCAAACTGACAATTGATTTCACAGCTACCGCTAACCGAAGTTCTATCATGCTTAAAAAAACAGCCTTTATAAGAGAGTTGAATTGCATGTGTACTTCTTACTTACAATTTTCCATTCCAACCAACTTCTACTGGTTTATTTGGCCCTGTGTTTCCTTTCTTGTTTTTTTCTGCTCTCTTTAATCGTGGATCACGTGGTCTTCTCTTAACTCGTTTTTTTCGTCTTCTCCTTTTTTTGTCTATGCACGATGCAGTTTGTATTGGCTGCAATACGCAATTTTTACCGTGCGTATGCGCATTGACAAATGTGTGTGAACAATAATTGTTAATTAACCACAATAAGACCACTCAATTATGAGGCACCATAATATTTACATTCAGAAATTGCAATTACTCAGAAATTGCCGCGAACAAATATATTTTTTAAGGTCGTTTTACAGTTCGTAATTGTTGCCGGCAATGAAAATTGCAGCGATTTGTATGCGCGGTATTTGCATGCTGTATAAAAATACAACACTGCGCATGCGTGCAATACAAATCGCTGCAATCTTCATTGCCGGCAATAAATAATTGCGAACTGTAAAGCGGCCTTTATGTGCAATGTTCATTGCATTGCATTGCGTCCATGTAAAACCTGCTTAAGAGAGTTGAATTGAATGTATAGTTCTTTCATATAATTTTCCATTCCAACCTACTTCTACTGGTTTATTTGATCCTCTCTTTCCTTTCCTCTTTCTTCTGCTCTCTCTAATCATGTGACACGTATCCTCTTTTAACTTGATTGAACTGAAACAATAAAATTGTAGAAATATTTAAAGTATTATTGAACATAAGGATAAGGTGCAAGGTTTGTAGTACCAAATTTTTAAATAAAAGTAGATATGGGATGCGTAAGCACAATAACAATCAAAACGTTATTGTGTGACAGATAATAATAAATAATTAAAACTTGCATGATCTGTTTGGTTTTCTCAGAATAAATGGCCAGTTTCTACCCAGTGCGATTGCCTTATAAGGAAATTACTGATGAAGCAATAGGAAAGAAAACGCCAAAAGAATTTTTCAAGAATTCAAGTATAATACATTATACGCCCAATGAAAAATGCGCGAGTGTAATAATTTGCTGAAGTTTCATATTTTCATTTTAAGTAGCGACATCTTTCGATCGCTTTTTGACCTGATATTTCAGTGGAAGTCTCGACTTACGGTTCTGCTGACGAAGGCCCAACTAGGCCTGAAACAACTGTACAGAGCATGCTCGAGGAATCCGCTGTAATCAAAACCGATTTGCACAATTGTTTTTCAAAATTCTCATATGCTTTGACAGCAAGCGTGGCCGCCTTGCATGGGATGACTTATTATGTAGCGAACTGGCTTCAATTTGTCAATCCTACTGCAATGTCAGGTCAAAAAGCGATCGAAAGATGTCGCTACTTAAAATGTTCATTACTTTCACATCGCAATGGCGAATAACCTAGGACAGATCGGTTTGGTTTGCAGTGGAAGTCTCGAGCTACGGTTCTGCTGACGAATGCCCAACTAGGCCTGAAAGAGCTGTACAGAGCATGCTCGAGGAATCCGCTGTAATCAAAACCGATTTGCACAAATTTTTTTCATATTTTCATAATTGAAGGACACAGAACAAAAAGATACAAGTGATATAACGGTGCAACTGACACTTATATACACTTCGCCGCAAAATTAGAGGATAATTAGTAAAATACTAAAAATGTTTGGTCAACATGGCATTATCGCTTTTAAAATCTTAAAATAAGTTATTTCAGACTTTGTAATGCAAACAAAACAAAATTGAATTCAATAACTTTTATACCATCTCTAACATTTCATCATAAACAAGAAATAGTAAAAACGAAAAATTAAACTTAAAATCAAAACAACGATTAATAGCGGCTGTGTCCACCCCTTGCTGCTATGCAAGCTGCAATTCTTCTGGGCATGCTCTCTATTAAGGCGGCAATCTCCTCTTGGCCGATTACTGCCCAAACCTCTTGCAAATTATTGGAGAGCGCATCTAATGTTTGCGGAGGATTTGTCAAGACCCCTAATCTTTCTCCCGATATTGTCCCAAAGATGCTCTATGGGATTAAGATCAGGGCTACGTGGTGGCCATTCAAGAACATTGATATTGGCGGCAACGAGTTCCTGCCGTACAACATTGGCAATGTGCGACCGAGCGTTGTCTTGCATAAAAATAAATTCTGGTCCATGTAGAGCACCAAACGGTTCTACAACAGGGATTATGATTTCATCCCTGTATCGTACACCAGTCAGTGAACCATTTATTCTTAAAAGATTGGTGCGATCAGCAAGGCTTATTCCACCCCACACCATAACGGATCCACCACCATATGGCTCGACTTCTCGTATGGCACACTGCGTAAATCGTTCACCTCGGGCTCTCCAGACTCTAGCACGTCGATCATTTGTCGAAAGGCAGAATCTGGATTCATCGGTGAACAAAACGTGCCTCCAGTCTTCAATCTGCCACTCAGCATGCCTACGAGCAAATACTAAGCGGTTTCTCCTGTGGGCTGCTGTTAAAACTGGTCCAGTAGCTGGTCGGTACGGCTTCAATGCAGCATCTTTAAGCCTCCTTCGAATGGTATCCGTACTGACTGCTGTACCAGTGGCAAGTAGGAGGTCGTTTTTTAGCGCTCTAGCAGTAGAAAACCGTCGCCTTTTTGCACTTATTCTGATTAAGCGATCTTCTGCAATTGTGGTTTTCTTTTTTCCGCCTTGGCCTCGTCGCCTTTGATAGCTACCAGTTTCGCGGTACCTATGCAAAGCTCTGCTGACCACAGATTGACCCACCCCTAATCGTCGGCCAACTTCTTGCTGAGTGTAGCCTTCTTCCATCAGGGTCACCAATTTGACGACCTCAGTTTCAGATAAGTGGCGTTTTTGTCTATTTCCGTTCATGACAACGTGATGACAACCACATCTAATGACTTTTTCAAGCTTTTTGACGTTTTTTGTTTAAAAAACAATTTTTATATTTGACTTTTTGATTAAATTTTTTATTCTTTAAATACTTTTGCGTTGGAATATCGAGAATATATGTAAAATCATATTTTAATTGTAATATAAGTTGATTTATTTTGAAATATTCAATTTATTTACTACAACATTAAATATCCTCTAATTTTGCGGCGAAGTTTATTTTTGGCGCTAAAACATTTATACAAATTGTTCATACAGTATATTTTACAGTTTATAAATGGCACTACATGATGTAGAAGCAGTTGTTCTGTTGTGCCACCAAATTAATTAGTATTTCATCTCCTCTTCTACGACAATTCACAAAAAAATATGCACTTGATCCTTACGTTTCTAACCCCTTCAATTATTGTAGAAATTCGTCAAACTTTCAGCATGAAATATAATAAGTATTAAATGTAATAGCATAAACCGTGCGATGAGCACGAGTAAGATTTAGAGAAAAACATGTGAACGTAAATAGGTTTAAAGGTAAGCGAAATTATGGCTGCAAACCGTTTAATGGAAAATATCAAGAACAATGTTACACAAATTAATAAGTGTCGACATTTTGCGAAATCTTATCGTTTTCAGTGTTAATGATGAGTAAGCACTTATGTTTAAACCATTCCTAACTTCTTGGGACAAGTTATAGGTCAATTTTTTTATCAGATTGCGTGCATGTATGTTGAAATTCAAAATTTGATATGAAAAAAAAAAAAAAAAACGAAAGTTCACATTCTGCAATATCAATTAATGTAAAGCGAGTTCCCGAAATACTGTACCTAACACCCCTCCCCGGCAAGCTCTGAACTTGGGGAATTAATTGGAAAAAAAAACACAGCCTTTAACCGAGAAATGGAAAACTTTGTGGTTTCATTTGTAGTAGTGTTTGCGTTTACTCAAAAATGGATGAAATTGAAATGAGAGCTCTGCAAAAAGGGTTTATCACCACAAGAAATTCGTAATCATATGACCGATGTATTAGGTGATTCTGCCGCTTCATGACAGGTCTCAGGATTCTAAATTTGCAAGAGATTCTTGTTCAGGAGCAACGACAACAATCGTTATCAAAGAAAATGTTGATTGGTTCATGACATGGTACTCATTAGCTTTGCTGGCGGAGAGGTTCTGGACTAGTGCGGAACCTTCAAATTTATGCATTCATAAAAGTTGTACACTTGAAAGCATTATTAAAATTTAAAATCAATTATTACTTGAGTAGGCATTTGATTTTAACGCTCCTGAATTAATCCGGAACGTCTCCGCGGAACAAACCTATTAAGATTAAAGTAAATTTATGTGATTTCACTTTTTCAGTAGGCAGTGTTTACGCCTAGAATACTAACAACTGATCAATAACGGATCAGGCAAATCACTGCTGAGGCAAATTTGGCAGAATTAACGCTGATCTGGAAAAGTTTTTGGGATGAATTGTGACGATTAATAAAACCTGGGTTCATAACTTTAATCCAGAGTTAAGAGCACATAACGGCTAAGGACTCGCCGACTCCACGAAATTTTCGTGGTTCTTTTTGCTAATTATTTACCACGTGGGTGTTCGTGAAGAAATAAAAGAAAAAAATGAGGAAAATTGATCCGAGACGTTTTATTTCATCACACGTCTCTGCTTTCAATGCCTGTTTTCTAAATTTTTGAACGACTTCTCTATTCTCCAAATCCCTTAGATATTATTTTTGATTTCATAAAGCTGAACAAACATTTACGGGAAACTAAATTTTCTGACCTCGAAGATGTAACCGCTGCCGTGAATGAATGGAATAGTTGGCAGGACAGAAAGGGATTTTTTCCAGACTCACCGAAGCCCTTCGTCATCGATACGCCAAATAAGCATTGGAGTTTATGAATAAAATGCCGATGATTTCATTCATAAAATCCGTCCTATAAGTGGAATTTCATTCATGAACACCAATATCGCAATTTTTATTACTTGCGACAAAAAGGAAACTCAGTATAATTTGTAGTCGTTGTTATTTATTTTTAGTGCACAAATTTAATGCCACTTAAAAACAATCTGCACATTATCACTGTAAGCGAATTATCGTAAACCGTTCGACTAGAATTGAGAACATCTTGCTAAACCGGTCTGAGATTTATCCTCAAAAATTTTAACCGTGAAACCGTGTCAGACGAGCTATCTAGCTTAGGTTGGTGAATACTGCATAAAAGAAACTACCTGAGCTCTCGATACCCATCTGCACGTCCATTTGAAAGATGTTTAAGATGTTTCTGTAACGGATTTTTATCTTACGCTGCGAAGAACATAGACTTAATTTAAATGTATTCTCGGCGATCCATGTCCATAAATAAATCTATTTATTGCAGGCTTTTTTTTTTTACTAATTAAGATATTCTGCTCAGTCATTTTCTGAAATTGGTATAAGAACTTCTTCTTGCTTAAGTTTAAGTAAAACGAAAACCTCTTTTGCCAACAGTATTCAACGATCTCCAACAACAAGCGTAACTAGTTTAGTGTAAAGAAATATGATTACTTGATTTTATTTCTTGACAATTAAAAATAAGCTGTCGAATCTGATGGAGCGAAACGTCCTTATTTGAGATGCTTTCAAATTACATAATTATATTTTATTAAATTTAAAACTTTTCTTTTTTGTTTGCGTATTGATTTTATTGAACTTACATCGTACATATACCAAAATTTTGGGAAAATTGGAATGAATGAAGCAGTTAAGGTGAATCAATTCTTAAATCCTAGTTTAATAGCAAACAGTATTTACGAAAATTGAATGTACATGTATATACACTGGTGCATAAAGAACCACAATAACCAGAGTAGAACGATATGCCGGGCACAACTAGCATCGTTCTAGGTAATTTCATTTGTTGCAATGTTTGTCTATAAGTATAATTAATTGAAGTGTTAAATTAACCAGTTACTTCGTAAGTAACTCGTGTCTAAATAAAAACCTGGTCAAGTAGGCTACATTTAGTAATTCTGCTATGTAAATGCAATGGATAAATTCTCGATCACAACCCACTTGACCAGGTTTTTATTTAGACGCTCGTTATTTATTAACTGTATGTACAAATTGCACATTTTTTTCAAGAGTGAACAGTACACAAAATGTTAATACTTATTCGTTTGGAATACTCGTAAACATCTCATTACATACTTAGGGAAAGTTCTATAAGACATAATGATTATGTTCGTGCCCACTGACACAGTATGTGCATTTGTTTCTTCGTATTCCTGTAATCAGTGTAATAAAGTTAATGTATTGTCACTTTACGTGAATTCAACAATTATATTTCATTAATAATGTATATTTCAAACTATTAGCAATAATGTTTCTATAATCATCATTTTGAAATAAAGATTGTTTGAGATTTGTTGCATCGTCAAAGTTTTTAACCGCTCCTCGTAGAGACGTGAAACGGTATTAGGCAATTTACCTAGCTTAGAGTTTTGAATACTGCACAAAGGAAACTACCTGAGTTCTTGATAACCATCTGCAGCCCAATTAAGTGATATTTACCAGACTTTGTGCACAACGGATTTTTATTTCTTGAACTTTTTTACAGATGTAATTTGAATATGCATATTTATTGAAAATTGTCCACTACAAAGCACTTATATTTACTGACTTGCTAAAATATTACCGAGAATATTAGAGTTCCTGTATTTTGGTATTTATTTCTAATCTCATTATTTTTTGTAAGGCGCCTGTATTGTTTCAACGTGTCTATAGTGATATATAGATATAAGTATCACAATATATTTAAAGAGATTTTTAAAGTACCTTACTTTTAGGGTGTGTGTTACTTCTTCAGTTACTTATGGTGTCTGTAAATGATTGATTTTTTCTTCTTTCTATTTAACGCTCAATTTGCACATTAATGTCATTATTTTAAATATTCTGACAATCTGTGATCTAAACAGAAATTATTTTTAATGGAATCGATTTGATGAATGATTTGCTTATTTGTTTTATGATTTATCTGTTCGATTTCGAGATTAATGTGAAGTTATCACTTAGAAAAGTCATATCTATTTTATTTCATTGAAAAAAAAAAAGTTCAGTCTGCTTACTCTCAGAATGGATATAAAATCGTTGGGAATTTTCTATTGGATTAAGTTTTTTTTTTTTAAGGTAAAGTGATTGTCCGTAACTGAAATGCAGGCTGCATGAAATATTACAATTTCCTAAATGCAATCAATTTTCCTAATCTATCGCAAGGAAGCTGCCTGAACAAAGCTTCTTTAAATTAGAGATGTCAATTACGATCCGCTTTTATAATGTAATTATTGGAAAATGAAATTATGGTGAATGATAAGGATAACTTAAATGAAATGCGTTAATAATAAGTGTCTTGGAAAGCGAACTGAAATAACGTATGGAACGAAATTTTTCACCAAAAAAAGTTTTGATAGTTATCGTTTGCCAAAATTGTTCTTCCAAATGGCATATAAACTACACCTTTTCCAATTGTGTTTCAGAAAATTTCAGTTGTATTTCAGATCAGTAAATTGTATTCCAGAAAACGTCACATGAAATTTAGAAAATATAATTTGTAAATCAGAAAGCACCATTTGTAAATCTGAAAGCATTACTTGTAAATCAGGAATTATTTGTAATGAAGTTTTTTTTTTGTAAGTTTGTAAGTGCTTGCATGTTAATAGCGAAAAACTGCATTTCTTAGTACCTTGCAAATTCCACAATTATTTAAATTCATTCTTCAGTTTATTTCAATGCAATCGTAACAGTAACTATTCGAGGAAAATCTGTTGATGGTTCCTAAGATATAGTAAGACTTATTTACTGGTATGCTGAAAAAATATATGTATAATTATTATTTTCTGAAATACAATTCACCTTTTCTGAAATTGATTTCGCTTTTCTGAACTACAATTAACACATTCTGAAATACATTTTACGATTCTAAATACAATTGACCCTTTCTAAAATTCATTTTTTGCATCTGAAAAACATTTGACACTGTCTGAAATTAATCTGTTACTTTCTGAACTACACTTGGAAAAGGTGTAGAATTTCGGAAGAGCATTTTTAATTTGGTTGTCCAAATTCCAAACCGTGTTATTGTAAACATCTTTATCAACCAAAATATTTCTCGGGCAACAATTTATCGTGCCATAAAAGATTGCACAGAAGGTATCCCATGTATGAATCTACCCAAATCTGGCCGTCCAACTGCTTTGGGTGATCGAAGACGTCAGCAACTGCTTGAAGCAATGAAAAATAAGAAAGGAACTTCAATACGCCGAAGATTTAATGTGTCTCACACGACTATAGAGCGAGAGAAGGCTAAAAGTAATTTAAAATATAGGAAAAAACAAAAATGTCCTAAATATTCAGTTGGAAAGAATTCCCCGATGTTGCAGAGCGCTGCGACTGCTGCATTTTGCAAATCAGAGAGTGAACATTTTGGACGACGAAAAGTATTTTACTTTGTCAAATTCAGAAATAAAAGGAAACGATGTGGTTTCTACACAGATGATATTGCAAACGTTCTTTCCGACGTACGATACAAAAAAAAGCCAAAATTTGAAGATAAATTACTGGTATGGTGTGCCATTTCCGAGGCAGGTATTTCGCGACCTTATGTTGGACGTGTGAGGGGCGAAGCCGTAGATGTCTACACTGGAAGATGCCTTTCAAAATTGTTACAATTTATACAGACAAATCATGATAACGATGATTTTATATTCTGGCCTGATTTAGCTTCGTGTTATTACGCCATATTAACACAGAATTGGTTAACTCAAAATAATATCCCATTCGTTCCCAAGCCAAACAACCCAAATGTTCCCCAGCCTCGTCCAATTGAGAAATTTTGGGTCCTTCCTAGCAGAAAAGTTTATAATAGAGGCTGGGAAGCAGAAAACGAACAACAATTACGAAGAAGAAGTTACCAAATGTTTAGAGAATTTGAAATCGATACTGTCCGAAGTCCAATGAGAGACATCCGAAGAAATTTACGTACAATAGAAACCCAAGGGCCACTGGCTGCTTTATAGTTATTATTATTAGTTGTTTAATGATTGCTGAATAATTTCGTGTTAAGTTTTTTTCAATTAATGCGTTCTAATTTTTATTAACAAACATACAAATTTGTCTCAAAACTTCCGTTCCATACGTTAAAAGAAAGGTTGCAGAATTGAAAAAAGGATGTGTGTATCGCTAAAAACAGTTAATAATACACAAATTATAATAATTAATAAAATTAATAAAACTGTTTTCAAGATGAACGTACCCGCAATAAAACATTTTAATAATCTGGAGTAGAAACGGATTCAAATTCAAAATAATTCAACTCATTACACGAGATATTTTGTTACCATTCAATCAGCTGGAATTGAGATTACATCGATTTTTGAGACATAAAAGAAATTTTGCTAGTTAATTTTCATGAAAAAGGAAAAACTATTAGTGACTAATACATACATATTACACAACAAGTTGCAAGCAGAATTCAGGAAAAATTCTGGCTCAGCAAAATTTCGCAGGATTCACCTCGTCATCCACCTCTCAGATTTCCACCTTTTTCAGAATTTCAGAGCATCTCTAAGTAAAAAGATATTTCGTCAAATGAAGACCCGGTCTAGGTTGTAAATGGTTATTTTGGAGAAAAATAATGCAGCTATAAAATGGTACTTTACGAGCAGTAGTGTAGTCGAATCTGTACAGTAGTGCTCGAGCATAACGACCTCGACTTATAACGAACGGTTGCTTATGGCGAACAAATTAAATACCTGTCGTAATATTCTCATTAATTTTTGTTTGCTTATAACGAACTCGGTTACAGCGAACGCTCTGTTTGAATGCATACTTTTTTTTACCGATTCGACTTGGTTATAGCGAACTGGGTGAAACAATATTACAAAAACTTATAACGCATCAAAAATGATACTTTTTCATTAGTTTTACGTAAATCATGGCATCTCACAATAGAAGAAAAAATTAAAATAATAACGGAAATTGAAAATGGGTGAAACCCAGAAGATAACAGCAAGTCATTTAAACTTAGAAAGTCGACTGTTTCAACTATTTGAAAGAAAAGAAAAGATATAAGAAAGAATCTTAATTTAAATTTTCCAAAGTGAAGAGGTGCCTGAGGTAGATGTTGCTCTTTTAAAATAGTTCTCCTTACATAGAAGCTAAAATACACCCTTACCGACTTCCATTCTCAAGAAAAAGTGTGCCAGATTAACAACAAAACCCGATGAAGCACCATTTGTTTGTTCCAAAAGATGGATGGACAGATTTAAAAAAACGCCACGCAGCATTAATACGGGAATGTTACATGGTGAAACTGCCAGTGCTTCCAAGGAAAATGCTGAATCTTGGATCAGAACGGTCTGGCCAGCAAGAAGTAGCAGGATGATAAAAATGTATCTTCAATGCAGAGTAAACTGGTTTTATTTTATAAAATTATGCCAAACACCACGTTAGGGTTAACAGTTCTTGTATGTGCCAATATGATAAGAACAAACTAAAGAAAGCTTTTGCTTGTGGGAAAATAAAAAAATCGTAACTGCAGTTCGCTACCTGTGAACTACAAAAGCAACAGGAAAGCTTCGGTGACGTCGCAACTGTTTCAAAAGGAACTAAAATAATTGCAGATTAATTTAAATTGGATAGAGAATTAGAAAAGGAAAACAGAAAAAATCTTCTCGTCGTAGACAATCGTTGTACCCATCTCTTAGTGCAAAACCTAAGGCCGTTTGTAACAGGTGTTAAACTAATCCACTAAAACTGTTGTAATTTGTATGAAATAAAAAATTCTTATAACTGTATTGTATATTATATTAGTACTATCTCAAAACTCGTGCTTGTAACACTGTTCATAGCGACTAATACATAAAGAATTCTTTAGGTATAAGTCTTTGAACCTAATCATTACAGACGTCAAATAAAAATTATTAACCCCAAAAGATAAGCGCGGTAAATGAATGTTTGACGAGTTTAAAGCACCATACAAACAACTTTTTTAATTAGGGTGTATAAAACTCAAGAATCATTCTCAAATAAAACTTTTTCTACTTATTTATTTCAAAAATTTGAAAGTCGTTCGTTTCAAATCACGTGCATCTAGCTTAACATTGTCTATTAAAATGTCAGAATACTTGCTCTATACATACTTGAGACGTACTTACTGGCTTTATAGTAAGTAAGAGTGGCCACAAATCTCAAGTGCAAGACAATGTGAGTCTAATGTACCTCATCTTTCATGTCGATATCTTGGCATTGCTTCGAGTGCGATAGCTGTAAGCTGAGAGTAAATATTAAATCCGAGGAGAAGAGCGGCTTTAGGCGATTGACCTTTATACAACGGTGGATCTAGACGAAATTACAGAGGTGAAGGGCGGAGTATTTATATTATAGGAACACGCTGTTTGTGGATCGACCTCAATGTATTTGTACGGAACATTATTATCGAGTGCTTTCCCTGTTTGATTATCTTAATAATATGAAATGTTTATTTGATTTGATTTGATACCTAGAGGTGCAAATTGAATCACGTTTTAAACTGTAATGAGACCTTGTAACTTATAGCGTTTGAGGTTAAAATAAGTTGAGAATATTCTGAGAGAGCTCTAGAGTGGTCAATCAAAAACGCTCTGAATTATTAAAGAGTCAACCAAATATCTACATACTGATGAAGGTTAGATTATAATAAAGAGCAAAAAGAAATATTCCTACTGCTCCATAAGTGAGCGTATACTGTAGCATATAGTGCCATATCACCTACACATATGACAAGAGAGGAGAGTGTTCTGCCTACTTTAGACGTATACAAAACATACTGTTGTAATAAACCAATTTCCTTAGTACCTGTTAGTCTATTATAAACGGATTACACACTGTATATACATACACACCAAAGCCTTTTTCTTAAACATTAACGTTAACGTTAAACAGAATTTTTGCCGTTTTTAATATGTATTCTTTGTTTGTTTTCAGAAAGTGTATTTCTTGTTAAAAGTTGCCCAAGCAAGTTCTGTTTAGCTTGCTTTTTGGTCATATTTTCCTACGTTTGGTATTAATTAGTTATTCTGCTTTCCTGTACTTCTGTGAATTCAGTATTTTTATTTTTATTCTTATTTACAGCGCAAACGTTTGATTATAAACCTTGTTCCTAATCATACTCTACATATACAGTTTTCTTTCGTGCAAGCAGCCTTTCGTAATTCTTTCATATCTCTTTTTATTCGTTAGATTTGCTTTCACTTTCGCAATCAAGCGTTTCAGGGAATTAAAACTATAAATAACTTTTAACGTAAACGCTTATTGTTTCGCAAACACAGTTCTTGTTACTTAACAAACAACACCCTTTGTCTCTCGCCGAATATCAAATATTTAAATTATGCTGTAATGAATGAATAAATAACGAATTATCACTGACAGCATTGCAAATGTTTAAAAGTGACATTCTGTTATTGATTCAGTAGTCTTAGTAAGAAAATATTGTAAAATTCTTGAAATTTTCACTTGGCAGTGAAATTGATGGCAAACCATAATTCTTAATTAGATCACCTCTATTATTTACCTGCCACTGATAACAGTGCTCATTATTAAGTGTCAAGAACCTCACGCAAAAGCTATATTTATTTGTGTTGAACTTGCATGTTTGTTTTCTTGGGATAACTCTTTCTGTTTAAATCGTCTTGCAAATATTTGAAGTCGTTACAATCAAGTGGACGCAGATGTTTTACTTGGAAAGGTTTCTCATTGTTAAGTGCATGTTTAAATTACTTAAAGATAGCACTGTTGACCAAAATAAGAGGTTAATGAAAGATAACTATTTTTTGAAAAATGTCTTCATTTTAAAGTTCAAATTTTACGTACAACATACTAATCATAATATTAAAGGCTGCAAAGTGAAAAGTACGCTTATTTGATTAATTATGTGTTCTTTTATCTGGAAAATATATTTTTTACACTATATTGACACGCAAGTTGCAACAACATATCCAAATACTTCCAAAATATGCAAAATAATTGCATTTAGTGTTAAGACTAAGTGTTCATAGAAATTACACAAATATTTACATGAAATTTTCTTTAAAGTTTATACATGTTGAATTCTCAGTGCTTTTATATAGAATTCATCTGCGTGCCAGCAAATTTGTTTCGCGTGCCAAAGGTTATTCAGCCTTGACCTAGCGACTGTAACATTTCGTATTGTAATATAATTCAGCAAACAAAAAACAAAACAAAACGAAACATGTAACCCTAATGTTACTTACCACCTATGCAGTGTTAGCGTTTAAAGTTTACAAAAATTGAAATACAGTCCCCTCTACTGTGTATCGAAAAAAAATAGTGGAAATGAGGTTTTTTTAGAAATATTTTCTATTAAAAGGACACTTGAATATTCCGAAGTATTGTACATTGTATAAGTCCTATTACTTTTAGAAGATAAGAACAGAAAAACTATGAACGATATATGGGGACATTCACAATTTTATTGTCCAAGTAGAACATAGAAAATTCCAAATAGCAGACTCAGACCATAAAGCTAATTTTTAAAATTATGGGTAGGTACATTTTATGTAAAAGCAGTCGAAATGTACAATTTCAGTAAATAATGTTTGTATTGAAGCGCTTATTTCATATAAAAATATAGTCAATTTGTTTCTTGTCGTATTAAAGTTTAAAATTTTTAAGTAAGTCGTGAAGCTATTGTTTAATATACCCTTTACTTGTACAAAAATCAATAGATTTAAATCAAGTTATTATTTAAATTTAAATTTTAAATTAAAAATTTTCAGCCGTGCCAAACATAGCCCAACAAACAAGAATGTTTTGAGCAATGAAGAATATGTAAAAAAAAATCCAGAAACAAATAGTGTAGAAAACGTAGTAGGACATGATCGCAAGAGGAGACGATGCCAAGAATTGTTCGTGAAGTTAAGAAAAATCCGAGTCTGAACGAGCAAGAAATTAAAGAAATTCGGTGTGAATGTTCCAATAAAAACTGTGAAACGAAATTTAAAAGAAATTGGACTAAGGAACTTGGACTGAAACTCGGAAACCCTTTGTTAGCAAGAACAATAAGAAGAAAAGAGCAGCATGAAAAGCAGATAAAAGTAAATACAATGTAACAATGGAATTGATAGAAGCGTACTGCGACGTTTCGCTGAAGAGATTCAAGCTAGAAAAGTCTTAGCAAATATTAATACATATTTACCATTTTTTTTTAATGAATACGCCAAAAAAAATTGATTATTCGGCAATTTTTCCTGCATATACAGATTGATTCAGTCCAGTAGGCTGATGAGATGGTATAGAACGTTTCAAATTATTTGATTCGCATCAGACTGATTGTAAAGTTATTAAAATTACGAGGGTGTATTTTTATGTTATTTACCTAGACACGAAACAAAAAAGCGACGACGTTAACCCTTCAATCGGGTGGTGATATATTCTACAAATATTATTTGCGGTTCTGTTTTCTTATAAATTGTTGCGTTGCGTCGTAGAGGTCAGTAGCTATTGATTTTGATTTGCAGAGAATCCTAATGATGAAAAATCAAGGTGCTGTGAACTGTTATCAAGATATGTATAACATTTTAAAATAGCTGTTGGTGTCACATACCCCACCACACAGTTAACGTAACGAACAAAAAAGCGATAAGAAACCTCTTTGTATTTCTAGTTATTTTTTAACTATTTTAATTTTTTTTCAGTTGTCATACAAAAAAGCAAGAGCGTCTTTTAGGTTTGTGGGAAGAGATTGAGAATGAATTTGACCTTCAGTCTGATGTAATAATTCTTCAGACGGCGAGTTTGATGTTATTGAGGAAATAAGAATTTGTACTCAGGTGGCAGATGAAGAAGACGATGAAGATACTAACAGCGCTGCTTGAGCGTTTTCCCACATCCGCCTGTGACCTGAAATTTATTGAATCATACGTTATAACGCGGATTATCAGTATATGCTCAAGGAAACCGACGAAAATAAAAGCTGCGCTTGGATAACTTTATCTGGCTATATTATACAACTAAGGCCCAGTTTTACAATCGTGGAATAAGAACGGAATAACTGTTCGCCAAATACCCTTTAATGTCCTCCATATCTACGTCACACCTGCGTCACGTTATACCAATAATAATGCTTCTCCGACGATTGTAAAATCGGGCCTAAACTGAGGAGAGGAAAGCCATTGACAAGTTGGTAGCCATAAGAGCTATTTTTGAAAAGTTTACAGATAATTGCAAATTATGTTATACCCCTAGCGCTTATTTAACCGTAGACGAAAACCTGGAGGCATTTCATGGCTGAGTTTCATTAATATAATACATCCCGAATAGATTGGCGAAATATGGGATAAAATTGTATGCACTTGTGGATAGCCGTGCAGATAATTTGATAAACATGGAAGTTTACATGATTGCAACTTGAAGGTCTCTTTAAAGTTTCTAACAAAGTAGAGAACTTAGTGTTGAGATGATAGAACTAATATTGATGTTAACAGTCCTTATTTGCATTCCAAGAGAATATCACTGCTGTTTCGTATATCCCAAAGAAAAATAAAAACGTAATTCTATGTTCGATGTTACAGAAATAGTAACATTTTATAATTTCACTAAGGGTTGGGTAGACACTACTAGATGAACTATCAGTAAATTACAAAAGTTTCACACAACAGAAAAAGGCCTCTAAATACCGCTGGAGTTATTTCACATGCTATCTTCAAAGAGAACAACCAAATTGAAAAATTAAAGCGTCGTGGATATTTGAGAGAATTGAGCATGCAGTTAGTGTCTAGGTCTAGTCATTCCTCGTGCGTTGCAGAAGAAAAACGAAATTCTGCTGCCTGAAAGACCTTTGAAACGGTTGCTTATCATGAAAAGGTGTGACTTCTGTCCTAGAACAAGGGGCCGAAAGACTTTTTATGCTTGTCAGAAGTGCAAAAGGCTATTTGTATGGAACATGCTCTTTTTTTATGTTCAAATTGTTCTGAATTTCATAATTCATTTTACAATATTTTTATTTTCTGTTTTGTGTTCTTTTTGCAATAGTTTTGTTATTTATTCTAAGATATATAATGTAAGTTATATTTAATTTTTGCATTTGAATATTACAATAAATAAAACTAGATTTTTTGAAAATGAGAAATGTTGTTTTTTAACCCTGCAGTGGTGGCGCCCTAATTCGTAACAAGTATGGTGGCGCTGGGTCTGACGGGCCCGTAAAATAATACTGTATTTTTTCCAAAATTTAATTTTTATCATTTGTAAACATTGTATATTCATATCTAGTCTATAATGAAAAGTACTAACTGCCTAGATTTTAATTGTGACTGTTTTTTTGATTAAAAACTCCTAATATAATAATTACCTAATTTGCTGGTAAAATACAGGCATAGGACTTCCCATATAACGAAGAAGTAAAGAACAAATATATACGCAATTGAAAATCAGTGAACAAAAATCAGCTGAATATAAAAATTACTTGTTTACACAATTCGTGACATTTTTTTATTCTTCACATAGTAACTATCGTTATCAGGTAAGCTAGTGATTTTTTTGAAAATTATCAAATACTCTTACATATACATTAGGCTTGTTCGGGTTTCGCGAGGACAAACGCACAACTGTCAGGAGCATGCGCATAACTAAAAAATGCACGCTATTTTGTTGTGTGTATGCTCTTAGAAGTTCTAGGACGGTTCTAGAACTGTCCTGGCGAGAACTCGAACAAACCTAATGTATATGTATATGTAAGAGAATTTGATAATTAAAAAAAAAATCACTAGCTTAACTGATCACGATAGTTACTATGTGAAGAAAAAAAGTCACGAATACGATGGCACCGGGTCTATGAGACCTTTTCGCAAACAAAACAAAAACTATAAACACAATCAAATCGATGCGTCTACATCCGAATGCTCACACAAACTGAAGAGCACTTATGAGTGTATGTGCTCCTAGCACCGATTTCTTGGAAGTAATCAAGGTAAATATTTTACGCTGGGTCTGAGAGACCACGGTTCCAGGGTTAAAAATTCATTATGTATTTTATTTTCGTTAAGTCGCAAAGGCTTAATATGCGGTTTGTTGCGTTCACTGCACTCCTAATTGGAATTTAAACAGCGAAGAAATATCGAATAAACAATAGAATATTGTGATTTGAATTTTTTTTGTGAGTTATTTGCACCACACGGTTGAGGGGTTAAAGCCGGAGATGGGGAACCTGCGACCTTAAGTCACAGTGACCTTAAGTGAAAGAGCCTACGCGTATAACTTCCTTTTCTAGTTCTATTATTGATGTCATCTTTTTCAGTGATATACTTCACTGCGTTGGCACGGGTACTCTTAATCTACCGCTCATATCCGATCACAATCTTGTATTTTGCGATATTAATTTTGCTGTACCTTGCCCACTCCCTAAACGTATTACTTACCGTAATTTTAGATATTTTGATTATAATGCTTTCCTGTCAGATTTGGAACACGTTCCCTGGCATCACTTGCTTTATTTAAACAATATAGATGACAAAATAACTTTCTTCAATAATCAACTGCTGCTGTTATTTGACTCTCATGCTCCTATATGCTCTTCCAACTTTCGGAAGCGTAATCCTCCATGGCTCACTGACACCCTACGTGACATAATGAAATTACGCGACCAGGCTTTGAAACGGTTCAAAGCTACTGGTAATTCCGTTCATAAAGATTACTATAAGCAACTAAGAAATTATGCTACCTTTGCAGTTCGAGAGGAACAGAAGGCATATATTTCATACCAATTTCAATCATCCAACTCAAAAGAACTTTGGATGTCCCTAAATAAAATAGTTTTAAATAAAACTCATAACTCTCTACCTGAATCATTCAATAATCCAAATGATTTAAATAAATATTTTTCAAGTACAGGGGTCGCTCATAATCCAAATAAAATCACTATGCTAAATCAGTATCTAAATAGCCGTCATCCAAACTTTGTTTGCGAGTTAAATTTTCAACTAGTTTCAGTTCATCATATTGGAAAAATTGTAAACAGTATAAGTAGCAACGCTACAGGATCTGACGGACTGAATATTAAACTTATTTCTTTGTGCTGTCCTTTTATATTACCTTACATCACACATTTAATTAATTTTTGCTTGGAATTTAACGTGTTTCCTTCAAGTTGGAAGGAGGCTTTAATCATCCCCATTCCTAAAACTACAAAACCCACAGATTTTAAAGACCTGCGTCCTATCAGTCTATTGCCAGTTCTTTCTAAAGTGCTGGAAAAAGTTGTAGATGAGCAAGTGAGACAGTTTCTAAGTCAATACAATCTCCTACCTGTTACTCAATCTGGTTTCCGCTCTGGACACAGCTGCTGTACAGCTATGCTAGGCGTAGTCGATGATATAATTAATTCTATCGATAAGAAATGTTCCTGTCTTCTAGTGTTACTCGATTTTTCCAAAGCGTTTGACACCCTTGACCATGACATATTATTAGCCGTCTTACATTTTTTAGGCATGAGTGAGAACACTATTGCTTTCTTCCGTAATTTTCTTGAGAATCGTATTCAAAGAGTAAAAATCAAGGATTTGCTATCTGACCCTATTGGTTTGCATTCTGGGGTGCCTCAAGGCAGCATATGTGGCCCGTTACTGTATATCCTATACACTTCTTGCTTTACTGCTATTTCTCAAGACTGCAAATTATATACATATGCGGACGACACGCAGTTAGTTTTTTCCTTTCCTCCTGGTAATCCAGATGATGTCATTTATTCTGTTAACCGCGAGTTAGAGCACTTTCGTACCTTATCTGCGAATCATGGCCTGAATATTAATCCTTCTAAATCTTCGATTTTGATCTTCGGTTCCCCTTCTCTTATTGATACTGTTGCTAATGGGGCTTTTTTCATGTTGGGAAATGAAAAATTAACCTTATCCAACTGTGCCAAGATTCTTGGACTGTTGGTGGACAACAAATTACGTTTCAATAACTATGTAAATTCACTTATTCGTAAATCTTTTTCAACCCTTAAAATATTATTTTCGAATAGATTTCTCCTTAATCAAAAACTCAAATTACTGCTTTGTGACTCGCTGGTACTGTCACGCTTTAATTATTGCGATAGTGTGTACGGTCCTTGCATCGATGCCATTGACAGAGCTCGTATCCAGAAGGTTCAGAATTCCTGTCTTCGGTTTGTGTACGGCATAAAAAAATTCCAGCATATTTCGCATTTACTCCCCGTGGCCGGTTGGCTAAACATGGTTAACAGGAGATACGTTCATAGTGTATGCCTTTTTCACAACATTTTATTATATAAGACCCCCGCTTATCTCTACAACCGCATCTCTTACCGTACCGATGTGCACAACATCAATATTCGTCATAAGAATGTCATCACCATTCCTCGTTATTTTACTACGTTTTTTAGACGATGTTTCTCCTACAATATAGCTCTATTATGGAATGCTTTATCCCCAGAACTCAAATGTCTCCCAATTAAAAGCCTCAGACGTAAGCTAGTGGCCATGAAGAAGAGTGAACGTTTTTGATTTTTGATTTTGGTTTTTCATTTTTGATATTTTTGCTATTCGCTTCCGTTTTCTCTCTTTATATACTTAAATTTGCCTTTCATTCCTTCAATTTTTGTCTCACTTATCAATGCGATTCTTTACTTATTTTCTTATTTATTTTTTATTTCTGTTTACTTTAGTCTATACTTCATTTCTCTATTTCTACCTTTACTTACTATCATAATTTTTTCGCTCTTTTTATATACCTACCTCTGAACATTTTACGTGGGTGTGGATGGAAGAACAGAAACTCGGTTCGCCGACGGCCTGAATCCACACCTATTGATCTACTCCATTTACGTGCTTTTATGTTTAGAAGCATAATATAGTTTAAGTTTCTGTAGCTTGTTGTTGATTAATTTTGATGTAGATCAATAAATTAAATTATTATTATTATTATTATTATCTTCCATGCGGCCTTACCATAAAAAATTATAATAAACTTGCAGCTACATATATAACAACGTCAAAACATCTCAATATGCGGCGTCTTTGCCATCTTCAAAGTTGCCTTCTACGGCAAAAAGGTTCCCCATCCCTGCCTTAAACCATTTATTAAAAACTAGCTGTGACATTTACAAGTACATGTGCTAAGTTGTGTATGATTTGTGCAGTTTATAGAGATTTGGGAAGGTTTAAGGTTTGTTGATAAAATTGGTGAAATTAAGGTGGAACATCGCAGTATCATAAAGCTCCTGACAAAAATTATCTATGAAAGAATAGATGCTGTATATGGGGAAGATGCACCATCTCATTTTCAAGTTAAATTTTGGTCTAAACTCTTTTGATGAGGTAGAGAACGGACGACTCATGGAAGCTCTAACTGAAGAGATGAAAATTCGAAAATTTGGTTTGCAGTATCGCCGTATAAAGGTTTATAAAGTGTGTATATCCGAATCAAGTGTCTTGAAAATTTCGCATGACGATTTGGCAACGATGAAGGTGTCTGGCATGATGGATTCCCAGATTGGTCACACCTGAGCAAAAATTTGTCAGAAAAGAAAGTTAAGCCGCGTTGGAAAGGGACAGAGACTTTCTTCCTTGAGTTGTCACCATGAATGAGACTTAGGGGTACCACCGAGACCCTTCCACTGAACAGGAATCAATGCAGCCAGCGGGTGCATAAACATCCTCCATCGCCAAAAAAGCCAAAACACGATTTTTTTGGAAAAAAACTGATGGTAGCATGTTGAAAGAGTTCTTGCTTATTGAATATACGTCGCGCCGAGGGGATCTAATATAAAAGGAGAGGCATACAAAAACAAAATTGAAAATTTAAAAGCTGCTTTTTTTATTACACCTCGGCATAACTTGAGAAGAGGTCAATTTCAAGAATTCTTTCATACCTTAGGAACTAAATTTATAGCAGGAGGTGACTATAATAGCAAACACACTTTATGGGGTTCAGGACTAATCACGACCAAAGGGAGAGAATTATCCAATCTGCTACTAGAAGAAAACTACTCACTTAAGGTATGTCAACGGGAACTCCTACTTACTGGCCCAGTGACCCTAATAAATTTCCAGATCTTTTAGATTTCTTTGTAACAAAAGGCATCTCTTCATCATATACAGACATAAAACCGAACTATGAACTTTCATCTGATCACACACCGATAATCGCTACCATTAGCTCTTCACCTGTAAACATAAAACGAATTCCTAAATTACATAATTCAAAAACAAATTGGGAGACGTTAGAAATGAAATTAACGAAAAGATAAACCTGCAAGTAAGTTTAAAAAAAAATAGCGAAGTAGACCTTGCAACAGAAAAACTAATTAAAACACTGCAAGAAGCTGCCAAACTTGCCACGCCAGAATACGACAACAAAACAAGAAACATAAATATACCACTCGCGATAATAAAACTAATCTCTGAAAAACGAAAAGCAAGAAAGAGGTGTCAAAATAGCCTACACCCTGCAGACAAAACTATATACAACTTGAACAAACTGAAACAAAAATTTAAACAAATTAATGATAATAACCTTGCTAATTATATTATGAATCTTAACAGATATGATAATTCGATCTGGCGACCAATTAAATCTTCAGGAACACCAATAACGGTAACACCTCCTATACGTACGGAAACACCGACCAGAGGAGAATAGGCCAGAAGTAATCAGGAAAAGGCTAATCTTTGTACAGAATATTTGGCAATTGTATTCACGCCTAACGATGATATCCCAAATAAAGATATACAACACTACTTAATCAGTAATGCACATGAAACACCACTCAACTAAAGTTATTTACATCCAAAGAAGTCTATAAGAAAATATCATTCTTAAATAATAAAAAAACGCCATGAGAAGACCTTATTACTGCAAAAATGCTGAAAGAGCTCCCAAGAAAAGGGTTAGTACTGCTAACGTATATATTCAACTCAATCCTTACACTCCAGTACTGGCCAAAAAATTGAAAATGTCTGAAAAAATTCTTGTGCCAAAACCAGGAAAAACTTAAATATCGTAAACTCATACAGGCCAATAGGTCTACTTTCTACTATATCCAAACTGTTGGAAAAACTGTTGCTCCAAAAAGTCATCGACCAACAAAAGCTAATCCCTGATCACCAGTTTGGATTCCGCCGTGAGCATTCTACAATCCAACAATGCCACCGTATCTCGAATGCAATAAATGAAGCCATCGATGAAAAAAAATATTGTGCAGCAGCGTTCCTCGACGTTAGTCTGGCCTTTGATAAGATCTGGCATGACGGCCTATTATATAAAGTTAAGAAAGTACTACCTATTCAATTTTATAATCTCTTCATATCATACCTTATTTTAGGACGAAAGTGAATGGCGAAGTCACTAATTACTGCCCAATCAAATCTGGTGTACCACAAGGAAGCGTTCTTGGTCCGTACTTGCACTTAATCTACGCATCTGGCCTTCCTACAACGAATAGTATATTGACAGGAACCTTCGCAGGCGACACTGTGATAATGACTACAAATGAAAATCCACAAATAGCATCCACTAACTTGCAAGACCACCTGTATCTTCTTGAAAACTGGATGAAAAACTTAAGGAAGACTTAAGGAAAAAGTGACACTTAAAGCTAACTTCATATCACTTGTGCGCCGTATAGTTACATTGTTCAAAGTAAAGGTTTACTTTGGCTTAAGTCTAAAGGTTTGTCTGCGCATACGGGCATCAGTCGCAACACATAACTTTTACATTAAAAAAAGGGAAAAGTCCGCCAGTATTTATAAACATACAAATACCAGAATCAGTAAGTGTTAAATATCTCGGAATTCATCTGGATAGCAGGCTTACGTGGAGAGAACACATAAAAAAAAAGAGAAAACAAATTGACCTAAGGCTAAGGGAAATATATTGGTTACTTGGGAGAAGATCCAGATTACCACTTGAAAATAAAATTTTATTATATAAAGCCATAATAAAGCCAATATGGACGTATGGTATTGAGCTGTGGGGACGTGCCAATAAATCGAGCATTGCCGTGATACAAAGATCTCAGTCAAAAATTCTTCGAGCCATTACTGATGCCCCTTGGTATGTCACCAATGTAATGTTACATAACGACTTGGGAATATCCTTCGTTCAAAATGTTATCCGCGACAGAAGCACCAAACACCACAACAGACTAGAAAACCATCCGAATGTACTGCTTCGGCCTCTTTGAGACTACAGAAACCACAAGAAACTGAAAAGTTGTTGACCAATTGACTTTAAGTGAAGGGGAAGAGGTTTCTCGCTGGGGAAATATCTATCAGGACAAGTGCGAATCTATTCTACTGGATTCCATGTCAACACAATAGCTTATAGAATAAATTATTCTGATAGCTGTTTAATGTATTAAAAAAATTCTTATTCGCAAAAAAGTTGTTGATGCACGAACCCGATATCGGGTTCATAAGGCAAATAAAGTTCAGCAGATATAATCAATGAGTGTGCGTTCATAGAATTACGGCATCCTGACCTAGCTTTGTCAGACTTCTTTTTATTCTAAAACTTAAAAAAGCATCTCCGAAATAAGCGTTTTGCATCTGATGAAACAGTTAAACAATATTTTGTAGAGTTGCCGAAGGAATTTTTTTCTGAGCGTGTGGGACAATTGGAAAAAAGATGGAATAAGTGTTGAAAGGAGTTACGTCGAAAAAGAAAGGGTTGTTAATGTGATACGTGACTTTTTCATGGCTAGGTAGAGAACATAACGTGACCGTCAAAGCACGTTAAGTATTTTATGAGTTGCAAATAGTTTGGTTTGTTCTATATTTGATTGGATCAGGGAGAATTGTTACGAGGGGTATATGGTTTCATTTCAAAGGACCGATCTTCAATCAGTCCATTGTGACTAGAACCTCCATGTGTAAAAAAGGAAGTGGAAGAACATAGAATGAATCTCTCCAAAAAAAAATGTTTGATAGACGTTTTTTGCGAGTATTCTGTCTCTCATCGACAGAGTACACTGCACTGCATAATAAAATAAAACTGTTTAGTCTTTGAGCTAGTAAAATACTATCTTGCTTGAGAATGAATCACGTAGTATTTGTTATTCACTTCCTTACATTTAAATTTATTGAACTAAAATGAGAGCAAATTGAAGTTGACACGAAGGTGCCCCCTGAATCGATGTATTCGAAGTTTAGACTAGACTGTATGTAAATAACAAAATATTTCTTGCCATTGAAGGCCGTAACAGAGGGAAACACAGAAACAGGGCATAAAATTCTTTATTACCATTTTACCGTCGGAACTTTGAGGTCGCGCCATCCATCAAAATCGTTTATTTTATCGTTCTTTTACGCCAGCATCTCCGCTGTTTTACTTCGCCTGCCTGTGCAGTGCGTTGCACTCCTTGCAGATGCCTAAACAGACGTTTAAACGGCGGGGAGAAACGCAGACAGGAGATAGTCGTCAGACTGGCGCTGCAGTACTAATTATATTGGTAAAAAATTATCCTGCTAGGGTCAATATCTGCACTCGCCTTTTTCTTTCTTTTATCTGTTGTTTCTAAGCCGGTACGACTTATGCTGGCTATTATTATCGTCGGCGGGTCAACTTTAGTTCCTAGATGACCCTGCACTTAGAAAAATGTTGTTTACGATCAGTTCCATTATTTAGTCTGCAATTGTTCATTAGTAATTTGATATTTTCATCTAGTAATTTATCATCGATTAATAGAAGTATTAAACATTTTATATTTTTTATCACGAAATATGCGATATGAAAAAAATTTAATTTGATAGTTTAAAGGATTGAAGATAAAGAGTTAATTCAATAAATACTTTTTAATATTATTTCTTCGGTAAATTAATTTTGTGTAGTAAAATAAAGTCTGCGTTAATCACCAGTGTGTCCCTGAAGATCAGCTGACAAGCTTTGGTCATATTATTATTTATATTTGCAACAATATAAGCAGTTAATCGTTGTATTTACAAAAAAGGAGCACCAAGGCCGTCGTAATCATTAAACCGTAAAAAAGGAAAACTTCTCTCAACAAAGCCAGTCTTGCCAAGATAATAATTATTAAAGTTGTTTTCTATAGAATCAATTTCGTTCACATTATATTTGCAATAACTGACTGCATTATGCAATAATACACTCTGATGAAATACAGAAGGAAAATTGCCAGGCATTTTCGAACAAAGGTGGTATTGTACTTAGGGGAATGCAATAAAGTTATTTGCATTGTTGGTCAAACGACAAATGCAGAGACGCTTACCGAAGACAATATTGCATCCACTTCGACCTATGCCTCAACAAAGACAGAGTAAAGTAACTTGAAACGTAAGAAATTTTATTACGCTACCGACTTCACTTACCACTGTTCTAGATTCAACGTGCATACAAGGCTGCCAAGTTGAATTATTAAAGTGGAACGTTTGACGTCACCGCAATGAATTCAATTTCTTAATACACATTACTCTGTTTGAGAACATAGTTTCAAAGTTATATTCCTGCTCTTAGTACTCGTGTAGAACAAGAGAAACAAGAAATATTTCGTTTGCATACTTACATACAGTTTTATGTCAACCAGAGAGAATTAATGTTTACTATACAGACTTTTAATAAGAATTTTTTGAGAACCCAGTCTTCATAAAACAAAAAAGAAATGAAATACAATTTATGGTTAAAAACGTCTATAATCAGCCATCGCCCAAGAAACAATTATTAGAATAATATGTAATGAATCTTTCTTGTCCTGATACCCTTGATTCCTGTTATTTGGGAAAATAATTTTCAATAAAGCAGTAAAACGACAGCTGGAGCAATAAGTAATAACAGATATTAGGGTAGTTGATATAAAGCCGAGCTGTTAATTGAAAGACGAACATAAACTCGACTGTCGTTGACGAAGCTGTAAAACTTACACGCACATATTTACAGTGAAGCTGTTAGCACACAATAATTAAACACGACAATCCTTGCTATCACTTCCAACTGTTTCGTTCCGAAATAATTCCTATCCGCGTTTAACAGTTTGGACCGAAGCCAAATAGTCCTTTTCGCCGCTGCTCGAATGGCACGTAAATCAAAAAGGTACAAGTGCGTTATTAAAGCGAGAAGATGAACATTTATAATTGTGCGCGCAATTAAAATAAACAGTTAGCATAATTTGACGTTGAAGCGATAATTTTCACATCACATTAAAACAAGACAGCGGCTAGCGGTATTCGCTGTCTCATTTTAGGTTAATTAATTGTTCCATTAAACGAACAACCATGGCCGGAACAGTAAACTTCACTTTTAGTGGACACTCAAATTAGTCATTTGCATGAAAATTTTATATTCAAGTTATATAAGCATAGACATAAAATCGATACACCTACATATACCACCAAATTGTGATAATATAGTACGTGGTTTTAATAATGGTAAATACCTACATAGTGTATGCTTTTTTTTTATTTTCTATGAATCCATTAATCGTTTACTGAATGTGCAAGAAAATGTTGAGCTCGTAATTGTTGTGCTTTCGAAAGGAAATGTTACATCTCGGAAAACTATGGTTATAAAATTACAATGGCAAACTTAGGACCGTGTGCTAAAATCAGTTTGCGGCGTAACTGTATGCTACGTTAAGTGTATGGTATAGGCATAGTACATGAGGAACATTCAGGTACCGGCACGGAAGTAGGTAACATACTATTACCAATGTTTCGAACACGCGGGCCTTAGTCATTTAGTGTCAATATATCGACAGAAGTAAAATAAGAAGTCACAAGTTTCTATTCAAGAACTAAGAGTGCTATAAAACTGCACACTCTATTGAAACCGTTTAATGATACACCAACAGTTAATCATCACCAGTTACCAACAACTTGGCAGAACAAGGTTACGGCACGAGAACGAAAGCAGGAGAAGGAAGAAAATTGAAATTTTCTAAATCTCATCCAACTGCGCTTAAAAAAATTTTAAATTTTGTTTTTCCTCAAAACCTCACGACCAAGAAAAACCAAACATTTAATTAAAGTTAGTAGGTCTTCTTCAATTGGGATCAGGGTGGATTAAATTCGCGATTTTTTTTATTTAAATCGGTTTTTTTAAAATTTAAATCAAAAGTTTTATTTCCTGAATTGCGATGAGTAATAATACTTCCTCATTTTGTGTAATGTTTATTCTTAACAGCTACCGGTTTCGGCTTATCAAGCCTTCGTCAGGCCTGTAACAATACATAGAAGTAATAAGGAGAAATGTAATTTTGTGTCTGAGTAGTTTGAGTGTAAGGTTATGTGTATGTGGTGAAAATGTTATAGTGTTTTGTTGGTATGGTAATGTTAGACAAACAAGATACTTACTGTTAAACGTCTAAATACCATAAATAACAATAATCATTGGAGAGAAAGAAAAGAAAACTTATAAAATAGTACGTAAAATATCGAACGGAATGAAGTTGTAAAATAAGTGTGGAGTGAAGTGAGTTGACAGTGTTAAGTATTTAAAAAAGTGTAAATAGGGTTAAATTTGAGATTGATTTGGTCATTGAGACAAGTTTTGTTATTATTATGTTCGATTTTATGTATTCCATATGCTTCTAGTAAATTGAGTTTGTAACCTTTTTCTTGTTCATGAATTAGTTTTATGCTGTTGGTATTAATGTTATGACCGGTTTCGTGAATGTGTTTACCTACGTTTGAATTGATTTTGTCGCGGATATGTTCTTTTAATCTTTTATTTAAGTTGCGTCCAGTTTCGCCTATGTATATTGCGTCGCAATTGTTGCATTCTATTTGATATACACCGTTTTTTTCCAATTGATTTATTTTGTCCTTGCTATTTTGTAATATGGTTAAAAGGTTTGTTTTTTGTGAAGTTGCACATTTAATGTTGTATTTGTTCAATAATTTTTCTATTTTGTAGTTAATATTACCTTGATAAGTAAATAGTTTGTAATTTTTATCATTGTTGTCGTTAGTAGGTTTAGTTTTATGTATTATGTCATTATAAATGTTATCTATTAAATTTGTTTTGTAACCATTGTTTGTGGCAATTTGTTTTATTATATTAATTTCTGTATTTTTGTCCTCTTGTGATAGTGGGGTGTTGATGATACGGTTTATGTAGTAGTGGAGTACTGATTTTTGTGTTTATTTGGATGATGTGAATTATGTGGAATGATTATGTTTGTTTGAATGTTTTTGTGGTAAATGTTGAATTGTATGTGGTTGTTGACTTTGTGAGTGTTAGGTCAAGAAAATTTATTGAATTATTTTTTTTCTATTTCGAGTGTGAATTTAATGTTTTCATGAATGTTATTAATGTGGGTGTGAAAATTGTTTAAGGTGTCTATGTCATTTGTCCATATACAGATTATGTCATCTACATAACGTTTCCAGTATTTAATATGTTTTGTGAAAATATTATTTGTATTAAATATTTGATGTTATATGTGATCCATGTAAATATTTGCTATTAAAAAGGCATTTGGTGCTCCCATAGGTATGCCATCTGACATTTTATAGAAAGTATTGTTGAATTTACAAACATTGTATGATGTGGTTAATTTGAAAAGTTTTATTAAATTTTCTGTCTGTTTTATTAGTTAAATTATTGTTTAAAATTGTGTGTAAAGAGATGAAAAAGAAATGAGTGTGTCTGTTTGGTTTATGTTTAAATTATTGAGTTCATTAATTAATTGTGATGAATTGATGATTGTGTATTTAGTGTTATAGTTGGTTATGTTATTGAAGATGTTTATGAGTGTTTTGTTTAGTTGATGTGTTGGTGAGTTGGTGAGAAAAAAAAATTATTTCTTGGTTTATTATCACCTTAAATATCTCTTATATTATTTTAATCGTGATTTATCAAATGATTTAAATCTGTTTTATTTCCTGGTTTGCCATCACCTTAATGTTTGCTATATGATTTTAATCGTGATTTATTTAAATCAAATGATTTAAATCATCTCAACCTGATTGGGATACTCCAATTTTTCGATCATCTTTACCAAAGTGTCAATGTTAGTTTGCCATGTGGCATAAAAGACAACAATAACAATAAGACATTTATGTTACTGTGCAAAATATGAATGCCAAACAAGGATGAAGAAGACAAGTTAGGAATGTATGAATGAACTACTTTAAGTATGAGTGACGGTTGCTGAGAACAAAGATAAAGGATCTAACGAGTGTCTAAAAGAATTTGGTCAAGAGTGGTGGACGTAAACGCTGCATTACTTGTTACACTTATATATTAGTCGAGTAATGAACTAGACTCACATGTCACCTGTCGATATCAAATAATCTTCAAGACATAGCTTGGAAATCAGACAATAAAACTTGTAATCTTTGGTGTTTTTTTATTTCAAAGGATATTGGAAATGTCCATCACCTACTTCACAGCTTATTCTAACTCTACTTTTTATACAATTTATGACATTCTGGAATAACTTGGTGTATTATTAATTTTTTCAAACTCAAGCAATTATGCGTCGCCTAAAATCATCCAAATTGTTAGCTGGCGTTGAAAAATTGATAAGATCAGAGTTATATCGCATGATCATCGGGAACCTTTTGGAAGTTCCGTAAGAAAATTGTCTAGAGCATCTTTTAGATTCTGATCTGATCTGATTCCTTTTATGCTGTCGAAATAGGTAATAGTCGGTGGGTATCAGATCTGGACTCTATGGAAAATGCTCCAGTTCAATAAAGCCAATGGCATCGATAAATTTCTTAACTTCTTTGCTTTGTGCACTTTGCAATTATCGTGCAAGAAAAAGGTTATGGCGTATTCTGCATTAATTGAGCCTTTTGGCATATATTCAATTAGGATACCTTCACCATCACAAAAAATGCTAGCTTTCAATTTTCCTGCAAAATTTTGTACCTGTGTCCTTTTCGGGGGCGGAGTACCTGCATCCGTTGCATTAATTCTTGTTTTGTGTCTGGGTCCCAAAAATGTATTCAAGTTTCACCGCCAGTGATAATTTGGATTCGCCTTTAAAGAGATACACTTAATATTTTGCGGCACAATTTCGTTTCTGGCGTCAACAACTTAGGAGCCCAGCGTGTAGACATTTTGCTAAGACATAAGCCTAAGCGCAATATTATTCTTCAAACTGACGCTTCAGATATTCCAATTTCTGTAGCAATGAGTGACACTTTCAGACGTCGCGCGTCGGTCCTTCATTAGTAAATCCTCAACTTTTTTACCATTTCTCTATTTCGAATTTCTAAGAGCCTTCCACCTCTTGGACCATCTTGAATAGGTTTTCTACCGCAACGAAACTATTTTGACCAAAATTTGGAATTGGAAATATGATGAGCAATTATGGTTAAGCACTACCGTCATTATCTCATGAATATTTTTAGTAGGTATTCCCTTCTTCATTTAAAAATTTTATTACAAACTTTAAATTCACTTTTAAGAAATTTTCTTTTGTTCTTTTGATCAAATTATGTAATTGAATTTTGAACTTGTAAATTTCTAACTGTTAGAAATCAACAACTAGCTCTTTTGTTTCATGGCTAAGTAGATATTTATTGAATCTCCTCTCGTATCCTCCTTGCAGTTTGTCATCATGTAATGGTTCAAGAAAAGGTTGTATGATTCCTCTCTGTAACGATTTGCATTTATGTTATTTAAAATGACGACTACTTAATTTATTTTTTATTTTAAAGAAAATTTGTCCTATCAGTCTCTTTGCGCTGATGGCTGCCAACACACCAATATTTTCAGGGTGTAAAGAGGACTCTACGTACAAGTGTGGAGTTTCTGCACTCGCATTATTTATAAATAAATTCACACATCCTATTTTGCAAAAATAAGCTTCATCAGTAGAGGTATAGTAATGCGCACTTCTTACACGCAAACCTCACCCTTATTAAGACCTTGTGGTATATCGCTCACATAATTCTCAGTTTTGATGGTTCACAGCGTTTGAGGTTAAACTCGACATTCTGTGGTATACAAGTTACGACATATGCGCCAAAACCAATTTTTTTTTAATATCGTGGTCTTGACAAATAAGCGAGAGCAGTAAAAAAGGAAGAAACAAATAAAAGACGATCTGAAACATTAGGTTTAACACGATTATTAGGAGATGTAACCTTCAAGAGACAATATTGTTCTTTATTATAATTACTTAACCAGATGGTACTGATACACTTTGTTTATGATCTTGCATGGCTGTTTTAGAGTAGCCTATTTCTTGTACAAGATTTGGTTCAATTTAATTTGTGCAGTAAATTGTAAATTTAAATTGGATTAAAAATATCTGAAAAAATAGAACATGTTCTATCTGCAAATCGTATCTGCAGCCCAGAAATTTCTTGTTCTAAATTTTTATCGTAGAAATTGAATCAAATCTTGTACAAGAAATAGGCTTGTCTAAAACGGCCTTAATACAATGTTATCAAATAAAAAATGTGTTAAAGTTGACCACGAACCTAAATCCGCATCTCATCTCAAAATTATTTAACAAACGTCAAACTGTCGTATACTGACACGAGAAAATGTTTTCCTAGCTTTTCTTTTAGAATCCGATTTTAGAAAAGAATTATTAAATTAAATTATTAAAAGCCACATATATTTCTCATATTCTCGTAACTTGATTCAGAATAAACGGCCAATAGAAAATCTGCAGTGTGCGTGGGCTCAACGTATTTCTGAATTCGGAATTTCTAAAATCCCTTTGGTGCAAATATGTTTATTTTTCATTTTGGAAATTTGAAATAAGATAAGATGTGACTTGTCCATTTATCATTCGTCTACGCCTCTTAATTGCATCCAAAAGTAATATTCGATCAAAATAGACTTGGCAGTTTAACACATTGACTAATTTTTTATTCGATCGCACTGTATAACACGAGGACAAATTAGTGCAAACATGACCAAAAATATTGATCCTTTTATTTAAGTAATAATCAGTTTTATCGAATTATTGAAATCTATTTCAATGTATAATGAATGAATTGCTTTAATTTGTGCACGGTATTCGTAAATTTGTTGGAAAGCTTTAGCCAAGGCTTCATTTTCCAAACGTGCGGTTTTCATGCACCAGACAGGGGCGTTAAAGAAAGATCGTTTTACTTGAGACTCAGCGACCAAGGAGATTATGTGGCCAAAGGAAGCCTTACAGGAGTTCCTGCATAGTTATCATGCACATTATACCTAATTAATTCTACAGCACCTGTACCCTCCAATGCAAGTTGCAAGTTCCTTACAATACATTGTGCGGCGTCTACCAGAATAGAAAATTATGTAAAGATGTGACACATCTGCTGCGTTTCAGCTCTCTCTTATTTGAGCCTCTTAATTGCACAGTAATCAATCACAGATTTAATCACTTACAATTGCCTTCGTTGTTTTCGCTTACGTGGCTAAGTCGAACGCGACCGAATAACAAGCAGAACGAACTGGCTTAATTAATATCGCTAATTGCACCAGTGCGCTTGGAAACAAATTTCTGTGGATATGTAATTACGATAGTAATTTTACTGTGGACTAATTACATCGAAACGAAAGAAGCAGCTTCTTGAAAGTTACAATTAGGAAATCTTCAAATTCAACATGAGAATTAAAACCAAGGGTGTACGGATGTGAGACATTATTTTATAATGTAGTTTCAATCAATCAATTTTTAAAGGTGACTAGTCAGCAGAGATTAAAAAAACTTTGTCATAGCTCAAGTTTATGGCATTTTGTACCTATATATATTCACATTTAACAGAATGTGACAAAAGTTTCCCTGCCTAATTATATCGTTTATATAAAATAAGTGAAAAGCAACGGAGCCAAGTTGCTTCCTTGGGGGGCCCCGGAAATAGGATGAAATAGTTTTGATGGAAAATTGTTAACTGAGATAAACATTGATCGACTGGTGAGGTCTAGTAGATTTTGTAGCTCTGTTTCCAATTATCTACTTCTCTTATCTTATCTCATTAAGAGAAGAATAACAACATACAACTTTTCTAATTTATTTTCGTGTTTATATATTTTCATAACAACACAAAATTCATCCATCTAATTATGAATAGGCATTCGATTTATATATCTAGGTTAATTATCCTGTCAAACATTTCGTTCGTGCCGTTATAAACGTGTCTATTTCTCACGCGATAAATTCCTAACGTTTATAAGTTTCTCTTTATGAAAAATTGATCGCAGGCGATTGTTTCTGTATATATAACTTTCCTCTATTTATGGGTTTTTACTTCCACATTTATTTATCATTTCTGACAGATATTTATGTTTGAAAACCAAACAGTTTGGTTGCAAATACTGTTTGTTTTAAAACTGGAAGTTTCGAAGCCACATTTGATCTCTCATGCGTATATTTAAAGTTTGTATTACTTACAATAATAAAATTAACAGATATGCTGCCTATAATTTATATTTTGGGTGTGTGTTTTAAACTTAACGTTTCCTTCTTATTGCGTTATGAACAAACCACGCGTTTCATATGAAAATTCGTATCGAGTCAGTTTCGCACGCGATTTCTAAATAAGCTCCTCTTTAATATGAACTGCGAAACATCCTATTCGAATTCCATTAATATTAAATTTGTCACGAATTCATCAAAATATTTGCGCGCTTGCGACATTACGCATGCGGTTTGTAATATTCGCATATTAATTTACTGTAAATTAATTGAAAAACTCGGTAGTAATAAGCAGCAAAACCGCCGTATCGTGATTCACATATTTAAACGCATTCCTAAAAATAGAAGCCACAATCCACCAGAAGAGACCTACCATATAATTAGGTTACGCACCGCCATAAATCTTAACGTGAAACTATGTAAATTTACTCACAGATACTATTCTGTTCTTTGGCACGATTGTGTACGTAGAAAAGGAAAAGAAACCGAGGTCTATTACAACAATAAATATATATATGTTCTTTATTATTGTTAGGACACTTTTTTTCTCGCGTGTTAACCACATATGTATGTTGGCAAAACATTGTTAAAAATATCATTCATTACACGAAATGTGAATGTGTAAGTAGTTGCCTGGAAGGGAGGAGAAAATTTACTAGCTTCATAAAATTTTACATCACTATATGTATGTATTGTGATAAGTCTCTTTTGTTATTGGTTTCTATTATTCTATTATTTAGTAAAGGAAACACCAAATACACATACATTTACACTTCATTTCTTAGCTGGGCTTGTTATGATTGGATGTGACTGAACTGGTTTGGCATGAAATGGGCCTTATTGTATAAATAGTTACGTGTATTACATAGCGTATGTTTCATTTAGATCTGAAAACGTACACGCTTATCTCTTAATGCACTTAAATTCCCCACTCATCAGTACCCTTCTACCCAAAAAATAAATTGTGCAAACGAGCAATTCTTTTTGTTTACATTTATTACTTTGTAATAAATCTATTCTGCCTACGCCTTCTTACAAATTTTAAAGAAGCAATTGGTTAGCTGAAAAACAATATGAAAATCATATCATTGTATAGTCGTCCAAGTTTTGTATCGGTTTTATGATCTTGCTATAAACAATTATTCAAAGAGACCGACACTGCGGTGTCTGTGTCTCCTCTCTGTCGCTTTTTTTATAGCAAGACCATAAAACCGGTACAAACTATACGAAGAAATGTGCAAAAGTTACTTTATATTGGGTAATCTAAACAGATAGATTAATTATTTCAGCAAAATATTTCTTCATAGTGCACTTCGTTCCCATAATAAAATCTTGTTGATCATAAGCAAATTCATAATAACAACGATATCGTGTTATTGCAAAACTGTACGACGATAATGATATTACAATATGCTCGCCTTGCTGAAAGTTTCGAGCGAGGTTGTCCTCCGCAGCAACAAGTACAAGCAATTCAAGTTTGCGCAAAATGACAAAGGAATTATGCACAGCTCCTTGAAGTCGGTGGTTGGGCTCAAAGTACAGAGCACGACCAAACGATAGAAATAGGTCGGCAGACATTGATCTCAACTAATTAAAGTCGCTGAAGTAGTTCGTTCCAGTATGGTTTTAAGGGAATATTTCCGTGAAATTTTCTACACGTGTGCATTATTGGCAATACTCAGCTTTACGGCGGCTAATTATACGCGTATTTTCATTTTAAAAGCACAAATCAGTCATTTTTATTAATTTTCCTGCTCAGAATTTGGCGAAACAATTAAGCAACAGTGTAACTACAAATTTGGCAAATCCTAAGTTCTAAAACAATTATCGACTTCTGTTTAGTGCCATGGTTACAATTATTTTCACAATTGTTACCACGTATAGGAATAAAGCGAGAGTTATATTTATTGCCTGTATAAAGTTGGATCTTAGTGTGGATTATTGTTAACCCAGTATCTTAAGTTTTTTCTGTTGTCATGAACATTGAAATAAAAAGTATGCCAGAAAATTTGGCATGTTATTTAATTTAATAATTTCACATAATTTAATACGACACACAGTGCGATATTTGCATCGAAAAACTGGCGAAAGTCTTGCTTCAAAATTTTGAATTAAGTTCAAAAATTATATCAGTGTAATTTTTTGACACAGGGTTCTATTGTGAAAAGGTCATGATTGTCATAAATTTTTGTACAACGACATGCGTTATGTGTATTCTATTTGTCAAATTGATCAAAATCTAACCCAACACATGCTACACCACTGATCTGACTCTGTTGCCAAATACGAAGGAGTCTGTTTCGATCTGTTTGTTTTACCTCTATGCATTACAGTTGAGCTGGCAACAAAGTCTCCGTACTAAAATCATTTTCAAAATAAACATGACCGTTTCATTGTGGTACCAACAAAAATGACACACTAACTCGCCTATTCTGACGAGGAAACCGAATGAACGGATAATACTGATAAAGACGATTGATAGTGATATCTCAAAAGCTTGTCAGTGTCGCCGAATTTTGGGTTCAAATAATATTGTTAGAAAATATATCAACAAGAGAAGCAAGCAGTAATTTTATACAGTATGAGCGGAAATGATTGAGGACAGTTTAAATTTCCCTGACTTTAATTTTTTTGTAAAGTTGCTGAAATGCACAGGTGCACACTAGGACACAAATATGGGTAACGATATTGATATATACATAATGATTATAAATGTCGCAACTGTTCATGAATGAGAGTGAGCGAGACATGTTTCCTGCAGTAGATATATGTAAGAGAAGGATGGAGGAAAGCATTCTACTGATAATGAGCTATAATCATAATGGTTCGCTAAAATAATGATTTCTTGATTCACTAGAAAAAAATTATGTATTATGTGACTTACATTTCTTTTACATTTCATATTCAGTTGAGGTCGGGTACAAGTAAATTTTTTTCTCAGTTGTGCTGAGATATTTATATTAATAGTAGCTTTAAACTTTTAATTTGTGTCAGATGTTCTGGAACATCAACAGCATTGGCTGCCCACCGTAATAACACCTTACATCACTTTCACATTAAGAACTCGTTAGAAATTTCTGTTTCTTAGATGACATTCTGACACGTGCAGCGAAAGCATATTTGTTTGTTATACAAAGGTGTATGACCTAATTGTTTACAAACATTATAAGGTATCTCGTCAAATACCTATACTTATCAATTTATTTAAAACTTAAGGAACATAGCATACAAGTTATAATAAATATAATTCATATGAGAAACCGGTATTCTATATAGAAACTTATTTATTTCAAAATGAAAAAGATACTTTGGTTACAAAGATAAACTAAGACGCAACTTCGAACATTTAGGCCCAGTTTTACAATCGTGGAATAAGAACGGAATAACTGTTCGCCAAATATTCTTTAATGTTCCTCCACATCTACGTCACACCTACGTCACGTTATATCAATAATAATGCTTATCCGACGATTGTAAAATCGGGCCTTACTATAAAAAAAGAGTCCAGAAAGGAAATATTATGTTGCAAAAATAAATTTAAACTACGATATAAAACAAAGGGATATTAAATTCAAAGAAAATTATACTCCTAGTTCTTATCATACTTTCTAGGAAAGCACAATATTTTATTGTTTAGCTAAATCCTTCTTTAAAAAAGAAAGAATTTGGGAATTTCGACAATTCCCGAAAATTATTAGACAAGAAAAATTTCCATTTCGTGGGAAGACAAGGATAAATTTCATTCCGTGGAAAGAAGACGGTGGAAGCGATTCCTGACTACTTAAACCATAAACAAGGGAGTTGCGACTCGGCCTGACGGTTTGACTAAAGAAGTTTGACAAAAGCGCGAAAAAGAGAGAAAAAAAAAAAAGAAAATAGTTTCACTTTGTTTAAAAAAATCTAAAAAATGATCTAAAATTGTTCAGAGCAGAGAATGTGTGTTCAATAAAATGTACCCCTCTTGTCTCCTATGAATAAAACACAGTTTGGAAAGTTTGAACCTAACTTTATACAATTTGGAAAGATAAAATGTACGAAGATCAGTAACAAATAACGAAGATAAAATTTCACAATGGTTTTAAAACACTTTCACGCTAACCCAGAGAATTGCAAACTAGCAGCTATTTTATTCTTCAATTTAAAGTAATAAAATTTATCCTTTTTCGTTTTATAAGATCACAAGCGTCCCAAGAAAAGGATGATCAAAGAACAATTAAAATTTGTGAATTTCCATTCGCGAAAATCTATTTTCTTTGGTTTACTACAAAATTTGTAATAACAGTAATCATTGTTATAATTTCCATGCTATCTTAACAAAATTAAAAATATTTGACCTATTAAAATTGTAATTTTTTATGAATTAAATCGAAAATGTTTCATAACTCAAAAACTGTTAAAGTTAGGTATAGGAAATGCTAGTACAGTTCGACGCAGCATTTGATTCGACATACGATGGTGTATTAAAATATTGATCGTTCCATTTGAAAAAAAGTATTTTTCTGTGTTTGAATATCTTACTTGTTGTTGTTACTGATCTTCGTACATTTTATTTTTCCAAATTGTATAAAGTTAGGTTCAAACTTTCCAAACTGTGTTTTATTCATAGGAGACAAGAGGAGTACATTTGATTGAACACACATTCTCTGCTCTGAACAATTTTAGATCATTCTTCATGAATTTAAAAAATAGATTTAAAATATCAGCGTTTGAGTAATTTTGATTTTGATTCTCAAATTTTTTTTGCTTTTGCTTAAAATTTGTAGTAACAGGAAACGTTAAATGCAATTGTTTGTTGTTTTCATAACTATATCAACAAAATTAGAAATATTTAACCTAATAAATGTCAATTTTTATGTATTAAACCAGAAATATCTTATAACTGAAAAACTGTTAAAGTTAGGTATAGGGAATGCTAGTACAGTTCGACGCAGCATTTGATTCCACATACAATGGTGCATTAAAATATCGGTCATTCCATTTGAAAAAAAGTATTTTTCTGTGTTTGAATATCTTCGAGTGGAGCGGTGCGTAGCTTAATAGATTGTGCTTATGGAATTTTTAAGAACCTTAAAGTTTCAACCACAATATAAGCTATTACAAATATAATTGCTTTAATCATAGCTGTGTTATAATTTTTTGAAAATCAGATTGCAGAATCCAAATTTTTAAGAAAATTCAAAATATCAAAAATGATACATTTTAGAGATAGGAAAATGTATTACAGTTTAAAATATTTTTATATGTAGAATTCAAAAACGTGATAAAAAATATAGTATTCCATTTAAAATAAGCGAGTTGTATCACTTCCGGTTGTACCGGAAGCGATACAAAGACAATTTTATTTTATTTAAAGAGATCTCTCCGGAAAACCCTTGCTCCTTAAATTTCAAATATCTACGTGAACTGCAACCTTGAAAACTTTTAACGAACGGTTTATGTGGATAACCCTGTATATATTTTCGGGATTGACGAAAAATTACGTTCTTCCTTTTAAGAATATTGACTTGAAAATAAAGAGAAAATTTAATAAATAAATATATTAAGAATAAGCAAACAATTATAAACTGATTAAGACAATTTTGTCTTATTATGTACATACAACACTCTAGTTAAATTACTAGAGACACAACTTAGACAAATTCAAAATAATTTTAGGTCGAGAAAAGCAGCATCTCATAATTAAAATAAGCAACGTTAGTTTATAAACATAGCCAAAATAGTAAAAAATCTAATTATTAAAATTCTTACCCAACCATAGCACTAGATACAGAGACAAACGGACTTTTGGAGAACAGCAACACCCACTAAAACATTCTATAAATACCTTCGGGCTCTGGAGATGCACGCGACCAAACTGTTTGAAGCTGTCTGATCCTTGTACTTTTGCCACGCTACCTTTTTATTTGGTTTTTCTTGATCACGTATGCGATATAGCACGAGGTCAGCTAACCTCTTCACTGCAGTTGCAGGTGCATTTCTTAGAATTTTGCAATGTCCATCGTGTGTCATCTAACGCAAGGTTTTTTAGTAAAGCGAACACCTGCCACAGTTACGCAATTCTTTTATGTGGGTGGATTTCGCGTTCTAGTTAGTTCATTTCTCTACTAAGCTTTTGATAATTATAAGGTACTTACAGACTTATATTCTAAAAAATAGGTGTCTCACGCTATAAATCTATGTATTCTCTTTTAAGATAGGAATCTATCACTTCTATTTGTTCAAAACACTTGACAATTTCTTAGGATAAATTACAATGAGGGCCATAATTGACCCTCTCATATGTTGTCGCGAATTATAAATAAAGCATGGCTAGTGCAAGTACAAAATGTGTGAGTGAATAAGAACTTGAAGAAATAACTAGTGACATAAAGCATGGTTTGGGTAGTAATCCCGACTCTTTGAATGAACGCAGTGAACATGAATTTTTTTCTGAATAAGAATTACGCTATTTTTCTAATTGCTGACATTCCAGAGGCAAATGTCATATCTGGCCGTATTCTCAAAAAAGGAAAGCCTTTTATGAAAAATCTGGACCCCTTAGATTGTAAAAACCACTCTAAGAGTTCCCTAAAAGTCAAATTTGTGAGGAAAAGTAAGGTCTACAAACATGTTTGTCAGTTTTGTTATAAATAAAATAATTCAATTGCTTTTTATAGAGATTAGGCCATGGTACCTGTAGAAAGTGAAAATGGTCCTAAAGATGAAAAAACAAATTGGAAATTCAGTTAAATTTTTATCATTTTATGTCACTTTATGTACTGTTTTCTTAATTTCTGTTAATTTTTCATTAATAAAGCCACTATATTCTATTTATGGTTTTTTGAATCTCAAAAAAGTTCCCCAATATCACATTACAATCAAGAAAAAAAACGCAAATGAATAAATAATTTTTTTACAACAATATGAAAAAGTAGTTCTATTTTGAACCTACCACACATTAATTGAATTAGCTTCCGGTTGGAACCGCGTCACGATGATTTCTTATACTACCGACGTTTTGCTCTTAATTGCAGAAGAACTTCCTCAGGGCTGCCGCTGCTGGTAGTGTTGCTGCTTCTCGTTTATCATTGAGACTGACCATATGTTAGATATTCATTTTTAAGCAAAAATATAATGCGTTTAGAATTAAAGAATTATAAATGTTTGCCTGCAATGCATCGAGTTTTGTTTACGGTCGCGATGGTATGCTGAGTCCTCTTGAGATTATATAAACACAGTTTCGGGGAACACAGGTTCACTTTGGGAATCGAGACAGTCGAGTTTGAGTAGACGTTATCGATAGGCATTAATAAGAGCTTGCGGTGTTAATTAATATGGTAGAAAGGTGCGGAAAATAATTAATCAGCACGCGCGCATAGAGTTGGCCAACTTGCAACTTATAACTCGCGCTTGCAACTCGCAACTCGCGTTAATTGTATATCCGCGTGTATTATATACCTGGAGTGCGTATACAGGGTGTGTTCGGAAAGTATTGTGCGCTACGCTGGTAGAAGCAGGAAGGCGGTACCTAGAGATAAGTTATAAATTGTACGAGTAGTTAATGCATGGTATGTAGAGAATTAGCTTGAAGTATTTCTTGCAAGGTACGAATGAGCGATTTCTCTGGGTTAGGCTCGGCAAGGCGTGGGCAAGTGCTACATCGCTTGACCGGGGTGGCCACGCTGACGTAGGGTTTGTGACGTCAGTGGGCATGTGCCTTTGGTGGCCATCCCTGAAGGGAAATCGTACTAAAAGGATAAAAGCGCAGCCGAAGGTGAACGACGTACTGTTCACGGTCCCATGAGTGACCCCTTAGGGCCCCTATGTAGAGGATTGTAAGACCTCCTAAGGTTATTATGTAATTGTCACCACCCCTACGTGCCAGGTAGAGGTGAAGTGAGTCACCGTGGCGAGATGTCAGCCACCTGGCGGAAGAGTGGATTGGTGGTAGAGAATCCACGGGTCGGAGATGACAAAGACGTAGGGTAGAGTATGTCTGCATGTATATCATTGAGGTTATCTGTGTTGCATGTGGCGTGTGTTTCTGGAAATAACGTTTCAGAGCAATAGTTTATGAAAGAGCAACAGATATGATAATAAAGGCCCAAGGTTGGACGTCATCAGAAGCGATGATAGAGGCACTAGGTTGAGTTGTGAATTGACCAAGGGGTTGAACAGGTGCAGACCGTTGGGGCCAGGGGACTGGGGTCCCCGGTGAGTAAATAACTGTTGCCTTTTACAAATGATTGTAAACACATGTTATTGTTGCGTGAACGTACCATGTCAGTGGGAGGTGATGGTGGCGAACGGTATCCGGTAGCCAAAGGAAATGGTGAGCGTTTTGATTACTTAAATTTATGTATACGCATTACCACATTTTAATAATACTAAAAAAAAAAATTTGTTGGTAATTTCGGCCGACCTTACAATACCTTGAATGAAAATGTAGACTTTCCTCCCCTACATATTAAGATAATGGAACAGGTAAGACGTGGACTCCATAGATTGCAGAATTTACGTCAACCAATGAATACGGGTCATAGTTACTAGTATTATCGGCAGCATCGGGTCTTTTATTTGATATGAGGACGGACTATATGGCTCCCAAAGGAAACACAAATTTGCTCATCAAGGTAATAATTCACGAACTGGCTGAACCAAGTAAACCTGAACAGGATATTCCTCCTGGCTCCTGGCAATTTTATCTGGTATACGGACGGCTCCAGAACCGAGACTGGTGCTGGGTCTGAAATCTACGGATAGAGACCAAAAGAGAGGCTATGCTTCCCTTGGGCCAATTTGCCTCTGTTTTTCAAACAGAAATATTCGCCATATTAAAATGTGCGAGGGAAAACATGAGGAGGGCTTAGACAAATAAGAGAATTTTCATTCTATCCGACAGACAGGCGGCTTTGACGACTTTATGAAGCTCAAAGATTTCATCTAAACTGGTGTGGGAATGTCTTAATGAATTCAACAACCTGGCGAAACACAACGGAGAGGCGTTACGCTATTGTGGGTTCCAGAACACAGAGGCATTTACGGTAACGAACAGGCCGATGAATTAGCCAGGCAGGGTGCGACTATGGCGTATCCTAGCCCCGTACCTGCCCTTGGAATAAATAAAAGTGCTGTTCGGTTTTTTTTTTAGTTACTGGATAAGCGAAGAACACAATAGGTACCGGATAAGCAGATCAGGATATCGACAGAAAAAAACCGTCCTTAGAGGTTCTCGCAACAAGAGAGCTGCTGAACTGCTGGGTCTGAGCAGTTCGCAACTCAAGATCACCACAAGATTACTAACAGAATATCTCACTGTTAAGGAGTACCTGTGGAGGACCGGTAAATTTAATGGTAATTTAAATTGCAGACTCTGCAATGGAGAACCAGAGACAGCAATGCACATTCTGTACATTCGGATACCATATAATGACCCCCGAAGAGATCAACATGCAACCAGTGAAAGACAGTAGTACCGATTGGTACAAGGGACTTGATTCAATGACTGGTTCTGATAATAGTACCAGACAGAGTGAGCACAATAAGCCTATTGGCTGAGGTACCTCCTGCGCTTTTCTCGCAGATGGGTCCTGGTGTTAGGAAGAGAAAAAAAAGGGAGTAATTTTAATTGGATTTGCGACCTAGCAATGATGGTACCTCCTTACTAATTGGTAAGTAGCTGCAATCTCGGCAATGATCGGTGGTAGTTGCAGGATACACCATTGTGAAACTATTCGGCAGTATCAAGATACAATTTGGTATGATCCTACTTCCAAGCATTATCGAAACTGCATAACGTGTGACCACCGAAAATTGCCGAGATTGCAGCTTCTTACCAGTTGCTAAGGAGGTACCATCGTTACTAGGTTGCAAATCTGATTATAATGACCCCCTTAGTCCTCAAAAAATAGATCCAGACGCAATGTGACCTAACCAAGATTGATTCCTTCCCAGTGAAACGAACCATGACTTTCTTACAGAGAGCCAATATCCCCTGCAATCGTGACATACAGTATTGCACAATTAAATTTAACAGTTATACACCGTGTCCACATTTCGATGCTCACCATTGGTATCTCGGTTATTAGAAAACATAGAGCAACGGTTAAATGGGGAATGTTTTGCAGAATTCAATACTCGTGACAGATCTCATTTCAAATTCACCATAACTTTTTTAAAATTTAAGATAATTTTAAAAAAACCAAAATTTGCCAATTTCAATGTTCCTCAATAACTCGATAACACCTAATGATATCTCTTCGAAAGTTTTACAATGTTCAGACACTTTTTTAAGACAAAGATTTTGATATAAACAGAAACCCCCGATTGTCATTTGTTTTCAAGTTATTAGTGCTAACTTTTGTTTTTCATATGGCAGCCATATTGGATTTTTACTTAGTTAGATAGTCTTTAAAAAGAGCTTTTCAACGATGTATAACATACCCGAAAAATTTTTATTTGTAGGGGAGATATTAACAAAAACATGAATTAATTTCTAATATGAAATTAGTAGGCTATGAAATTAAACAACAATAAGGAATGAAAGCTTAAAGAAATGCTAAGTAATACTGTAAAATAATGCTCGTGAAACTGGAATTCCAAAATCGTCTGTTCACAAAACCTTGAAGAAAACCAAATACCACCTTTACAACAATTAATTATACAAGGTTTAAACGATAATGACTATCAATGAAGATTACAGTTTAGTAGGTGGGACCTACGAAAATGTGAAGATGATCCTAAATTTCCTAGGAAAATACCCTGGACAGATGAAACACGATTTACCAATTGCAGAGTATTCAAAAGGCATAATTATTTATCATTGGTCTACTGAAAATCCACATTTGGTAAATCAAAAATTTCAAGTTTGATTTGGTTTTAATGTCTGGTGCGGTTTAATTGGTATGCAATTTTGCTTATAAATTTTTTTTGTTTTTGAGTTTAGTTTCATTTTAGATAATGACTTACTAGGTCCCTTCATATTTGATTACAGTTTAAACTGGTAACAGATATGTGGAGCTACTAACAAACGAGATAATACCTGCTTTGAGAGAAATTATTAAACTGAGAACATGCTAAACATTTGGCTCCAGCAAGATGGTTGCCCGGCCCATAACACTCGTGACGTAAAACATTTCTTGAGAGAAAACTTTAATGAGAGGATGCTTTCAAATAATGGCCTGCGAGATAACCCGATCTTACCCCCCTTGACTTTTATTTATGGTGGATGTACTAAGATCATTAAATGGAAACACACTACGTAGAGTTCGTAATTCTGTTAGAATAAATTGCCAAAAGTGTATGTAACAGAATGGTCATCATATTGAACAGTTTCTTTGTAAATCTGAGCTTTTAGTACTCCTTATTTACTTTTTACTTTTATGACTTTTCTTATCGTTTCGTATTTCGTTTTCAGTATTATTTAGCATATCTTTAATCTTTCATTTCTTATTGTTGCTTAATTTCAGAGCCTACTAATTTCATATTAGAAATTAATTTATATTTTTGTTAATATCTCTCCTATAAATAAAATTTTTTCGGGTATGTTATACATCGTTGAAAAGCTCTTTTTAAAGACTATCTAACTAAGCAAAAATCCAATATGGCTGCCATATGAAAAACAAAAGTTAGCACTAATAACTTGAAAACAAATGACAATCGGGGGTTTCTGTTTATATCAGAAGCTTTGTCTTAAAAAAGTGTCTGAACATTGTAAAGCTTTAGAAGAAATCAGTTTAGGTGTTATCGAGTTATTGAGGAACATTGAAATCGGCAAATTTTGGTTTTTTCAAATTATCTTAAAATTTAAATAAGTTATGGTGAATTTGAAATGAGATCTGTCACGAGTATTGAATTCTGCAAAACATTCCCCATTTAACCGTTGCTCTATGTCTTCTAATAAGCGAGATACCAATAGTGAGCATCGAAATGTGGACACAGTGTATAAATCAATAAAATTTCTAGATACATATAAGTTAACAGTAATAAAATGTTAACATTGCATTTCTGTTTATTACATTTTCCTTAATGGAAACAATATTTCTTTGGTAATTACAGGTTTATTATTATTCTGAATATTTAAATTTATCCACATTTTATGCATTTACATACTTATTTACACAGTAAATGTCAAATTAATTAATACTTTGCAGAAAAATCGATTTGTATTACGTCATTTCCTTCTACATATAAACTACCGAGAATTGTTAAGACTTAAGACCTTATTTCGTTATTGCATGATATATTTTTTGTTGGGTTTATCATCTACACGAGCTTCGTTCCGAATCATATACATATAATTACCATTCATATAAATTTTAGTTACTCATAGATTATCGTAAACCCGGTTAATCATATGACTCATTTAATAGCATTTTATTTTCTAAATATACACATATCTTGTGAGAAGGACGTTAAGTGCGTGATTTGATTCAGCACTAAAAGAGAATAAAAATCATTGGAACTTGTTCGGTAACACACGTGACGGACTTACAAACACGCCAAGAAAGCGGTTAAGGTTGATCTATCTGGGTTTACGTTTCGCAGTTCTAGTGTATGAATATTTTTAAGTTTTATTACGACGCTTTGCTTTGTTATGGAACAAGTTTAGCGCGTCTAATAAGTGCTAGCCGACTGGAACGAGTTTCTCGGTTGCCCCATTAACAATGCTTATTAAAACCGGTCTTTTGTTTGCTCCGTTTATGTCTAGGTAAGAAGAAGTAAAACGGAAGCGAACACATGTCATACGGAAAAGTTTTGAAACTGGAGACCAACTCGATAAAAACTGCAGATGTGGTAAACAGGAACTCTGTATACGTCCTTATGAGAAGAATTGTTGAGTTTTATGAGAGTTTTTCTTGCTTGTTTGACGACTTTTTCGTTCGTGTTCTGCATTACTATTAGAATTAATTCTATATTCAGAAATATATTTACATATTTCTGCTTTCCCATTTTTGTCTTTATATGGTGAATGTCCTCCTCTTAAGATACGTGTCACACTGAATTCAATTAGATTATTTAATTTAAATAGACTAAATTTATCTTCATAACTCAACTACATATTTTGTTATTTATAATAGGTCTGTTCCAAGCACGGTTTCGAAACCGTCACAAGCATGCACTCATCAAAGTTTTACAATTGACAAAGTTGTCAAAATCGATCATTATTTCGGTGGGCAACTGGTTATGACGGTTTCGAAACGGTCACAAAGCGTGGTTGGAACAGAGCTAATGTTTTCTGCGGTTTCTCCCATGAAGGTGACTCATCTTTAGTTTTTTCTTCTTTGATTAAAAGAAGTAGCAGTCAGCTCCTCAAATACTATCCAAATAAGCAATAAAATAATTATGTAATTTCTATTTAAAAAGAAAACATAAGGTTGGTGTATTACTGAATAAAGAAGCAGCCTGTATAGTTGAAAATAATTTTAATTCATGTAGATAGCAAACCTGTACTTTTAATAAAAAAGTTTTTTTTTTTGTAAAATGTGCATGTTTCACAAATACAATCGGCTCTAAAACTTCCTGTATCTGTTGGTATTTCGGATAATTCCGAAAAGCTGTATGTACACATTCGATACAGCTAAAGGCTCATTTCACACTTATTGGTAATTAATTGATGGGGTCAGAGTTAGCAGATTCTCCCATCGCTGTCAGTGAGGGAAAACAAAGCTTTCGATCATATCGTTTAAAATTTTAATGACAGTACATCCGATCAATACTCAGTTCGGTGTAACAGTCGGATTGTTTTGCTTAATAAAAAATTAACTCAAAATTGAAGATAAAGTATTTCAGTCTTATTTTCATATAAATTATAACGGATTAAGTTGAGAAATTAATTTGTATGTACGTAGATAGGTTAGTGGATTCCGATAACCGGAAGATCTTTTTCTCTTGAATCACGTGGTTCGTCATGCAATCATTTGGATATTTAATTCCAACGGCTTGTTTGTTTTGCTTTGTGGACTTCGTTTGTTATGCACTAATTTACATCCATGAAACGAATTAATGCCATGTGATCTTCGCCTGTCATGGTGTATAATAGCATATTCAGTTTCCAGTGCAGAATATCAAAAGGGTAATGAAATCCAAATACATTACTGCAATCAGTTCTAACGAACAACAAATAATGTATAGGTACATACACGGATAAAATATTAAAAGCAATTGTACAAGTTGTTCATAAATTATACAATGTGTCCCAATAAATTGATGAAGGTAGGGTATGGAAATGAAAACGTACGTCGTAACGTATAACAACAAGCGTTTTTAAGGTTAGTGACATGTCAAAAAGTAATGCTATCTGTTGGTTTTAAAGACAATTAAAATAGATAATATTGAATTCGACTCGATCGCTGTAAGACAACTAAAATAAATTGTAATTCTCTTCGGTATTGTGTACTTTAATCCAGGATTAATTCAAGTCGATATTGGCTGGCTAATAGAATTTTGATAAGAAAAACTATCCCACTGATAGAAATGAAAAACTTTTTAAATTGAGTCGCCGAAGCGACAGATTTGTTCGAATCATAGTTTTGAAATCCGAAGCAGTTCATTAAATCTTACTGATGGCCGATGCGAGAGCGATTTTCATTTGCATAGATATGGAATAGGATTTTGGAAAAGCGACGTCTGCTTTGTGGAATGTTCTGAAAGCAAATCTGAACGGCTAATCTAACAATGTAATCTGTGAAAATTACTTACATCATAGAATGAAGCAGAGAAACTGCGCACTAATTTAATATTCCGGCCCTTTATCGCGTTACTAACGCTACATCGAAACGAATTTCGTTCGAATTTATTTTAGGTAAACGCGTGGTGATTGTTCGTTGTGAAAGAAAGCCAAATATTGAAACGTTTCCGATAAGAATTGGCTTTTGTTGCTGTGTTTAAATAGGCTCGTGAACTTATCAGAAGACAATAATGAGACAGGAATGCCATTATTTGGGTTTAAAAGTCGGTTTAACAAACATTCCTATCGTTTGTTGTACTCGGAAAGCAAACAGCCAGGGACTGTTTCATAAACTCAATTTTTTTTTTGTGATACTTTTCACAACGCTGACAGTACCACGTAAAACAATTTTATTAATTAAATTTTGAAACTTCCATATTTTAGCTTTGTCATGTTTCGCATATGAAAGCATGAATATATTATTATACATTGTTCACGAAATATTTGTTTTTTTGAAATATGGACACATACAACTAGACATTTTATATCCTCACTGACATACAACATATATTTAAAAATTTTAATCACTAATGTAAAACGATCAAAATTAATTCGTTTGATTAATGAATAAAATTGAATCCTAATCTTATGCAGATTTTTAACTAACGAATTTATTCTTTTCAGGTGGGTTCTTTTAATCGGACGCAATGATACCAGATCGAGGTAAATCATTATTAATACATTTCAGTTATTAATAAACGAAGCGTGGTCTAAATGTTTAATCTTATAAAGATATTGTAAATATTTTCTATATATAAAATAACTTATTTAAAGACGATAGGTTTTATTTTAAAATAAAAATTAAACAACATCTCAGGTAATTAATTATTCATCGTATATATTCATTGTATCAGTAATAATTTAAAATACTTACTTTACGATAGAAAATGTAAAACTCAGAAAGTCAATCATGCATTAATGTAAATAAAATATTTTTTATATTTAATTTAGTCGAACTATTTAAGTTAATCATTGTCTTTAAGAAATTTATCACACAATTAGATAATCTATTCAAATCTATTAATAATAACAGCTGATCAATATCTTTTCTAATCAAGTGACCTATGGAAATAAAATCATATGTCTTTGATTAGTTCATTATTTCAAATGCCACTTGAATTACATATTTATATTGCATTCCTATACAAAACGATAGGAATGCAATAAAAATAATTCAAATGGCATTTGAAATAATGAACCAAACAAAGACATAATTTTTTTCCATAGGTCACTTGACTAGAAAAGATATTGATCACGCGTTATATAAGGCGTTCTGTATACCAGGTGAATCAGGTTGGTATTCGCACACCTGTAACTTGTTTTATTTCTAAGGCATTTAGTATGAGTAGTAGTTTATTTTACGTTATTAAATAATTTGTCATTTCTGGTTAAATTGAACCATTTTGGAGTTGTTGACTATTATTGCCTGGAGATTATAAGAGGACAGATTATATTAGTTGGTTAAATATTGGGCAGAAAGACGATTTATTAAGTAAAATATATGGTCCGAGAAGAGCCATTTTTTCTAGTAATGGTTTTGTAATTATCATTATCACTATTAAGCTGTAGATATTCCTTAGTGGATAAGGTATTTCCAAAAAGCTTGGAATATAAATGTAGGTGTAGAATAATCAGTAGTTACATATGTCAGCGGTCATTACTAATATAAAAGAAAAGTAAAAGTTTGCAATACGTTTTACCAAAAATGTTAGAAACTATTCCTTTAGAAATACAGCAAAGTGGAGCATATCCTCATAATAATTGTATCCATTCTTATGGTACTTATTTTTTAGAGCTATTTTAGAATCAATCACATTTATGCCTTTCTTCTTACTTCTCTAATTTTTTATTTGATGGGCGAGGTATCGGGTTGTAGAATACTCCTTAGATGGTCATATTGCCAACTCTACTAGAATTTAGCGGAATTCGGAAGAATTCCACCCCCGATAGGGATTTTTAACTTGCCAAGGAAGGCATGTTTTTGGCTTTTCATTCCACAATTGACAAACCGACGGCAGGGTCGAAATGAATAAACCCACGACATTTGGGTCAGAAAGCAAACATGCAAACCTGCGGACCACCCAGGTCCATATGCTTTTGTTTCTAAGCACTTACGTAATAAATAAAATTCTGTTCCAACAAATTAAGACGGTAACTTCCTTGTCCAACCAGTATTTGTTGCTACGAAATTGTTATTAATTTTTAGACCGCACTTAATTTATCCTAATTGGTGAATAGATATGCCTAGATATTTTCTTGGCAGATCTGTCACACCATTAAATTATAATCACATTTATTGTATGCACGAGCTTAACAAATTCGAAAAAATTAAAAAATGAATAATACCAGAACTTGTAAGTCGAGTAATCGCAAAAGTACTCTTACAAGAAGTGATACATCGCCATCGGGCAGAATGTGTCCTGAAGCTGGAGATAAATAATTTGAATATTTAAAGATAAAAAATTCGTCTAAAACAGTACAACATAACTCAAAAACAACTTCTTAGGTATATTATTAGGTTGTCGTTTTCTGTTTAATTCAGAATGTTTATATACATAAGTATATAAATTTTGATTAAGCTATATAATCACGATTTGCATCAGTGACCTTTTGCCATCTTTCTGCTACCAGTTGTATTCCACGATTATATCACCCAACTTTTCTGGAATCAAAAAATTCTAAACATAATACGACATTTTTTCCGACCAACCTAATATATATTTTCCATCTGGAATCGACTCTAAAATCTAAAAATGTAAAAGTATACAGGCTGTTCGATTTAACTTTGAAACTATATCCGCTTTAACCGGACGTGATATACATCATTTCATTTCATTATCATGTCAGATAATAATTTATTGGAAGACCTACATTATTCATGCCAAATGTTATTTTTTTAAGAATAGGAATATAAAAATTACAGGGGAGCCAATACCAACTTCAATCACCCGGTATATAAAAATGTTGTATTGTCGGTTGAAGAAACTTTAGACAGAAAATAATTTTGTTCTGTAGAGCTTTTAGCTTGAGTAAAAAGAGCGCTTGAATTTGTTGCTTATGTCGAGTATTTTAGATGATAGAAAAAAAACACATTTGGTAGACATCCGATATAAAAATTTTATTCTTCCTAATATAACAGAAGTTTCAATATTAGATGCATCGTTTTGATATATCAATTAGGTAGGTATATTCCTTCCTAATTACTAAGTTGAAATTTTCTTTATTACGCATTTTTAATTGACTTCAATATGAAACGACCCCACAACTCGATAAAGACCAAATCTGCAATTTTAGAAGAGAAACAAAAAACTGTTTTCCCAAAAGCAAAAGAGTTTTCTGAAAACGAATGTTATGGAATTTTCATTCCACCCCCAACTGAGATTCCCACTGAGCCACAACGTTATTTGATAAAATAACCCCAATTTCGAGCTTCAAAATTTCGGATATACTTTTCATCCCAAATGGTTTTTACCGAGTTGTCCTACTGGCGTCTTCAATTATTCTTTTAAAATTAATTCGTCGGATTTACTATTAGATTCTTATCACCTCTAACCTAATACTTCAAAGACCTTTTACAAAACATATTTACACAAACTTTATGTTTGCCTGCGCAAACATGATTTAAGTTTTACTGGATTGCTTTATCTTTTTTACAGGATTTCATTGTTTGTCATACTTAAGCTTTGGCACACCGTGAAGCAAGAATGAGGAATTTTTCGTCATTGTTTTCCATTCTTGAAAATATTACAGAATGTTTACATTTCCAGGCCGGCAATGCTCTTGGCTTTACGTTATTTATTTCCGAAAACAGTGATTAATAAGTACTTTAGGTACATTGGTTTACTTTATACAGGGTTTCTCTAAAACCTTGTAGAAAGATTTACGAGATACTTTTTAATCTAAATTCACTTTCCTTCTTGGTGTTTGATCAATATAAAATTGTTTAAGTCTGTTTTTAAGGAAAAGCTTCCCAAGTATTCTTATAGGTACATATGTAAGTAGTTTGATAAAAGGAATTCCGTAAGAAGGCAAAGGCATTATTTTAATAAAATTTATTTTTAAATAATGTATTAAGTAACGATTTCGAATTGTAAATTTAACAAGCATAAATTAAAAACCTTAACTCGTCGTAGATGTTGTAAGTCTGTCAGCCATTATTAACATGTCTACGAGAACTGAAGAAAAAATCGAGCAGATGTGGCAGCCACAGCGGCAATGCGAAGGGGCGCTTGCCCTACAAATTCTCTTCGACACTTTACATATTTCACGTTCAGTTATTTTACTTTTGACGCCCTCTGCGCCAGATTTATCGTGAAAGAAATTTGATACGCTCGGCTTTTTAACTTCAAAGCCGAAATGCACGGGCACGGCGAACCTTTTATTTATGACGGATGTTGTGCCCAACTTTTTCGGAGATTTATAAACTTTCGTAATGAAGAAATTCGGCGGATTTTCCCCCGAGAAAAACGATAAGTAGCGCTGCTGGTGAAGTTATAAATGAAATTAGCTAAGGAAATACAAAATCTTAAAATTATTGCCCGTTGAGTAATTTCTGAAGTAGCTGTGTTCTATGGCTTCACTTTTATGTAATCCCATTCTTTTTTTCCTTTTAGAGGAGCGGTTAATGTAGTAATTATGTACGTGTAAAAGACTTTATTTGAAACGACAGCATTCATAGAATTCCTACGAATAGGTTACGTACTTGGTTACGTAACATCTGTATCAGTATAACTTCACGGCCTCTGAAAACAATTTGAAGTGCACACTATTAACGTGTCCACGTTATTAAACGAGGATAAAAATAAACGTCGCATATACAGGTCCACAAGGTCAAGTTCAAGGTCCGTCTCACTATGTATTTGTTGGTCAAAACGAATAACTTCTGGCTTCTTGGGTGTGTCCCGAAATGTGTTCGGTTTCTTTGTGCAGGTCCCGAGACCGAATACAAATTCTGTGTAATCGAGCTGTAAAAATGTACTTAAATACATATAAATTTAAAATTACTTATTACTTACTTAAACAATTTGTTTGTTTAATTTGTAATACTTAGTTGTAATTGAAAAATAATTAATAATCTTGTAAGATATATGCAATTTCCACTATACACATAAGTAATCATAGGTAGTCAGATTAGATACCATAGTAGTAACGTTGTTTAAAAGCACAATCGACATCTTACAATTAAGTCTGTGATAAGATTATTATTTTCAGTATAATACTCTTCAATTTTTAGGCCCGATTTTACAATCGTTGGATAAGGATTATTCTTAGAATAACGTGACGTAGGTGTGACGTAGAGATGGAGAAATGTTAAAGGATATTAGGCGAACAGTTATTCCACCATTGTAAAACTGGGCCTAAATGTACTTTTGGTTCACTATCCTATTTACAAGAAATTTGATGAATGAATGGCCAAGAATCAAAATATATTCTATTTTTGTTCTATTTTTATCCTGCGGAAAACACTTCAATATCTAAATATATCCCATTAAGTCGATCGTTTTTTTTTTTGCAGATGAAATTACATATATCAGAATGACAACAAAGCACTGAGATCCACGCAATTTATTCATCCGGATCCGCGTATAGTTAACAGTCGTTTTTTAAAATTGACACGTCGGATATTAGGTTTCTCTTATTTCAGCACGTTTGGAGAGCCGGCCGCAAAAATAAGCCTCACGTATAAATTTCCATTACAAAGGAGGACCCTTGACGTTTCTTTTTTCGACTGCTAATAATTTTCCGTTAAGTTCGATTTTACCTAGTCTTAAAGCCTGATCTTTTCCGGTGAATACTCTAAAGTACTAAAGAAAATGCAGATATTCAGTTATTGGAGCATCCCAACACGCCTTATTATAAAGAAGGGGACTGACGCGTATACATTTTTTAGAAACAAATATCGAAAGTCATTCGGAAAGTAAAAAGAATAGATTTATTTATTTTGCTTAACCTGGCTCTAACAATTTGTAGCAAATGAAACTTATGTTAGTCATTCTCTATGCTTGCTTACCTTAAGTAACTTTATTTAAAAATGCTTAATTCGCATTAAAGTTGCACCATGTTTTAGATTCCTTACCTGCAGTAAGCGCAGTCTGGTTTCCCCACTGCCAGTGATGAGTTTAAGAAATTCATACTTTTGTGAAGTATATAAATGTTTACTTTTGTTTTTATTTTATACTTGCATATACATTGTTCACGACCTATTTAGACTCTAGAGGGCCATGCTTTTTTTTCGTTAAGTTACGTACATGGATTTTGATAGAACTCAAAATGTGACAAATGTAAAATTCTGACACTTTAACGTCAATCCCATCGACTATATTGCTTCTTATACTCTACGTTGGCATGAAGAAAGTAAAATAATAGCATTAAAACAAATAAATTACTTGTGACTTTGTAATACTAAGTCAAAATGCTCAAAATCATCAATATTTTTTGGTGTCAGTTTTCAAAAATATAACCATCAAATTAAAATGGAACATATTCACTTGGAGGTACCAACAAAAGTGTCACCCTAACATGGCCTACTCTGAGTCTAAAAAGATCGTGAATTGATTATACATATATACACTCCGCGTCATCTAATTAACCTCACACAATTTTTTCATTATTTTTCGGCGACACTTGATTTTTATGAGGTAATTTTACCATTAATTTTATTGAAATTACTACTACCTAAAATATCTAGTGAGAATTTGAAGGAATTAATACATTTTGAGAATTGTTTACTAAATTTGACTATTGCATTGCGACAAGTGATTGACCTCAGCTCTAAAACAAAATTAAAAGTGGAACTTAACTATTTTATTTAACAATGCAACTACAATTAATAATGAGTATGAGATCCATTCTTATTAATAACTTCAAATATTCTATTTGGCAGTGAACGATACAGTGAATCTAATAACATTTGTGGAATATTGCCCCATGCTTCTTCGATTGCGTTAGTTAAAGCTTCAATGTTATTATACTGTCGCCCATCCTCGTAAATCTTACGTACCGACCAGCCCCATAGATTTTCAATAATATTTAAGTCGGGAGAAATGCTAGGCCAGTCCAAAACCTGAATATTTTCTTCCCTAAACCATTCTTACATGATCCCTGCTGTGTGAATTGGGACGAGATCTTGTTGAAATATCCATTCTTCATTTTCCATAATGTCACTAATTAGTGGTTTTGCTATGGTAAGAAGTTGTCTGTACTTCTGGGCGGTTTGTCTGCCTTGTAAAACCTCTAAATGCATTGGTCCATTAGAAGAGATGGCCCCCCCATATTATTACACTTCCTTCTCTATTATGACGGCGAACTAAATGCTTTTTTTCTTTTCTTAAATCGTGAAAATAGCAAGAAAAACCATCTGGGCCATCTAAACAAAACCTTTTTTCGTCAGTGAAAATTACGTTTTTCCATTGATCAATCCAGTTCATATGGTTTCTGGCAAAATCTAATCTTGCCTGTTTGTGGCGTGCAGTTAGCAATGGTTTTTTTGTAAACGACGTCGCTTGAGGTATTGGCAACTTTTTATTATCCTCTGAATAGTTCCCACACTTGCAGTGCTACCAACAGCGTGCTTTATTTTCCTTGCTGTAAGAGAGGAATTAGAAGCTTCGCGTATAATGTTGCGCCTTTCCCTTTCAGTAGTTGCCGTTTTCACCCCACCAGCATAGTTTTTCCCATAATTTTCCATATTATTTACCCAATTGTTTACAACTCGAGGACTTCTATTAATTTTTCGTGCAATGTCCCTATTAGAGTAGCCTTCTTATTATAAAATTTTAATTTTTCCAATTTCTTCAGCAGTTATAATCCATTCACGATCTTTTTAGACTCAGAGTAGGCCATGTTAGGGTGACACTTTTGTTGGTACCTCCAAGTGAATATGTTCCATTTTAATTTGATGGTTATATTTCTGAAAACTAACACCAAAAAATATTGATGATTTTGAGCATTTTGACTTAGTATTACAAAGTCACAAGTAATTTATTTGTTTTAATGCTATTATTTTACTTTCTTCATGCCAACGTAGAGTATAAGAAGCAATATAGTCGATGGGACTGACGTTAAAGTGTCAGAATTTTACATTTGTCACATTTTGAGTTCTATCAAAATCCATGTACGTAACTTAACGAAAAAAAAGCATGGCCCTCTAGAGTCTAAATAGGTCGTGAACAATGTATAGTCTTTGCAGCACCCATTTTTACGATTTGACTGATTGTAACTGATACCTACTAGATATTAAGTTCAATAATGAAAATGACGTTTGTTCGTAATGGTAACTTGATATTTCAGTCTCAAAATTTAAAAGAATACAGGGATATCCACATAAACCGTTCGTTAAAAGTTTTCAAGGTTGCAGTTCACGTAGAGATGTGTTATAATTTTTTGAAAATCAGATTGCAGAATCCAAATTTCTAAGAAAATTCAAACTATCTCAAAAATGATGCATTTTAGATATAGGGAAATGTATTGCAATTTAACATATTCTTACATGTAGAATTCAAAAACGTGATAAAAAATAAGCGAGTTGATAGCGACTTCCGGTACAACCGGAAGTGATACAAAGACAATTTTATTGTATTTAAAGAGATCTCTACGGAAAACCCTTGCTCCTTAAATTTCAAATATCTACGTGAACTGCAACCTTGAAAACTTTTAACGAACGGTTTATGTGGATATCCCTGTATAAGTGAGGTCAACCATTTGTCGCACTTGTATCAGTATTTTTGTGAAAAATATTTATAATGAAAGTTTATAACGCATTATAATATTCTACAAGATTTTGTTTAATTTTATTCTGCCTATATTTAAAACCAAGAACCACCCTTATAAAAAAAAACTAACAAAAAGTGTAAAATCTGACTAGAGGTTAATCAGTTGTCGCGGAGTGTATTTTTAAGTTTCTGGAGAGCGGTCTTTTCAACTCTCTGTGAAGTTGACTTTAATTTAATGTGCACTTAAAACAATATTTGTGGACTAGATCGCTAATAGAGGAAATTTTTGAGGACGTAGATTTAGAAAAATATTCTAAATCCCGACTGGAAAGTGTATACAGCTAGAAAACCAAGCAAAATATCATCGTAATTGGATAATTGGAAATATATACTGGGAAGTGACGAATCGAAATTTGAAGTGTTTGGTCAAAGACGTAAGGCGATCAAAAGATGTAGAATGTTATCAGCATAGTATCCTCAGGAAAGTCGGAGTTTCTTCTGCAACAATATAATAGGAGATTTAGTTAAAATCTTTGAACCTGTGAGAAAGGAAAATTATATAGAAACACCAGAACACAACGCTATTCCATCTGAATTTCGACTGTTCGAAAATAACTGTGAGTTTATGCACAACAATTCCTTTAGAAAATTTGGAAAAAACCGTCCCTCGTCATAAGGAGAATTTTGGACAATGTTGGAACGCGAATGGAATAATATATTACATAAGAAGTCACATAAAAATTAATAGAAAGAATGCCTAGAGTAGTGCTAGCGGTAGTTATTTATTATTGCAAATACTAATTAATATTTTTATATTGAATACTTAATTTACTTTTGTGTTCTTAGAGTAATAAACATTTAATTTTTATATTTCTTCATATTATTTAACTTGTAGTAACTGTTTATTAGTATTCAAGTGTTCATACTTCCATGAACGATAATGTATACAGCGTGCGAATCGCTTCTATTGTCAAGGCCGTACTTCGTTCAGTAGTGCGCAAGGGGAACGGCTTAGATGTCGTATCATAACTTGCCCTGCTTTAATGGTTTTATTGATATTTTTTGTCTCCGCACTTCATAGTATAAATTACGCTAGTTTTCTTACTCACATGATGAAGTTTCTTAGGATTAACATATTGAAAAGACGCATCATTTTAATACTGCACTTTAATTAAAAGCTTGCTTTGCTTGAATGCTATCTTCACAGAGATGTGTAAATACCGACCTTTTACCTAAGAAACATTTGTTTAAATATAAATGCATAAAACGTAAAGAGAAAAATAAATTTACATACGAGAAGCAAGCAGCAGAAACAGTTCTTTCAATATGTATTACGTAATTTGTCATACAATTCTCTTTTTTAACATTTCATTAAAATAGCAGTCCGTCTAAAATATAGAACAAAAAAGAAACCCAAGTCCTTTCCCTTCTCTATTATTTACGTTACTTTTCTTTTCGAGTTCTATAATATTTCGAGTTAGTAAAACTTTTTAATACGTACACATTGTGTGACAAATGGAAACTCAAGTAAAGAATTTCAGAAAGTAACCTGAACATGCATTTCCGGAAGATTTTAGTCTAACTTTCTTGGATATGCAATCCATCTTATTTCACTTCTTCGTTTAGTCGAATTCGATGTCACAAAAAGATAAAGCGAAATCGTACTCATATTTTCAGGATTATTATGTTATGAAAAATGGAACGTGAGCTTTAAACCACCTGTTTTCTTTCACGTGCAGATATTGAAAGTAGTGAATTACAGATGAGTTTTAAAAACTCTCGCATCTGTAACAAGATATCAGTTGCTCAATTACAAAAACTCTCATTAAATTTTGAAGGCAAAATCCTAGTTAAAATATTTTTAATTAATCACTTCATTTCTCACCTCGCGTTTGGACGGTAGTGAAGGAGTGCATATCGTGAAAAAAAAAAGGCAACAAATGACCTGTATCACTCACGGTATGCAAAATTTAACGTTTCGAAAGAACACAATATTTTAAGCAGTAACGGCAAAATTATGGCTCATATTTCAACTTTTTATGGACTCACTTTACTGCGACATGAAAATTTCATAAAGCGGGATAAATAAAGGCGTTTTTACCCGCGATACAGATAACGTCACTTGCAATATGGGAAGCCTAATAAAGTTAAAGGAAAATGATGAAATTTGTATACGGAGGATGTAATCAAATTCGAACATGGTAAGTACATACGAAGATAACAGGGCTCAAATAAAGTGTAACACTGGCTGAAAATTTTTAATGCCTTTTAATATGTATGTAATCCTTAAAACACATTTCAACAGAAAGTTGTTTATTTCAACTATTTTCCTGTGCTTATTTTAATTTATAATGAACCATTCATTATATTAATTGTAAACATTTCATTATTGGTTGAAACTAGTTAATTAATTGTTTTTATCTTCTAATTCAAACGAATTTTAACAGTACATGTCAATGTAAAACCGCAAAGTTTATTTAACAGTAACGTAGAGAAATAAAAACTCAATTAACCTTAATAACAAATTAGGGGTTTTGTGTCATAAAGTTAACTGGTGTATGTACAGTTTTACTGAAACTTAATATGTATAATTAACGACACATTTCAGGTTTAGTCGGATGTAGTGTAACACTATACATTTAGGGTCACATTTTATGTTATTACATATTGTATCGAAATACAATCGCATCAGGGGTTCTCCTTGAAACCTCATAAATATCAGTGGTTTTCCTGTAGCTTGTTAGAAGAGGATGTTGTCTAGGTTGTGTATTTGTACAAAGTTGATTACCGCAAGTGCAGGAATTTGAAAAACAACCGGTGTTTACATTAGCATTGATTATATTACTGCGCTTGAAGTCAAAAATTCAAATGTGTTTGCGTCAGTTACTGAATATTTATCAAGTTTAATAAATTTAAATTTGCCGACAATTAGCGCTATATTCTAGTATCTATAAACTGCCTTATGCTTTAAAAAGTTTAAGAAACATTTACTTTTCAGCGAACCATAATCGCGACACTAAAATTTGACTCCAACAAATAAAAATTTATTTAGATTTTCAAGTATCTAGGTACAGGTGTTCTCGAATTGAGTGAAATAATTTTACAGGGTAGTTGCTTGGATCAAGACGATCAAGAAATGTTATACAATATGGTGTCCTAAATGTATTCGTTTTCGAACAAAAAAAAATTTTGGCTGTTAAAAACTTACATCAAAATGCTACAAAAAGAATGGAAATTCCGGCATCCAAAGTATTATTCCCATTGAGAAAAACGATTTCTAAAGTTTTTTTTTTATTAGATTTTTACATCAGTTTCGTGAAAATAAATTTGTTTGTTGCTTTCAATTTCGAATAAAAGAAGAAATGAACGTCTGAAAACACGCCACCAAAATCCGCATAGTATTGTTTATTTATTCCTTCATAATTCGAAAACGGTTACATTTAGGGCACTGTGAAATTATTCCACTCAATTCGATAACACCCTGCATTTAATTAGGCAAAGTAAGTACTAAATATAAACTTGACTTTTTATATTATATTTTTTACTTTGATAGATTGCTAGTCATTTTGGACTGTCGTAATTTAATTAAGGTACACTTCTGTGAAAACATGAAATGAATTTTAATTTTCGTTTCTAAAGTTATTCACTTTGTATAGTGCTTTTTAAAGAAACGCTTTATTTCCTTTGTAGAAACGCTCAGACACGTCAATTATTATAAATTGGCCATATTTTGGAATACTGTTAAATAGAAACCCCCATTTTTTTTATTACATGAGATTTTTTTTGAAATAAGGACAATTTAGAAATTTTGAGAAATGATAGCTACCAAATGTTTTAATAATAAATTACTCAATTTTAAGTGAAACGAAATAGAAAACTGTTGCGCCATTCACTATTTAACAGTGACTTAACTGTACATTTTGGATATTATTAATTTTCTGATCCAACATTTTGTTAGCCACGGTGCATTTGCATCGCATATTTAACGATATTTAAGAGGCAGTAATTTTCATTTTCATGATGAGTGTCGATGTGATAATCCGTATTCACTATTTCTCGTCTCGTGGTAACGTATAGATACAATTCCTTTTGGTTTCTAAGCTTTTCATTTTAAAAAATATGTTATGTAGCCCTACAAATTTTTTTATGTAGATACACAGTAGAGTCTCGATTATCCGAGGTAATGTGAGAGACACATGCCATTACACAGGGTGTAATCGAATAAATTTACTATATTATACTATACGTTTTTCATCACATAAGGAATTAGTTTTTCAAATATCAATGGTCTTGCTCAAAATTAAATAAAATGACCTACCACAAGAGCGCATCGCCTTTTGTTTAGAAATCTCTACTCGTTCGTCAGTGCTTCTGCGGTTTTTATAAACACATAGTAAAACGATAAATTCCTGGGTCAGTGCCGCCCGCAACACAATTCGATAACAATACCTTCGTCCATCTGTTTCATTAGATAATCGATAATATGGGCAGTTTAACGTTTTCCCTAAGTTATGAGAAGATCCTTCTTAAATAATTAACTGCAATAAAGTAATAAGGTGCGATTTTATCGCCTGGGTTGTACTGTACAAGCGTTTATTGTTTAATTCACGTATAAATCACTATTTGCTTTCAGAATATTAAATGATGTACTACATCTAATAAATAATTAAAAAAGGAAATTTTAACATACCACTTGAACTATCGTAATCAACTAGCACTGTGAACAGGCGTACACACGTACCTCCGCGATCATTCGAAATTTTGTTTGTTTAGTCTGAACGTAATAAAGAATCATAAATTAAGGGATGACGAGTGCGGCGTGCTTTTTGTTCCACTTTTAGAATGTGACCTCTTATTTTTTTACTTATTGTTGGGTAGGTATTATTTTGTGAAAAATCTGCATTTCTATTACTTAAATATTAATAAAAAATAGCTGGGAATAACCGTATTCTTTCGTATGAAAATAATAAAATGACGTCCCTCAACGTTTTTTGTATCGCATTTGCGGGTTTACTGCCCTATCATTTATTGCGTCTAATAGTAAACTTCGCTCAGCGCGGGCTTTAAATCTAAGCTAGCGCTTCTCAAATGTTTTATATAAAAGCTGAAAATATATTTTTCCAGAGTTATTATTGATATTTTTCCCAAACGTCATAACTTTGCTTCTTTTCTTATGCATTAATAGCGGTTACAATATGTGAAACTTAATTGATTATAACAAAAAGAAAACACAGTTAATTACTTTGTTAACTGTGTTTTCTTTTTGTTATAATGGAATATCACAAAGTAACGGCGGAACGTGTTAATTAATTGATTATACCTTGTATAGGTATATTAATATACCAGGTGGGCCATCAGAAACGAAACAGACTGAATATCTTCCAAGAATATGTTTGTTTGAAAAAATATTAAAATGCGTTGATGATAATTTTCTTCAACGGATATAATAACTTTTTTTGTTTGTTTTGTGCCATGACGCAAGAAAAACAACCTGTATAATTGAAGGTGTATCTACATAATATGTACTGGAAGCCAGTGCAGGTCAGACTGCAAAAAACAACCCCCTGCTTTGTCAGTGTTTGCCTCGACTCGACCTGCGATATAAATAGGGGTATCCCCGGTTTCAAGCTCGGATAATCCGAACAACTTTTGAAGCAACCTCGAATAATCCGGAATCTTTTTGAAATTAGTTTTTTCTCGGTTACTCTGAAACTCGGGTGAGCGCGACTCTGATAACCGGAACTTTACTGTACCTAAAAATATGCCTTTTTTGAATTCGTAATAAAAAAAAATTGTATATATCCCAACAGTATGTCACTGTAAAAATCCGAAATAGATCAAATTTATAATAACAATAGACGTGTATGAGTGTTTTTACGAAAAGAAAATATTTTAGATGTTCCATTCAGACCTTTCTTCCACATTGCGTATGATCTTTCGATACGAAATTTGTTATGGCCCAGTCATGTTGCGGTTCTGGAGTAAAAATAAGTAAATCATGATAAAGAGAAAATATAGAAAAAGATAGTAAACTTTTTAGTGTACGTGTGAAAGGAAGGAGTTGGAGGATAAACGACTCCCCAGATAAAATCGACGACAAGAAAAAACTAAATGACATGTTTCATGAGTGACACCCGAGTAAAATTAAATTGCTTTTTGTGTGTGTTTTTTTTTCTTTAATACGAACATTAAAATTTCTTTGCCGATATATATAAAAGGGTCCTCATCCTCAAAAGATTTCATGCTTGAGGAACCGCTTATCTGACCGCGTTCCTTTTTCCTGTGCGCAACAGATAATCTACAGTCTCATCTCAAAAAACCTACGCTAAATACGTGACAGTGTGTTTTGCTCACTTTGAAGCACCTTTCTTATCGTCCTTCCGCATTGGAAAGTGGTGCTTACGATAGGATCCAGACGAAGAGGCTATTCAGCGTCATGTTATGTAAACACGAGTACGAAGGGGACTCGCATCGTCGACCGCTCAATACTGCGGAAACCCACGTAATGCCCCCGACAAACGACGCCTATTCGTTACAGTTTGCTGTATTCCTCTGCGAATATCGTCAGAGTGGTACCCGTGTTTTTTTACAACGGATTAATTCATTATGCTCACTCCGCCGCGGCTGCCGCCATCGATTGACTGGATTCATTAAATTTAATTAAAACTTGTTTTCTACCCGCATTAAGTAAATCAATCCGGTTAGATTATTTACCACTTCTAATTGTTTTTTTTTTCAGAATGATATACAGAGACAAACAAGATATCCTACCTTAATTAAGTAAACACTTTTTTGTTTCGTTGTTCATATGATATTTATAGTATATAACGGTATTAGGCCGATATGCTTGATATAATGAACGAGGATAAGTTCTATGGCCGAGGCGCCAGCCGAGGCTATAAATTATCCGAGTTTGTTATATGCATATCGGCCGTATGTTGTTTTATAGTTTTCGTAATACTAAATGATGAAATAAATATAACTTCTTAACTATATTTAGAGAACGGGTATTAACGGCTTCAATAAAACTTCGATTATACTGGTCGATATTTCGTAATATTTTATTACTTCTTCAGGACCATTAAATTACTACAATTGGAACTAATTAAACTATGATACAATATTATATATAATACTTACTAATAATAGAGAAATTAATACATTTTTGAAATTTTTAACTTAAAATTTGATGTGTTATTTATAACAAAAATTGTGTATAAATAAAAGAACTCTAGGTGGCGTGACTTATTAGATTAAAATATATATTATTAAGATCGTCAGTGTCAGATCTGAAATTGACAGTTACGTCATTATGCTTCTGAATGCATGACATTTCCAAAAATAATCTAGTTTTATAAAACATTTCTTTTTCTAAAATTTTAATATTATTGAAGTCAAAACAATGGTTATCATCAATTGAGTGAATGGCAAGAGCACAGGACCTTTTACCAATTCTACAGTCACTTTTGTGTTGGGAAACTCTGTTCTTTAACCATTGACTGGTTTGGCCTATGTAACATTTATTACAAGAATCACAATTGATTTTACATACAACATTGGAGTTAAGTAAAAGAGGAGTTGGATTTTTTATATTACTAAATATTTGTCTAATTGTTTTAGGATTATAATAGGCTATTTTAATTGGAGTGTTCTTAAATAATGAAACTATTCTTGGAGTGACTGATTTTATGAAAGGTAATTTTCTATATACGGAATTTACAATTACATTATTGTTTTTATTTTGTGTAGCATTAGGATTTCTTTGATTAAAAATTAATTTTTTAACAAGATGCTGAGGATAGCCATTATTTACAAAAATGTCAATAAGTTTATGAAAATTTTTAGTTTTTAGAGATTCATGGCAAATTCTATCAACATGATTCTTCATGGCAATAATGGTATTTAATTTATGTTTTAAACAATGGTTTGAGTAGAAGTTAATAAATCTTCCTGAGAAGGTGGGTTTATGGTACCAATCCAAAATGATGGTATTGTTAGGAGTTCTGATTAATTTAGTATCTAGAAAGGGAACTGAATTATCGTTTTCAGTTTCAATGGTCCTGAAGAAGTAATAAAATATTACGAAATATCGACCAGTATAATCGAAGTTTTATTGAAGCCGTTAATACCCGTTCTCTAAATATAGTTAAGAAGTTACTAAGATACACGGCAATATCCTCTACTTTTATGAAATAAATATATATTTTGGCAAAAACATTCATAATAATAAACTTCGATAAGTAGGCAGAATTATGAGTGTGATCTAGTCGTAACTAGAGCAACATATGAGATACAAAGCAAATAGACGGCCGCTAAAATTTAACCGGCCTAAGGCCGTATACTGTAAGGAATATGTTAAAAGTAACGGACCACTAAATATTTTAACAGACGCTAAACATAAATTGCGATTCTGTATCATCCATGTCATTTAAAATTTAACGTATACAAGTTAATTTCTTTTATTTGACAGTTGCAATTTAGAGGCCAGTCAAAGTTAGGTGTTAAAAAATAAAGGGGCGTTAATATTAAAAATATAATTGTTTTATATATCGTATACGTAGTAATTTCTGACTGATGATGGCACATGTATTTGATGCTCTTGTTCATGTCATTTTGGCGGAAGAAATCAATAATATAGGACAAAGGTAAAATGGCAATATTCAAGGTGTAATCTCTAGGCAGCTAATTTCTTCATTCTTTCTAGACATCAATTTCGAATTAATCAGAGAAATTTGCGTGATGTTAGTAACCCCTTTGAAATGCCAGATCGTACATTCTTGAAACTATTTCGTTTAAGTAAACAGTGTTGCTTTGACCTCGTAAATAGTTTGGCGGAACATATGATTAATCCTGAGAGGACTACCAGGATACCGGCACATTTACAAGTTTTAGCTGCTTTACATTTTTTCGGACATGGGAGCTACCAGCTTAATGTTGGCACCGGATACACATTTGCTCTTAGTCAACCCTCATCGCAGTCGGTGCATTTCAGAAACATCAAATATTATGGTTGAACACCTTCTAAATAGATGGATACATTTTCCCAATAATGAAAGAAAGCAGAAATGCAGTTTGAAAGGGGATTCCAAGAACTTGACCACAGATTCCCTAATTTATTAGGTATCATTGATTGTACCCATATAAAAATCATTGGTCCTCCTATGAATCATCCTGTATACCCTGCAGCACCATATTACTGCAGAAAAGGTTACTATAGTTTAAATATACAAATTATATGTGATTCAAAACATAAAATATTAAACATGAACGCCAGATTTCTCAGATCCGTTCATGATTCGGCAATATGGATGTCTTCAAATGTCAGAACCATCTTATATAGGCAGTTCATGAATGGAAACAACGGTTATCTAATAGGAGATGGTGGTTAATCCTTTACAACCCTGGCTGCTTATACCTTTTACCGATTTTGTGCAAGACTCACCAGAAGCAAGATTTAATACGGCTCTTTCACAACAAAGGATAAAGATAGAATATGTGAATGGTATTTTAAAGTCTAGATTTAGATGTACACTAAGCAATAGAACCTTACATTATAATCCAATTCGAGCGGCAAAAATTATCTACAGTTGTAGAATTTTCCACAATATGGCAATACATTATAACGTAGATCTGGCATGGCGAAGAAAATGTTCAGGAAAATGAAGTTGATGTAATTCCCGCCCAAATAAATAATGACTGGTTCAATCAAGGAAATATAATTCGGCAACAAATTACCAACATTTTTTTTCAGTGAAGAGGCTATTGAAGATTTATTATTCAATTGCAATTATTTAATAGAAAAGTGAAATTATTCTTTTTTCGTTCGAGTCAAGGAAACATTAAAGCAAACATTCTTTAGTTACCTATTATTTAAAATGTAATTATTAATTTTGTGTTGCTTAATCTTTAGGTAGATAATTTAAACAAATTTGAAGAAATAAACTTCTTTGAAAATTTAATTTTAATAGTAGAAATCTTAATATCTATCAGTCATTGCATGTTGAATAACATTAAAAAGAAACAATAAGACAAATAATCCTAATGCTAATAGGTAAGTATTGTTAGAATTTAAATTGAAAAACAGCACTACGATTATTCTTTTTTCCAACTCGGGCAATAGAAATACCGAGTACCAATAAAGCTTCTGCAATTTTATTATTAGAAGAAGCAACATTATGTAGGCATTTTTCATGTGTATTCACCACCTGTTGCAGTGGATGTATTTTGGCATTTCTCCTTTTTTGAATAATCTTCTTTTTCGCTCTTGGCCTTGCGGTTGTTGGTACCTCTGGCTCTGCTTGTGAATTTGGATTTACTTGTACGTCCCCATCTAGTACTGGCATTTGTTAATACCTCCGCATCTGATCTTATAGGTAGTACGATGTATTCTCCTAGTAACTGAAATATAATTATTGACATTATCAATTCCAAGTTTTCATAAAAGAAAACCTACCCCTCCCTACAGAATGGTCTTCGATTACTTCTTCAATGTTCTCATCCTCTACTACACCTGCTTCTGGGAGCGGTGCTCCTTGTATAACAATTTATGATATTAACCCCATTATTCTGTTCTCTAAATCCGACATTTCTTTGGCTTTCTTCGCACCCCCACCGGTTCCCTTTATGTCATAGATGTTTTCTCGGGCTTTGCCTCTAACGTTGGTTTTTAATTCATTCCAAGCCTACAAACCGAATTTACATTGAGTAAAAATTACTGAAACAACATGGAACTTACCTCTTTCTATTGTTTCACCGATTCCTTTGCCCCTAATTGAAAATTCAATAAATTTGAAATAGTTACCCAATGATTTTTGACTTGTAGTTCATCACCAGGGGATAATTTAGGCGTTAGCATGACATTATGTTCTTCTAGGTAGTTGACCAGGGTTTCTTTTTGCCCTTTAGTCATCCGTGCCGCACGGTTTGCCATTTTTACTTATTTCTAAACTTCACGCAATCACACAACAAAGTGCACAAATGCACATAACCTTAAATAACAACAGGAGCATTTGAACTGAAGAGGTCTGTTCACAAACAATTTAAAGGTTAAAATGAGATGTGTTTAACACGATCTTTAAAATTTGCGTTACAGAATATGAAATACGATTTTAACTTTAACGGGTCTGCTAAAATGAAATAATTTAAAGGACCTTTAAAATTAACGTGTTTCTTACAGAATACGGTCTCAGGCCGTTATGGATAGCATAACAACCATGGAGACAGTGCAGTTATAATGAAATAACATTCAAGTATTACGAAAATTACCTACTTTTTAATTCATACCTAACTAGTCTCGTTTATCAAGATTTGTTTCAACGTTTATTATTAATTACAATTTAAATTGAACTTATTAATAAATAACTTTTTTGTTTAAATGGATTATCTGGAAAGTAACACTAGTTAGAAATTATGAAAATCCTCTTTTGCAGATGCTATGAGTTGAGTAAGAGAAAATTCATATTGCTTTGATATCCACCTGAAAAAGAGAAGAAAAAGTTTAAGAAGCGATTGATAAGCAGATTAGAAACGAGTAACTTACCTGTATTGTAGCTATGAGGGACGGGAGGTTAAAACTGAATGATAACAAAAGAAAGGGGATGAATTATGCTTTACTTTCAACTTTATCAAAATACTAGATATGTCCGTCTAGATATCTCGACGAGAGTAAGAGAGAAGTTCTATTGTGATGCCCAAACTAGGTCTTAATTCTCAAAATAAATCACACCATCAACAATTTCTACTTCTTCTCCTGACTCTTTTACTGAAATTTGAATCAGACCGTAAAGGACACAAATAGCAATTTCTTTGTTTGTAGGTATCTGGTTTGAGCTTTTGAGCCAGATATTGCTATTACGCCCTCTTTATACGGAATGGAATTTCAGCCCTTACCCGCTACTACATATATATTTTTCGGGATTGACGAAAAATTACGTTCTTCCTTTTAAGAATAACATTGACTTGAAAATAAAAAGAAAATTTAATAAATAAATATATTAAGATTAAGTAAACAATTATAAATTGATTAAGACAATTTTACGTACATACAACACTCTAATCAAATTACTAGAGACACAACTTAGACAAATTCAAAATTTAAATGCAATTACAGATTACTTCAGAACAACACACAGGACAACATAAAACAAATTCAAAATAATTTTAGGACGAGAAAAACAGCATCTCTTAATTAAAATAAACAATGTTAGTTTATAAACATAGCCAAAATAGTAAAAATTAAATTACTAAAATTCTTACCCAATCATAGCACTAAATACAGAGACAAACGGACTTTTGGAGAACAACAACACCCATTATGACATTCTATAAATGCCTTCGGGCTCTGGAGATGTACGCGACCAAACTGCTTGAAGCTGTCTGATCCCTGTGTTTTTGCCACGCTACCTTTTTATTTGGTTTTTCTTGATATAGCACTAGGTCAGCTTACATCTTCACTGCAGTTGCAGGTGCATTTCTTAGAATTTTGCAATGTCCATCGTGTCTCATCTAGCGCAAGGTTCTTTAGTAAAGCGAATACCTGCTACGGTTACGTAATTTTTTATGTGGGCGGATTTCGCGTTCCAGTTAGTTCATTTCTGTACTATGCTTTTGATAATTATAAGATACTTGGATTCTTACATAGCCAGTAGAGATAGATGATTTAAATAACTACACACAACTGATGCCTTGGAATTCTAGTAAACGAAGTGCTTCTAGAGGTAGCAGAAACCAGTCATCCACTTACAACTAGGTACCAACCGGTGAAGCCGGAAAAGAACCATAGGAAGTGAAATAAGTGTTCGGTGAAAGTGTATTGTGCGGTTGTAAAATGTCGTTGTGCAATTAAATTGACATAAACGATTGAAAAGTTATCAGAATAGTATCTTATAATACAAGTGCATAAGAAAGCCTTTAAAGCATGCGCGACGGGTTTAAAACGGGTTTTAACAGCGAAAGTGCTTTAAAGGCTCTTATGCACGTGTATTATACGATATTTTTTATTAAACTTGCTCCAAAATGTGAAAATTGAAAGGCATTAAAATTTAAATTCATTTTGTAAAGTTGCCTGTGGATCGCAATTTGAATCGATAACTTGGAGATTATGTTGTTCCTAGCCAACTTTAAAACACGGCCTGCTTTAATCGCCCTTTTTCGCACGCTTTTTTAGTTTTAAAAACAGAGATTTTGATGCAAGTATAATAAATACTTAAATAAATAGTTAAAAGTCATCAATTAAATTAGTGTATAGTAGATTTAGAGTTAGAAAATGAAGAAAATTAGTTTAGTTAGTCAGGTTAATTTTAGGTGAAGAAATAGCAATCTCTTTGAAAGTCAGGAAAATTTAACTTAATTTTGAGGACACGAAGTTAGAAAGTTAGGTTAGGCGAAGGAAGATTTGGAAACTAATTAATTCACTTACCGACTAGAAGTAGCTTAACAATTGTAAAATAAGTATTTGCAAGTTACTTACATTCGTTTTGGTAGGCGGAAATCTGAATACTTGGAAAAATTGTGGAAAAGCTTGTTCAAGTAAACAAGCTAGAGGTTTCATAACCTACAGCAAATCGGACGGGTTTGCACCGTCATTCCAAACAGTTGCGGTTGTGGTTGCGCGCAAATCAAATTGCAGATTAATTTGTCTTTCCGTATAAATACCGATGCAAAGCGCGTCCACAACATTTTTTGGTTCAACTTTAAACACGAAATTCTTTTTACTTTGTGCTTCTACTTGAAACAAACAACTTTGTGTTCCTTAAATTATAATGTTAAAATTTCAATCGGTAAATTAAATTATAAAAAGTGTAAACATTGAATAGAAATTAAAGTAGACAAGCACAGCTGTAATCATGAGTTATTTATTTACTTGCTACAATTCAAATCAATTTAAAATAAATATTAAATAATTTATTGTTGGGTTGGGTTGGGTTGGGTCTGGTTACCGTGCAAGCGACTCAGATCCTGCTTATTTTTAAAATAAATACTTCTCTCTTCATTAAATAAATTCAAATTAAATAAAAAAAAGGTGACGCAAATACTGTGTAAACTTAAAAAGAGGATTATCAGATTATGACAAATAAGGGCGGAAGTGACATCTTTGTCGTGCAAACATGACATGTCACTTTGACGTTTGAATGTAATCTGGTACTCATTTAAATAAAACAAAATAAAATAAGTAAAAGAGCGACCAAAGAAAATTTTATTATGTGAATTACGGCGAATAGCATATAACCTGAGAACGAGAAAAATATTTTTTTTAATCTAAAGACAATTTTAAAAATTTTCAACAGTACTTAGCAATTTTTGGTGTCCTCTTCAGAGCACACCAATACACGACAATTTTAGACTTCCAAAGTGGCAGGCAGAGCTACCATGACACAGTAGTAATATGTTCATCCATCTTGCACAGAATATCCAACAAAACACGGCATATTCCTTCTGTGAAATATTATGACTCAGTACTTACACATTCTTATGCCCGATGACCAACTTCACCGCATTTAAAGTACTTACCTCGTTTCCTTGGGCTATATTTTTCAAAATAGGATCATCAAGTTTTCCAACCAGGGACGTACTTCTTTTTGGTTTAGGTTGGACATTTATATACTCGTTTTCCGTTATGAGTCTTGATCACATTGCGTAGATTCTGAGAAAATGGTTACATTCCGGTGGCAGTTTATTAATAATTTCGTAATTATCATTGACTGTAAAATATCTTTACCTTGAGTTTTCAAGCGAAAGATCTTCTAGTTGCTAGATGTACGTAGCCACATCACATGAAGGATCCCTTTTCTCATTGCATCACTGCTTTCAACCATGCTGCAAGTTCATCTTCATGAGCTTTCACAGTTGACGCATTATTAAATAATTCCACACTAATTCTCATAAAGAAAATGATACTAGCTTAATTTAAACAAAGAAACTTTTCATTCACAACTTGATGTACGCTGCACAAGCAGCGGTCTATTTGATAATTTACTATTTCAACAACACGGACTACCCGTATAACCGTCGAAGATGATTTGATTCTAGCTCTAGAAAAATGGCCGCATTTCCAAATGTTTTCTTGTTCCAAGTTAAAAACATCTGCCTCATTATGATGTGATAGTTTGCAAGAATGTGTTGAACATAATTGAACTACAGGGTACCCATTTTAAATCGTAACCCCTTAAAGTTCGAAAATAGGCAACACATTCCATTTACGTGCTTTTTAGTGCATTATGAAAACACGAAGTTATTTCTGATTTGTTTGATGGGTTGCCTATTCCAAAATCTTCAGGGGTCCCGATTTAAAATGGGCATCCATTTGACTGAAAATTGATTACTTTTGTATTAGCTGATATAAAGTGTGTCAAGTAATTATAGCGCACTATGAAAATTTAATTTAATTGCCATAAATCTTTGTATGTACATTCCGCCAAGAGACCGTATATCATGTATTTAGCTATAAAAAATGTATAAAAATACAATTTACATTTGTGATAAAAATTTTGTATACATTTTTTTATCGGATGTCTCGGACCAGAATTACTACCGCGTTAAACAAGTTCGTTTAAAAAAGTGTCAATAAATCATAGCGCACATTGAAAATTACGCAACTGTTAATAATTTTCGGTCGTGATTTATTTTTCTTGTGTAATTTCCTTGTCTGTGTCATCCCTAAAGGAGCCAAACTTACAGAATTCTAGAAGGGTCAAATTCGAACCCTAAAAGATGGTGGTAGTTCGGACGCAGACATTTCAAGAAAAATCCATCGTTCCCAAAAAGTTATTTACAATTTTTTAAAAGATCCAGACAAATATGGAACATCAAAATCCACTGGTCGACCTCCATTGCTTAGCGATCGCGATAAAAGAAGTATTATCAGTGCTGCTTCGAATTCCACGATTGGTACTAGAACCTTGAAGAGAACTTTGGGATTAAATGTGTCACATGAAACCATTCGTAAAGTTATTAAAAGCGAGCCTAGACTTAAACGGATGAAAATGCAGATTAGACCTAGCCTTAGTGATACTGACAAGATGCGTCGTCTTGAATTCGCTCGGAAACACATGGCTTGGGAAAATGAATGGGATAGGGTAATTTTTCTTGGCTTTTTATTTTTGTTCTTTGCAGCCATAAGTGCAACTTCTTATCTTCAGGTTATTTTTTCGGATGAAAAAAAAAAATTAATTTGGACGGACTAGATTGTTAACGATATTAGTGGCACGATCTGCGTAAAGAAAAACGACATTTTTCAAAGCGCAATTTTGGTGGTGGAAATGTCATGGTATGGGCACCTATTAAAGTGACCGGTGCTGTATCCATAGCCTTTGTTAGCTCGAAAATGAATAGCGAGGATTACCAGAATGTGCTTGTCGAAAATTTGGAACCTTATTGGTTACCGGGTTACATCTTCCAACATGATAACGCTCCAATTTATTCCAGTTTATCCACAAGAAATTGGTTTTCTTATCGAAACATACCCGTTTTGAACCATTCCCCGCGCTCTCCAGATCTAAACCCGATCGAGAATTATTATTGGGGAATTCTCGTTCGTCAAATATACGAAAATGGACGGCAATTTGGATCAATTCCCAATCTAAAGGAAGCCATTCTCCATGCACACCATTCTATTGAGCCGAAAATGTTTCGTAGGCTTATCCGGAGTATGCCAAATCGCATTTTTGAAGTGATTCAAAAAAATGGTGACAAGATTGATTATTAATTAACGTTTTCTTCTTTTAATTTACTGTTTATTCTGTTAAATTTTGATTTTTATTAAAGTGCGCTATAATTTCTTGACACACTTCTAAAGCATTTTTTTATTATTTAGAGATTCTTGTCCCACTTCCGTTATAAACTGGGTACGCTAATTTTTTCTTATCAATGTAATTTATAGTTTTCACTGCCTAAATGTAATATGTAAAGTATTTTAGGTGATCATATCAAAATGTTCGGCAATACGGCAGTTTTAAATTAGTTTTCAAAGGTGCGCTATAATTTCTTGACGCACTGTATAATATAATTAGACAATTGGAGTAAAATTGGCGAAAAATAATATTTAAAAATAAATCATCTGTTTAAGTTGGTTAGTAAATAATTGTACAAAATTAAAAGAAACTATTTTTTCTCAGGTATTTTTTTCGACTTTCGATATTTCTTTATAAACACCAAAACTCAAGCGACCGTGAATATAGAACAGTTTAACATTTATTGTCGTTTAAAAATTAAACATCATTCTGCATCGAAGACGTTAATTTTAAAGGGTTGTTACATTTTGTTGCTGTACTAACAAACAATCACAAGACTCTGTTTTGAATTAACGTTGCCTTAAATTTTAACAGCCTGTTAATATGTTTTTTATACATACATATATGTTACAGATTCCTTCACGTAAAACACGCATACTCACCCTTGGTCAGCAGATTACGTCAGTTACGCATGATCTAATAAGTTAATATATTTTATTTTGGCAATTTGTTTCGTGACTAATTTCGATTTGCAGCCACCTGCAATGATTTCATTTTGATTGCCCAATGCTGAGTACGTAAACTAATAGTATCATTGATTTGTCATTGTTTTTGTATCATACCGTATATAAACTTAATCTTATAAACCTTTCATCAGAACACAGAATACTTTAGAACAATCAAGATCATCCTAACTGTGTGTGTTCTCCTATATATTAATTATAATTGAAATATAGTTGTATTCAGTGAAATTATCCTTTTTTAAAAAGTGTCTTCTATAATCACCGACGTAAAATATATGTACCTATACAGACGTCATTGTTAAAGCCATACTGTATGTATAATTTTAACACATGTGTGTGACTGCGGAGTACATTTGTAAAAAGCCACATTTCGCACGTTAATCTCTGCCAGTGTTGAGTTTGTCAGTAAATTAAAATGATAAATCACGTTTCCAGTCTGAGAGATTAGCATGAATCAATCATAATATGGAAAGTGCAGAACATGTTTCACGCCTTGAATATTACATAGTCGTAGTAGCATTTAGCACATACATATTTTTGATGAAAGATTAGTTTTAATATTAAATACTCCTAATATTTTTAAATAGTTGTGTCAATCCTGAGATTAAATTAAAAAATTTAATAAGGCTCATTATAGTATATTACCTAAGTCAGTGTGCAGTCGAATGAAATCATGTGACCTGCAATAGATATCACTCCCGTTTTATGATTAGATGTGTATAGTAAAAATTGATTTCGTTTAATAAATAATAAATGCTATAATTTTTTCTTTAATGAGCTACTACTAAATCAGGATGCCCTAGTAAGAGCTGCATTTACACGAGAGATCATGTTTTTACATAAATTTGTCTAATTTGCCACAAATAGATTTCTCCCATTGATATGGTGCGGTCATGCAACAATAACATGTTTATAGTTATTTGTAAGAGACAATATTTGTTTACTTAATAGCCCCAGCGGTCTACACCTGCTCAATCCTTTGCTTGAACCACAATTCAAACTAATACCTCCACCATCGCTTTTAATGGTAACCAACCCTGGGCCTTCAATTACTTTTCTGTTGCTCTTAATGCACTCAAATGACTCTGACTTGCAAACATACACTGTCCTATGTCTTCGTACTATCCAACCGTAGATTCTCTTCCACTAATCTACTCTTCTCGTCAGGTAACAAACTTTACTGCCACTCTCGCCAATTGATGTCGTTCATTTCTACCTTATACATATAGGGATGGCGAAAATTTTATTACCTTAGGGCTTTCTACCTACTGCACTCGAGTCCCTAAGGGGTCACCATGGGACCGAGAATGAGCGACGCACTGCATTCACTTTCGTCAGCGCTTTTTATTCTCTTAGCACAATTTCCCTAACGAAGAGGCCACTAGACATGCACCACACTGTCACTGGACCTCAGTGGCCCACTCTGGCCCATATACTCGCCAGCAATTATCTTCCACGACAGCAGACCCTCACCCTTGGAAATCGCTTCATTCATATCACCAAAGCCGCAGCATTTAGCAAACATCTATCAACAGTTTTCAAACTAAGTAAGAGTGAAGACCTTTAGAATGAGCAGCAGATCAGAGAATTACCAATTACCAATAAAAACATTACAATGAGTGAACTCAAGAACATAATAATGAATAAAATTCAATACTCCAAGAAATGTTACACCCTTGCAGCAAACTTTGCTATTTCCTAACCAATGGAAGATAGATAAGATAATTATGTTGCCGAAACTAGGAAAAAATCGAACTAGTTAAAGCCATATCGACCCATAAGCTTGCTACCCATCATGTCAAAGGTATTCTAAAACTTCTTCACAAACATCTACTGCCATTACTAGAAAAGTATCAGCTAATTCACGAACACCAATTAGCATTTCGCAAAGATCATAGCACTACAGAGCAAATACACAGAATAGTACAGTCAACAGCGGCATTAGAAGAAAAATATATGTGTCGGCAGCATATCTTGACATCAGCTAGACGTTCGACAAGGTATGGCAGATGGGTTGCTTTACAAAATAAAGAAACCAAGTCAGTATTATTATTATTACATTTTTATGAAAAACAACAAGAAATGTACACTGACATATAGTCCATCAACTCTGGCGTTCCGCAAGGTAGCATATTAGGACCAATTCTGTACATCTTATACATATCCGACGTACCAACAATAAGGAAAACCGATAGTACTACTTTTGCTAATGATATCTCAGTGCTCTCGAAACATCCAAATGCAAACAAAGCTTCAAGAAACCTACAGAAAGCATTAAATAAAACTGAAGGATGGCTAAAAAAATGAAAATTCCAAGCAAATGTACCAAAATCAATGGCACCGAGCTGACTCAAGTAGACGATGCAAAATACCTTGGCATACACTTGGATAGAAGGCTAACGGGAACAAAATACTTATTCACTAAGAGAAAACAACTTAGGCTCAAATTTAATAATAATTTTGAATTAGCCGCCTCATTCGAGGTAGCTACTATACTGTTTATTTAACTATTAAGTACAAAATCCCCATGTATAAGATAGATTGCATGAAATACATGGAGTTAAAAAAAAATCAAACCACGCAGGAAATACTTCAAGCTAACTCTCTGTATTATATCATGTAATTAGCTACAGTTAAAAACTCATCTCTGCATTCCTGGTTCTCCCAGCATAGTGCACAATACTTTCTAAATATTGCCTGTTTATACACGCCTCGTATGCAGTACACGCGGACTATGAGTTGGCCAACTTATGCGTGCATCTTAATAATTATTTTTCCGCACTTTATAAAAATATTAATTAACTCCACAAACATTTATTAGCGTGTCTAACCATTCATTGCATGTCGCAAAATTGATTGTGTCGTTTGTTGTTTCCCCTAAAGGAACTTATGTTGTACAAAATTGATGTAATCTCTAAAGCGTACGCAAACCATTACTTCGGGCATAGCAGACAAAACTTATAAAAAAGTTATAAAAGCGTAACATTTTTGCTTAACAACAAAATATCTAAAGTAGAATTACAAATATGTTCAGTGTAATATTTTATTTCTGCGACAAAGATACTACAAAGTGAAATTGCTGGCAAAATATTGGTGTTACTTTACTTTTTATATTTTTTGTGTTCTTTTTCATTGTTGTTGCTTGAAAGCGACTGAATATTACATTGATATGTAAATTATTCTTTGCAGATCTCGAACTGAATAAAGATGTTATTCATGCGACGATGCGTGCGTGCTGCGTGATTGTTGTTGAATCCTGCGTCAACCGAGATATCGGCGTCTGTTGAGTTACATTTTGTAAGTACTGTTTCGTCTTTTTATAATTTGTTTCCATCTTCAAAATGAATACATACATTGGTGTACACATTACAGAAATTATTTTTACTGGCAAATTCTTGAAAGGAATTATTAACTTCATACGTTTTTGGTTATTTTTATGCTTCATTTTTAAACTGAAGTCAAGTTATTTTCGCTTCATTCAGAATAATTTCTACCGAAATTATTTTCCCTTTGTAATTGAAATGTTGGAGGAAAGCAATTTTGTTCAAATTGCGCGGCGTAATGATCGAATAAACTTTTCCGGAAGACCATAAACATGTATTACCGTAATGCATTTTCCTCGTGCCGCCAAATACATCAACGTCTGCACTGATTCAATTGCGCGCAACTCCGGGATGTGTGGCGGTGATTTTGATGTAACGTCAGGCTCTGGAAATTTTTGCATCACAAATGCAATATCTTGGAGAGAGGAAGGCCGGCATATGCGGATAAAAAATTGCTGATTTAATACGTCGTTTGTTCCAAGTAAGATCATGGACATGCAAAACACGTTCATGAAATATTATAATCCACGTATTTTAGCGCATCTGTGCAAGAATTCGAATTCTGTTTGTGGTGTCGTCCGAATATGGAATTCGAATAAAATATCTCCAGATCTTTTATAACGCGCGTGCTTTCGCCGGCAGTAATAAATTTTTCCTTCGCTGATATTATTTTCAATAATAGGACTGTTTGTAAGATATGACTGACTTATGTCCATCAGGCAACCGTACTATGTAATACATCATTCACTAGAGCTTAGAAGCAAATTTTGAATCTAGCAATAAAATTCAACTTCTTCAGAAACTATCAATCGTTAGCGAAAAGTTGAGGTTTGTGCAATTTGTAAGCTGACCAATGAAATTTTTACACAAATTTTCATCGGACAAATAATCTAGTTTAAATAGAAGTAAAAAATACAGTAATTTATTTATATATTTACGATGCTGGTGTGAAATAAGTTGAAAATTCAGGGAACATGAAAGTGAAAATTCACAAAGAGAATATATAAATTAATAAAGTAGGTCTGATACACGCAGGAGCCACCAACGGAATGAAAACAATCGATAATTTGTTCTATTTATAAAAGCGACGATAAATTAGAAAGTGTGAAGCACCGGAAAAATTAAAATCCTACTTTGTTAGAAGGTTTGAGAGAAAACTTTAGGTTAAATACCTAATAGCAACGTACAGATAGTGCGATAAGATCACAGAAATTTGTATAAAAAAATACGAGATAAGATATTTGTTAGAAACTTATTGTGAATTACGCTATAACATTATTAGCTTATATTAAAAATATGAAAAGTTATATTTGTACAGGCTGTCCCAAACCTGCGAATTAGTTCAAAAATGCCTTTTATACAGTACGGTTCAGCTCGCGTATTGCAAAATTAGTCAATTTGTTCAAATGGAACACCCTATATATTATAACACGTATGGATAGCCCTCTCTACGAGCTTTCCATTGACACGACATTTTATGGGCTTGCGATTGATGATAATAATAACTCGCAAGTTGTCAATCATAAGCCCATAAAATGTGGTGTCAATGGAAAGCTCATAGAAAGGACTATTCGCAAATGTTATAACATATAGGCTGTTCCGTTTGAAAAAATTGACATATCTTGCAATACGCGAACTGAATCGTACATCGTACCGCAGTTGGTAGTGGTTCGATTTTCAAAAATGTTGAATATTTTAAGAGAACAGGTATGTAGAAATATTTTGGTCCAAAATTGAGCGTTGTATCATTAAAAATGACAGTTTGGTAACCGATCGAATACGACCCAATTTTTGCATAAAACAAAAAGATAACTCGGTAAATACTCAAAATAATTAAATATAATGTTACATCATATTCATTAGCTCTTCAAAAGCTAACCAAAACTGTAATAATATGCCGGGTGTCCCGGGAGGAAAGGTCAATACTTCTTGGGGGTCTAGAGTGGGTTATTATAAGTCAAAAAGTTTATATAAACTGAGGTTTCTGAGGTAGAGCTATTTGAAATTAAAAATATGAAGTTGCTAAATAACTTTTATTTTAAAGTATTAACATTAAATTTGTCAAAAACAGCGCTACATTACGATGAAGAATAAAATGGAACGTGAAGCGCCAAATTTAAATTATTCCGGAATGGCCTAGTGCTAAGAAGTCATCAACATTTATCTCAGAATCCATTAATATATATAAGACCACCTGTTTATATAAACTTTTTTACTTATAATAACCCACTCTAGACCCCCACGAAGTATTGACTTTTCCTCCCGGGACATCCTGCATATACAGGGATATCCACATAAACCGCTCGTTAAAAGTTTTCAAGGTTGCAGTTCACGTTGTAACGTTCACATTTTTCGTTGCCCGTTACATTATTTTTTTACGTATTTTCTCGTTATTTTGCTGTTGAAATTCAAGTAAAAACTGTTTCGTTCGTTTAATTAATTTCATATTTTATGACTTTCACGCCTCTATCTCTCAGGATTTGTGTTTTAATTTCAGATAGTAATGCGGACTACTATTTCTTCTTAAAGCCATTTGTTTGTTTCGGAAATTAATCTGTAGATGTCGTACATGGTCCTTTGGTCGATTTTATTGATCGATATTTCTTGATGACGTATACGGAAATTGCGTAGAAAATCCTTGACGAGTTTCCGTCCTCTTCGATGATCGTGTACAGATTTGGGTGTGTGCGAGTACGCCATTAAGACGCGTGGCGTGCGTCTCCAAATTTTTGTGGTTTTGTGAAGCTCTGAACGGCTTTGAGATATTCCAGTTTGGCAAATAACTACGTCTCTATTTTCGTAAGCCCAACTGTGTCAGTTTGTTGCCGTTTGTTTTTGTCACAAAGCTACCGTTTCGCTACCGTATCCCGAGCACGTGTTGCTTTAAAGTTATCGTTCAGAAAAACTAACAGAAGATTGTAAGTACCCTAGTTGTTTAGGAGAATATTTTCTAAGATTCTTTTTCTCCTTATGTAGAGTTTTTTTTTGGGACTTCCGAATTTGTGTGAAGATTAATTTTTTTTGGACTTCCGAAATTGTGTTGAACATTTGAAGATTAGTTTTTTGGATTCCCGAAATTGTGTTGAGTTACCGAGGCCGAAGTTTTCCTCCTACCGCACGAGTTTTTATGGGAAAATTCCTTGCTATTTACTGCGTTGTCGTTCTGAAGATATCACCGGAGTCGTTTGAAGATATAATTCAACGGTGTTGTTTAGATGGAATCAAGGTCAAGTTTCTACGGAGTCGTTTGAAGATAAATTCAACGGAGTCGTTTAGATAGAACTCAGGTCAAGCTATCGTCAGGATTGCGTAAGAAACAACCATTATTCTTAGTATCGTATCGTATCGACAGAACTGTCAGTATCGCTTCGTATGGACAAACTTATCGTATCGTATCGTTTAGAGAAAATTACCGTATCGTATCGTATTGAATTAACTATCGTACCGTATCGTATTGATGAAACTACCGTATCGTGCCGTATCGTTTTGGAAACATTACCGTACCGTATGGAAATAATCCATTAAATTTATTTTGATTGTCTGTGGACAATAATTATAGTATATTGGGTCACTTTCAAATTTATTTAGTGCTATATTACATTTATTTGTATGAGTCATTTATATATAGTTTGCATCATATTAATTTTTTCTAATTTAAGTTTTTTTTGTACACATGTTAGTTATATATTTTATTGGTCAAATTACCATTTATGTTAAATCGTTATATAATTTTTCAATTATATTATTTTTCATTTTCAAACATTCTTTTTCATTTTCTGTTACGATTAAAGAGCTATTTCTTTAAAATAAATTTGCGTAATCTAAAAATCTGTTTCGAGTTCTTTAGTTTGGTTCCGGACTGTTTTAGTAATTACAGTTTAAAGAGATTACTTGGCGCTCAACAGCTTTCGTTTTGTCATCTACCGTTTATTATTTTTTTTTATGAATTACGCAAGTTATGTTTTTAAGAATATAGTTCGAAGAATTATCCTTCCGAATCCACCTCAGCCTCCGACTAAACTGAGCTATGGCAACCAAACAGGTGAGAATCTACTTACAAAAAAGTATGTCACTCAAAATTAATGGCGCGGAATAACGTGGGGCCTGAGAAGGTAATTCTTTGAACACATTAGTTAAGTATTATTACTGAAGTGTTGATGCAAATTTTTATCATGTCTTATAGTCAGATGAAACCAATTTATCTTCATAAGGAAGAACTTAATTATGAATTAAGAATTCGTGGAGTTATTGCTCCTCGTAAAGATTTAATTGCTAAACGTAAGATTTTGAATAGACTTATAGCACGTGACTCAGATAGAGATATAAGTTATGAAGACCCAGAATATTCCTTTGAAACTGAACGTGACACAATATCGCAAACTTTTGAATCACTTAAGACTTTGATTAATGATTTTGATGCGCCAGAGTCAGATTCATCTTTTAAGAAAATTGAGTCCAGATTGATATATTTAACTCATAGGGTTTCGCGAATAAAAATTGAAGGAGATAATGCTGGTGATGTAAAAACGTTTAAAGATGATAGTCATGCGACCTGTTTAGAACTTGAAGCTTCATTGCACGAAAAAGTACGACAACCTCTTAGTTTCGGTATTGATAATGTATCGTTGGGTCCAAATTTATCTACTACTCCAATTTCTTTAGCTCGATCTATGAATATAGGACCTGCATCTTTATTATCAAGTCATAAAAAGGTAGCAATTCATAAATGGGGAGTTAATTTTGATGGATCTTCCGAAAATTTGTTATCATTTTTAGATAGGGTTAGTGAACTTTCAATTTCTCGGGGTGCTACTACTGAAGATTTATTTAACAGTGCGTGTGATTTATTTACGGGTCAAGGACTTCTTTGGTACAGGAGTATTAGGACAGAAGTTACTGATTGGGATAGTCTAGTAGAGAGGTTAAAGCTTACCTTTTTGCCTTTAAACTTCGATGAAAAGGTGTGGGATGAAATCAAGTCTCGTAAACAAAATAAAAAGGAGTCTGTTCCGATTTACATTTCGATCATGGAGTCCCTGTTTAAGAAATTAAGTAAAAAACCTTCAGATAGTACCAAATTAAAAATCATTCGAAGTAATTTATTGCCTTATTATATTACGCAGCTTGCTTTGAGTGACATTACCGATTTGAAACATTTGCAGGCACTTTGTAAAAAGTTAGATGAAGCTTTCGAGGCCAAGTCAAAGGTTTTCCGTATATTAAAAAATTCTGAGCCTCACTTTAGTTGTGTTGAACATCAAGTGAAGACTAATTGTAAGGACACAAAATTTAAAAACAAGGTTTGTTCTAAGGTTCCTCAGACACAAATTTCAAAAAATATCGTCTCGCCTTCACAAAGTACAGATAGTGGAAACGTAATTTCAACTTTAACTCGAACTCCTAGTAAGAATTTATTAGTTTGTTGGAATTGTGGGTCATCTGGGCATGTTTTTTCAGAATGTGCTGCTGAGAAACGTAGATTTTGTTATAAATGTGGGAAACCAAATGAAACTGTCAGAACTTGCCGTAAGTGTCAGGGAAACTAAGAGTCAGGATTATGTGTAGTGGCCGACATAATTCTTCAGGTATCTTTAGGTCCAAAGTCAATCGTCATTTTGTTAGGAAACCTAGTAAAGAAAAAAAGCAAAATTCCAAAAAATTTCCGTTGCGAAAAACTACTTTAGAGAAATGTAAACCAAGTTCTAATGAATGGTCCTCTTGGTTATCGGTTGTTAAGAATTTTTATGAGAAATCTTTTGAAATTAATCCATTGTTCGTGAATAAGGATAATGATATTAGACCTTATGTTATCGTTTATATTTTTGATTTTGCCGTAACAAGTCTTTTAGATTCCGGATGTACTCAAACAGTTGTAGGACAAAATGGATTAGATGTTTTAGATAAAGCAAATCTGAAAGTTTATCCTGCAGATAATAAGTATGTTTCTATGGCCGATGGCTCTAAACAACGCGTCACAGGTTTTGTCTATTTGCCGATCAGAATTAATAACAATACAAAAATTTTGAAAGCACTTGTTGTACCTTCAGTATCTCATTCGTTTGTATTAGGCATTGATTTTTGTCGAAGTTTCAACATTGTTCTGAACTTTAAACATAATGTGTGGTCTGTACAATCAGATTCTGTTTCGATTTCTGTCTTATCTAATGGTAATTCTGTTTCAAGTGATGAAAATTGTGTTAGTTTAAATTCTGAACAACGAATTAGGGTCTCTCAGGTTTTGAAGTCATTTGAAGAAATCCATAATGATGATATGTTAGGTAGAACCCAGGAAATTACTTATCACATTGATACGGGTGATGCTCCTCCAATTAAACAGAAACAGTATAATATGTCGCCTTATATGTTAGGTCATCTTAATAAAGAACTTGATGAAATGATTAGGTTGGATGTAGTTGAGCCATCTTGCAGCAGTTGGTGTTCGCCTGTATTTTTAGTCAAAAGATCTAGTAGCTCTGATTATCGATTTGTATTTGATGGGAGAGGTTTAAACAAGGTAACCAAACCTGATAGTTATCCTTTACCAAATGTCGATCGTATCTTAAATAGTTTAAAGAATGCGAAGTATATATCTTCTGTGGACTTGCGCAAAGCTTTTTGGCAGATTCCCCTGGACGATGAGTCTAAAGAAAAAACTGCATTCGCCGTTAGTGGTCGCGGTTTGTTTCAATTTAAAGTTTTACCTTTTGGTTTATGTAATGGTCCTCAAGTACAACAGAGACTGATGGATAGATTATTTGGTCCGGAATATGAGCCTAACATATTTGTTTATCTTGATGATTTAATCATTATTTCTGAAACTTTCGACGAACATATTCGATTTCTTGAAATTGTCAAAAACAGACTACAGGAAGCAAATTTAACGGTAAACATTAAGAAGTGTAAATTTTTTCGATCTAGTCTTCATTATTTAGGATTTATTGTTGACTCTGAAGGATTAAAAACGGATCCCGATAAGGTATCAGCGATGGTGAATTATCCTCGACCTACTACTTATACCGAACTTAAGCGATTTTTAGGTATGACAGGCTGGTATAGGCGTTTCATTTTTCAGTTTTCTTCGTTAGCTGCTCCGCTTAATAATTTATTGAAAGGTAAAAAGAAGGGTCAAAAATTGCAATGGTCTGATGACGCTGAAAGTTCCTTTATGAAGTTAAAAGAAGCTCTTGTGTCAGCTCCACTTCTTTGTAGTCCAGATTTTAGTCTTCCTTTTACTATGCAGTGTGATGCGAGTCAGGATGGTGCAGGATGTGTCCTCACTCAGATTCAAGATGGAGTAGAAAAAGTTATAGCTTTTGGTAGTCGAACCTTTAGTAGATTAGAACGTAATTACACCGTCATCGAACGAGAACTTTTAGCCATTCTGTTTGCATTCGAAAAATTTCGTTGTTATGTTGAAGCGTGTCCTCATGTGGTAACTGTTGTAACTGATCATCATTCACTGATATGGTTAAATAATATTAAGGAACCGTCTGGTAGATTGGCACGTTGGTCAGTAAAACTTCGACAATATAATTTTGAACTAGTCCACCGTAAAGGTAAATTTAATGTTGTTCCTGATGCTTTGTCTAGAGCTCCTCTTCCAGATATTTCTTTTATCGATATATCTTTTGATGAATTTGATGATTGGTATAGTAGGATGTTGAAGTATGTTAATGATTTTCCCGATAACTATCCAAATTGGTCTGTCAAGGACGGATTGTTATATAAGTTTATTCCTCAAAAAGTTCGTATTCGCACTAACGTTAAAGAATGGAAATTAGTTGTACCTCTCGCTTATCGAGATGAAATATTCGAGAAATGTCATTCTGATCCCGTTTCGTCGCATTTAGGATTCTTTAAAACTTATAAGAAAATAGCTGAGGATTATTTTTGGCCAAAGATGAGGATAGACATTTTCAAGAATGTTAAATCATGTCGTATTTGTCAATCGCAAAAAATTCCGGGTGTGACACCACAAGGACTTATGGGTAGTGAGAAAAAAATTTTATTTCCATGGCAGTGCATTAATATCGATTTGATGGGACCTTTTCCTAGAAGTTCCCAAGGTAATAAGTTTCTTTTAGTTGTATCGGACTTCTTTTCTAAATACGTTCTTTTGAAACCTCTTCGACAAGCTACATCAAAGCCGATTATTACCTTTATTCAAAATGAAGTATTTTTGACCTATGGTGTACCTCAATTTATCATTTGCGATAATGGAAGTCAGTTTGCTAGCAAATCTTTTAAGAATTTTGTTGGAAGTTATGATGTTCAGAAAATTTATTTTACCGCTAGATATTCACCCCATGTCAATCAAGTCGAGCGTGTGAATAGGGTTGTTGGTACAGCTATTCGAAGTTACATCAAAGGAAAGGAACATAAGAATTGGGATAAAGAAATCTATAAAATTGGTCATGCTTTGAGAACAGCAACTCATGAAGTTACCGGTTACAGTCCAACTTTTCTCAACTTCGGACGTAAAGTTCCACTTTCTGGTAAATATTATGGTCCTTTTCACACTTCACATGATGTTAACATTCAGCCAGCTGATCGTAATAATTATGTGGATGAATTGTCGAAATTACCCGAAATTTATAAGGATGTTCAGTCTAAACTTTCTGCCGCTTATCGTCGAAATAGTCATTATTACAATATGAGGAGACGTCACGTAGAATTTTCCGTAGGTGAACTTGTTTGGAAAAAGAATCGTATTTTATCAGACGCTTCTAAGAATTTCTCATCCAAGTTAGCTCCAAAGTACGTATTATGTAAGGTGGTTCGCAAATTGTCAAAATTGGTCTATCAATTAGAATCATCAGATGGCGTTGATCATGGGAATTGTCATGTTAAAGATCTAAAGAAACATTTCGGCTCAAACTCAGATGTTTCCGAAATTTAAGGTAAGATTTTGTCGTCCGCTTTCATTTTTCATTTTTTTTCTTTCCTTTTTTGCATGTATCATCTATCCCGTATAACTTTGACTTATCGATTATGACCTCACTTCAATTTGACCCCTTCTCAATTTAAGACTTTCCGATTTTGTCTATCGTTTGGTACGCGTAGTTACCATAAGTTTATTGTGATGGATGATAGATTTTATGTTGTGTTGGTAAAAACATCTCGCAGTGTCTCATGTTTTTATTTCTGGGGAGAGGGCGTGTGTAACGTTCACATTTTTCGTTGCCCGTTACATTATTTTTTTACGTATTTTCTCGTTATTTTGCTGTTGAAATTCAAGTAAAAACTGTTTCGTTCGTTTAATTAATTTCATATTTTATGACTTTCACGCCTCTATCTCTCAGGATTTGTGTTTTAATTTCAGATAGTAATGCGGACTACTATTTCTTCTTAAAGCCATTTGTTTGTTTCGGAAATTAATCTGTAGATGTCGTACATGGTCCTTTGGTCGATTTTATTGATCGATATTTCTTGATGACGTATACGGAAATTGCGTAGAAAATCCTTGACGAGTTTCCGTCCTCTTCGATGATCGTGTACAGATTTGGGTGTGTGCGAGTACGCCATTAAGACGCGTGGCGTGCGTCTCCAAATTTTTGTGGTTTTGTGAAGCTCTGAACGGCTTTGAGATATTCCAGTTTGGCAAATAACTACGTCTCTATTTTCGTAAGCCCAACTGTGTCAGTTTGTTGCCGTTTGTTTTTGTCACAAAGCTACCGTTTCGCTACCGTATCCCGAGCACGTGTTGCTTTAAAGTTATCGTTCAGAAAAACTAACAGAAGATTGTAAGTACCCTAGTTGTTTAGGAGAATATTTTCTAAGATTCTTTTTCTCCTTATGTAGAGTTTTTTTTTGGGACTTCCGAATTTGTGTGAAGATTAATTTTTTTTGGACTTCCGAAATTGTGTTGAACATTTGAAGATTAGTTTTTTGGATTCCCGAAATTGTGTTGAGTTACCGAGGCCGAAGTTTTCCTCCTACCGCACGAGTTTTTATGGGAAAATTCCTTGCTATTTACTGCGTTGTCGTTCTGAAGATATCACCGGAGTCGTTTGAAGATATAATTCAACGGTGTTGTTTAGATGGAATCAAGGTCAAGTTTCTACGGAGTCGTTTGAAGATAAATTCAACGGAGTCGTTTAGATAGAACTCAGGTCAAGCTATCGTCAGGATTGCGTAAGAAACAACCATTATTCTTAGTATCGTATCGTATCGACAGAACTGTCAGTATCGCTTCGTATGGACAAACTTATCGTATCGTATCGTTTAGAGAAAATTACCGTATCGTATCGTATTGAATTAACTATCGTACCGTATCGTATTGATGAAACTACCGTATCGTGCCGTATCGTTTTGGAAACATTACCGTACCGTATGGAAATAATCCATTAAATTTATTTTGATTGTCTGTGGACAATAATTATAGTATATTGGGTCACTTTCAAATTTATTTAGTGCTATATTACATTTATTTGTATGAGTCATTTATATATAGTTTGCATCATATTAATTTTTTCTAATTTAAGTTTTTTTTGTACACATGTTAGTTATATATTTTATTGGTCAAATTACCATTTATGTTAAATCGTTATATAATTTTTCAATTATATTATTTTTCATTTTCAAACATTCTTTTTCATTTTCTGTTACGATTAAAGAGCTATTTCTTTAAAATAAATTTGCGTAATCTAAAAATCTGTTTCGAGTTCTTTAGTTTGGTTCCGGACTGTTTTAGTAATTACAGTTTAAAGAGATTACTTGGCGCTCAACAGCTTTCGTTTTGTCATCTACCGTTTATTATTTTTTTTTATGAATTACGCAAGTTATGTTTTTAAGAATATAGTTCGAAGAATTATCCTTCCGAATCCACCTCAGCCTCCGACTAAACTGAGCTATGGCAACCAAACAGGTGAGAATCTACTTACAAAAAAGTATGTCACAACGTAGATATTTGAAATTTAAGGAGCAAGGGTTTTCCGTAGAGATCTCTTTAAATAAAATAAAATTGTCTTTGTACCACTTCCGGTTGTACCGGAAGTCGCTATCAACTCGCTTATTTTAAATGGAATGCTATATTTTTTATCACGTTTTTGAATTCTACATGTAAAAATATGTTAAGTTGCAATACATTTCCCTATCTCTAAAATGCACCATTTTTGAGATATTTTGAAATTTCTTAAAAATTTGGATTCTGCAATCTGATTTTCAAAAAATTATAACACAGCTATGATTGACGCAATTTTATTTGTAATAGCTGATATTGTAGTTGAAGCTTTAAGGTTCTTAGAAATTCCATAAGCATAATCTATTAAGCTACAGGGTGTCTAAAACGCACCGCTCCCCTCGAAGATATTCAAACACAGAAAAATACTTTTTTTTCAAATGGAACGACCAATATTTTAATACACCATCGTATGTGGAATTAAATGCTGTGTCGAACTATACTAGCATTCCCTATACCTAACTTTAACAGTTTTTCAGTTATAAGATATTTTTGGTTTAATACATAAAAATTTACATTTATTAGGTTAAATATTTCTAATTTTGTTGATATAGTTATGAAAACAACAAACAATTGCATTTAACGTTTCCTGTTACTACAAAGTTTAAGCAAAAGCAAAAAAAAGTTGAGAATCGAAATCAAAATTATTCAAACGCTGATATTTTAAAACTATTTTTTAAATTCATGAAGAATGATCTAAAATTGTTCAGAGCAGAGAATGTGTGTTCAATCAAATGTACCCCTCTTGTCTCCTATGAATAAAACACAGTTTGGAAAGTTTGAACCTAACTTTATACAATTTGGAAAAATAAAATGTACGAAGATCAGTAACAAATAACGAAGATAATTAGACAATGGTTTTAAAATACTTTCACGCTAATCCAGAGAATTGCAAACTAGCAGCTATTTTATTCTTCAATTTAAAGAAATAAAATTCATACTTTTTCGTTTTATAAGATCACAAGCGTCCTAAGAGAAGGATGATTAAAGAACTATTAAAATTTGTGAATTTCCACTTGCCAAATTCTATTTTCTTTGGTTGACTACAAAATTTGTAGTAACAGTAATCGTTGTTATAGTTTCCATGCTATCTTAATAAAATTAAAAATATTTGACCTATTAAAATTGTAATTTTCTATGAATTAAATCGAAAATGTTTCATAACTCAAAAACTGTTAAAGTTAGGTATAGGGAATGCTAGTACAGTTCGACGCAGCATTTGATTCCACATACAATGGTGCATTAAAATATCGGTCATTCCATTTGAAAAAAAGTATTTTTCTGTGTTTGAATATCTTCGAGTGGAGCGGTGCGTTTTAGACACCCTGTAGCTTAATAGATTATGCTGATGGAATTTTTAAGAACCTTAAAGCTTCAACTACAATATTAGCTATTACAAATAAAATTGCTACAATAACAGCTGTGTTATAATTTTTTGAAAATCAGATTGCAGAATCCAAATTTCTAAGAAAATTCAAAATATCTCAAAAATGATGCATTTTAGAGATAGGGAAATGTATTGCAACTTAACATATTTTTACATGTAGAATTCAAAAACGTGATAAAAAATATAGCATTCCATTTAAATAAGCGAGTTGATAGCGACTTCCGGTACAACCGGAAGTGGTACAAAGACAATTTTATTTAAAGAGATCTCTACGGAAAACCCTTGCTCCTTAAATTTCAAATATCTACGTGAACTGCAACCTTGAAAACTTTTAACGAACGGTTTATGTGGATATCCCTGTAGTGTTCCATTTAAAAAAATCAAAAGTCTGTAACTTTTAAATAAACCACCCTCTATAGTTGCAAATAATTTTAGATTATGCGGAATGGAAACCTACACAACTTTTATTAACACAGTTTTTTTGATAAAGTGCACCGAAAAGGGCATTTTGGCACTAATTTGCAGGACACCCAGCATAATAATTGCTAAATGACATTTTTAGATTCGAAATTAGTTCTCTAATGAAAACATGGCGTATGTTTCGCGTCATTTTGAATTGAAAACGTGTGCTTTTCTCTTAAATCGCTTGATTTTTATGTGAACCTTGTGCCCAGAATATACAGTGACAGACAGAAGGTTGGGAAAGTATGGGAAATATTTTTATTATTGATTTCTCGGAAAAATTTATTCTTTATGAAAGCCCCTGCATCTTCCCAAACTCAAAATGCACATATCAATATTTATATATATATTTATAGTTGTAATTTTGCAGATTTAGAATCCCATTATGCTGCCGCCGAAGTCGCTAATATCAATTTGTTGCTGCCCTGTATTTGATTGTATTAATTATATGTATATTGTGTAATATGTTTATACACTGTAACGTAATTTATACACTGTGACGTAATTCATACACTGTGACGTATGATTATTCTCCACAATACTATGACGTATATAACCATTTATTGTAATGGATCAACATCAATAAAAAATTTAAATACCTCTTGTCATATACCGAGGGAATCAAGATATTTGAAATCGACATAAGAGTAAAGTACCTTTATTTTTCAAAATACGCGTGTTGTCGTTGTATATTTTATCAAGTTTAGAATTTAGGAAAGTTTACGCATTTTCAATGTATCCGTGAAACACGAGCACGTTTGTTTATTTTATCTTATGGGAATGCGATACGGGGTACGACTCAAGTAGAGGGATGAAACGAAAGCACTTTAGTCTCGGGCTGCGCTTCTTAGAGGGCTAACGTCTTGGTAAAGTTACGCTAATTACGCGAACGGGCTCGCGAGTGTTATAATAAATTGCAAGGACATGTGATGTCCGCTGATGGCTCGGGCAGAGAGATTGGGCATTTTATCATGAAGGGTGATCGCCCTTCAGTCGCCTTAAACGGAGAGACTGGGGGATCACTCCACCTGTATACGGGTGATCGCCGTACAGTCGCCTTAAACGGAGAGACTGGGGGATCACTACCGGAAATACAACTAGTTGTAATACCTGACCAGGTGATTGCATTGTGCTTTCCAAGAAAGGTCATGACTTGGTGTTGACTGTGCTTAGGCCAGTGTAGCAACACTGTAGGAGGCAGTAGCACTCAATGATTCTGAGAACGTACGCTCAGAAGGCAAGGTATGCTAATATCCACCTGGGGCTTGTCTTTATGCATGCGAAGTACGAAGATGGACATTCGAGGACACCTTCTCCGTGAATTCGTATCCCAACAGGGAGCTTCCGCATCTAGAGGCACCGCTGGAAGGGTGCGGGGCCGGGAGAGAGCCCCGGTGAGTAAATAAGTCCTATAGTCTTGAGTAGATACTCGTAAATGGTTAATTGTAATTTTGCATGACGTCCTTGTCGAATCGAAAAGCGAAGCCCAGATGTTAAGGCGTTTACCCTCAGCTCCGCAGTAGTCGTGAAAGAGAGAAAGAAAGCAGGAAAAGAGAGATCTAACCAAAGGGTGAGTGAATGTTTATTGTAACTCGGTCCTCTGACATTGTTATCAGTTTATGTTATATTTATGTTTGTAATGTTTAACACAAAGAAAAAAAAAACTATCCAACACGCGAAAATATTATTTGAAAATATTATCCAGAATTGCTATGAGATTTCAAATATGAACTTTTAATGTGTAGAACTGGACGTTTCTTCAAGTCTACCAAACATGAATATACTCTGGGATTTGTTTTTCGCTCATCTATCAACTAGAAATTATGACAATAACATTGATATCATAAAAATTTCATTTTTTGTGTCAAAAAAAATTTTTTTTTTTCACCCTAGCAGTCATTATTTCATATTGAGATGCCAGAATAATTCTGAATAACTTTTCTAAATCATATTTTCGCGTATTTTGAAAAATACTTTACTCTTGTAGATTACAAATATTTTGACATCCTCGTCCTCGGTATATGACAAGAGGTATTCAAATTGTATTCAAATTTTAATAAGTGCGTTTTGAGTTGGGGAATATGCAAAAGCTTTCATAAAGAATAAATTTCTCTGAGAAATCAATAATGAAAAAGTTTCCCACATGTGTCCCAACTTTCTGCCGGTCAATGAATGGCGAAATAGATGTGAAAGTGATCAACCAAACGGTATAATTTTTGATTCGGATTCGTAACAGTATATTCCTTCTGGGTATTAAATAATGATGTTTGTAATTTTTACAATTCATTGGTGTTGTAAACCTAAAAACAAAGTTGTTAAAAAAGTTTGTCCGGAGAAGACGATTAGTAAATATCCTGCCTCATTCAGATCTGGCTTTCATCTTTATTGCACAGACTCTAATAACTTTAGGCGGAAGAATGTTCAGCGATGTAGGACAACTATATTTCACAGAAAATATCTACGAGCTGAGCTTGTAGATTCGGAAAGTTTTGAAATATGCACGCAATTTTATGTTACATGTTACAAAGCACTTTAAAACCGGCTAGTTGAATTCGCGATGCCGCATATTTGATTTAGAAAAATTATCGCAGCCATTTACGCCAACCATCCCCGCAGTCGTGCATTCACGTGGGAAACGTGTATTATTAACGTTCGTGCGGATATCTCATTACGTTGTGATAATAATAATAAATGCACGCGGCCAAAAATAAACGACCATTCTGAAATGTTTGTTGGTGTTATTATTGCAGTGGTCAGATTAAATATTTATAAAGCGTATATCAACAGTCACGAGCCATACAAAAGTTCGATGTTGTATGTACTTCGGTTGATGGCACGCACCGGAAATTTTATTTTGCTCGTTTGTTCCACTGAAATGATGGCCGCGCGTAAACAAATTAAATAAATGAAGCTGTCTGTTCAGATTATACATATTCGATTTTCAGGTGAAATAAATATATTACTTCTTTTATGATTATGGAAATACATTGCAGCAATAATTTAAATTTCAAACTCACTATTTTGATATACATCAAGCCAATGGGATTTCAAAAATATGTTGACCAAACCAGAAATTAGTTGAAGATAATCAACAAAATAAAACTTGATCACAGAATCTTTTCTATTTTACAATATTAGACATTTTCACTACTTGTCGTTTATTCATTATAATCATACGTTATATTAAGACTTAAAATAATTATTTGTTCTACAAAAGTCAAAAGCTCTGTTCCAACCAAGCTTTCTGATCGTTTAAGAAACCGTCATAATCAGTTGCCCACTGAAATAATGATTGATTTTGACAACTTTATGAAGTGCAAAACTTTGATGGGTGCATGCTTGTGACGATTTCGAAACGATCACAAAGCGAGGTTGGAACAGACCTAAAGATTTCACGCTTTAGTATAGTTACTTTTTTCCTGATCTTATCGGGCGACCTTTTGTCTGTATGAATTCTGTGAATTTTTTCATCATATTTTTTATACAAGGTACATCATTGCGGAGTTTGTTTTAATAGCTCTTTAGTATTATAGTATAGTATATTCATTCTTCCATCAATCAATGAAAGTATAACATCTTCGGATACGTCAAAATGGATTTACAACATTTAGAAACACTCTTCAACAGAATATAAGCACTTTTCTGTGAACAATATTTTTGCTTGTTTCTTAAATTGTTTTAAAGGTAAGTTCTTATATAAGTCTGGGAATACATAATTCATTTTGAAACCAGCTTAGCGCTTTACTGTTTTTTTTTGTAGTTTACAGAAGGGCAGTTCTATTTTGTTTTTTCCTCTGCACGTCTGAATGCAATTTGTATTTGCGAGCGTTCTCGTGGATGTAACAGATATTCTCACAGTATATCATTAAAAAGAGTCATTATATTGTATGTCCTAAATAATGATCGGCAATGAGCCTCTCTGCGCATCCCTGCCAAAGCCCTAACTGCCATTTTCTGCAATACAAATGCTTTTTGTAAGGAGTAATGAGGAGCTGTACCCCAAGCAATTATTTCATACGAGACAACTGAATGAAAAAGGGCAAAATAGACTCTTTCCCGCATGCGTCTAATCGCTAGCGTTCCACACATCTTGTCAACATGATGAGATCATGATACTCCAGAATCCAAATGTACTCCTAAAAACTTGATAACACTGTCACCTTTAACCGGACACGGCTGTTTCGTCCAAGTTGTAAGTACGGTCAGGTTAGTTTAAAAGGTTATTTTCTGTTAATACGTTTGTAAGTAAATCAAACATGTTGTTAACCTCTTCATGATTAAGACCCATTGCTCTTGACATTGATGAACCTTCTGCCTGTCTCACTGAGTTCTGTGTTCCTCTCCAGAAAACTCTGCTGCCATTGAGATCCAGCCATTTCAGTTTCTTTATTAAAACTGGATACCAAGTTTTTTTGGAAGCTGATATCTTGGACGGCGAATAACAAGCCGATTAGGTGGGAATCCAGCTTTTGGATACGCAGTACTAAGTACAACCTAGGAACAAAAATAATAAATTCTTGTTCATTTGTTTTACAGCATACTAAAAATGGTAGTTCTGTAAGTTTCAGTGTAACATTCCCCCAGGCCAGAATTCTCTCTCTCTCTCTCTAATGGTTGATGGGTGGCTTGGATTGACAGATTAAGCCGACAGACTACCTTCGAACAATCAATGAAATCAACTCCGCCACGTTCTTGGGCCTTGGCGACACCATCCAATTAATTGTACAGCTCATCTCGTACCAGCGCTAACAGATCGATCTGCCGGTCTTAACCTGCGTTCGCACAGGAGCGTTTTCTTTTTCAGGAATATTGCTGTTGATTCTCCGGGCTGTCATACCTATTTCCGTCATGAGAATGACTAATAGGCTGCATTGTGCATCTGGTGTATCGAAGTGATTGGTCAGGATTTGCATGAATTCCATGGTTGAAAAATGATTGTTTAAGCATTGTCCTTTGAACTTTGGATCGGCTTGATTTCCGAACTTGTTTTTCTTTTGGTCATCTTTGCAGGATGTTATCGGGCGCCACTAGGTGTTATATGCGGGGCTGTCGCAGAAGAGCGACCTTTGTCGTTGGTCCTGGGTAAAAAAGCTTCCACCGTAGATTATGGCAAGTCGTTGGACCGCCAATTGATACCACTTCGCATTAGTTGTGGTGAAGAGATCGGTATCGGAGCAGAGTCAGGTTGGGGGAAAGAAGAGTTTTGAAACAGCAAGTGTCAGTGTAACACTTCTCCGGTGCAGAACTAGGTATCTCTCTAATGGTTGGACGTTGGCTCGGTTTCACTAACTAAGGCTCGATATTACAATCGTTGGATAAACTGATAACATTATTCTTGGAATAACGTAACTTAAATATGGAAGAAAGTTAAAGAATATTCGGCGAATAGTTATTCTGTCCTTATCCTGTGTTTGTAAAACTAGGCCTAAGCCTACAGACTGTTCGCCTTCGAATTAATGGATTAGCGGACTGCGCAAGATATGCCTTTGCCTAATATTATGATGATGATAGTGATGAATGAGAAGAGACAAAGACAAAAGCATAAAAAAAAAGATGACGGAAAGTCTCGGATTTAGTTCTATCTATTTATGTCAAGTAGGTAGCCATTCTCTACAATCAATAAGCCACATATTTTATTTATCGGTTTAAAAAGCTTGAAATCCGGAAATACATATACCAGTCGTAGTAATTACACATAACATACTTCACATTGTGACAGTAAGTAACGATATTTCATAATAACTGACAACTTTATCTTTTCTATTAGTATCTCCTTGTCTCGTTTAATATTCCACTCCGAGCAATGATTAAGTCCACATGCCACGCCTGTAGATTAACAACCGCCGTTCCATTAACTTTCAGGCTGAAAAATACCGCCGTGGAATAAATAGGTTCGAGTGAGATGCATTTTATTACATTAAACGTGAATTCTGCTGATAACGCGGACATACCGAAATATGTACGCGCGCCCAAACGATAAAAATGCGCGATATCAAGTCATTTTTGTTAGCAATAAAACGCGCAACACATTCCGAAAATATGTATGTAGCACGTGTGGCGTTGCCCTTAGCGAGTGCTTCTATGTATGTACGTAATGTGTGAATTGATGTTGTTAAGTTCGATGTTTGTGAATGAGAACAATTTGTGCGTGCGTGTGTAATTCAGTAGACATTTGCAGCTGTTCTAATTAACCCGTAACCCGATGAAACGTCATTTCTGTGAATGCTATTCGTTACGCATCTGTAAGTAATGTTTTTTTTATTATATATGATTATTTGAAATGGTACTGAAAAGTGATTCTACAAATACAACACGTAGAACGTAAATTTAAATTTCATTTGTTTAATTCAATTTGTTACTTTAGCATAGATGCATGTTTTCGATTAATCACTTTAGACTCTACAGAGTGAATGACAATTGTACCGAGAAAAAACGCATAAGAGAATCGATGTCACAAATTATGAGAAAAGTGTTTAAAAAATTCTTGTGAACAGTTTATAATTAATTAAAAAATTACCCCAAAATCTAGCTCCGACACTGCGTACGAAACACGGCAGCCACGTTCTATAAATGCGGCAGAATAATAGGACCATAAAGTTTTTTTATTGACTACTCGCTTGCCCTCCATGCGACCCTGACACATTTCAATTGGTTTTATAACACATTTAATAGCTGGGGAATGGAAGTTTCTCTTACGCGACGTAATTATTAGTAATTTCTAAAAGAACTGGAATTGCGCATGAAATACGAATAATAAAGTCGCAAACAATTGTTTGTTAATTCGTGCGGATTATTTACTAGAGCGGAATGTACCAGCCGTTTCGTCCACAGAAAAAAAATTGTAAGGATTTAAATCTGGTGGTCAAATGCACGGCCCGAAAGGCAGATGATTGTAAAATGTTCTTCTCGTTATCGCACGGAGATTGGGATACAAATACAATCTGTTGTTCTAAATGTCGCTACTATTATGCATATTACTAATTGGTAATAAATAATTATTGCCACAAAAGAATAATTACTAGATTACATTTGCAAGGAATCGCTCCGAAAATATGAAGCGATTTATTAGACCTGAAGTTCATCGCCGACAATAAAAGCTTTATTATGTACAGCTGTTTTAAACGTCGTTGGTGATATGCGTACAGTTTCTAATTAAATCGCGCACGTGAATGAATGTATTAGATTACGGGATCATGTTTAAAAAAATTCTAAGGAACAGTTTCTAATTAATTAAGAATTGTATTCAAAGTGAAAAGAATGCGTACGGTAGAACGAGGAACGATTTACAACCAGTGCGCCAAAAACACAGGATTTGGAGTTTTAAACGCGACTTGAATTTGTTAAATTTTTAATAGATTTGTGATAATAATTCTTCACACACAAAACGAAATTATAATAATTAACATTCGAAACAAATGACGAATGAGTTTACTGATTTATTGTTTACCTGAAAGAGCAAGTTTTCCAAGTGTGGCCGTTGTTATATTTTGCTTGGTATTAATCAGCTTCAGGTAATTTGCTGCGTCCATTTGTCAAGTAAATATATTAACAGTCACCCTGTATAGAGCACTCTCAGAGTATCCCTCTTCTATTATTACATGAAATTAAAAACAAGTTAAGAATACTCTGAAAGTGCTCTGGAGCAGTGAATCTAAAACGCCATTTGTGATTAAAATAAATGTCTGGTAATGGTGTCTTGTAATGTACTTACTTCTTGTTGGTTTAGTATGCATTATTTTGTCAAGTTTATGTAGGTTTTTCCAAAATTTCCTATTTAGTTTGGGCAAACTAAGCTGAAAATTCGTTCGTCCGAACAGGAGTAGCGAAAAAATCCAAATCTTATACTTTGTCAGAGGATACATAGAAAAGTAAATCACATTTCAATGATTTTAATATTCTAAAAACGGCTTCAACCTTGACATTAAAGTATGATTGCCGATAGAACACCACTTAGGTTCATCATTGAGCTAATCTCTTAGGCCCAGTTGTACAATTGGAGTTTAACTTTAAACGAAGTTTAAACTCATAACAACGTCCATTACAACCATGTTATTGTGAGCTTGGTTTAACGTTAAACTCGAATTGTACAACTGGGCCTTCATCTTTATAGTCCACTGCTCGTACATATATGTATGTATGTATGTAAATGTGTAGATTGATTCATTCTAGTGGGCCTTCGAATTACATAGTTCTCTCTTAAAGGAGAGACCTGCGCAAATAATAATCAACCAAATTTTGTATCAACGGGAAAATAATAAATAATAATAATAATAATAATAATAATAATAATTCGTTTATTGGTTCGAATAATTAGCTGACATTCAATATGTATATAAAGTAAAATAAAATAACTACTAAAATAAAATAAAATAACTAAACACACTCGAACCAAAAGGTACGCCATCAGTTAGCTCAAAAGGAGCATATTGCTCTACCTGGCATACCAAAAAAAAAATTATAATAATGATAAAAAAAAAAAAGATAATTCAAAAACAATAATTATTGTGAAGAAAGCATGGAGATAGAAGAAAAGGAAGATAATATAGCAGAAGAAGGAGAAGAAGCTAAAAAAAGAATAAGAAAACTAATAGGAAAGTTTAATTGAAAAGTTCGATTGAAGAGTTCGCTCACTAATTACATAGTCTCACTAAGTAGGACACACTTCAGTTTCCGTTTAAAAACCTGAGGTGGTAATGTCTTCAAATCAGGATCAATATTATTTAGACATTGAGCAGCAGCGTAGGTGAAACTTCTTTTGAATTGAGATGTATGATGCAAAGGAATATCTAATAGATCCCTGCGTCGAACGTTAATATTGTGAACATCAGTCCTATGTCTAAATTTAACAAAAAGGTATGGAGGGGTTTTTGAAAATAAAATTTTCTGACTGAAGCATGCGAGATGGAGAAGTCGTCTGTCTTTCATTTGAAGCCAACCAGCAGCATTCAATTTATGCGAAATATGTTCCCGTCTTGGAATACTATAAATGAAACGCAAACAAGAATTCTGCACAACTTGAATGCGTCTGGAGTCTTTAGAATCCAAACATGAGCTATATATCACGTCACAATAATTAAAGTGAGATAGAACTAAGCTATCGCAAACAGCTATTTTTGCAGTAGTGGTAAGAATATGCCTACTGGGGTATAACATTTTCAGATTGCAGAAAGCCTTGCTGATGCAAGAAGTGATGTGCTCTTTGAATCGTAAGTTAGTATCGATAGTCAATCCCAAACTTTTAAAATTATCACGATAAGGTAAACGAGTATTATTTAACACAATTTTAATTAGAGGCATTGCAGCATTACGATCTTTGGTTCTACCGAATAGGGAAAAATAAGATTTGCTGGGGTTGATTTTTAAGCAATGTTTAGACGATATGGCAAAAAGTTCAGCCAGATCATTATTAACTTTACTCATAGTGAGTTGTAAATCTGAAAGGTCAAACGAGGTGTACAACTGTGTATCATCAGCGTACATGTGATACTTACTAAAGGAGTTCCATAAAGTAAAAAAGTTAGATACGTAAATAGTAAACAGTAGCGGTCCAATTATTGACCCTTGTGGAACACCTGACTGAATGGAAACATCGTCAGAGTTAGAGTAATTAAGGAAAACCGATTGCGTGCGGCCCGTTAGATAGTTGCCAATCAAACCGACCGCTGTCACATCCAGACCACAATAATGCAAGACTGCCAGCAGTAACTCGTGATTGATCATATCGAAGGCTTTGGAAAAATCAAGAAGAACGAGTACAGTAAGTTTATCATCATCTATACCTCTGATAATGTCGTCCATTATAAGGGAAAGTGCAGTGGAACAACTGTAACCAGATCTGAAACCTGATTGTGACAAAGGCAATAAATGATAAGAAGCCAGATGATTTCTTAATTGTTCGTCCAGTATTTTTTCAAAAGCCTTCGATAAGACTGAGAGAATGCTAATTGGTCTAAGATCATGTATAGACGCAGGTTTTTTCACTTTAGGCAAGGGAATTACCGTTGCATGTTTCCATTGACTGGGAAAAACACCTTTTGATATACAAAAGTTAAAAATATGAGTAAAAATGGGTAATAAATAGGGACAGCAAAGTTTTATCATTTTAATGGAAATGGCATCAGCACCGACAGAATTGGACGTGACAGAGTGAATAATCTTAGCAACATAATCTACAGAAACCTCCTGAAAACTGAAAGTCCGAGTATTCAAGATCAAGACATCTGCGTCCGGAAAAGAAGGAGCACCAGTAACAGTGTTGAAGTGATTGTTAATTACATTCGAGTCTTGAAGATGTATCGGAATTTGTTATCTGTTATCAAAACAAAATTTGAACGTCTTCTAATTACTCCTCTTTAATTGTATGGTGGATAAAGAATAAATCCTAATTATTTTGGTGGGTGTATAAAATAAATTACTAAAATCCAATTCATATTACAAAAAAAACCCTTATAATGGTATCTAATTACATATAATAATTATCAATGACAATACGTGAATTAGTATAATTTAAATGTTAAACATAAAATATACCTTTCGAATATGTCAGCCTTTAAATGTCACGCTCTAAATTGCATTTAATGTTGATTTGAAATAACGTAATTAAGTTTAATCGCCTGCATGAGACACCCTGAACATTTAAATACAGTTTCGCAAGGAAAAATGTATTACGTTAAGTTTTGCCATAAAGAAAAAACTGAGAAGTATTTACAATTTCAGAAATGTTTTGGGATAATATAGTAAAGAATTATAAAGCCTCGCAGCGAATTTGACGCCTTATTGGAAAAATACAAGTTCAGGTTCGACTACATTCGGAGTACATAATATGAACTCTAAGTGGGAGATGAAGTTCCTATGCTCCGAATTGTATCCACATTCATATTGCCTCCTTTGAATTAAGGTTTTCCACTTTTGCCCAGCTTGTGGGACGAATTAGGAAGAAATAATATGTAGTAATTAACGCCTGAACGGTCCAGTGCAATCGCATGGTCGTCGGTTCGAACCGCACTCGGGAGTTTTCTCGGGGGTGGTCGGTATCGACTTCAGGCACCCTTCAGTGTTGGGGATAAAATTCGACACTGCTTCCCCTTAAACGGCGAGAAGGTTGGAAGTAACAAAGCCATGGAACACTTTACACACACTCAAAAACACTCCCGCTCCTGAGGTCCTGACAAGTCTTTGACTTAGGACCCCGTTGAACAACCACCACAGATTAAAAAAAAAGAAAATTCATTGACAGTTACAGTCGCATCAATAAGCTTATATACAAAAAAATATTAAATAAAACTTCAATTCTTGAAAATGACCTGTATTCATTAATTAGTTAGTCTCCCATTTTCCTAATTTATGTTTGTTAACAGAATTGTTTATTTAGAGTCTCGGTTTCATTATATCGCCGGGCAAAAGAAAATTATTATTTGCAAGTATCGTATAGTAATAAATGCGGTCGGCAGCCCACAGAAAGTAATTTAAACTTATATTGTTTACCGCGCATAAATTTAATCGGTTACGTCTTGTGTGCTCTAGCACGTGCACCGAATTAGATTCGGCTAAACCTAACTCCGGTTCTGGCAGTTCCATGTTACTTTATATTTCCCGCATCTGCAGTTAGTTTGTTTACCGAATGAAATGCACAGGATGTTATTTTTACGCACTCAATTGTCCTGCAGTAAAATGGAACGTGAGCAGTATTTATATTTGTAAATCTATTCTCGCCCTTGAAGATATCGAGTTATTAGTGTCGTGTAAATGTTAAACAATAAGAATAGTTTGCTAAAAAGAAAAAACGCATATTAATAGTAAATGTCTAAGTAAAGAACAATTGAAAAACGAAAGTAATATAAATATTAATTCTTTAGATTTATTTTAATATAATGCGTATAATAACACTGTACATGAGCATAGTTTTTTTTGTCGAAAGTTTCGTCAGTAAATATCATTTAGTAGTAAACGTTATGTGGTAATAAATCAATCAGTGCGAAGCAACAGAGGACTCATATCTAAATTGTAATGTCACCGTAACGATGCTGGATGCGGCACTTTATTTATTCCCATCTGATGTGGATTGATGAAATATGTATATAAACAAAGACCTTTGCTCCATCTCTGGGAGATCAGAAATCTCTGTATCCTCGTAACGGTACCTTTATGTTAATAATATATAAACTCTTGTGGTATATATGTAGGTATATCCCGAGAGCGAATAAATTACGTAAACGAGTCCACTAATATGTGAAGAGTGTAACTGCGAACTACTTCGGCATATCATACACAATGACCAATGTTTGAAGCCGTGACGTTTCATGTACGCGTTCTGTACACTTTATAACTAATTGTACTCCGGGGATTATTTTAAGCGATACATTTTATGATAAGACCGCCAGACATAGCATTCAGTATTAACACATACGTAATAACCTAATAACAGTCAAATGCATACGTTAACTGCATGCGTATGTAAATTATGAGTTTAAAATATTGTGTTAAAAAAGAATTTATTCATTAAAACGAACTTTTAATTATTCTTTTCCTTCCACTAGTATGTATTAATTTTTTTTCTCTGCAAGTATATTATGTCTATTAGAACCTACATATTTTGTTTATTCTCGCATATGTTGAATGATAGAAAATTCCAAAGAGTTCCAATAGAACTCCAATAGAACCCTTATAGAAACAGGCCCTGGTATACAGTCTGTTAAAAAAAGAACTTTGAATTTGGGGGGTAGTATGGCCCAAATTATGCAGAAAAGTCTTAATGAACATGAGTCCGCAAATGGAGATGAGGAGGATTATTCCTTTTTGTAGTAATTATAAATTGTTTCGCAAATTGCATGTTTTTATCGTAAGCGACATAGGTTCTGTCAAAAATACAGTCTGTAGTTGACATGTTTTAAAACTTTAATGTACGCTACTCCTATAAATAATCTGAAGGAGCTGCAGCAACGAGTAGGTCAAGGATCAAGGGTTTTTGAAAGAGTTCAAAGCTCCTTGTGACAGAGATGTCGTTGTTGCAGCTCCTTCAGATTATTTATAGGAGTAGCGAACATTGTGTTTTAGCGGCAAAATTCTCCATTTCTTTGGTAGTTTATTAAATAGCCTTATCCCGTCGGAGTGAATATCGGATGAAATTAATCTATTAAATGGCACACAGAGATTGTTGGCATCTCTTGTGTCATGAGTATGTAAGCTGCCTTGACTAGGAAAATTCATTATATTTTTCTTTGTCGTTACAAGTTGCTCATATATGTATACACCTGGTAGGGTCAGTATTTGATATTTCCGAAATATTGGCTTGCAGTGAGCTTGTTGTGAGACTTGGTCTATTGCCCGTAGAGCTTTCTTCTGTAGTATGAATATCTCTGAGCTTCCCGCTGATTTCCCCCATAGTAAGATGCCATAGATCATTTTGGAGTAAATTAGAGCGTAGTATGCAGTCACAGCAGCCGTTGTATTCGCCACTTAAATTATCCTTCTGATGGCGTAAATGTTTCGCGCTAATTCCTTACCAAGCTTTTCGATGTGTTGTCTCCAGGTGAGGCGCGAGTCCAGATGTACTCCGAGATATTTCACTGATTTTACATTCGGGTGCTGTATTCTTCTGGAGGAGGTGAACAGAACTTTTTCTGTCTTTTCATCGTTCAGATATAATTCATTTGCTGTGAACCACGTAGTTAATTTCGACATCGTTGCCTCCGATAGCTCCTTAAGCGAATCCAGGTTATTGCTTCTATTCAGTACTGTTGCATCGTCAGCATAGAGAATCGTCCTACTTTTCATATAATGGGAGATCATTTGTATACAGGATGAAAATCAGAGGTCCCAATATGGATCCCTGTGCAATACCTCGTGTTATTGTTCTTGTTATACTTTTGTCTCCATTTTGCTCGACGAATTGTTGACGGTTTTCCAGGTAAGATTGTAACAGGCTTGAGACAATCCCTCTGAAACCGTAATCTTCTAGCTTAGTAATCAGTAGGTGATGCGGCATGCAATCGAATGCCTTAGTCAAGTCAATAAAGAGAGCTTCGCATTGATCATGCTCTTCAAGCTGTCGAGATGTACTTTACCACGTTTTGGATTGCTAAGGTGGTATTTAGTCCTTTTCGGAATCCAAATTGGCATTCGTTCAGTAAGTTGTGCTTCGTGACAAACTGAATTATTCGAGTGGCAATTGCTTCTTCGAAGACTTTGGAAATGCAGGGTAGGATCGATATAGGACGATAATTCGATGGTATGTTGGAATTACCTTTCTTATATATGGGAATAACTTTAGCGATTTTCAATTTATTAGGGAAGACGCCAGTACTAAAGCAAGAATTTATGATTAGGGATAAAGGATATGATATTACATGAGCAATTTCTTTAAGAATTTTGGTATTTAGGCCATAACAATCTTCGGTATTTTTGGGCTTTATCCGTGAGATGATTGATTCCACTTCTATTAGAGTTGTCGGTAAAAAATAAGCTGTTTTTGTTATTTTATCCACAGCGGGTACTGAACGAAGTGTAGACTTGAGCAATTTTGAAGCAATTGAAGTAGCTACAGTTGTAAAGAATTTATTGAAGTCGTCATTAGTTGGACTGTTGTGTTGGTATCTTTTATTGTTATTTTGCTTGCCGTTTTCCTTATTTATCACATTCCGCATAGCTTTTTGTTTGTTCTGTGCATTATTTATATACAAACAATTACTTTTTTTCTTATAGTATTCCATTGCAGATATATAAGATTTCTTATAATTCTCATAAATCCGGAAATATTCTTCATCGCCTGTTGCCTTAAACACTTCATACATAAAAGTTAAAGTTTCTTTCATTTGTCGCACTTCCATGCATTGGGTATTATTTGGTTTGTTTTTTCCTATTTTGCTCAGTGGAAATGAATCATTAAAATGGATTAATAGAATGTTTAAAAATTTGTCAAACATTTCGTTTGCACTATCCATAGATAATATTTCATGCCATCGTTTCTCTGATAATGAGTTTACAAAGCGCTGCTTATTTTGATGTGAAAATTTTCTTATGTAGTCATTGTGTATTGTGTTTTGTAAATTCAGTTTAACATCTAGAATTTGGGCTTCGTGGTCTGAAATTGCTGGCCTTAAGTTGAAGGCTTGATAATTAATTGCATTCGTAAACATATTGTCTATGCATGTCTGGGAGGATCGGCCATATCTCGTTGGAGTGAATATTGTCTGCTTTAAACCGAATGCATCAAATACATTTAATATTTTTTTTGTTGAAGGGTTATTAGATTCTAAGTTTATATTAAAATCTCCTGCCACAATGATATTAACTGTAGCGTCGAAGTTTGTAAGTACACGTGTTAATACATCCTCCAGAATTTGTAAAAAAACGGTCAATTTCACCACTTGGCGATCTATACGTGCAGATTACAATTAAATTTGAACTAGGTATGTAGACTGCTGTTGTCTCACACTGCTTTTCTATGGACATACTGTTGATTTTTTCTAATGGGCAGCTTTCTATATTCTTTTTTACGTATATACATACTGTCGTGCACATATTCTTGACTTAGGTTATTGCATGTGAAATGTCGGATTTTAATACTTACCTTTAAATACACATATTTCAGCTCAAAATATGATCCATTCGAACTAGCACATTTTTTTCAACGAGAAATAAGTTTGTTTATCCCGGTAGCAGAAAATTCCGGTGACCTAGAGTCGATGAATTCTCGGAAAGCGTTTTTAGCAGTATCTTTGTCGTTGAATGTTTTCTCCCGCAAGAAGTTATCGAGATGCTTGGAGAGATGTTGGCGATATGTTTGGCGAATATGGAGGTTGAGGTAGACTTTCGTAACTCAACTCGTTCAACTTTTGCAACGTTGGTTATACGATGTATGTATGCTCGAGCGTTGTCGTATGAAAGGATTAGGCCTTTTCGATTGACCTATGCTGGATGCAAATGTTGAAGTTCTCGATGCATATTATCGGTTCCTTCACAATATGTCTCCGAGGTGAATGTTTCCCCGACATTTAGGAAGTTATAATTGTTTCAGCTGCAGACGATCAAATAGCAACCATAATTTTCGTTTGGGTTATCTTAGGTTTTGAAAAGTGCTTCGGAACTTCACCAATAAGGAACAATTTTTTTGATTTTTATTCAGTTCGTATTGCTACGCGTCCCAAAGGTTCGCGCAACAATCACCTGTGCGTGGCGGGTAATACCCTAAGGGGAATTCGGCCGAGCCGGTCGGACCTACCTGTGTGGTTCTCTTTTGAAGGGTTTCGCTGCCGTCCCAGTAGCTCAGTGAAGACGGCCGTGCGGTGCGATATTTAAGACGCACAAGTGTCAGCCCGTACAAAGGGGGGCCGATCTCGAAGTTACAATTTATTAGGGCGCCACCTAGCCGAAATGCAGCGATCCAACCAACGCTAGGAGAGGGTCCAAAATATAACACTGGGTAGAGCTCCGACGCCAAATGGCTCGCCAGAAGGGCAAAGCAAAACGAAAACAACCCCAAAACCCCAACAAGGTGAAAGAAAACCCCAGCGTAAAAAGTTAACAACTGTGTATTAAAAAATAGAGAACACGCAAAATGTGAGCAGCGCTCAAGAATCAATGCGCCAAACACAACGAAAATTTAGCTTAAATTAATTACATAAAAGAGGAAAAAAAAAAGTTTAAAGGTCGTGAAAAAAATACCTAGAAAGCCTATAATGCACAGGCAAATATGTACATATCAATTATATAAACAGGAGTTGAATAAACCGCACGCGTACGGGCCCATCCGCAACGTTCACAAAATTACCCAAACGGGTGTGTTAACTATGAATAAAAATTAAATTTCATAAATTGGCAACAAAACCAAGTAAAAGTAAATATGAGAGAATGACCTAAAATAAAAGAGGTCACGCCTCTTACAAATTAATTAATTAAATTTTTAAATTGAGTAAAACAAAACAAAAGTGAAACCAGTCGCGAACAGAAAAAGAAAACTAAAGCGGCCGGTTGCGATGCGCACACGCTCTGCAGGACGCCGAGTCCGTAAGAAGTTTCGACGCCGCCAAGTCGCAGACGGCGAAGTGACAAAGACCAAGAGAAAAAAATAATTGAGTTTACGATATCAAACAATCCCTTTCTCCCTTCGGTCAGGCGGTCGAGAGATCGGGAACGGTGTCACCGGGGGGGGGGGGGGGGTCGAGTGTGTCCGATTCAAGCGGTGGGACACATACAAAAAAAGGGGGTTGGTAGCTCGCAACCGTTCAGGGGCCCAAAGAGGTCCGCGTGACGATTTAAGAATTAGTTGTCAACCACGTGTTTGGTGGAATGGTGGCCTCGTACCACTTGCTGTTAAAAGGAAAGAAAAACATCGCAATAGAAAACGCTAACACAAAATACCGAATCACGAACCTCGCAAAAGAAAGAAATAGACAATAACAACTTACCTCGCATTAAAATATGAGCCGCAAAAATGAAGCGAGAAGAGCCTGTCTTCAATGTGCCGAAAAATTCGGTGTTCGATGAAATGAAATCCGCATAAGCGAGGGGCTCGAAATTATCGTCAGCCCATCTACATCCGTGGACAAAATCCTCTAACAAGACTCCAGGCGAAAACAAAATTCACATTACACGTAAGGAGACGTCCAACAGAAGTGAACACAATGAATAATGGCCAACGACCAAAAATGGCTCCAACAAGCCGGCGACCGGAAATGTGACGTCAGAACGAAAATTCTAGAAAGAATCAGGTAACCACCCGAAAACCACATTACATAACTAAACTCACTACAAAGAGGCTGCCATAAAATCCGTTCCTAGGTGAGAAAGAGGGATGCAACAAAATTAATTTTCAACGGGGAAACTCCGAACTTCATGCGAGAAGGAAAACAACGCGCCAAACATGCATGTCGGAAAGGTAACCGTGCGGAGAACGCCTATGGTCGACACAGTTGGCAACTCTACCTAACCTCGCGTTGTCAAAAACCAGAAGTAAATAAACGCTCGCAGAATACGAACGGGTCCCAAATGCCGCGGCGACGGGCAAGTCCGCACAGCGATGCGTCGAGCGCACATAAGAAGACAAACCAAGGTAGGTGGACAAAATACCGAAATACGTGGTACGCGAAATAACTAACGGAGCTCCCAGCGAAATAGAGTAGGATAAATAATTTTAAAAAAAAAACGTAACAGTATGGCACCCATTTATCCACCTTTTTCGTCTTTCCAGTCTGGCTCAAATGCGTTGAAACCGTCGACGCGTGTACTTAGAGCTTTTTCGCAAGTTCTCGATCTGTTGCGCGTGAATTTAATTCGTCATTGTTGATGGCACAGCTTGGTCGATCAAGCTCTTCGTTGTCGAGGTTCAAGTCTCCAGCCTCGAACTTTACAAATATCGTTCGTTAGCTGAATCTTCGCCGAAAGCGGTAATAATGTATGGCATCGCTTTCGCAGCAAACCAAATTTAACATCATTAACAAAATCCAAATCCTTGATTGGAACTCAGTGGTAAATTCGTGAGATTTCCTTTGGTTTGGTGTGTTTTTCGTCAGTAGGAATTGTGACTATAGCGTAATGGTTGGTCGTTTTATTAGGCCAGAAGGTAGCAGAATCTTCTCCAAATTGTTTGGTACACTTTTGATTTGTAGACAGATCTAATGGCTTAAAATATGGCTCTGATATGCCCTTTTCAGAAACAGAAATGTGGAGCATTACTTTCGACTCAAAGTATTTTTCTTTTTATACTTGACGGAGCCATCAGTATAATAAAGAATCACTTCTGGACCTTTGAAGTGCACTCAAAGGAAAATAACTTTCATCGTCCAAAAGCTTTTCCACGATCATTTTGGTACGTCCATGGACAGTTGGATTTTACAGACGAAATTTGCGCTGTGTAGCCTGGATTCTTAGCAATTCCAAAATAAAGTCGAAAGCAAAAAAATAGTAGACAAAACAGTTTCCTGTAATTGTTCTTTCTCATTTTTCATTTTATAAAAGGCATTTTAAAGTGATTTTGTAGAAGTTTTAATTTTGTTAAATTTGAAAGCTTCCAAACTTCTTATATGTCATCTGTGAAGTCATGCTGTGACGGTTTGTCGTCACTTTCTTTAATTTAATTATATTATTGTACTTTAGTTAAGAATACATTTAAGTTGCTAATTAACTAATCAGAATTGCATTTTGGCTCATTCTTTTTCGGCTTAATAATTTTCACTCCTGCATTATTCATTTTTGCCATCTTCTTTACCGTGTTGTTTAGGCAACCCTTATTCGTGCCATGCTTCATAGGAGCCCGCCTTATCAGGGAAATATTTGAATGTTTACCTGGTTTTGATTTGAACAAAAACTGGTCTTTCCTTATCTCTTTAAACTTTAAATATCCGCCCATTTTCTGCTCGCATTGCCGATACGTTTGGCACTGAATCTTATTCATTGTAGTTGAAAAAAACGATGTAAGTAATTAATTCATTTTACTTTGCCTTCAGTCACTTTTCATATTAAACTTTACAGAACTAAGAGATTAATAATAATTTCACCAAGATTACTGCCTTGAAAATCTTCGCTTGGCCACTTTTTCTGCGTGTTTCTCGGCTTGGCTTCTGAGTCACCACGTGCGAACCTGAAGGAGAAACGCCCTACGCCCTTTGGTTTAATCTTCTCAAGGGACAACTCTCTCTCTCTGGACCTGGAAGTGCGAAGAACTATAACATCCGGCCAGCTTTTCTTATGTAACGCACCGGCTAAGATTTTACGCCCTGAAGAGCCCGAGCCTAAGAGTGAGTCAATTCTGCTTAGTTTTAGATTTAATAAGTAAATTAAAGGATTATCATCTCATCTCACCACCATTTAGTTATAAGACTGGAAAAAAAGCTAAAATTTTGGGAGACATTAAATTTGTCCTAGCATATGTTTTTTTTTTCATTTACTCTTAATGGTCACTTATTCTTCGCCTCTGGCTGCCTCAAACCCTGTCCCATTCTACGACCTGCATAAGAAGCAGAGCTTTACCCCCGTGATACTTTTTTTTGCATCTGTCACCCTCTTGCAAACATAGGCAGCAACCATAAAAAAATTAATTATTTATGAAGAGGGAGTTTGGCATGTTACAATGCTTAAACAATACCATTTTGAGAAAGAACAATTACAGGAAACTATTTTTTGCTTTCCACTCTAGGCGTTTGATTTTAAGATCGCAGCGCTACCGCGGATAAATCTGAACCTCTGTAAGCTATTTGGAATTTTTGTAATGCACGTGTTTAAGTGCGTGCCAATACAAATACACAAGTTGATTTAATGTAAATATCACATATAACACAATCCTGATGCATCATATACTCAGAATCGACGCCAAAACACGAGATGTTATGTAGCATACAAGGGTTTGTTTAGTTGACACCAGGTGGCGAACGCTTAGCTGCAAACTCCAATACCTTTATTTCGATAAAACTAACAACAGTTCAAGTAGACCAGATATAAGAAGTTGAATTGCTTGTAATTTTTCGATTTCTTCTCACCACAGTTGTTAAATGACATAATTTGTTCTATAATAATTTTCACTTATCTAAAACTATTTCAAATAGTTAATTCTAGTAGCATAATTCTGTTACTCTACCTATCGTAGTTAACTGCCGTAGAGGAAACGTGCAATAATAATGGGCAACTCAATCAGAATACAATATGAGGCATTCATTCAGTTGCGTTGCAAAAAAAGAAAAAAATGTAAATATTATGCATTGCTTTACTGTTGTGACTATATTTAGAACTGAGTGTTTCATAATTCATAATCGACGTCTTCATTGAAACTGCCAGATCGAAAAGTGTGTACAAGGTTTTTTTATGTGTTAGCATTTTTCATATGTCTCCGTTTATGCATTTCCGCCTATACGTTGACCAATTACAACAGATATATTTTCCGGCGCTAAAAGTATTTGGTCATCGCAAGCGTACAAACGAAGAGGTACTTACCTCTTAAAATAATATTTGCTGTTACAGGTTTTTGGAACGTAACGATAAATAATTCAGAAACGACCTTACTTCTCAGAACAAAATGATATTCACGCTCTGAGATTATTGCCTACAGAATGCACCATTGAGAAGTTTTCTGAAAGCAAAACTCTTCTATTAATAGAAAGAATATACAATTAAGCGAGACAATAGATCCAAACTATTCATAAAGGCCAGTCAAATGTATTTTTTTTAGGATTGGTAATATTGGAAAGACAAAATTTTACGCTTTAGTACCACGATGAGAATAACGAAAGTAACGTCGTTTCATGTTACGACAATTTTTAATTTACTGAAAGCAACACGGAAAATTTTATTGCTCGTAAAAATACTTTATGTGCCCATAAGTTTTTGATCGAGGTAGAAAGGAAATGATATTGTTATTGTGTGTTCAGTTGCTTTGCATATTTCCAGTGGTTTCTCCTGACGGTAGCTTTCTCACAAACATATCGGATTATAAATGGCTTACATAGCTTATCATATGAGATTATTGTTCACATCTGCCATGTTTACCGTGACCTAGATTAAATGTTTGTGCAAGAATATGATTTAAAAATACAAATACTAAGGTCTAGTATGTTCTATGATGTGGATATAAATTATTTCCTAATTTTATTGTGTAAATTCTCTATCAATTTAACTTCGATACGATACCCACAGGTAACAAGTATTCAATAAAATATTCTTAGGGATTAATTTTAAAGCTCAGCTAACCTTAGAAAATTAAAAAAGTAGTTTAATCTACGACATTGCATAACTTATGGTTAGCAAACTCATTTTGCACAAAAGAATTTAAAAAAATTGCACAAAAGAATTTAAAACAATTAACTTTCTGTACCTCATTAATATACTGAATCTACTAAATTATGCATACTATTTTCTTTAACATTGAGTCCATTTTAAACCTAATCGCTTGAAATATCTGGAGAATCATATAAAAGATTGAGCTGTTGTAAATACTGCTTTGTACGGCATAAAGAGTGACACAAAACGCCAGTAACATCGTTTAATGGCGATTTACCTCCTCTATGACCCCTAATCTCACTTGAAAATAAATCTCTTCACATATTTTATCTAACCTTTACAGGTACATAAAATTCGATTCTCTAATGTGCATAATACATGCAGTGTTTGAAATAGTTAAGTCATGCAAAGATTTTTTTATTGACGTAGATAACAAGTATAACACGACCGAAGAGTTATATTTTAACATTGTATTAGTGATTGCTATAAACTCTCGTTGGAATTATGTTTAAAATCTCATTCGTGGGAAGAATATAACTCGTGTCTAAATAAAAACCTGGTCAAGTAGGCTACATTTAGTAATTCTGCTATGTAAATGCAATGGATAAATTCTCGATCACAACCCACTTGACCAGGTTTTTATTTAGACGCTTGTTATTTGCCAAAATTACTGAGAGTAATAGTATATGTGGTGAATCTCAGCCAAATCTTCCACCATTACTGTTGGAGACAATTATATTATAGGCTCTTTTATTTATTTAATATTTATGGTTCGTATGTTCGTAACAACCTTAACGACTGATGACCGACAGTACAAAACAAAATATGTAAGTGCATGTAATCACTATAATCAGCTTAACTTTGGGAAAAAATCCCAACAAGCTTGTAAGTTAAAGCTACCCATTCGCACTTGTCAAGTTTTATCATATAAATTGAAAGTAGATACAAGTTCTTATTTCTGACACATCGTAAAAAAGATACGTCTTAATCAATAAGGGAAACTCGTCGACAAGTTAGGTAAGGAAAGTAAAAGGGGAGCAGCATAATAACGGGGCGTTCCAAACTTAATATTAAAGTGAAATATTAATAATTTCGTAATCTCTCAGAATCGCTAATGCAACCTGAACGTTACCATCGAATTATTGATTGGAAAATTATTAGTTACTGGGAAAGCGGGCGATTAAATAACCCAACGCTGAGCTTATTTCCAGGCGTTTCGTGCAGAAAGGAATGAATGCAACGGCGATGTTTATACCGCCCATCCATCCGTGCGCAAGGATTGAACTTATCATTTTCCGCTTTATTGAACTTCGTATTTAATTCGATTGGCTTGCTCTTATTTTATCGACTGAACGAAGCACATCCGACCAAACGTACACAGGACGTTTCTGTTCCGCATTAAACGATGGATCACTATAACCTACTTTGGGAAACTTTATCTGGCAGAGTGCGTTTTATTGAACTCGATTTAGTTTATTATCTGTGCGTTTGTTAGAGTTCTTCGTGACCTCCTTTTATATTAGCATCTTAATTGCAAATATGTTTTCTGCTTTTTCACATATCCACTAATAGAAACCGATTGCTTTTATTATTGAATGAAATCGATCGTTCGAGTCAATTAATATTTTACGAAGTCAACTCACGGATTATACCTAAAAGACTCGTAACAAATCTTACAAGGATAGAGAAAAATAAATTTAGTAATTAATTGAAATATTAAAAGTTTATTTCATCCTTCTTGGCATACTCTTAATGAGTTCTCGGACAACTGTTCAAAAATAACTGCATGCCCAGGGAACACTTCTTAACTCGTCATCCCTGAGGTGCTCAATGGGATTTAAATCTCGACTTTTTGCACTTTTTTCTCCAGACGCCACACTTTACTATGCCAAAATAACTCAAAGCTTTGACTCGCATTCTTACAGTTGAACAACTGGTCGTATGAAAAGTTGCATTGCCGTGAGTCATTTCTTCATGTCATGCTATCAGAACAATGTAGAAATCATCTCTCTGTGACATATATGAATGTTATTAAGTTATATGAGGTTTTCATAAAGTAAACTTAATTTTTGTTAGTGGTCCTTTAAGTTTAGTTAGGTAGATTATTTAAGTAATTGGCCTGATGTAATATAAAACAAAGTTGCTTCTTGACTATCAATGTCTCTGACGTGTCTCAACTTCCAGATTGAATGATTGTACTTTAGCCAATTTTTGTTTGATCACTCTGTATTATTAGTCACGTAACATCACTGAAAAACTTCACACTCTGAAAAGAATTAATTAACTTAAATGCTAAAAGGTTTTAATTCGTCCAAGGACGACGTGATACTTCTGCGTAGGAGACGGAATACTTGCACAGTGGAGGCGGCTCCATTATACGTACAATTTAACTTGGCAACACCTCGCCGAGAGCATTCACGTTCGCTAATTTAAAATAGGGAAATTGTAAGATTTTCTCCCGGTTAACATTATTATGCAAATGCTTTTGTTTTCTGGCATGTTGAATTAAGTCTTCGCAGATTTACAGCTAGAGCTAAGCTAAGCTAAGCAGACTCAAAGATGTAATGTAGCCTACGTATGCTTTGTAGAAATGCCAGTGCTTTATGAATAATTTCCATCAGGCACGAATTCTCGAATTATTCGTTTGTACCTTGCAATTATTAGAGAAAGTCGTGAAATATTCACTGAAGATGGAATTCGGAAAAGGGCATTGGTGCAAGTAACATTACCACAAAACATCACACGAGGGAAGATTTAATAATTATCTAACTATCCATGAAACAAAAGAACTGCGTTGTTGATTTTTAACAGTTACGAATTGACAAGTTTTTGACACATTAGTATAAAAATTCAATTCATTTGACTAAAAAAATGGAAGTTATCAAACTTTTAAAAGTGGAAAATGAGTGATTTAAACATTGACTAAGAAAAGGGAATACTCAAAATATCCATAAGAGTATGATGGCAGTATATCACCATCATAGCCCATCTTATTTCCAAATCAAATTTTGGTCAAAGTAGTTTCGTTGGGGTAGAGAATCCATTCGGGACAACCAAAAGGTGGAAGTTCGAAATACAGAAATAGTAAAAGAGTTGAAGATTTAGTGAGGAAAGACCGAAAGTGTCACCATTGCGGTTAATCACTTCTGATTGCTGTAACGAATAGGCGAATAATTATCGTTGTTTGTTTAGCCGCCTGCTTGTTATGGTCATCAGAATGGATAATGCCGCGCATTTCATTGGGGTGATATTACTTTTAATCCTAACTGTACATATATATTACAAATTACGAATTGATGGCGCAATTTTGCACTTTATAAAAATTCTCCATCTTCATAAAATAAAAAGAAGCTGAATTAAACCGACATTCTTAAATTCTGCGTCAGCCGGTATTACTGAACGTCCCAAGACACCTCATTACCTTGATTTGTTAACGATTTAGGAAAACCTTCAGGCGATTCGTGTTAGCTACTTAAATTTGCGCTGGATTTTAAATGACATTATCGTTTCTTAATACCCCTAAGACTCATCAGAGAATAATTTATTTCATTTCGCGAAACCTTTAATTAGTGAATTTCAGATTACGACATAATAATTTATAAATGTAATTCAGAGTCGCTCCTTTCAAAAAAATCTTTGAAAAATTGAAAAGAAGAAGAAAAATGTTGGATTTTTAACTTGATATGTACTACGTGTTCGGTAGGCAATAGGTCAGATGATTTTGTTGGTCATGCTGTGTTTATAAATTTATAATTACATATTTTCTGTACTATGAGTTATACTGCTGGAAAAAGGTGTTGTCTTAATAAGGACGAACTACAAATTCCAGAAAGTTTGAATCAGGAATAAACTGATCTCTAAGGCGGTCATTCTCATCGGATTGGCAACCTAGCAACGGTGATACCTCCTTAGCAACTGGTAAGAAGCTGCAATCTCGGCAATGTTCGGTGGTAACAGGATACAACGTTGTGTAGTCTCGATAATGCTCGGAAATAGGATGATACCAAGTTGTAACTTGCAACCCCAATTAGAATAACCCCCTAAGGCTATTATTCCGTTCAGCCCAGCTATCGAGATTTTATCCTTATAGTGTGAGGTAATAAGAAAATCGGTCGTAATAATAAAAAAGTATCTACCTCTTTATCTCATATAATATTGTCACGCTAAGGGCCTTCACCATGTCGCGTTAAGCCTCCACTATGTCGCGACGGTGCGTCCTTAGCCTTCGGGTTGATTGGGGTGCGTAGGTTTATCAGAGGGTAGAGTTTAAGACAATGATTTAAAAAAAAAACTAATACCTCTTTATTACGTTAAATAATTAATTTAGTTGAGGGTGGTTGGTCCGTTAAAATTGGGGGTGCGGTCCTGGGTCGTTCGTGGCGACTGGGGTTGTTGATTCGTCTAAGACGAAACAGCGGGCGACGTTTCCTTAGCCGGGGAAGACTGGCGAAGCTCGGGGCCGGTCCGTGACTGGAGTGGTGGGTCAAGGTCGGTCTCGGTGACAACGTTCCTTGGATGGAGCACGACTCGTCCTTGCTCAGCCTATGGGTGATTGTTTTTGGAACAGCGTGGCCAGGGCAGGCTCCGGTGTTGTCTTCTTTTGGACAGCTGGCGAGGGAGATGGTCCTCGTTCTCTTAGGACGGGTTCGGCAATGTTGTCGGCGGCAGTAGCAGATGATGTGGCTGCAGCGATGCTGATGCTGGGGTGGTGACGACGGCGATACTGGGCGATGTTGGGCGTCCCCTCGTAAAGTTGGCACTAGTGCCCACTGAGTCGATCCGGTGGCAACGACTACATGACTACCCGACTACATGACTACTGGCTTCCCAATTTTGGCCCGCACTTTAAATACACGTTTTTTACCTATTCGAGCGTTGCATGTTTTCGTCACTTGCTTTGTGTCTGTTTGCGTCATTCGTATTCGCTAGTATACGCGCGTGGCCCCGTTTGTAACAAATTCCGCTGATGTGTTATTATGAAATATGAACTTTTACATTACGTTGTATCAGTTACCTCCTTATTGTGTTTACATTTCGACACGGTCGCAATTTGCCCTCAATTACACAAGTTCGCGTTTAAATACTTTTTGTTTTTTATTCGCGGAGCACAGAAAAAAAAACCCTTCGTGGTTTTTAGAAAATTCCCCTTGTGACATTATTTAAGGGAAACCAATGTAAAAATAGAAAGAAAAATAGAAGAAGATACTCAGTAGGCGTTGTTACACGTTACGTTTTGAATTTCCTCGACATTTTCCGGTAATTGCATAAAAAGTTTAAAACTTCTTAATATAAGAAAGGTACACAATACAATATTTTATGAAGTTTCTGACAAAACATTACTTTTCTGAACTCTTATGAAAGAAAACAATTTTATAAAAGTAGTATATATTTACTTGTATAACATTTCATAATGGATTATTACTAGAGACATACAGACGGCGCACAAAGAATAATAGCCTCGTGTTCACAATCACAAACAGAACGAATATTACTGCAAACGAAAAATAAATATACAAAAAGTTTATGACGTCTGAAAATCTTATTTATCTTTGAAGTTCTTTCCTGAATTTTTTATAACTACCCCGAAGCTCCAATTTTTTTCCCCGAACTTGTTTCTTCAACACCATGAGGTCGAATGATAATTTTGCACCTTGTTTATTTTGTTGGTGTTTACTCTGCGTACCAAACGGACCTTCAAACTCTAAGGATAAGCAAACGTCGATATCTGCTTTCATTATTATTTCAACAATATGTAAATATATTCATCTATATGTAAATGAAATGTGAAACAGATCGATCTAAAACACAAATTAATATGACCCCGTCTCGTGCGTGTTTGTATATCTGTGTTTTAATGCCTGCATTCCAAGTTTATTGAACAATAAAGACCAGATTATTTAACTAATGAATCAAGAGGACAACGCATTGTTGTGTCGTTTGCCTTACAAACTATAAATCAAGATATTGTTTTATAAATTGTATTTTATTGTTGAAATACGCTTGCTTAATAGACATGTAAATAAAACACTTCCCATCTTAATGATATAAACAACTTGATTTAATAAGGACGCGTTTCATAGCTGCTCTGGAAGATGTGGTAGTTAAAAAGAAATTTCTAAATACCCCGTCACTTTTCTTTTACATCTGATAAACTATTTGTTATCAAATTTGTCAAATTCAAAAGAAAAATTTGAATTTGTGTAATTAATAAATTTTGACTTAACAAGACTTCATTTGGGTTGTTTTGCAAATTATTTTAAAACGTTTAGTTTTGAATTTGCTACGTCAAATAAAAGATGAATTAAATGAATGTAGCAATGTATTGTTATATTAGTCCTTTTTGAGCACTTTTGCACCTCTTGAACCCGAAACATTAAAATAAAGTGTTTTTGTGAATCATTAATTTATAAAATATTTTTACAGACTGAGCCAGGAAAATATTTTGAGGGACGAGAGTGTAAGTCATTATATAAAAAAAGAAAGTTTTTATGAACACGAGTATTATTACCAGTAAAACATTAAAAAATATATTTATTTTATCTGTATGATTCCTTGCTTTATAAATAAATAGGTGATGTAATTTGAAATTAATCGATCGATAGAAATTTATCACAACTAAATATTAACTGATATGCCGGTACATTTCTTAAGTGTTCTAAAATAAAAACGTTAGCAATTAAAGAGAGTTATCTAAACTTCTACAAACTGCTTCAAAAATAAAGTTAAGTTTAATTTTGGCGTTGTTATCTTTCAATTATTCAGAACAAATACCATTGCAGTTGCAAGTCAGATGATGAATAAAAGAAAGTAGGTACCTTTATGCTTTACACGCGTCTTATCACGAAATATTTAAAATGTAGGTTATTTACATACGATATTGACTACTATCAGAAAATTTCCTATCTCGAAAGTTTTGAAAAGTACATAACTCCGACTTGTGAGTCCTAAGATTCATTTTTTAATTTTATCTTGACTAGTTGGTAAATAATAGATCACTCAAATATTTAAACTTTGCAGTGGATGTATTACTTTTTATTTCAAACCTCGAAGAGCTTTAAATATTATACGACTCAGATTCTTATTCATGTATTACATCTCGTATTATATTTCTTTCTGTCGCCTCAAGGGCAACAGTAAAACACTTACCAATATTATTTATCAACATTGGATATTGATTACTTAAAATTGCCAAGGTAAATATTGATATTTGAATTCGTAAACGGTATCCTGAATTTTTATAAATTAAAGTTAGCTTTTCTCTCGTTAACTTATTTTCGTATGTGGTTTATTTAAAAATAAAATGTCTTGATAGGAGTATTTGTTACTATTTCACGTCTGATTATAAAGGGTTTATTTCCTTTTTGCTAGAATTGCCCATTTCCATAATATTAATTAATAAATATGTTAATATATATTTCCATTTTCTGCCTAATCGTGATACGCAATTGCCTAATTGAATTTTCCTAATGAAACCGAGATTTGTAACGTTCTGTGAAGATTTATGGAGACGACGTTTGTAAATATGTTCGTTAATATGTAAATACCAAAATTTCCGTACAGTTCACGCCGAGATTTACTCCTTAGAGTAAATATTGACGTTGAAGCTTCCGAAATTAGCTCAAATATATTAGCAAGCCCGTTAACGTTTGCACTGTTTTCGTTCAATAGATGTTTCTTCGAGGCAACGTGTCGAGCTGAATATTAATTGCAACAATAACAAGAATCCGTTATAAAAATATTTTTGTTTGCACTTGCATATTCTAGAATATTTTAAGTGAAATTTAACGAGTGTTAAATAGAAAAGTAGGTTTTGATTTTTTTCATAAAACAAAATAGAATGACTTGAGAAACCAATTAACCAATTTGATAGATGATAGCTATCAAACAGTTGTAGTATTTTACCTATCTTATCCAAAACTGAATTAAATAAACGGAACAACTTACCCAAAACCCAAATAGTCAAATGAACAGTTAGACTAAACCACGTGACCAATTTCCCAATTAGCGATTGATCTAATCGATTAGTCTAATCGATGACTTGGTTTTAGGCGAATTGACCCTTCACTTCAATTCAAAAGTAAAGTAAGAGTGTGTATCAATCACATCATCTCTCTTGATGATATAATGTAAATACTGTTTCTTTGCAGATATGAAGCTACAAGGAAGGATAAATAATTCACCTTCGAAATACGAAGAAACCCCGTCACGTCTACACATTCTATTTGGTAAGTATTCAGCTTCTTTCCTGATTTGCTCATTAGGATAGATGGGTATGCAGTAGAAGAATCTTTTATATTCTTTTACCATTTTAAGTGAGGGTAAATCTGGAAGAGATATGTATATTAGAAAGTCCGAATCCATTCTCTCTGATACTTTTTTAATAGTCGTCAAAAAGAACAATTGAGTAAATCAAAAGATATTGTTTAAGGTTTATCCGTTTGGTTCAAGGTTAGAGTTTATTTTGTATAGATATTTAAGGTATGGTATGTCTTAGACATGTTATACTCGTACGGTTATATAAAGTACACGAAACAGAAATGCGTGCAACTATGCCAAAGAAGGAAGTTTAATGCTGAGGCACGTCACCGTCGCTCGTTCAAAGGGCGGGAAAATTAAGGAGATCATCCGCAACGTGTTTGTCCCCCTAAATATTTGCACTGCGTCGAGAGAATTCGGCTTTGTGTTTAAAACTAGCATCACGTACTTTCTGACATCCTTCTCGTCTCCTGCCGTCGTTAATGAGTTTAACAAGGCTCACTAGGAACACGTCTGATAGACTTTAAATGAGTTAAATTCTCTACATTGCGCCTTGAGGTTTCTTATTGTTCGTTGCACTCCTGCCGCTTAACCTACGTCGACTTTTAGTGGAGTTTCTAGCTGCAAAATTTCTCACATAATGTAAAAAGTTTCGGCCGTGATTACTCTTTATCAATTAAAACTTTTAAACAATCTCCTCGCAGATAAGATTTTGTGCTCGCGTTGTTTTCTTTCGCGTGCTTTAAAATTAAGGAAAATAAATCGTTAGTTTGTTTGTGTGTCTTAACTTACTTCAGGATTTCTCGCTTTATTTAATCCGTTTCATTATTCTCGTTTCCCGTCGACGCAAATTTGTTCACAATAAAACAACTATCCTGTTTAGTTTCACTTTAATAAAACATTTTAACTTTTTAATAAAAATAGCGACAAAGCTCCTCGTAATTTTTCTTGTTACGTGTTCTTATGAAAATTTATATTATGACCTACATTAAATATTGAATGAAATGTCATTGTAACATTTTCTTTTCGTGGTGTCAAATTTCAGTTCTTTTTTTGTTCCTAGATTGTAATTGCGATAGAAATACTTTAACGGAATATTTCATGGTGCAAAGTGCACCACCACACGTTGACCGCAATTGGACTCTGCGTGTTATTTTAACTAAGAATGTGCAAATTATGCACTAACACGGCTGCGATTAAAATTTTTCGTGTCGCAGGTCGTTTAATATACTTAATTTATTCCATTTTAATTTTTAAAGTCTGTTAATTTCTCTGATGTAACAAACATTCCTGGTGATTTATCTTACTAAGGCCCAGTTTTACAATCGTGGAATAAGAACGGAATAACTGTTCGCCAAATATCTTTTAATGTTCCTCCATATCTACGTTACACCTACGTCACATTATACCAGCGTTATACCAATAATAATGCTTATCCAACGATTGTAAAATCGGGCCTAAATGTCTCAGAGTAACTATTTTTCATTTCTTGATACTTTATTCTAGTTTTTAGAGTATTTTCAAATTATTATTAATAGCTCTGTTAGTTTATTTAACTGAACTAACCTTTAAAACATTTAATATTTTATGGTTTCTACTTTTTCTATCATACAACAAACTCAAAAATAGATAATCCTGCTTGAAGATATATGAGAAAAAGAAATGACCTAGACTCATGTTTGTTGTTTTGGATCAGTCAAAATTTATCTACGAAGTGTCGAAATTTCTGCACCAAATGTCAGCATTTCTTGAAGACAGCTCTAAAGACGACATTTCCCATTTCCATTGCCGCATTGAGCAACCTAAAATCTAACCATTTTAAATATCTTACTTTATTCTTGCATATAATAATTCGCCATAAATTTGAAAAAGTGTATAAAATTCGTTACTCTCTAGAAGCCCCTTTTTGATAATTCAAAACACATTTTCCGCAATGTACTCTTTGCCAACATAATACCATTTCTTTACTTGCACAGACTTTATATTTTACGTAATCGTTTTAACAGAAAATGTAACAGTTGAGTCTTGATAGTAGTATGTATGTCTGTCGTAGACACCTTAAAAGATCACTGGAAACAGTTTTAAAGAATATGTCAATTGCGGATGGATATACATATCTGAATCACACACATACCTTAACGTGTTGGAGCGTCTATAGTGCAACTATTGAGTTTATTTTAAACTGTGCTAAAGGGTGTTTCAATAAGAGCGCAAGATTTTAAGGTTCAATAAAACATGGTTTTCTGTAGCAAAGTATTGAAATATTTATTGATTTATAATGTATACATTTGGGAATTATGTATGAAACAAAATATCTTGTAAATGGCCGCCATGGCTTTGCTGGCACATGCATACTCTTTTGACAAAATTTGCAATAACATTATCAATGAAATACCACCACGTGTATACATGTGGTGGTATTTCATTGATGGAGCGCCTAATTTCGGCCTTCAATGCTTCGGTGGTCGCGGGCTTGTTGGCATAAACCTGTGACTTCAGATAACCCCACAGCCAGAAGTCCAAAGGCGTTGAATCGCAAGAGCGTGGCGACCACTTCTGGTCACCAAACCGGGAAATGACACGACCAGGAGCAAACTTGTGCAAGACAGTCAATGTTTCACGGGCGGTATGACATGTGGCACCGTCCTACTGAAACCACATGTCGTCATGAGCAATATGTTCCAATTGAGGCACAAAAAACTGTGTTATCATAGCATGATAACGTTCCCCATTCACCGTTACTGCATTACCTGCCTCATCTTCAAAGAAAAATGGTCCAATTATTCCTCCAGACCACAATGCACACCAAACAGTGACACATTTTGCATGCATTGCTTTCTGATGAATCATTCGTGGATTTTCTGAGCCCCAAATGCGGCAGTTTTGCCTATTAACGAAGCCATCGAGGTGAAAATGCACCTCATCACTGAAAATGATTTTGTCCGCAAAATCAGCATTCACTTCTTGTTGCTCAAGAATCCAATTGGTGAACTCTCTTCGCTGTGCATGGTCTGTTGGCAGAAGTTGTTGAGTCAATTGGACTTTGTAGGCGTGAAGATGTAAATCTTTAGTGAGAAAACGCTGAAGAGTGGCTGTTGTAATGTCCAATTCTTGTGCACGATGACGAATCGACGACTCTGGACTTTCAGCCACACTCTCGCGAACTGCCGTGATGTTTTGTTCTAAACGACCTCTACGAGCTCGTGTCGTGTGTTTCACATCACTAACCGAACCAGTACTTTCGAATTTTTTTATTATTCTTTTCACAGTAGATGAATTAGGAACATTATTTCGACCGAATATTGGACCAACTTTACGAATGGTGGCAATTAAACTTTCACCATTTTGATAATAATGTTTAACAATCAGGACGCGTTGTTTTATCGTGTAATGCTCCATGTTTACAAACTCCCATCTGTCCACTTTCGATCTGACATGTCATAATCACATGTCATTGTGACTGTCAAACATAGCGTGCAATTCAAATCTTGCGCTCTTATTGAAACACCCTTTATATGATGAAGGTTTCTTCAACTTATTGTTAGTTTTCATGGTTTGTAAAAAAAAATCCTAGTATCTTTCGCTGGTTAAAGGAGAAATTCTCCGTTTGATTCTTGTAATAAATCTGAACAGAAAATCACGAAAAAGATTAAAATTCGATTCTAAATTTTTGAACGAGCTCCATCATATGCAACCATAAAAAACTGGGTTGTTGAGTTTAAACGGGGCCATACGAGCATCCGAGATGAACCCCGCTGTGGACGCTCAAAAATTGTCACTACAACGGAAATGGTCGCCAAAATCCACCATATGGTAATGCAAGAGAAACGACTAAAATTGAGTAAAAAAGCCAGAATTGTAAAGGTCTCAAAAGGGCGAGTAACCAAAGAATTAAGCATGAAAAAGCTGTCTGCGTGTTGGGTGCCGCATTTGCCGATTTGTTACCACCGATGAAACTTGGGTTCATTACTACAAGCCTTAAACCAAACTACAATCAAAGCAATGGACAGAACCTGGTTGCCCGGCTCCAAAGAAAGCAATGACAGTAAAATCAGCTGGCAAGGTTATGGCATCTGTATTATTGGATGCAAAAGGGATTTTGATGATCGATTATCTTCCAAAGAGACAAACAATAAATGGCGAATATTATGCTAACCTTTTGGACCAATTGCACTAAAAATTCAACAAAAAGGGCTCGGTTTGGCGCATAAGAAAGTCATTTTTCATTAGGTTAATGCAAGGCCTTACACCAGTGTCATTGCTATGGCCAAAATTCATGAATTAAAGTACGACTTGCGTCCACACTCACCTGATCTGGCTCCATCTAACTTCCACCTATTCTCCAAGCTCAAAAAATTTTCCTAGGTGGACAGAGATCTTGCACGCACGAAGAGGTCAAGTACGCTGTTGACTTCTATTTTGCAGATCTTGAAGAAAGGACCTTCCGCGATGGAATCAAAGCTTTAGAGCATCGCTGGACGAAGTGCATTGAACGTTCAGGAGATTATGTTGAGAAATAAAAATGATTTTGAAAACGTAAAGCCCGTCTTTCATTCCCACCCTCGTATAATGTGACGTTCAAATGTGCGCTGATGAGGATGCAAATTTCGAATGTCTTTATTTCATGTGTGAATGTTTTCCTGAAATAATTTTTAAAGATGATATCGTCTTCACAACTGCATCGCAGCCAGTCATTTAATTATGGTAGAAGATGCAGATGGTGGTGGAGAAATAGTAGCACGCAGTATACTACTTAATGAAATCAAAGATAATAACGACTGGTTTATATAAATAATCAAAAGGCAAATCTTTGCGAAGACCCATATTACACCTTAAAACAAAAGTTATGGCTTTTTGCATTTTTCAACTGATCAAGATTGACGATTTATCTTGCACACGTAGTTTTGTACAGTCCTAAGACAAATGTAAAAGAATTAGTTATTAAAATCATTCAAATAAAATAATGATATGTTTAAAAAAAAAATTCCCTACGAATAAATAGGAATTAAAAAAAAGTTAATTAACACTGCGTTGGTATTAGAATCAGCTGAGGATTTTTATTTTAAAATTTTAACAAATTATTTTGCATTTAACAAAGTTAAACATCAACTTAAACACATGACTTCTTGTAAAAGTCTTCAGTTTCTTGAGGAAGAAAAATGTGTTACCTGTACCTACTGATGAAGGTGTACCGGAAACAACTCCTTAAAGTTGTCAATGTATGTTTTAGAAATGCATTAAATTACCTTGTCGTCCTCTATTTAAACTTCGTTCTACTAACCTAATTAAAGTAATTTACCCTTATTTAATGAAAATATGAAACGATGGAAAAGGACCTATTTCGAATCTTGTCAATCATTTCTTTTACGAAAAATAATAGATTCCGAGAACCAACACTTAAATCGATTTAAAACTGTTTTAAAAGATTATCTAACTCGTGTGTAAATAAAAACCTGGTCAGGTAGGCTACATTTAGTCATTCTGCTATGTAAATGCAATGAATAAATTCTCCATCACAACCCACTTGACCAGGTTTTTATTTAGACACTTGTTAATTGACAACAGCTGTTATAATATTAACACGTTTTTGGCATAGTCATAAGTTTTAAATGTAAAATGTCACGTTAATTTTATGTATATTTTTCTGCAACCCATGTTGTTTGACTTGACATGTATCTTTGATGTTAAATAAAATTATTATTATTATTATAAAGTGAAATATCCCTATTTTTCCTATATAACGCGTGATCAATATCTTTACTAATCTTTTCTAATCAAGTGACCTATGGAAAAAATTATGTCTTTGTTTAGTTCATTATTTCAAATGCCATTTGCCATTTGAAAGCAACTGATAGGGGTGAAGCGACAGTATTGGTACTCATTGATTACTCAAAAGCATTTGATACTATTGATCATAGATTAATGTGTGCAAAGCTGCATTATCTCGGTTTTGATGATTTGTCAGTACGTTTCTTTACTTCTTACCTAAATGAAAGAACAATAAATAATAATAATAAACAATAATAAATCTTCTTTTCAACCAATTATAGCTGGGGCTCCTCAGGGTTCTGTCTTAGGACCTTTTTTGTATACCCTATATACTTCTGATTTTCATACTAAAATTAAGTCGTGTACATCCCATTTTTACGCGGATGATACTCAACTGTATTATAGTTTTAAAACACCAGATCTAAAATTAGCTGAGGGTTTAATTAATGATGATCTTAAACGATTGATGTTAATATTAAGTGATCATTGTTTATGTGTGAATGCACTAAAATCATCTGCTGTGGTATTCGGTAATGCCAAAGATCGGCTGAGGGCCATAGATAGCATGAATATATTCATTAATGATGCTAAAGTATCTTTATATGATGAAGTAAAAAATTTAGGTATTATTTTGGATACAAATTTGAGATTTACTTCATATGTAAACAAAGTAGTGCAGAAATCATATTGTTGTTTGAAAGGTTTATATATGAATCGTCATTTTTTATCATTTAAGTTAAAAGTGCAGTTATGTGATTCCTTAGTGTTATCGAATTTTAATTACTGTGATGCTGTCTATGGTCCTTGTATTGATGTTGCAACTAGTCAGAGAATTCAACGAATGCAGAATTCTTGTATTCGTTTTATTTTTGGACTCAGGAAATGGGAGCATGTTACATATAAGCTTAAAAATGTGAATTGGTTGAATATGTGTAACCGAAGATTACTCCACATTACCACCTTAATTCACAAAATGTGTATTACCTCCTTACCGCCTTATCTTAACTGTTTATTAATACCTAGGAAATCACTTCATAGTAAGAATTTGAGGCGGACTAGTGGATTTGATATTCCTTTACATAATTTAGTTTTATTTGAAAGGTCTTTCTCGTATTTTTCTTCTAAGATTTACAATACTCTACCACGAGAGCTGAGACTGCTACCTATAAGTTCTTTTTAAAAAAATCTCCGAGAGCGCCTGATTTCTGTACAGTAGATATTGAGCCCTTTATTTCGATTCATTTCTAGTTTAGATTCAATTTATATTCAGTTTTACTAATTTGTTTTAGTACCATGTTATGTATTCATTTGCAGTTATTGGTTAAGTGGTAGAACAGCAGTATGCTAAACTTCGCCAGTAAAATAAAGACTTTTTATTATTATTATTATTATTTGAATTACTTTTATTGCACACCTATCGTTTTGAATAGGAATGCAATGTAAATATGTAATTCAAATGGCATTTGAAATAATGAAATAATTAAATGATTTTATTTCCATAGGTCACTTGTTTAGAAAAGATTTTGATCACCTGTTAAATTAAAAAGAGCTCTTCTATTTCTAATAGATTTATTTCAGTTATAAACGATTTCTTTAAAAGCAGAATTACTTCTGATTATTTTTCTATTTTCTTTAAGGAAAAGCTAATACAGTTACCTTTCCTGGCGCCTGAATAACAGACGTTTGATTATTTTTAATCAAAGCGTCTGACGGAGAAGCCCTGATGGCTAATAGAAGCATGAAAATATTTAAATGAAAGACAGATAACTATAAATAGATTTTTATATCAAATAAAACAAATATTTCAGTTTGGTAAGATTTACAGTCAAAATCAAAAGTAATGTCTCCCCCACAAATGTTAAATTGCGGCCCTGTCCCTTCTGACCACTATAATTAGTAGACAGACAAGCAAATAAGAGAGCAGGTAAATAAATACAAAATAAAAATATGAAATAAATTAAGTAAACAGATACTTGATAATCTTTTTGATCGCGACTTTATACTTTTGCCGAGTATCGCCAGCGATACACAATCCCTTCCTGTGCATCAGATGTATCACTAGTGCTAGTGATACACTGGACGTGTGCTTGTTTGAACCGAGGTGTAACTCAAACTATGCACGCTATATATTTTTTCCATTAGCATTTGATTTTATGACCTGGTACTGTGAGCCTGCATACTCAGTTTTGATCTGTGGTGGTAAAATGTCAAAAATACTCGTGGCGGCGAGAGTGTTTTAAAATTGATCAGGAAACTATTGGTGTTTACCTGCATTTTCTGTCTTAATTTTCAATTTTTTAAACAAAAAAAGTTATTTAACAGTTCATTTGAAAAATGATAATTTACACCAATTAAATTCGAATCTCACCGAAAAAGTTTCTCATCATGATGTAAATAAAACTTAAGTGTTACTCCGAAGAACGCTAATAGAATTTTAATGTTTACATTAGCGCTGGAGAACTGTTTCGCGTTGTTACTTCATTTGTACGTAAAATTAATGCTTTCTACGGCTTTGTCTTGAACTTTTATCTCCGATATTTGCATTGCACGTTCGAGTTTAACGTGCTATCAAAACACTGTTTTTCCGTCTATTTATATTCAGTAAGTGGAATGTTAGTCGATAATACAAATATTTAAGTACGAAATTAAATATTTGCACGTGTGTAGATGGATGTCGATTTGTTTACACCCGGTGTGCCAGTTCACACGTGAAACACATCAGTTAGACTGATGTTAAGGTTTGAAAATTAAGATCAAGCCCTGTTTATAATTTCGGATTGTTTATAGTAAGTAAAAATCGCTGGAAGCTATTTTAAGTTGCTTAAGAAAATGGGATTTAGTGCGCTATTTTCAGGAGAAAACTCGAACTGTATAATTACCGACGGTAAAGTACACTGCGATCTCAAGAAAAAGATTACATCCTCTAATGCTGACGAATGTTTTAAATTTCGAATTTTCCGGAGCAACCGTCGTCAGACCGGAGTTCGCCGGCATTAATAACTGCACGCTAGAGGCAGTAATTTCTGTAATCAGGCGTCCCATAAATCTTCATATTTAACCGGAGCCCCTTTCTTATTTATCGAATGCAATAGGGAGGTTAGGTGAGCTGCACGAACTTGTTTTTAATAAATCCTAGTCCTTGGTGTACAGGTTCGAACACTGGAAACTTGTGTAATAAAGTACAGCTTCGTTCAAAGTGAACAGGAATTACGACTGGCAAGCAAATACCAAGACTGCAGTTAAAAGATATCCGGCGACAAATGAGATTGAAAATTCGTTAAACGATTGAAATTCATTCGAATATTCGTTAAATAACTAGAAGGAATGCTTGCATCACTGAATATATTATTTGTATGAATAAAATTTTAATTAATCTTGATGACATGATGTGAATTTAATTGCTGGTGACATTTGTTTTCCAGAATCGTCTTACCATATAACCGTAGCACGTATAAGGTTAAGTAGTGTAGGTAATTTAATTTATATTTTAATTATGTATTTTTGTTTATTGTTTTTTTTACAACCTTCTTCTATTTCCTGTCGTTGTTCTCACTTCAAAAGCTCTCCCTGCTAAAACATACTTCCTTCATCCTTAAACTTACCATTCTAATTATTAAATCTGTTTCATTCTCCTGCTACTTCTATCGATTCTTTAGTCGACGTCTTCCTCATATATACGAGGTAAAGTCAAAAAATGGGTTGTAAAGGCGAGGGATTCAGGGTGAGGATCTTGAGCTATGCGTTCGATTTCTCCAACAATTCACATATCAAATTTCAAGTTACTTTGAATGATCATTAAAAAAAGGATTTCCACATGTAAGCAATAAAAAACGCAGACCATTTATAATGATGGATTTTTTTATAGAACAGTTTAGTTCAATTCATTGTGTAAAAGATAATATTGTGCAAATATCTAGACATTCAAAAAAACCTTCATCAAAGCAGGCCGAAGAAAAAAGACGTATATCTTTCCTTAATTGTACAAAGGAACTAAAATGTCAGGTATATTTTTCCCCCTAAACTTCTCTAAACTTCTCGTATGCATCCCTCATTAAATATACACAATTTCCATTGATTTTACTACAATTTCTAAAATCAATTTCTACTGAAATGCGTTTTTGTTCATGTTCCATGTTTGCGTAAAACGTTTTCACGAATTTTGACGTCTGTCATACAGTTTAGTTTCGACGTGACTGCTACGTCTATCTTTCTCGTCCATGGCCTGCTTAGGTAACGGTTTTTTTGAATGGCTTGTTAGATGTGGGCTTGATGTTATACTTTGTAAAAAATTTAGATGATATCGTGACATGTGGGTAGGTCCATTTCTCGTCGTATCTCTTTCTTCTGCACTGTAATCATATTTGGTTTATTTCTGTTGACTCTACTCTTCAGATAGTGCGAACAAAATGGCCAACTGATATCGCCGTTTCGTGAAATTACTCGCCCTGGAAACTGAATCTGAAGTATATAAATGTTTCTCTGCCTGTATGGCTGGTGACACCATCTTGTTGAAACCGAAGATTATCCATATCCAAACTTCCAATTCATTCCAAAAAAGTTATTTAACTTGTTCCGAATTGACTGTAACTGTCTGCAACCCAAATGCCACACCAAACGGTTACTTTTTGGGGATGCGTTTCTTTTTCGAAAATCTCTCTTGGACTTTCCAACCTCCAAATGCGGCAAATTACTAGTTTACGTAACCATTAATATCGGTATCAGGTTTTGTCCGTAAAGATGATTTGCTTTAAAACAATCAGCTTCTTGTTCGGCATTCATTTTGCAAACACAGGACGCTGCTGATGGTCTCTAGGTTTTAATTCTTGCGTCAGTTGAATCTTGTAAAGGAGGAAATGGAAATCGTTGGTCAAAATTCATAATGCATAATGCAAAAAAGAAAAACCCAATTGCAATATTTTCTTTCGGACGTTCTGGACGAACACGTTGAGATAATATAATCTTACTTACTTACAACTCTCTCTCTACCCATTACCTCATCTGGTATCCCTTCCTCTTACTAATAGAGCAATAGGTGATATCTAAGCCGCGTCTATGGCAAATTTTTAACAATTTTGGTAGAAGATGAAGAGCCTTTCTGAGCATGGAAAATATAACAGTTTCAGATTATTTTTAATTGAAAGTCAAAATGTTTTATGACGCTTTAATAAACTTATTGAAAGAAAATTATCTTGCTTTCTTTTCATTTCGCTGAGCTTTCCTCGTTACATTTCTCGTTTCCAATTCGATTATGTTGGTTTTCTCCGAATCTTTTGTTCGGTTTAATTCAATCTAAATTTTTCATTGTTTTTAATTGGCACTTCAAATTTGGTTTGGAATATCGTCACAGGCGACGAATCTTGGATATATTGTTATGATCCTGAGAAGAAAAGTCAATCGGCTGAATGGATCTTTCGAACAGATCCTAAGCAAAGCAAAAGTCCGACGAATTCGGAGTGCTGGTAAGAAGATGATTGCTAGTTTTTTTTTTTCTAAAACGGGTCATTTTGCTACTAAAGCTACTATAGCATTAGAAGATAGACATACCGTTGCTGCCGATTGGTATACAAATGTCTGTTTACCGCAAAAGTTTGTTTAAAGCGGCCAAAAGGAAAAATAATTTTACATCATGACAACGCATCGTCCCATACAGCAAAAGTAACATCTGAGTATCTGGATGCCCTAAAAATCAGCACCATGACACCTCCACCATACAGCCCTAACCTAGTACCTTGTGATTTCTTTTTGTTTCCAAAAGATACGATGCGTGGAATCACTTTTTCGTCATCGGATAAAGCAGTGCAACTTATAGAAACCTGGTTTATGAAGTGTGAAGAGACAATTGCTTTAAGGACTGGTTTAATCGAATGCAAAAATGTAGTGATGTTAAAGGGGAATATTTTGAAATTTTTTTATTTTTTAAAAACTAATCCTTGTTTGATTTTCTAGACATTTTCAGTGTAGAGTAAATAGTTCTGATAAAGTTATGCCCTGAGGTAAACCGTTTTCAAAATCCGCAGTGTTAAATTTTTATTTTTCAAATAATTACAATTTCAGAATAACCAATATTTATTTTTATTTTAGTGTAAATTCGCTATAAACATTGCTCAAAACGCCTGAACGGTCCAGTGGTAAGAGGACCGGCCTTGCAATCGCATGGTCGTTGGTTCGAACCGCACTCGGAATTTTTCTCGGGGGTGGTCGGTATCGACTTCAGGTACCCTTCAGTGTTGGGGATAAAATTCGACACTGCTTCCCCTTAAACGGCGAGGAGGTTGGAAGTAACAAAGCCATGTAACACTTTACAAACACTCAAATACACTCCCGCTCCTGAGGTCCTGACAAGTCTTTGACTTAGGACCCCGTTGGGCAATCACCACAGATTAAAAAAAAAAAAATGACCACAGTTGCTCTTGCGACCCTAATTAACATATCATTGTTGTTCCAAATTAGTTCTGCTGCTTCAAAAAAGCCTCTACTAAGTTCTTCAACAATCGAAGAGCCGAAATGTGCCCGGACATTTTGAGTAATATTTAATATAAACTAAAATAAAACTGAATATTGGCTTTTCTGAAACTGTAATTTTTTGAAGAATTAAAATTTTAATAGCGAAATGGAAAATGGTTTACTTTAGAGTATAACTTTATTAGAACTTTTACTCTATTTGGTGTAAAGATTACGTACCAGAAGTAGTGACCTCACGTGATGAGACACCTGTATAAAGAAAATCCTGCAGAGAAATTTGTAGCCCATTAGCAATTTTGTGCCACCATGTACACTAAATAACTAATCCATTGACTTATGTATTTAATAAATGGAACAGAAAAAAATAAATTATTGAAACGCATTTGACCATTTGTCTGAATTAATTAAGTTTTTTCTAAAACTTTATTATAGTCACATGTATTTCCTGCTAAACATTAATTTGAATAAATTAATTCTATGATAGTATCATGAATACGATGCTATCTTTCTATCGGTTATGTTAGTAGCTTTGTTAGTCACTTTTTTGGTAGACTTAATTATTTTTACGACCTACATATTTGGGAAACTTTCGTGGTTTATCGTTAAACCGAAACTAAACATGGTCTACCCAATAAACCTTATCGATTGAACTCACTTATTTAAATCAAACACAGGTGTGAGTTTCACATCATAAATTTTTGGTTTCGTTAAATATCGAATTTACATTCGGTGCCGATAAAAATATATTTCTGTGTGATTAATGACATGTATGTATATACAATATGTATAGGAATGGCAATTACTGTACGCAGGTATCAGATTAATTAATTTTCCTATAAGTCGAAGCAATATTTCTATGTGAATAAAAATACTATGTTAAAGTATTGTTTACGAATGCGGGGTTCGCAGTATAATTGTCGTTTAATTTAAAAACACTTTAATGCCCACAGTCGCTTAATACAATAAAAGCACAGTTTTAACTTGTTTAACAATAACACTTCTACTAATTGCTATATTCACACTTATCGCCTTCGGAATAATAACTGATTCAAATAGCGCGGTTGCTCTTGCTTATACTAATAAAATTTTATTATAAAATTTAAATTTAAAATAACTAGTGTTACTAAATCAGTAAAATCAGTAAAATCGTAGCATTATTCAACTTGAAATTATTTGTCGTAAATGTAAAAATTTTACATACTTGAAATGTTAATGCTAAAAAATACTGTCTTCTGTCTTCGTGAACATTATACAAAGTGCTTAGAATTTCTCCAGACGCGACGTGTACAAAAGCTGAGAGAGATATCATTTATTCCGTTGTTGAAGCTCAAGGTCTACACGTACACAATGCGCTCCTTGTATCTATCTTTTGGGTGTATATATATAACTTACACAAATGCCCGTACTGCATTCAATATTCATTCGAACGAATCTATTATTATTTAAATAGAACGTCGTGAAGTACTTATCTACGTATTACATGCGACAACAGCCGTTCTGCATACAATTACCCGAGAACGCCTCGTACGAGAGCGGTTTATATAACGAACCCATTCTCATTATTACATTTAACTTGCAATGAAAAACACGTTCTAGTTTATTTTAAGAGCACAATTGCGTGTTCGCCGTGGCTTTTCAAAAGTTCCCTTATAACATTTTCGTTTGAAACCGTTTAATTCCTTCCTTTTAGTGCTACAATTTGACACATAAATTTAAGATTTTTATTATTGACTGGGGAACTGGGAACTCGATTTCAACGGAACCTTATATTATTGCATGACGTGACAGTCCGAATTTTTTTTCGACCTCAATTGAAAATTGTAGCAAGGCACGAACAAGCCATCAAATTTAGAAGTTTTCAAGAGCTTACTTAGATTATTCGAGACACTTAAAAGCGAATTGAAAATTGAACTGTAACATCGTGTAATTACTTTTAGAAAGAACAAAATTAAGAATTGCTTAATAAAAAACATTGATGCTAGACTGTATAAAAACATTGTATGAAAGGAAAGATCGCCAATCTCTGAGTGCTCTAATTGATCCTTTTTCTTTTTTAATTTGTTGCAAAGAAATGAATGTAATCTGTAATCAAATATTGTTAAAGAAAGTATAATTAGCAAGAGAATCGTTGATACAATTTTATTGTAATATGGCAGCGAAGTTTTGGCGGGCAATTGTCTGTTGTCGTCGTCAGAGAAGTTGCCTTGGCAAAGCCAAAATTAATTGCCAATTCATCCATTGCGTCGGAACAAGAACAATTGCGCATCTCTGATTATTCAACTTTTCCGGCCCTATGTGGTCAAGGATGTGGGTTTTGAACCTGCGATCTTTGACTTGCATCTATGTATCCACTGAGCTATCCAGGCTGTAATTTTACACATATAGTTTTAAACTTCTTTCCTGGTTCCTTTCCTCTCACCTCATTATCGATCTTTATTAAGTGTCTATCCAGGAAATTTGCGTCATAGTCTATCATGTCAGATTTAATTGTAACCAAGTTGTCTTATACGTAGACTTTCCCTTATGTCAGGCACCCACATATCTTTAATTTCGAGACTTGAATAGATTAGGAGCAATCAAGATGTATGCTGCCGTCTTTAATTTTCGGTGGATTATTCTATCCTCCTTCGTTATAACCGGAGCTTTATTATTAGCTCATTTCATCTTGAGGTCCTTATTTCAGATGTGCTCTGCTGCCTTCGAATTCGTTTTTTTTCCCCGTTCTGTATCTCTTTGGTGCTAATCCTGGTCTCTTCGCGTCCCCAATGTACCATTTGCCTCATTCATAAGAATGTGTATACAATTCTTGGACCTCTGATTTTCATTCTAGATAAGTTTCGACCTTATTGTGCACGCCGTTCTTATCTATATTTAATCTGTTACCTATCCTCGTTTTTTTTCTGAAATACCCTTGACGTACGGAAATAAATATTGTGCCTAAAAGGCCATCAAATCCAACCGTATTGATTGGGTTTGATGTCGTAGTGGGGAAGAGAGTATTTATTATTGGGATATCTATTCCTTTTTGGTTTCGATGACTCTCTTTGGTTCTTGCTTTCATTCAAGTTTGAACATTTGATGTTACTCTATTATACAGACATTTACAACCTCTGTCTTAACCTGGCTGTTTCGATTTCATTCGAAGTGAAGGTGGTGTCCATTCGTTTTCATTTTTCCCTATCCTTTTGGAGCCGAAAGAAACGAGCATTTTATCGCCCTCTTCGACTTCCATCGTAAACATGATAGATTCTTCTTGCCTATTTAAGTGCACCTTAGTCTATTTAAATTGATTTAATTAAGTTAAGTTAAGCCTAGTCCACAATTGCCCGGGAACGAAAACGAGAACGGGAAAGGGAACGTTAAAAAAGTTAAATCATTTCATAATCGTACAAGTATCCACAACGCATCGGTAAATACTATAACGCTAATAAAGCTCCGCAACGTAAACGTAAAAATTGATACGTTCCCGTTGCGGAGCTTTATTACCGTTACCGTATTTACCGATGCATTGTGGACACTTGTACGATTATGAAATGATTACCGTCCTTATTCTGTAACTCATAACGACAGTCGTTAAGTGTCATATTCTGACTAATCAGTAAATAGAAACGCGTTGTATGTATATACTAATTGATCAAAATATGTTGTTTTGAGTTGCAGAATAAGAGGGTACGAGTGGTCCTATTTCGCAATATGTTGTCAATAAGAAGCCTCTGTTTCACGATGATTACACCGAAGCTGACAAGAGTAAGAAACGACTTGAACAATATGAAGACTCCATCATGAACAACCCTTTGTAAACATATGGCATATGACCTTTGAGGTGTTTCATTCCAGCTGTATGGTTGGGGATAAACTAATCTGTCGTGATGTCTCACGCATGTTCCGTCGGTAAAATGTCTAGAGATCTTGGTAGTCTTGGAATTCCCTAAATAAAAACAAATACTTGCCACCTATTAAGAACATTATCCTGTTGAGGAATAGATTACAGCTTTCTAGATAAAACGATAAACACTCATGCTGCTATTAACGACTCACTGCAGTATACAGGGATATTCACATAAACCGTTCGTTAAAAGTTTTCAAGGTTGCAGTTCACGTAGATATTTGAAATTTAAGGAGCAAGGGTTTTCCGTAGAGATCTCTTTAAATAAAATAAAATTGTCTTTGTACCACTTCCGGTCGTACCGGAAATCGCTATCAACTCGCTTATTTTAAATTGAATGCTATAGTTTTTATAACGTTTTTGAATTCTACATGTAAAGATATGTTAAGTTGCAATACATTTCCCTATCTCTAAAATGCATCATTTTTGAGATATTTTGAAATTTCTTAAAAATTTGGATTCTGCAATCTGATTTTCAAAAAATTATAACACAGCTATGATTGAAGCAATTTTATTTGTAATAGCTGATATTGTAGTTGAAGCTTTAAAGTTCTTAGAAATTCCATAAGCATAATCTATTAAGCTACAGGGTGTCTAAAACGCACCGCTCCCCTCGAAGATATTCAAACATAGAAAAATACTTTTTTTCAAATGGAACGATCAATATTTTAATACACCATCGTATGTGGAATTAAATGCTGTGTCGAACTATACTAGCATTCCCTATACCTAACTTTAACAGTTTTTCAGTTATAAGATATTTTTGGTTTAATACATAAAAATTTACATTTATTAGGTTAAATATTTCTAATTTTGTTGATATAGTTATGAAAACAACAAACAATTGCATTTAACGTTTCCTGTTACTACAAATTTTAAGCAAAAGCAAAAAAAAAGTTGAGAATTAAAATCAAAATTATTCAAACGCTGATATTTTAAATGTATTTTTTAAATTCATGAAGAATGATCAAAAATTGTTCAGAGCAGAGAATGTGTGTTCAATCAAATGTACCCCTCTTGTCTCCTATGAATAAAACACAGTTTGGAAAGTTTGAACCTAACTTTATACAATTTGGAAAAATAAAATGTAGGAAGATCAGTAACAAATAACAAAGATAATTAGACAATGGTTTTAAAATACTTTCACGCTAATCCAGAGAACTGCAAACTAGCAGCTATTTTATTCTTCAATTTACAGTAATGAAATTCATCCTTTTTCGTTTTATAAGATCACAAGCGTCCTAAGAGAAGGATGATTAAAGAACTATTAAAATTTGTGAATTTCCACTTGCCAAATTCTATTTTCTTTGGTTGACTACAACATTTGTAGTAACAGTAATCGTTGTTATAATTTCCATGCTATCTTAATAAAATTAAAAATATTTGACCTATTAAAATTGTAATTTTCTATGAATTAAATCGAAAATGTTTCATAACTCAAAAACTGTTAAAGTTAGGTACAGGGAATGCTAGTACAGTTTGACGCAGCATTTGATTCCACATACAATGGTGCATTAAAATATCGATCATTCCATTTGAAAAAAAGTATTTTTCTGTGTTTGAATATCTTCGAGTGGAGCGGTGCGTTTTAGACACCCTGTAGCTTAATAGATTATGCTGATGGAATTTTTAAGAACCTTAAAGCTTCAACTACAATATCAGCTGTTACAAATAAAATTGCTTCAATAACAGCTGTGTTATAATTTTTTGAAAATCAGATTGCAGAATCCAAATTTCTAAGAAAATTCAAAATATCTCAAAAATGATGCATTTTAAGATAGGGATATGTATTGCAATTTAACATATTTTTACATGTAGAATTCAAAAACGTGATAAAAAATATAGCATTCCATTTAAAATAAGCGAGTTGATAGCGATTTCCGGTACGACCGGAAGTGGTACAAAGACAATTTTATTTTATTTAAAGAGATCTCTACGGAAAACCCTTGCTCCTTAAATTTCAAATATCTACGTGAACTGCAACCTTGAAAACTTTTAACGAACGATTTATGTGAATATCCCTGTATTCTAATTCGAAACATAACTCTTACAATTCGATATACGTGCTTCTCTAAAGAAAATTGGAATTCATATTGTCACGAGGGGGATTTTCTAAAAACCACGATGAGGTTTTTTTTGTTTCCGCGAATAAAAAATATCAAAAGTATTTAAACACGAACTTGCGTAATCGAGGGTAAATTGCGACCGTGTCGAAATATAAGCACAATAAGGAAGTAACCGATATAATGTAAGGTTCACATTTCATAATAAAACATCAGCGGATTTGCTATAAACGGGGTCACGCGCGTATACGAATGATGCAAAGACACACAGGGCAGGTGACGAAAAAATGCAACGCTCGAATAGGCAAAAAGCGTGTATTTAAAGTGCGGGCCAAAATTGGGAAGGAAATCGAGCCAAAGGACCGACTCAGTGGGCACTAGTGCCAACTCAACGAGGGGACCCCCAACATCAGCGTCGCCACCTCCAACATCAGCATCGCCGCCGCCAACATCAGCGGCTGCAGTTACATCATCTGCCACTGCCGCCGACAACATTGCCGAACCCCGTCCTAAGAGAACGAGGATCATCTTCCTCGCCAGCTGTCCAAGAGAAGACGCCACCGGAGCCTGCCCTGGCCACGCTGTTCCAACCCAATCACCCCTAGGCTGAGCAAGGACGTGTCGTGCTCCACTCCAGCCAAAGAACGTTTCCACCGAGAATGACTTTGACCAATCACTCCAGTCACGGACCGGCCTCGAGCTTCGCAGTCTTCTCCCGGCTAAGAAAACGACGCACGCTGCCCTGTCTTAGACAAATCAACAGTCGCCGCGAACGACCCAATTATCGGACAAACAACCCTCAACTAATTTAATTAATAACTTAATAAAGAGGTATTAATTTTTTTTTAATCATTGTCTTAAAGCTCTACCCTCTGATAAACCTACGCACTCCAATCGACCCCGAACGCCTTAGCGTGATATAAGGAGACGCCTAAGGACCACCTTCGTGACAATATCTGTCCACGAGGTCTTTGACCACCGTGCACCTCCAAAGAAAAACGGAAGCCTTCCGTAAAAACAACGTCATTCCTTAAAAAAATGAGTTTTATTTGAGAATCTGCACATTTTTTACTAATCCCAAAAACGAATAGATGTGCAGGTGGTTGAGTGCTTGATTTTCAAATACTTCAATAACTTTTTTTTATTTTCAAATAGATCGAATATTTAGTTTCCTCTCTGTTCAACATAAAAAATGTTTGTACTGAAAATAAACTTCAAACTGTATTAAGCGATATTTTCAATTAAAAGAAAATGAACCACCCGAAAAAAGGAAAGTAATGGCTAATAAATGTCAAACGACAATATAGTGGCGACCAATTTATAAGAAATATCTTCCAAAGTTTATGTGAACAGAACATTCCGACGAACCTGTTACCGCATACATACATGCAATATAAACTTGAAATGAACACATTAAGTTGTAACAATAAAAATAAATACTCTTCATTTAAACATTTACCCGACATTTACTCCTACATGTTGGTTTTATGATTGTTTACTCTCACCGTTTGAGTTGAATACAAATTACCTTTTAAAAGGAATACACATTTGCCTTTTAAAGTCTGGTCGATGAGTAACTTTAAATCATGTCTCTATTGTTTATACAAACATTGCGCTTAAATCTGCATATTAAATCGAAGCTTCCACACTTTTACTAAGTTACTGCTTCATTTTCATTCATATCAGTCATTATCCGCAAATCAAATATTTTAATTTTTTTACCAGTATCATGTGTAAATTTCCTGTCGTAATAAAGTATTTTTTTTGTAAACAATGGGTGTTTCCACGTTTTCAGTCTCCACACCTTCATTAATATTAAAAAAAAATGAATGACTGGGAACAGGTGACCTTACAGGTATTGAGTAATGTTACTCGAACACGCGCCGTTTGTCCAGATTTTTCCCCCCAGTTTTAAATCACCATTTTACGGCACGCCTAGGAAAACTATTACAATATAAATTACGTCGCACTTATTACCGTACAAATTACGTCGGGAAACGTGCAACGCAAAACTAGTTGCCTTGATATTCGTAATTATACACTGCACATACGCTGCGAGAAAACCTCTGCTGAATACATTTTCTTACACGGTAATTAATCCGTCCGTTTTTAAGTCGACGAGAATTTTTCTCGGTGGAAACTCGCGTAATTGATTTGAAATGCAAATCGTTACTATTGCAATTAAAACGGCAAACATAAAGCCGATTTAATTTAAACCCATTCTGCAATAGCTAGTAGCTACCTGGTTCCGTATATGAATAGATTTCAGTGTGCTTCTGTAAAGATTAGTTCTCAGTTTCACATTTTTACTTGAACTTTATTAAATTTCCTCGAACTTTTCTCTCGACACATTTTCAACTTTAATTTTTAAACGTTGCGGAAACTTATAAAATAGTCTTTGATTAGTGTCAAATAACTTTTCAGAAAGTTAATTACAGAACTTATATCCGACAAGCAAACGGGATATAAAGAAAGAAAAAAAAATACATTTTAGGTGAAGACTTCGATGAAATAGAAACCCTGTGACACATTAAATTCAAACAAAACGATACTTTAAGAAGTAAATTGTGTATTTGATGATTCCATTTATAAAATTTATGAACTCCATGGGTCAGAACAATACTTTTAAGTAATTTAATTTGCTGTTTCGTGCAAATAACTAATTCCAAAAATATTTTGCTTTATACTTCAAATTATATCTTTAAAAAGGTATGTGTTGCTTTCTATCGAATTCTAGAAAAGTATAGAAATTATTTCGTCGGTTTAGCTTCTCATTTATTCTCAAATAATATAAGAATTAACAATTAATGTCATCACCTTCACCAAAAATTGTTTGTCCAACAAAAGTTACAGCGTGTAAGTGTTCTTGTTCAGCCTCTAGATCTTCGACTTCTTCAACTTGTCCACTGAGTGAGGCTTTCTTGTGTAAGTCTAAAATATTCGCTGTAGGAAAAAAATATAAAAGCAGTTTCAATTCCGTATCAAAGCTATACACGATAAGATATTCAATTTCCCGGATTCAGAACAGAACATCCTTATTTTGAAAGAAACTTCTATCTAATACATAAATAAATATTTTGATAAATTATTGAATTTTACGGACAATTTTTGTACCTAAATAAGTGATTTTCGAGTTATACCTACATGTTTGAAAGAGAAATGTATATTTCACCGAACTTGGTTATTATTATTATTTTCACGTACATAAATAGCAACGCAAATGCATCGAGTTAAACTTAAACTGTCTAAACAAAACAATTCTAATTAAAAAAAGAAACATAAAATTAAAGTGAAAATCTACACCTACAAATACGTTTTCAACGTTAATATACAGTGTGACTGTAATACATCCGACAAAGTAAAACCACTAAGAGAAACTATGTCATACATTGCAGGAAACATATAAATACATATAGTTTTCGAGATATAATTAATCAAGAATTGTATCCAAAATCACGGTACGGTATACTCATGTATTCCAAAGCAGTATCTAATAAAATTTGATTTGTAACGGACGGAGGTTGAAAAGAAATGATCAAAGAAAGTGATTAAAGAAACGTATACTTTCAAGATTATCAATTTCACAAGGACTCATCGGGACAACTTTTTCCTCTAGGTACCATGACGAGAGTGAGAAAGAAATTTTACAAACACACAAGTTCTTTCCACTCCCTGTTTCCCACCCCTTTGCCTTTTTTGTCAAAGCATGCAAACCCGAATTAAAATTCCTGTGTTTGTAGGTTTCTGATTTAAATTTTTAAATCTCTCTCTGTTCTTTTATCCTTGATATGAAATTTGATGAAATTTTCACCTATTCTTCTCTCTTGTCTAAATATTTATATGAACAATTTAGCACATATGCAATTTTTATTTCTCTGATTTTAAGCGAGAATTTAGCTATCCAATAAATAAGAATAAGAAAGAATAAATTCATTAAAATAAAATAGTTTATAGAGGTAAAATTATGTAAGAAGTTAAATTAATGGAAATCGTAAAAAGAATCAAAACTATTTAAAAGTAGTGAATAACATGAAGAAGAGTTCAAGATGTTTACAAAGAAAATATTACAAAATTCAATAATGAAAGTACAGAGTGTCCCAAATTGGATGATTAGGTATCTCAGTTAATAAGAAAAGAGAAGAAAACTAAGCAAGCATTATTGGCTCAATTATTCAAGCTGATTTCAATGGTCCAGTCAAAAATTAACTTTGTGTTACCGTTTTCGTGGTATAGTCGAAAAAAGAAAACGGTCTAAGTTTTCAAATCCAAATAACTTTTTTATTTCTAAAGTTACCAAAAAATGTTAGACATTTCTTATAGCTTTTTTAACGTAGATCGTGATTTTCTAATCAAGTAATTTAAAAACTTTACATTAGCCGAGCTGCAGACAAAACATAATTACATTTTTTTTATTAGAAGTCATAGTTGGCTCTGCCACTATTAAAAAGAGCGCTTTTTAGATTTTTGATTAGGCTATTGAAGAGTCGACTCAGTTTTGCTTATTTAGTTCTGTTTTCATTATTAACTGAGATACATCATAGACATAGACATAGAATACCATCCAATTTGGGACACCTGTACAGGCTATCCTGTACAATCAAAATTAATACAAAGAGAGAAGAAACGACATTCTGTACATTAAAAGCAATAGTCACTAATACTTTCTTAGGAAATTAATTAATTTTAGCTCACCAAACATTTAGTCTAAAATTTAAAATTTCGAGACACTTTTTTAGAGACACAATTTTAATTTGAAAACGTTTCGCTTAAACTTACTTAAATTGTTTGAGATAACTGTTTACTTTCGAATAGAAAAATAAATAAAACTCAGGAGACATTGATTGATTTATCAAGAAATCGAACTTGTAGAAAAATTCGCAACGAGAATTTATCATGTAGAGAGGTTGTTTTCTGTTCAAAACTGGGCATGGAAACTTAGCTAATAGGAACTAAGTCGGGAACTAAACTTTTTATTCGTTATCATATAACATTTTTATTCCGCGCTTAGCTTTCCAATGGGCAGAAATAACCAACACATTATTCATTCCCTATGTTTTTCTTAATACGCCCAGGCAAGTCGTCCATGAAAGTCGGCGAGCATACGCTTTCGTCCACTCGATGACATAGGAATTCTTTCCTCAAAGTTTGCAGATGTATGGTGTTTCTCGAGTGAAGTTGCGATACAAGGAAAACTTTCTTAGAACTTCTTACTCCAAGGCCCAATTTTACAGTCGTGGAATAAGAACGGAATAACTGTGCGCCAAATATCCTTTAATGTTCCTCCATATCTACGTTACACCTACGTCACGTTATACCACAGGTTATACCAATAATAGTGCTTATCCGACGATTGTAAAATCGGGCTTAACAAGGCTTTGATTGTTCGAGTTACCTTTCAAATTACTGCGCAGTGTGACATATTTTAATTTAACTTGAGAATCGGTCCTTTTTTTACCATTCGTTTCAATTTTATGATTTCAACTTCATTTTCTAATTTTAAAGAATAAAAAATTTTCATCGGTTCGTTGGTCGTGTAGTCCGTTTATTCAAATAAAATAATTCTTTGCGATGGATTGCAGGTAAAATCAAGTGTTTTAACGTTTCGGAAGAAATGTCTGAAATGTCTGGTCGCTGTGAGTAGACGTGTGTGGTGTTGTCCGCTAAAAATTCAAGTTTTCTGTGTACAAATCATTAAATAAAGATCGATAATGTCTGCTCCAACAACGAGATTCTTAAGAAGTGATATTGATCCCACCGATATTGCACAGAAGGTAACAGAACGGCTAATTTCATCAGATTTACTGCTTGAAAAAATTGGTGAAACGCTGAAAGAACTGGTGCGCGAAGAATTGGAAACAATCATCAAGAAATATGACGAAAAGGTGAGCCAGTTGGAGACGAAACTGGCAGAAACTAGAGCAGAATTAACTACTGCTCTGGATGATCTCGGACAATATTCAAGGTGCAATAATTTACGCATCTTTGGGATACCTGAATCTCCTAATGAATGCACCGATGAAATTGTCATTAAATTGTGTAATGAAAAACTCAATGTCGGCTTGTCGAAGGAATCAATTGATGTTAGTCACAGACTTCCAGCTAACAAAGACCTGCCTCGACCGATAATTGTAAAATTTACGAACCGAAACGTTAAAAATTTAATTTTTAATAACATGAGCAAGCTGAAGGGTTCAAGAATGGTAATTCGAGAAGATCTAACAAGAAACAGAGCTGGTGTGTTAAAAGAAGCAATAAAGAGATTCGGAAATAAAGTTGTTTGGACAAACAACGGGAAAATATTTATAAAGGGAAACAATAAGGTACATAAAGTTACTAGTTTTCTCGAACTAAACCGTGTTAAATTTTGATATGATGATATGTAATCGTAGCGGCAGCACTCAAGTGGACCCACTTAATACTTATATTTACTTGGAATCGAAATCGTTTACTGATAAGAAATTAACGCATACTTCTTTTTCTGCGAGATTATTTCTCTTGTAAATACTTATTTTAATATACCTATTTTGTTCGTTTAATAAAAAATTAAAAAGTAATTAATGCTAATAATATAACGTTGCTTTGTTGTTGTTAATTATTAGTTTGATTTAATTGTGTAATAATTATGGCGCAATTTAAATTTTGATTTTCATTTAATTTATAATCTAAAATTATATATGATACAAAATGTCTTCTAAGCAACTGAGGGTGGCACATGTTAATGTTCGATCATTAATTCCTAAAATTAATTTAGTAAGAAACTTTATTTTGGAAAAAAAATATGATATTTTGACTATCGGAGAAACTTGGCTGTCTGATTATTATGAAAATAATCTTATTAATATAAAGGGATATAAATTACTTAGGAAAGACAGAAATGGTAGAGGAGGTGGTGTATGTTTATATATAAAAAACAATTTGAAATTCTCTGTAATTGATTCAAGTAATGTAATTGAGCAAATATGGCTTGCAATAAAATTTAAAACTTTCTCTGTCGGAGTTGGTGTAGTTTATAGACCGCCGAACATAAATTATAAACTATTTTGTGATGAATTAGAGGTTGCATGCACTGCTGTATCCAACGTATCTGATAACCTTATTTGTTTGGGGGATATAAATATCAATTTGTTAAATAAAAATAGCCCTGATACATTCTACTTCAATAATATGATAGAATCAATTGATGTAAAACAGATTATAACAGAGCCCACACGTACTGAAGGCAATGCAGTAGCATTACTTGACCTTATTTTAGTATCCGATACTGCTTTGGTGACTGATTCTGGATTGGATAATTTCAAGTTTGCTGATCACGATACAATATATTGTATTTTGAATGTCGAAATACCTAGCAAAGAACCTGTTTTTAAAATAATACGTGATTTCAATAATTTCGATGCTAAATTATTTGAACAAGACCTACAGCTTATTCCGTGGCAGAGAATATTTCTAATGCAGGACGTAAATGACCAAGTTAATTTCATACATAAGAATATTTTATCATTATACGATTATCATGCTCCATTGAGAAGTATCAAAATTACAAAAAGAAAAAATCCGTGGTTGACAGACAACGTCCTACTGATGATGCGTTTGAGAGATGCCGCTTATAATAGGTATAAAACTAGTCGATTACCGGCCCATTGGGATTACTATAAATCATTGCGAAACTTAACTAATACTGCTGTGAAGAATGAAAAACGTGCTTATTTTAATTATGTATTTCAAAATAAAAATAAAAAAACATTATGGAAAGAATTACATAAGTTAGATATTAAGCCTAAGAAATCGAATGAGATTCCTGAACATTTAAAATCTCCAGATAAAATTAATAATTTCTTTATTGAATGTATACCAAATGTTCAAACTAGTAATGCGCAAACGCTATTGTTTTATAATAATAACAAGATTATGGATAACATACCTAGTTTTTCTTTTGAAACTGTTGACACTTTTACTGTAATGAAACTTATTATAGAAATTAATACAAATGCTACTGGGTATGATGATTTAAATATTCATTTAATTAGACTGTGTTGTCCTATTATTCTCCCATACTTAACATATGTAATAAATTCCTGTCTAGTTAAAAATGTATTTCCGGAATCTTGGAAAAGAGCTGTGGTCATGCCTATCGCTAAAACTAGTAATGTGTCAGAACTCAAAGAACTGCGCCCTATAAGCATTTGACCCGTGCTCTCTAAAATTTTAGAAAGAATTATGAATAACCAATTACGAAAATTCATGAATACTTACAAAATATTCCCGGAAGAACAATCTGGATTTCGACGGAATCATAGTTGTACAACGGCTCTGTTGAATATCACTGATGACATAATAACTGCAAGAGACCAGAATAGAGTCACTGCGCTAACGCTTCTGGATTTCAGTAAAGCGTTTGATACAATAGATCATGAAATGCTAATTGCGATACTTCACTACATCGGACTATCTGATTCGGCCATAACCTTGATTAAAAATTATACTACTAATCGGATGCAATGTGTAAAGCTATGCAATACGTATTCAAGTTGGAGGATACTTACCAGAGGCGTTCCGCAGGGCTCTATTTTGGGACCACTTCTATTTTCAATATACACCATTCAGCTGCCTAAATGCCTTAAAACTTGCAAAGTACATATGTATGCAGACGATACCCAAATCTATCACTCGTTTGCGATAGAAGACCATAAAACAGCTTTACAAGATATCAATGATGACTTATCTCGTATAAACCAATATTCCGTGAAGCACTCCTTAATAATAAATCCGGACAAGTCCGTTGCCTTGCTATTTGGAGCTACTGCTAAGGTGGCCTCAATCAAAAATAATATAAAATTACATATATCAGATAAAATAATACAAGTTAAAAATGAAGCAAAAAACCTTGGTTTAGTAATGGATAATACCTTTCGTTATAATACACAAATTGTAAAATACTTAAAGCAGGCGTTTTGCAATCTAAAATTGATATATTCTCATCGACAATGTTTATCTACTAAGATTAAAACACTATTGTGTGAAACACTTGTGTTGTCTCAATTCTTGTATTGCGTCCCAGTATATGGGCCATGCTTAACCGTGGAAATGAGTAATCGGATACAGCGGGTACAAAATGCTTGCTTACGGTTGATTTTCGGTATTAGAAAGTACGATAAAGTATCTTACAAATTGCAAGAATTAAATTGGTTAAACATGTATAATCGAAGACAATTACAATACGCTTCCTTATACCATTTCATTATCTTAAATAAACAACCCCCTTATTTATATAACCGTATTACGTTTAGAACAGATATACACAAATTAAATCTAAGGTTTAAAGGAACAATTACTCCACCGGTTCACAAAAGTGCTTTATTTGAACGAAGCTTCTCTTATCATATTTCCAAGATCTATAATTCAATCCCTCCAAATATAAAAATTTCTTCAGATTTTACTTTCAAATTCAAATTTCGTAAATACCTCCTGGATTCACAATATTAATAACTTGCCACCTTCGGTAAGCCGTAAATGTATGTATGTGCAGAGACATGTATGTATTATTACTTTCTTCTTCTCCTTTCTAGTTGTAGATCGTAAGAAGTGCATTTCAGTCATTAACTTTAAGAAATAGTTGCATAATATTAATTGTAAGTATACTTGGGGGACAGTGGTAGACCAGTTGAAAACATGTTTTTAACTGAACTATCTCCCAGAGATTTTGTTTTTCTTGTTTTTTTACTGAGTTATTGTTTATTTATTAATTTTGTATGAGAAAGAGAAAACAAAATAAAATTATTATTATTATTATTATTATTAAAAAATGATATGTTTAAGTAATTCCTTATAAATCTTATCGTCGCGTCCTCAGACGATTTCCAAATATCCCCCAGCAATTTAAACACTATCGTCTCAACAAATTATTTCCAAATTATTCAATTAGTATGTTTAAAAAATCTTGCAATTCCTTACTGTAGGACACTTATAAAATTTAAATTCACTAATAAAATAATAAAACAAAATAATTAATCAAACTTAAGGCGATTCCACTACTTTAGTTAATTTATACGCATCTTCACATGGTACGTCTATCAGTTGTAAATTCTGTTATCACCGTAAGTAATAAGAACTGGCAATGAATTAGAGCCACATTGCGTTGGACGACTAATAATTTTGCAAAACTTTATTTACTAAACGTCGCATTGTATTTTTTAGGCAGTGTCGTAACATAATTCCAAAGCAAATTTTTAATTCATTCTGATTTGTTAATTAGTATTTGTATTCAAGTGACAAATACTCAGCAAGTATTAAATAGAAATTAAAAAAAAATGTATAATAAACGTGACAAAATTGAGACACCTAAGCAGGGCCAGAGGAAAACGAGAATAGAGAAGGAAAGAAAAAGGTAAGGACAGCAACAAATAACAAATAAAAGTGAGCTAGTAGAACGTATCAATCAAACAAAACTATTTAAAAAAATGACGGAAGCAAAAAGATATAGGATTAAAAGTTTGTGAAAAGTTAAAAGTAATGTTAAACTGACCAAATCGAGGTAATAGGTAGAAAGAACAGCAGTAAAACAATGAGCGAAGTTACTAGCGACAGAAAAATATTTTTAAAAAATTGTTCAAGATTAATGAAACTTGCGTTCTGTGACCTGAAAGGTATAAGGAAAATGACAAGAGAAACTGTTGAATCTTATTTAAACTATCTATTTAAATGCATTATAAACTCAGATGTTCCATTAGAAGTTATACATATCGTCGAGTTACTGCCAAAACAAGACAACTCCATTTTTGGAACTTTGGAGAAGTCGTCCTTTGACGATTCAAAATTGCAGTTTAAAATGGAGTTGGATTATTTCGGCCACTTGTTTCTCCTACCTTAACATTTTGTTTTGATTTATATGGTTTTAAAAATTTTGTAAGTATGTTTTTTGAGTATTTTTTAATCTAATAGAGCACTAACTTGGAATTGACAACAAGTGGAGTTAGCTTGTTTTTGCAGTAACCCGACGATATAGAGGTAGTGCATTTTGGGAACATTTGTTATTTTTGTTTCTCTATATTTAAAGCAAATAATTGAGGTTAACGCTCAACATGTTAAACGAGGAGGTATTGATCCATTCTTAGCCTACTATTGAAGCAACTAAAATTTGGAACTCAAAATATTTTACTATTCAACGTAGTTTTTTTTGTCGTAAAAGAGGATTCAAGTTTCATCCATGATCACAACATGGCTCAGGAAGTCTTCTTCAAAACAGGCACATATTGAGCCCGATGCTTCCACTCTTGCTCGCTTTTGGTAGGCATTTCAAGCATTTGGAGATCCATTTTGCAGAAATCGTTTTCTTATCTAAATCAACATCAACTATACGATGGGCACATTCATACGAAATCTTTAGTGTCTCAGGTATATATTTCAGCCCAATTCGACAGTCTGACAATATTATTGCCACGCACTGTATCAAAATTTTCGGGGTTAGACATAAAAGAAATTTGCTTGTATTTAAGCTTCCGTCTGCGGATGCACAAATTTATTTATAAGCCCAGCATTACAACGCAGTGCAGTTTTCGCTTAGGTATTAAACTGTTATTTACGGACTTAATTGTTTACTGGCAAATTTATCCAGGACAGACTTACAGTTGGACTCACTATGGTGCAACATGTACTTTGAGCTCGCAGATTTAGTAACGATCTAACTTTTTTCAGTTATATTCCTTAACATAATTTTGTAAAAAAAATGCGTTACTTAATAGCATTACTGAAAAGAATTAAATGAATGACTACTTCCCTAAACCTTATTTAACTACCCATTAATCAGAAATGTAAGAGATTTCAAGTGTACTCTGCATCCCTTTAGAAATATCTTCGATGCAAGTTTTTTATGCATCATGAAACTTAGAATTTTAGTTCTGTTAAGCAGATCCGGTAAGTTATCATTTCATATTTTCTGTTCACCCCATTCATTTTTTCATATTTACTACGAAGCTAAAAACCTCAGGTGCCTGAATTCTCACAGGTGTTAAATTAAATCAATAATTCGTTCCTTGACGGTCATAAATGCACCATTTCTCTATCTCTTTTTCATTGCTTTAGCTTTTTTTTTTGTAACGAGTGCTATTAAGAACTTTCATTGGCAATCTTAAAAAACAGAAACGAAATGAAATATATTTTTTATAAAGTCCTAATGGACTATTATTTCTCACAATCATTTAAATTCAGCTTTAAATTCCTTTTTCACTTTATGACGATTTAAATTTAGAACAAATTATTTTAAAAAAATGAGATCGTTCTGGTAATAAGAGACACATACTTTCACAACTACAATTACATTCCTATTAGAACGAAAAATGATTAGTTACGAACAATGTAAATTCCAAATATTCCCATTACAATCAACTACTTTTTTGTTCTATGGCACATCTGCCCGAACAAGTCCTAATGGCAATCACCTGTAAGCTCATGCCCGTTTTTATCATCAGCATTAAAACGTTTTTACGGTAATTCGAGCATCTCGTAAACCTGCACCTGCATTTATCAGAATTGAGTTGAAAGCGGTACAAAAATGGAATTGCGTACCATATGTGATACCTGCGACAAGAAATTGGTAATAATCACAAACGCAGTTCCATACAAAACATGATTCTAGAATATTTATGATCGCCGAAGTTGTCAGAAACGTAAAGGATAAAATTTTATTTGCAGGTTACTGCGAACTATGCAAATAATTACGTGAAAACGTTGACGTAAAACTGTAAAGCTCGGTGAGTCGTTAAATTATTTCGTAATTACCGTATTCTCAAACCTTCTTAAAATTTCATAGCGTAATTTCAACTCTGAAAAATATTAATGGCTTTTTGAGGGGCTAGCAGTTATTGTCTCGCCGTAAAATATAAATTCATTTGGCAGATGCACTTTCTTTACAACTATAAAAGAACGTTTGCTTTAATATTTTACAAATCTTGGGTATTCATTTATTACTGCTTTCTAACTAATGTAAACATTTTGCTTAACAAAAAGAGAATAATCCTTCATTAAATTAAACAATTTGAATCGGGTGTCTTTGTTTCTTTTGCAATTAGTTCGTGTTTCAGGCCCAAAATTATCTAATTAAAAGTGTCTTCTACATTGTAGGTTTAATTTCTAATGCAATTTCATTATAAATTGTCGCTGACACCTCATTTTCTTCCTTTTGGAAGTATGCAGAAAATATTATGCAAGGTTCATCGGGAAAGTGAACCTAATGAGCCTTATATTAATAAAAAAAATATAACTTGGTTCTAATTTTTCAACCCATAAAAATACAACAGCAGCAGCCATAAATTTATTAAAATTAAATGAAGTTTAGGAATTAATTTCTCCTCCAGCTGATTCAAACGCATACGCTAGACTGAGAAAAGCACTGAAAGGACAAAATGTAATTTTAAACGCATCATTAGAAACTTTTAATAAAACCGCTTTAAAAGCACTGCAACAAATTTACAAACTCAGGCAAAAGTTTGTTTCTCTCAAAAACACATGAATTCGTAATCTACTAGTAAAAACGCAAATAAAATTAATTCAATCAATAAATTACAGTATTTTCCCTGCAATTAAATACAATCTTATCGTGAATGTGATACATTCCAAAGCTACGTTTTTCTTTGCGAATGTTTCTCGAAGCTTTTATTACTTAATTAAATTTATTTTAAAAGTTTCCGTGATTTATCTCCATTAAAAGCAGAAGTTGGTAACTATCGGTTGGTTGAACAGCTGAAATTTGTGCGCCGCAATAACAATGTTAAGCTGGGTACTATAAGTTTGAAAATATTATTAGCCATAATTAACAAATGCTTCACTTTAACTTTTCTGTTTCCTTTAGGAAATTATGTTTGTTCTTTATTGTACATTTATATGTTTAAGTCAAAACATTTACTGATTTTAAAGTTTACTTATTTATTATTAATATTTCATTAAAATTGTTTTTGATATTTCTAATATAAATTGATGTACGAGTACATGTAAAACAACTATCATAAATAATCATCAAGCTTTAGGCTTCTTCATTATTTCATTACAAGAAAAATTTTCCAAAACTTTACTCCTCGAGAAACTAATTGTAGCACTTTGACGATAAAAACATAATTTCAGAAGAAAGTAGGTGCGTTCCTAGTTTGATGCATTTAATTTAAGCGCAATCCAGAGTTTTTTATCCCCTTTCGGTATACAGCTTGCGAATCGCTGTTAAAGTCATATCCATACTTCGTTCTGTAGTGCGGAAGGGAGATGGCTTAGATGACGTTCTCGTATCTACTTTAGTAAGTAATATTTTATGTTTCTCAATTTAATGTTGACTTTTTGTATTTACATTAGCTTTTAAGATACATTTCAAAATAGGCGTACAAGCATTTTTCGCGGATTGCTTATAACCCGCCGTAATGAGCATTATTCATGTGTGGTCGGATAATGTTTATTGACCTTAGGAGCCGTTCGCAATCTGTGTATCAATACAATGCTGATTAAAATCGGACATTACGAAAACGAAATCCTTATGGATTCCGTCATATCTTTTCTGTTCTCATAAATGCACAGAGCCAACCAAAGTTGTTTTTCTGTGCCCCACCTTTTGCCAAAACGTTCCATCATCATAACTCTGCAATTTTCTAGCTCTTTTGTGTGACAAACCCTACATTTAACAACTCTAGAGCATTTCTGTCGTTCAGTGCGTTATTATGCCGGCGCATGAACGTTATGTGATGGATTTAGGTGGCAGTAAAGAATAACTAACAAACAACATAAAAACGTCATTGCTAATTTCAAAATATTTATATTTATTTACGTAACAGCCATTTTTACTGCTCGCTTGTCAGTTTATGTGACCCATAAAACTTCACGTTGCATCTGAGCCCAATAAAACAAGCTGCAGTTCTATTTACATTAATGAATAAATAAAGAGCGTCGAACGTTTTAAATAATTTCATGGAAGATCGTAATCCGGTAACAAATAGCTCAAAACGTAATAACACGTACGATCCACGGTATTAATTTCAAGCGATCTCTAATTTCAGCATCTACATACATCACGAAAAATGCAATCGTTGCACTCGCTCTAAAATAATTTACGATGCATTTTAATGCGTTATTCGGTTAGTGGGCCCTCCAAGCCGTACATAACGTAGATAAAAGATGAGGTAGGGTCAGTTGTACAAGTTGTAACCAAAATACAAACTCTCAGGATTTATTAGATTGAAACACATAACTATTACTCTATAGGTATGATACATGCACAAAACTGTTATTTTGAAAGTTCACATACTTGAAATGAAATAAGTTTTGAAAGGCCAGAAATGATCGAATATAGCTTTAAGTTTGCATGAATGACGAACTGGGTTCGCTCGTTATTAAGTAAAAAAATTGTCAGACATGAATTACAGGTATAATAAAGCGTTTCACGTTTTCGGAGAAAACCTATATGTTTAACCAATTGTGATCATCGTAGTAATTCCTTATTAGTAATTTTACCTACAATCCTGTCTGAGCTTCTGAGATTTTCAAACATTCCCAGCAATTTAAACACCATTTAATTATATCGTGTGAAAGAAACGTACTTAACTCAGACTTTCGTTCTCAGCCGTTGACCATATGTAATAAAACGAAATTCAGATGTGTGTCAAGGTCACATTGTGTGCAGTCAATAGAATAATAATCTTAAAACGTTATGCTCCAATTTACTGGTGCATTTATAAAACGTGGTGTTGTATTTCGTACGCTGTACCGCAGCATGCTTAGTTATAAAATTTTTTAACAATTTCCGTAATCTACAAAGTTCATTTTCTTTCACGTTTTTCTGCTGAACAATTAACAGTCACCCTGTATATTCACGTTAACACAGGTAACAAGCAAGCATTCCTCAGTTGATAATTAAGAATATGTGTTAATTATACTAAGCGCATATTTACATATTTGCCTATTAAGATTACGAGGTGTACATATACTAAATTATGAAGTTTGTAAATAAGTACTTTGTCAGCTTGTCTAACAATTGCCCAATAATAAATTATTATTCTTACCATATCAGCAAAACGGATACATAATTATGTCACGCAATATCATAACGAAATGTATTCAATCTAATGAGTTTCCGCCCATCGAACTGTCCAATAAATAAAATTAATTATCACATGACTTTACCAATATTTTCGCTGATAGTTAAGATATGTTTGCTGTATAGTTCCTTATAAGCATTAAGAACTAAATATCTACTTTGTGATTGAAAAACACTCTCGTAATATTAAACTTTTATTTTTTAGTCATCCTGTACAATCAGGACCAAAGCTAATGTCTAGGGAGAAACACATTACCGTAAACTTTGTTGTCCTGGTTTTAAAGACTATTATTCTAATCTGCGCGCAGAATGATAAAGATAATGTAGTCCTTTATCACTTTTAGATATGTATATTATTTTTATGTATTTTTGTATTCATATTATTTTTGTACATACCTATGGTTGTACTCTGCAACAAATCTTATGGCGCATTTCACAAACGTTACTTAAATTTACCGATGAGAAGTTAGCAATTAAATTTCAGCAATAAAGTTATAAAATTTCAAAACGCTGTTGCCGCTAAAATAACTATCACAGATCAATAATATTTAATCCATTGCAAAGAGTATAATGTGTACATTCTCCTTGTACCAAGAAATTGAAGAAATATTTGATATTAAGTTAAAAACCACTATTTAAACTAGCATGAGTCATTATTCATGTAATACACTAACAAAAATGTTTTCAATGAAAATTTTCACGCAGTCATAAAGTAAACATCTATATCTATTCAATAATGCCTTTGGAAAGTTTTAGCCGGTCGATTTTAATTAATTACAGATAAATTAAAAGTACACTTTCATGGTCATATGACAATAGTCAAATTAGACGCTCATATCTGATTAACCAGCATCTGTAAAAACATTTTCTTTACAGAATATGAAAGTACACATCGAGATCTTTCATTTCAAGTGAACTCTAGTGCCCTCTTTCCGAAATATCCAATCTAATCTGCCTCAATTCCAAAAATTTTCAAAAAGTGCCCATTTTTTCAAAAATTCCCGGCTCCGAAAACCGACAATCACACGCAATTCCCAATCTATTTTGACCTTGCAAAAAAATCCGCAAAAAAGGCCTCAAAAACCCCCAGAATAAAATTGAGTTTTAGTCGGTTGATTTGAAGTAATTAGAAATTAATTCAAAGTGACGTTCTCAGCCGTAAACGAGTACTAGCTTGAAACGCCCATATCTCGTTAACCAGAATTTGCATAAACATTTTCTTTACAGAATATGAAGGTACACATCGAGATCTTTCATTTCAAGTAAACTCTGAGTTTTAGCCGGTTGATTTGAAGTAATTAATTTGAAGCTGAGAATTTGCGGCGGAGAACGTCACTTTTAATTAATTTCTAATTACCTCAAATCAACCGGCTAAAACTCAGAGTTTACTTGAAATGAAAGATCTCGATGTGTACTTTCATATTCTGTAAAGAAAATGTTTATGCAGATGCTGGTTAATCAGATATGAGCGTCTATACTGACTATTGTTATATGGCCGTGAAAGTATACTTTTAATTAATTTGTAGTTAATTAAAATCGATTGTCTAGAACTTTCCAAAGGCATTATTGGATAGATATGGATGTTTACTTTATGACTGCGCGAAAAATTTCATTGAAAACAAATTTTTTAGTATGTTACATGAATAATGACTCATACTGATTTAAATAGTGGTTTTCAACTTAATATCAAATATTTTTTCAATTTCTTGGTACAAGGAAAATGTACACATTATACTCTTTGCAATGTATCAATATTATTGATCTGTGATCGTTATTTTAGCGGCGACAGCGTTTTGAAATTTTATAATTTTATTGTTGGAATTTTATTGCTAACTTCTCATCGGTCTTAAATTTAATCATCCGTTAAAAGTAAACGTTGCCATGGTTACCTGTGTTGAAGGTATAGGAATGATTATTATTAATCGATGATTAAAGTTAAGTGACGTTTGTGAAATCCAGCATTACTGTTGTCTTTGTAACATACTTATGACTATATTTGTACTGCCTTCCAAGTTATAGATTTTCTTTTAAAGAAATTATTTTTAAAAAGCAATTTCAATTATTTTGCAGCTTACAGTAACAAGTTTGTAAATCTACTGAAAATTATATTGAGGATATCTCAAGATAATTTGTATGTTATGGAACATGGAACATTGAATTTATTGTATGATAAATAGTGATATATTTTTCTTACAGACGTGTTTACTGACTCGGTCGATTGTAAAAACAGTCGGTCGTTACTGAACTGGTTAAATTACGTTCTTGTTGAACGCAAACTGTCCGTTTCGTTTATTTTAATTCCAGGAGCATAACAGGCTTTCACTTACATCATAAAATATATATTGTGCATCCTCTTTTAAAATTTATGATACCGTCTATGACAATTTTTCTTGAAAACTGCTGGCGGTATTAATTTTAAAAATTGAGAATTGAGAAATTCAAACATGAAATTGCTAAATTCTTATTATCACTAACATTACATAGTCATCAGATAGTTTGTTATAAATCTTTTGGTTGGAGAAGTACCTGAAGTTTTGGAAAGCATCGGAAGTTACAAAACTGGAATATTTTTTGTTAAAATCAAATCACGTTACAAGAATAATGTTTACATACTATTTGGATTAGATTGCTTTCGAAGTTTACAGCAATTTGTTAAAACTCTTTTAATCGATAAAGTTCTAATTGAAATACCCGATGACTCACATGTATTACTGACTATTTCGTTACGTGCATTCCAGTTGATTTAATCGAAACGATATGGTGTTTCTTTCATTTTATTTACTTTTTGATGCACTTTAACACAAATTAGTTAGTGTCTTTCTCTTTTATAAACAAAGTATCGGATATACCTTTTAAATTAGCAACAGGAAACATTACGGAACGTCTTTGAAAAGTTATTATTCTCTGAATTAAGCAGAAGTTTCTTTTGAAATGCCACGTTGAACTTGGTGTTGGTTTTAATTACACGAATTGATTTCACTCTCGACAATTCTAAAGCAATATTGTGCGCGACACTTTGTCAAAGTTGGCCCGACAAAGTTGGCGACGGGCAACTGAAACTTGTTAAAGATATCTACGTGTGTCGGCGAATGGCTTACTTGGACGTAATTTAGTATTAAATTTACAAGCAAGAAGCCGGTCAGTCCTCATGAGCCAAAGTTTACGAGGAACTACACCGTCCCAGTTTCGAAACAGCTTACTATTAACTGAAGACAAAAATGGAGTTGTTTAGGAAGTTTAAAATTATATGTTAGATGAAATTAGTCCAGGTCCTTCGGATACGGAGATATCATGTTTAACAAAACACTTCTTTTTTCTGACGAGCGACGCGACGTTTCGTAATGAGTACTGAATGCAAAAATTTTCTATACAATAGTTTCTAAACAAGAATTAAATTTTACACTTCCGTGGTTTAGAAATAATAAATAAAAAATGATCTCTTACCACGATAAGTTTATATCCGTAGGTACGTATTTCGACAATGCATTGCCACTGTTGCCATTTGGTGAGGAAAATATCCTGTAGTTCATACCTACCAAAGATTACATGAAATGCTTTTAACTTGTGAGTGTCTGTGTGTTGAAGACGGAAGCATAGCAACCACACAACGCAATCATAAAATTTCAGACAAAAAAAAAGGCAATGGCCCAGAAATTATTCATGAAGGAATCCTTGCTGTGTATGAGGAAGGTGCGCCATCTTATTTTCAAGTTAAATTTTGGTCTAAACTCATTCAATGGAGTCGAGAATCCATTAACCAGGATCAAAAGTCCGGACGACCTATAGAAGCCAAAACTGTAAAGATGGTGCGAAAAGGAGAAAATTTGGTGCGTGTAAAGGGTCTGTTGTTGCCAATGAAATCTGTATATTCGAAACAAGTGTCTTGAAAATTTTGTATGACGATTTGTGTATGAAGAAGGTGTCTGTCTGCACGATGGATTCCCAAATTGCTTACACCTGGTCAGAAAAGGAACTTTGACCGCGTTAAGAATGGACAGAAATTTTCTTTCTCAAATTATCTTCGGGGATGAGACTTGGGTATATTACTGGAACCCTCCGACTAAACAGTAATCCATGCAGTGGGTTCATAAAAGCTGTCTATTACAAAAAAAATCAAAACACCATTTTCTGGAAAAAAAACTGATGGCAACGGTTTTCTGGTGTGCTGAAGGAGTCTAACATAAACGAAGAGGCATGTGGAAACAATTCAAAATTTAAAAACTACTCTGTTTATATTTGTTTCATTTTTTTGCCTTTTCTATCAAATTATTTTTTCTAATACCTACATTTTACCCCGGATGAAATCGTCGATCTTCTTTTATTTTCTGTTCATGTAATTCTGAGTCTCATCGTTTTTTTTTTAGAATACATTTTAGCCTTTCGATTTTTTAAGGCTCCTGAGGAGAATAGTCGACATTTCTTTATTTCTCGATCATTTTATTCTTGTTCGGTATTTCAATGTTGTCTGTTTCAAGTTCTTTTTTTTTTGTTTTATAATTTCTGATTTCATTTCATTTTCTGTCGGATTGAATCTCGATCTTCTTTGTTTCCGGTCATGTAATTCTGTATTTCGTCTTTGTTTATCTCAGTTTACTTTTGTTTTTTCTATGGAATTAATTTTTCATTTCCATTTCGTATATAAATGTTTTGTTCATCCTTAATCTTCTGATTTTCGATTACTGCCTGCCAGAAAAGTACCGTCGATCTTCTTTTGTTCTCTTTCGTCCAATTCTGTATTTAGTTTGAATTAATTCGTTGTTAATTAAGTTTATTTTTTGTTTGCCTTATTATTCACATTTTTTGCGCATTTCAGTTCTTTTTTATTATTTTCGCCGAATTATTTTTCTGGTATAGCAAATAGCTTTATATTTTCACTTTTTGCAATTTCACTATACTCTATTCAAGATAAGAAGGAAGTAGACGTCGTCGCTGCATATGTTATGCTCCGGCTTAGGTATTTGTTATATTTTTTTGTGTATTACTTTATTGCTCTGTTCTCTCAAGGTAATTTGTAATTTTTTTTTCTAAATCTTTATTTTGTTTAAATCTTATTTGTTTTTCTTATTCCTTTCTTATTCCTTTCTTACTTCGTTACTTACTGCGACGGCTAGTGCTCCGATGATGTAATTTACAGTGTCTCGTAGACTGACTCTTGCTCGTAGAGTGTATTTGTTGTGTGATAAATTTTGGATGTAGACGGCACTTACGAGCCTTCCCATTCAAAATTATCTGTGTCGGTGTGTGTATGTGTGTGCGTGTGTAGGTAAATAAATAAGAAGATATTTCGTAGAATCGAACGTAAAAATTGCGATTTATTAATCCAATCTCAAAGAATTGCACAAACAAATTTATATCATGAAGAAGTTCGGAGTTTTAAAGAGACGAAGTTTATACATTTGGTCGGTTTCTCACGAAACCGTCAACATACCTTACTTACATTAGGTTCCGAATCGCGTACCTCCGTTTTTCGGGCCGGTCGCTTCTGAAGTGCGACCGGGTGCCTTCACCTAAACTTAAAGCACTAGATCAACATACTTCGTATTGAGGTAGCGCAATTAGTGATTTTTTTATGTCTATCCTTGTCGCACATTACTCTCATCTAGGGATAAAAAGAACACAGTCGAAAGTTTGTTATCATTTGAAGTGACGTTTAACAACGTTACTGTCAATAACTGCAGCTTGCCTATAAAGTTTCAATTTGTTTTTTATCGAAATTGTTTTCAATTTGTTTTAAATAGTACATTTTTGAGTTTAAACTAATGTCATTATGACAAACAGAAGTCCCTAAAACTGTTGTCTTCCTTGTTGCACTTGCGACAATTGTATTTGTTATCTTTGTTTCTCAATATTCTCACGAGAGGAATGAAATTGCGTTACCTGAACAGAGTGTTGATTTAGTACCTTACTTAAACTAGCTACTCCCTCACTTTCCAAACTCCCGAACTTCCGAACTCCCTACTATCTAACATCTGGGTCGTCATGACATGACATTGTTAAATTAATTATTCTAATCTTTACAATTCTAAGCTTAATTTCTATGTATTTACATTTCAAAAATTCTAAATAATTTATTTATAATAAACATATAATTTTAAATCGCCTATTTCTACAAATATTTACATAAACTTAAAATATTCAAAAAACACACTTGAATTCAACAATTTCACAAACGGATTCTGTAAAACACATTTAATACAGTACTCCCAAGTTACTTTATTATTTACAAAATTATTTCTTTATGAAATTAAAAAAAATATATATTACATGCTGCTCATAAACACCGCAATGTGTTAACCCGAATGCTGATTAACAAGTTTTAATTTTCTGGCTGTTATGTTAAAAGGATAGATATTAACTTTCAATAGATAGCGCCACATTACCACTTGAAAATATATTCAAACCATTTCTTTAGAGCGCTGTTTAATTGACGCACTGACGAATGCTGAGAGCAAACTTTAATTCGCGAGGACCGTTTATCGAAAATAAACGTAATTCAGCACTTACGAATAATATGGTGCCATCTTGCGATCAGTTTTTTTTTTATTATTGCTAAGCGATGATTTTCTATATTTCGTTTTCCACGCCGATTATGTGGGACAAGAAAGTGCCCAGATTGATTCTTGATTAGAACATTTTCAACGAAAACATGTATTAACTAAGTAAAATACAAGAATGTATTTTCAAAGACGTTGTTTTACAATCGTCTTATTTACAATATTGTTTTTCATATCAGGGTTGATTTTTGTATTTGAACCGCATGTTGAAGTCCAACAATACTTGGGAGTCCTTAACTTTAAACTACCCCACGTACAGCACCATCTAGTAGACGACCTTTTTTCTTACAGCAGAGTAGTATAGCAGGCGGGATACTGGGAGTAGTATAGCAAGCGGGACACAGTGACACTTGCGAATGGTATGTGTCCATCCGAAGTGACTCTCGTTCAAGGTCAGCTCCCTTCTAGTGGGATTGTTTCTTGTGCTGAAGAAGTAACCCTTTAGGTCTTATAAGTCTACGTAAGTTGGGTTGATAAGGCAAGCAAAATCCTGCGAATAAATAACTAATCAATGACTGTGACTTACAGCCCTGACCTAGCTCCGTCAGACTTCTTTTTATTCAAAAACTTAAAAGAGCATCCCAAGAGAAAGCATTTTGCATCTGATGAAACACTTAAAGAAGCTGTTGAATGATTTTTTTTCTAAGAGTATAGGACAATTGGATTAAAGATGGAACAGATGTTGAAGGGAGTTACGTAATTACGTAATTTTTTTCATGTCTAGATAGATAACATAAAAATACGTCCTCGTACAACTATTCTAATAGATTCCCATGTGAACAGGCAAAACTGCAAACCTTAAAGAAGCAGTGTGCTTGTTCTCTAAGAACAGTTCTGAAACTTAAATGAAAATGTTGCCATAAAGTATTGAAACGATTCGAAAAGTTCTGAACAATTTACATGCAAAATCGAAGACAGGGGTTTTTATGGGCCGTCTCAAACCCAATTTGTGAAACCATTAATTAAACAATCAGTTATGCGAAACTCGAACTAAACAGAAACTAGGTGTTCTTGTTGCAGTGCTTAGAGCGAACGCTCGATTTATCATTGTCAACTAGTTTTACCTTGCGAGACGAGGAAATGCCAGGCATTCGTACTCGAAGTAAAACTAAAACTTACGAGCACTACCTGCCGCGTGACAGCGAAAATTCAAGCTAATAAAATTTCCCGGTGCGAGAAAAATTCGCAGATTTCCACCGCGGCAAAGCTTACTTTAATCGCGCGATCGTATATTTTATACGGCGCAACTGCGATAGTAATAAAAACCAACATATGATTTAGTACGTAAAGAAAATGGGGACGATGGAATCAGATGATAAGCGGAAACGAACGAGTACGTATACCAAAATGTTGGCTCTACGAAATCTACGTCAGCAATGAAATTTGATGGCGTTAACGCTATTTTGTGTAAAAATTATTAGCGTAATAAATGTGTAACATATTGAGTTATGTCATAAATAAGTAATATCTGGTTTTTCGTTAAGACTCTACTGATCTTTCTCATACAAATTTTCAGACCTATCAAATTTTCATGGCTTTCAGATTTTTTTTTTGTTTTTTTTTTTCATAAAATTGGTAATACTTAACAGTGATTTGTTTCAAAATGTTGGAACACAAAACGTTAAGTGCTGAAAGTTATTTCAGAAAAGTAGATCACGTCCTTTTCTGAATCATTTTATTTTCGATCACGTGGTATTAATAGCTGATTTTCCCAGCGAGATTTTATTTCCTACGCAGAATCTTCCGTTGATTACGAATTTAATGCTCCACGCCATTAACACGGGGCTAAAATTAAGGGTCGCAAGTCGCCGGCCCCGGAGCATCTCCGGGCAACGAAACAATATGAAAGAGAATAAAATTATTTTTCTGTTTGCACTTTGTGTACAGCTGCGAAGCGGGGAAATAGCGCATTGGGGGAAAATTTGAAATGGACCTAATTTTAATTATGTATTTTCTGTAAATATTTTTCTCAGGGGTTTATATCTCCATATTTACAACTTGTTGATTTGGACCTTTGTGAATTACCGAAGGAGAAAATGAAAAATATCTCGTTCCGGCCTCTGCCTGCTCTACTGTTGTGCAAGATTTGCTCTTTTGTTGTCGGAGTAAGAAATAAATACCTTAAATTCGTGAAAATACTCTTTATGAAATTCCCGAAATACCATTTACAATAAAACCTACAATCAGCTTCCCAAAAATAATTTTATAATCGAAGTGACCAACGAAAATTATTGTTAGTGTTTTCTGCTTTACCAATTCAATCATTTACATGAATATCAAATTTAATATTTCTTATTTTGGATTAAAAGAAATCGCAGTCGTTTTCTTTAAACGGCGGAAAAAACAAATGGCGAAGTTTTAACGTTCGGATTTTCTTGGTGAAAGGTGGAAGTTTTTTAAAACGTAAATAAATCTGCGTACATTTAATACTAGAACATTCTTAAGTGCACATAAAACTCTCTTAATGCAATCTCTTTAATTCTATTGCGTTACTCCAATGCAGTAACTTTTTTCAATAAAAAACTGGCGATTTTAGGTTAATGTAAAACACTCATTTAAGAAAATTAAAATTTTCACTAGGAGATCAGAGCGGTTACTGATGGACGTCGTGAGGTGTATTCTTAATAACTGAAGTCTCAAAATTTAACTGTGACAATTTTTACATTTTCTTTTTAGAAATATACAGGGTGTAACTTAATAAGCGCAAAAAATTTGAAGGGGTAATTCCTTGGGTTTTAGGTTTACTTTAATTAATTGTTGTTGGTTTTTGTTAAAAACAAAGGACTTTTGCACATAAATCACGAAATGTGAAGTCAGCTCAGAGTGTTGCACACGTAATTGTGCATGCAGGGTGTTGCATTGCTGAAAATTTACAAAAATCTTAATGAGTCTTAGTTATACATATGACAGACTATGGGATTACAAATGTGTAATAAAATTTCTGCATCTTGTAATGCGCCGCCCCAATTACTTGGTTATTGATTAATTCTGACAAATAAACAGACAATAAAATTGTATAAACAAATAATAAATATGTACCAACAAAACCACACTTAAGATTTATTGTTACGGGAATGCCTGTCTAGACCGTTTACCTAGAGTTCCGAGAAAGTCACCTCAGATGTTCGACTACAGCTGTGCATGCACTGAACGACACTACCTGCTTACTGGGATTGTCGGACACACTAACGGTTAATCCTACGAATTGGGTTAAGGTTGAATGACTTTTGTGGAACTCGTTCAGTACTGAAATTAATTTTAATATTATCTAACTATGGCCCGATCGTCCATGTAATTCTGCAAGTACGTTGTGTTAACCTGGTTCTTTTTGGTGTAGCAGTATAATAATTCTCCAGGACTAGGAATTCGATAATTTAATAATGAAACGCAACAATTAAATTTAATTCAATTAAATTTAAATAATTATTTATTGAAAAAAAAAGAAAAAAAAATTGGAAAAACTCCTGATCTCCGCCTCTGTGAGATCGGAGATATTGAGCGAAAAACCCTTGCGTTGAAATCAATACAAATAAGCACAATTTACGATTCTCAGAAAGTACAGTATAAATCGTTTAACAGATTTCACTTTCGAATATCGACGCGATCTAATTTCTTCCGATTGCACCGTTGGTGGTATAATGTTTACACAGATGTTTGTTGGAGAGCTCTGCTCCTCACTTAGATTAATAATTAATTGAGTTCCAAATGAGTTCGAGTCTTGGTACAGTGTTCGCCACTCTGATTGTACTCAAAGACTTGTTTTATCTAATAAACCAACGCACAAAGTGTCTCAGTGGGACTACAGTGTACTTAATTAATGGAGTTAATTAATGAATTGATCAGATGTTTTGGGCGAAGTATATGATACAAATGCCGCCTTCAGCGATCAATTTGCAAGTAAATCAGTAGCAGTCACCTGTTTTTCAGGGACTCCTTTGGGAGATGTTAGGTTTAACCCTACCTCTTGCTAACCTGATTAATAAAGGTGCGTGTAGTGAGCCAAAACCTTCTACTCCGACACCTGAGCGTTAATTAATGCTTTTGAGAGCGGTGCTTGACCCCTGTGCCTTCTTATCGAGGACCCTCTATATATCGCTCTTTCGCCGTCTAACCTAGCTAAATAATTTAAAGCGCAAGAAATCTGCTTTGACTGCCTTATTCGCACTCCACTATGGGTGGTTTGGCGTAACAGTCGCAAGGAGATCGCTTCTAATTAACCGACAAATCTCTCGGCAAAGACCACAGTTTGATCCTCCCACATATACAGGGTGTGAAAAACTTTATCACGAAAATGTAGTTCAAATCGTTTGGTTTCCAATTTGACTGAGAGAATTCCCCTAGGGTAGAATGATTTCTAAAGTACACTGTATTGAAAGCCCAGGTAGATGTAGGAAATAGTAAATTGCTGTTGATTGATTAAATTACAGAATTTGTCTATTAATTACGAAACACTGACCAATCAATTTTCCTAAGACGAAAGTCGCTAGTGAGTACTCGCTGTAAAAGTAACTAAAAATAGTTGATTAAATTTTGCTCAATGTAATGGTACTATGAACCGTACTGACTCTTTACTTTAATTAATGCCAATCAAATTATCTCTGCGCAGTTATTACCACCAAAGGTGCGCTGAAGAAAACAGATAAACGTCAATTACCCCGAGCGTATAATCCGTGTCCACTTATACACTGTCCACTTGATTTAAGGACACTCGCGTCGCGACGTTTACGTGTATAGTTTTAATTGCCTTTCTTATCACTGAATTTTAAACCGAACCGGAATAAGTGATTTGTGGAACACACAAATTGGATAAACACTACAAGCGCCTAAGGATAAACACAATTAAGACAAGTTAGAATTGAACTCGACCGTTCTCGCTAGAGTTTCAATGCTAACTGTCGTACTTTCGCGTTCCCGCTTAACACGAAAACAATCACAAAACACCCCCTCGGACTTGCAGCGAAATTCTAAAATCACTTCCACCAATCCAGGTCGTAGCATCCAGTTCACACGCACGCCCATACCAGATGCCAAATGTATCAAGAGGCACTCTATTAACTCATCGGAATGCTCGCTGTTTGTGTCGCAAATGAAATCCATCCATAAATTTTAGTATTCAAGTGTAGACGTTGACATTTTTACAGTATTTGTTGCCTGACTGAAAGGACACAGACTACAGCGAAAAGGTCTCAACTCGCCCAGTAATTTGGTATCTTCAAACACATGGGGCCCATTCATCTACAATTTTAAAGTGACGGAATGTGTACAAAGTAAGAACCCCAATTTAAACCGTCAAATGAATTTGTTTTATGGTGTCTGCGCGACTCTATTGCTGCGAATGTCGCCAGTTTCAAGACAGAACAGACAAACAAGACATGCTTCAAAATGCCCGTAATTTGATCTTTTACGATATTGGACATGTACTTCAAATTTAGAAAGCACTAAGCTGCATGTTACGATGATTTGTTTAAGCGTGTGCTTGTGTGGTCCAGCCAGAACATGTGTTTATTGAAATTAGACATGTAATAATCGCTTTTATTTTGAAAACAATTTAGCGACTGTTTCAATATTTTCTATCATTTGTAGATATTTAACGTTTATGCAGGATAATTTATTCTTTCAAGTGATAAGATATGTGAGCCAAGTAACGCCACGTCCCCAATTATGCCATGCGCCATTTTTCTGAATTCTAGGAAAGTTATGTAAAATTTGCTCATTACAGCCTTTTAGGTTCCTACCATAGAAAACAACGCACCATATAAAATTGTTTTATTCAAACGTAAGGTATGGTTTCGGTCGCTAAACTAACAGAAGCCACCGAATATTTAGGGAGTAATACCTTTATTTTTCTGTTGCAAACATTGTTTTGTTAGTACCAGCATAGTTTAAGTACGTATAAGTAGTTTAAGTCTGTATAAAAATTTTGATACAATTAAAACATTCAATAAAATACCATGTTGTCCTTCTACTATTAAATAATTACGATTGGCGTTATTTGTAACCTATGTACCCAATAACGCCAACTGGACTTTCACACAAAAGTCTCATTTTCTGAAAGTTAATAAAGTCAAACATATACAGTGAGAATTTTTTTGTGTATAATAATAAATATAATATATAATATAATAATATAATAATAAAGAAAAATAATTAAAATGTAACGAATAGTATCGAATCTCGATTGATAAAAGTAGGGTTTATAATACACCAGTGAATCGTGATGGAAGCAATTTGTCTTAATATTGCTAGACGAGATACCTCAAAACGTTGATGTATGAACCTACTTAAAAGTATATCTGCAAAGAAAAATACATTAAAGTTAAATAGGTTTCAATTTGTCACTTGTTTACACTTACATTATACGTTCAAACTTTCTTAACCAGTGTTGTTTCAGTCCAATTAACTGCGGATATTCATGATAATTGATATTAATAAACCTATTTCCGAACGGGTATAATTATCCCTAAAGTTCAAAGAATTGTTAATTTTTTAGACAGAAAAATACCAGGTCATGTAAAATATAAGACAATGTATTGAATACTCAAATTAAAATAATAATGTCATGGTTAAAGAGGCAGTAAATACGCAAATATCATTTGATAAATTTTGTTACTTCCGTGCGTCAGTTTTCTCCGAAGTAAAAATATATTATTTACTAACCATTAATATATAAACATACATACATAAATTATATATTTTCATTAGGCATAATTTATTAGTGCTGGGATTACAAGATAATTATAGTTCAGTATCGTAAGAAAACATGCAACTTTTATCTATGATGTATCTGAAGTAAAAAAAAAAAATACATAAGAGTGATCTAAATATGTTACCTCAGAAAATACCCAATACCTTAGGGAGAAGTATACAGTGAGAATTTTTTAGCATAGAACATTATGCATCCTTGCTACAACATTGAAGGTAAGTGTCCGATTTAACAAAACTCAATAGCACTTATTAATACATTATGTATGTTCTACGTTAAAAAATTCTCACTGTATAATTTGTTCTATGTACTGTTCTAACGAGCGTTCAATAAAAGAAACTGCTACGTATAATACGCTTTTGTTGTCAGGAACGTATGTCGTAATTAACTTAATTTATATTTCAACTTTGACAAGTTGACGGCGGTTAACCTTATGTCAACAAAACTCGAAAGCTGTTCAAAGTTTCTTGGAATATTTTGGCAAGTATTTTGTAAATACTTGTGCAAAAATTGATGGAAATTGGACGTATTCTGTGGCAAGGTGCTTTGAAGATGTTTATGGAGACAGAATTATTAGTCGGAACACTTTAATTCCTTGACCTCCGAGGTCCTGTGATTTAACAGTGTGTGATTTTTCCTTGTGGCCTTACATAAAAACTCTATATTTATCACATCAGTTGCTGATTTAAATGACATAAGTGACAAGATAAAATTCAAGAACTGAAGGAGTCTCCTCGTGTCCTAAAACGCTGATGAACGCAATTAAGCATAGAACCTTGAAATGTTTTCAAGAAGAAGATAGACATTTTCAGCTTTTATTATAATTGTTGTAAAAAGTTTTATAAATTACAGTAATAAATGTTTATTTTTGAAATGTTTTCTTTGAGTTAAAGTAAGGGTAGAAATGTAGGTGATACTAGTCGTATCTAGGCTATCTAGACCGTCTTTTTAATTGAACACTCGTTATTATGTCTATAAATTGAGTTAGGTTAGAATTTAAAATATTTTGAAAAATGGTTTAGGTGCCAGATTCAATTAAATTAAGTATGGTACCTTACTACTAATGTGCATCTGGTATATTTGAAATGAAATATTAATAAAAATATTGATGCTTAATTACAACAGTTAACGTCAATTACTGTAATTGTCAAAGCCAATGCGACGTAGATCTCTCACGTCAAAACCCATCAGACAGTTGAGGGGCAAGAAATACACAGTATCGTTGCAAAACAGAAAAAGGAAATAAAAAACACAAACAAATGAAACATCGGAAAACAAAAGACGATGCAACAAGTTTAATTTTTATTTCGATTTTTTTTTTAATTCACTTCATACATTTTATACAACGTGCAGGATTTAAGTTAGCTTAAATTAAATTAGGTGGCATTTAAACTCAGAACGTAAATTACTAGTTGTTTACAAATTAACAATCAATTATTAGAAATTGATGTTTTCCATACTGTTCATGTTGATAGACACCAATAATTACTCAAATGTAGAACTGACTGACATGCATTTTGTCGTTTGAATGGGAATTCGCTGGAAGCTGCCGTAAATGTATATCGCAAAATCACTCTGTATTTGCGCGTCTTCATCAACGTCTACGCGAAACGAAAAATATCAGAAAAAGAACCATACGAGGAAGAACTGGGGATGTTTGAACGCCGCAGGTAGAGAAAGCAATTCTTTATCAAAAGATGAGGAGCCGCAAACAAGTACGAGATAAATTGCTGTAACGGTGAATGTGAGCCATCAAACAGTCTTCAGAAAGTTAAACTAACAACAGTTATACTCATATAGCACATTCAAGGGGTTCAAGCACTTTTACCTGGTGATTTTCCACAGAAAGTTGTTTTCTGAGAATGGCTCAATGGGAGGCATCTAAAACCACTGGTTTCACTAGATCAATTGAAAGTATTGATAATCTAAGAAAACGTATAGTTGCAGCATAGAAACTATCCAAAATAATCCATGGAATTCGGCAGTCAATGCAAAGAAGAACTGAATCTTAGATCAATGATTCCAATGATTCTATACCAATTTTCATTCAATTATTGAAAAAATGCATAAGGTAAATCAAGCGTAAGGCATAGCAAGGACGAAACATTTTAGGCCACATAAATATAGGAACTTTTTTATTTAAAGTCAGCCCGGGAATCATTCCTTCATTTCTTTGCAATCATTAAGTTGGAACCTCTATAATTGATTTTTTAGATGAAATCATAATAATATACTAAGAAATTTTATTAATAGTATTAAGTTATACATGGTATACAAATTCGCATTGGCTTGGAAAAATTATACATATAAACTTTTGAAATTAAGTTTGACTTAGACATATATGTCGTACTTTCAAAGACGATATAATAAAAACATGTCTGCTTGTCACGCTCGGAATATAAAATTACCTTCCCTTTTTTTAATATTGCTAGTAGCTTTAATAATGCAGTAAAACACAGGCATGTATCATTAGTAATATTACACATGATACGTACATGAAATTTATACTCGTATATCAACTAAATGATAATAATTGAATTCGTGTTACTTGTCTATGTGTACTCTAAATTTCATAATGTAATGAAAACATTCAATTTCAAACAGTTAACCGCACCTAAATTTAACTATTAAATTAATTAACGTCGAAAGGTAACCCAACGACGATTAGTAATTTAAGAGTAAATTGTCCTGAAATCATGCAATTACGCGGTGCAAATTAAAGCAGAACGAGGACGTGCACACGTCCATGCGAATTAATTCCACTCGTTTGCATGCTCATTGTTAACGAAAGAATTCTTGTAAACTTAAGTGGAGGTAACTTGACGGTCTAACGGAGTTCAGCAAGAGTTCACTGAAATGAGGATCAGCGTTGGAGCGCTGCAAAACATTCTAGTTTCATTGACCTGCGAGTTGATTTATGAACCTTGGAGAACTTTGCTGTTATAATAACGGGTGTATAACTCTGATATACTTTTAGCCTCTTAATTGAGACAAATCATATTTATTGATTGAAGTGTTTTGATTCCCGCAATTTTTCTATCTGAATATTTAAACTCATTGTACTTTTATAAATTATTACCAATGACTTTTTTTAATTTACATGAAAGGCATTTATCTAGTCACATTTGGTGGTTGTACTAAATTTATTGGGCACTATAAAACCGTAAAAGACAAATACAAAGTCGTATGTAAGTTCAAGAATGTGTCACAAAGTTGCAGGGAATAATTCAGAGACAAGAGTGACAATACATTGGAGAATGTGTGCTGGCTGCACTTCCATTTATGAAATTACTTTCTTGATTCTTTCAGCTTTGATCAATTTTATGACAGTCGAATGATATGAGTAAGCCGACAAGACACAGTTGTGTAACTAATTTGGAAGCTTTAAGTTTGTATAAATTCTACAGGACTTAAACTTAAATTTAACTCTTTCGTTTCATCAGAAATCTTTTATTTAAAATAAATTTCGAATTAAAATTAATTGAAAAAACAGGAGATAGAGGAACAAAAGACGATCGACTGTAAAACGAAAGGGAGCAAAAAATAAAACTGAACGCAAAACAAAGACTTGCGATTTTTAATGAAAAAATTTGTTACATTTTATTTTCGACTTAGATAATACCGTTGGGTCTACTTCCCTCTTGCTATACCTGTGGGAGGATAGCATACCTTTGTTATGAATTTTCAATACGTTGCGCGTGTACCGGAATTTCCCAGCATCCCTTGCGTGAACCGACGCGAGATCCATGATCGATTGTCTGGTCGTTCATTGGAGTGCACGTGTGATTTGTGTGTATCTCGTCCCTTCACGGTGGCCATTTTTGATGCTTACTGTATCTTGCGATATCTGATTTTGCTGTGTGATGTGACAAGAGGTCATCCTTCGGGATTTAGAAGTTGCGGGACGTTATTTATTTCTTCGAAGCAAGAATTGACTCGGCTTGAACCGGATTTTGTGACTTTACGAGCACCTCGCACTTGATCGACTCCATCGCATTCCGTCAAGAAAACCAGCTTTCATCTGGGTTTCTTCTTTTGGTTTGGTTAGACCCCTCCCCGTTTCTACGCTGATTACACATCTGCGCCTCGTATTTGTGACTGCCTGTTTCCACGCGGCCTCTTCGAACTCGCCGTTGATCGGACTTAAAGCAGTTCCACCGGCCTAAGCAGACCTCGATTCTTCCCGGGCGAAATAAACTTCACCGACCTAAGAGGACCTCGCGGCTGGCAGGCATAAGAACCACGGAATTCTAAGGTCGGAATAAACCAAATTATTTCTTTTTCATTTTATGAAGAACACATTTTCTTTGTGTTGAATGTATTAATATTTAAATCATTATTGCTCTTTTTCGTTGCGTTATTGTTCACGTATTTTTCGTTTAATGAACTATTAGTCGCGAATTCGCAGATTTAGTTACTGAATTAATATTTACGTATTTAATGTTGTTTTCAACGAAACAAAATTTACTGATTTTGACTGTAAACGCTAGCGAACGGTAAATTTTCGGTTTGTAATTTTTTATTTTTGGAAACGTTTTGCGACAATTTGTACCATTGATTTACATTTTCTGGGTGTGCAATATACGACTTTCAACTCTTTTATCTTCCTTTCGGTGTTTCATTTCGGACATACCCTTTTCCTTATAGCAGTTGCTCTCTTAACCTTCCACTAGCCGCGCGAAATTTTGTAACATTAGTATTCGCGCCGGTCTACAAGACCGGAACCCCAAAAATTGCGTTGTAATTTATAAATGTGAATATTATTAAGAAATGATAATATTTACAGTTTTTGGTAAGGTTTGTAAAGTTATTTTTCCCATTTTTCCAATGTTCATCTTCGTCATCATATAGACTCATCATATAGACTCCATCATATAATTCCTGCAGTTTTGTAATTTCACGTTTACATTCGCCCATTATGAAGTCTTGGTAAAATAAATGAGATAATTTAGCACAATTGCAATGTCAAAAAAGCATTTTACTAATCGATTTTTGTAAAAGTTCCCGATCGAAAAGCGATTGCACAAATAACGAAAGTGCTCGCACCCTGTCTCACAGACCGTGTTTACCTATAATGTTTCAAATTACAGCGCCAATTGAACTAACCGTCGAAAGGACCATTCCTTGGATGAATCTGGAAAGGTACTTAGAGAGAGCGCTCGTTGGGACATGACATTCGAAAAATATTTATAAATTTATAATGGAACGGTCTGTGAGACAGGGGTGCGAGTACTGGAAGGTTAACTGTGCTACGACGTTGCGACCGTCCCTTCCAGAGGGGAACTGCAACTATTTCAATGCCCCATATCACCTTGGGTGTAGCTTAGGTCACCTTCAATCGCTGGTGGCGCCCTTTTTCGAAAACGACGTTTTGTGGTCACGGCTATTTGGTCCCCATTTTGGCCCACGACCGTCTCCACTGAGCTCGGGTACAAAAGATTCGACCCAGGTAATGTTAACTCCACGGTATGCAGCAACTAAACATTTGGTAGGTATCAATTAACTAAGATACTCTGACATTTTTTAACGACCAAAGGTGTGACAAATTCAATGTGCGCCTTAAATATTTAAAAAAGAAATGATGAAATTTTATGCAAAACAAAAACAAAAGAAGAAGAAACAAAAGGCGATCAACTGTAAAACAGAAATCATGAAAAGATGTTGAATAAACAAATTGAATGCGTCCGTTAAATATTTTAAAAAGAAATCAAAATGAAATGCAATGGAAACGTAAGTAAACCAAAAAGAAAACGGAAGAAAAAGAAACAAAAGACATCAAATGTAAAATAAAAATCGTAAGAAAAGAGTAACAAAAGAATGAAATTTCGCAAAATAAAAAAAGGCATTTCCTTTGAATCGAGAAACAGACACAAATCCCTAAATAGAAAAAAAGGCAAAAAACAAAAGATTCTGAAACGAATACTGACATGAAAAACAAAAGGAAAGCAAAAAACGATCGATTCTCAAACGAAAACCGGCATGAAAGACACGAAACAAAAATAATCCTGCATTTCAATGGAGAAATACAAACAAATTAAATAGAAATCGACTCGCCGAGCAAAAATATAAAAAATGAAGTAGCATCGTGACAGAACAGAAAAAGGAAAGAAACGGCACAAACAAATGAAGCATTGAAAAACAAAAGACGATCGAACAAGGTCACAGAATTAAGAAAAGGAAATAAAAAGATTGAAGATTTGCACCACAAAACAAAAGAATACATAAAGAAAAATCTCAAAAAAAAACAAAATCATGTATTCAATCAGCGATATCATATTTTTTGGTAAACATTTTATCCAAAGTTTTCAATCCAAGGTCTACTTTCTGTATTCAATAGTTTAGACGCTGAAAATGAATATCACACTTGATGAACAACCTGTTTTATGCATTCAAAAACTCCCACGGTTGAAGTTGGCCATCCATGACTTGAGGTCGCAAGAAACACGGTCACGTCAAATAAAATAAATGAAACAGCTGGTTATGACTGCAGCTCCGATATACGTTTACCGAATCAACACCAATTCCAGACGTAGAACGCATGATTCAATTTTGGTTAGATTTTGTTTGGGTTTAATTTTTTTTGGATAATGCCTGGTTTTAATTTAAGTGGCTCGGATTGGACTTGTATGGGTTTACTTGGCCTTAACTCTATTAATTATTATTATTATTTTCATGTAGTATAGCCTGTGAATATTAAGGTATCAGAGGTAAAACTCTGTAACTAATAAGTTTTTGCAAAACGTTCCGTTAAAATTTACGTACGTTAAACGTTAAAACTCGATTTCTGATTGGCTAGATCCATAAGCTTGCCAAGCAAAATAGCCTTTGACGTAACGACATTTTTATCGTAACGTGTTGCAAAAACTCCCTAATATCCAGTCCCTCTTTTCTCCGTAATAGAGTTAGCTGCAAATAGCGATTGATATCAATTACAAAGTCCTACCCCAGATGACGAACTTATCGAATTATTGAAATGTTTTTGTCGAAAATGCATCTCTCGTCCGCATTTTTCTCTTTTCTTTATAAATACTACATGACTCCTTTTTCAATAATATGCAAAGGTGCACTTACTCACCGAATAATATCTAATAATATACATTCAAACGTTCACTACAGTAATTTAGGAATGTTTATAACAACTGTTCAAAGTGGCATCCATCATTAGCGACACACACACGAAACGTTCCATAATCGCGTAAATGCTGGGACATTAGCTATAAATGTTCTTGCATGGATTTGGAAATGTATTTCCATAAATCCGCCGTGCTTCTTCAGTATTTCCTCGAGCTTCGCCGTAGATGAGGAACATATCTGTTCTTTCGCCGTTCGTGAATTGCGGCATTTTAATAAGTAATACCAAGCACAAAAAATAGTAATCGTATTTAGCTTTATCTCGTTCAACCACTTTTCACAAACTAAACTGTAGATCCCAAAGGATACGGAGCAATAAATTGTGTGTCACAATCATAAAAAAATGAAGCAAATTCCTTGGTTACGATACGATTTACTGCGACGTGAAAAAAATGCTTTTATTGGCCGCCCGACTTCGGCAAAGGTCACTGCTCGATTGCAGTTCTGTTTTTTATCCCAACAGATGCTTTCTGCGGTCGCAATAAAATTTCCTTTTCTTGACCTACCTCAAAGACATAGACGTGCGATTAATTCTTGCCCGATTTTCAACTGCGATTTTCTCGAAATGTGTAAAACTTTTGTTAAGGATATATGAGTTCAATTGTTGCCATTTATGGTGATGTATTACAGGTTTAAATATTTGAATACACTAAAAGAACAGGCTGTATATGACATTTAATTTTTCTTTTCACATGTCCGCAAATTCGTATAAATATTTCAAATTCATCTTTGTACAAGTAATGAAATGTCTTTCCCAAAATTTAAAAAAAAGAGACAAATTTCATTGACATGTATGTAATTGAAATGTAATTTCTCTCTACTTGCCATGAAAAGGTTAACTGTGCATAATCAAGGTACACATTTGATTAAATCCTCACGTGGGAGTTGTTTACAGTTCGTAATCAACAAAAGTGTTTACATTTATCAAGTCTTTGGCGTTTATGCCAAAGCAGGAAAAACTGCCCGATCCGACGTATTAATTATGAAGGCCCGAAAACGGTGAGATAATAATAATTCGGATGGTTTTCTGGGTTGGATGAGCTACCGTCGATGCTTGTGCATCCGAGAGCACGCTAAAAGCAAACACAGGTTGCGTTAATATTTTAACGCGGCGCTAAGCTATGCATGAGGAATTTGAAGTAATCTCGCTGGGGATTTTACATTTATTACCAGAGTCATCCCCTGAATAATTTAGCGATTTCGGCTAATAATCTCTAATCTAATTGCTACGTTTCTTTCACATCCTCCCTTTCCTCGTAATTAAAAACACAATTTACTTTGGACTTGCTCTTTTAATTCGTCATTGGATTCCGTTTATTTTCAGGGGTTATTTTTTAAAGACAATTCTCGATTTCATTTTGCTTTAAATGTATTAATATATTTATTTGATATTTTGATGCAACACAGGCAAGTTATTCACTGTAAATTAAAATTTTATTTTAAAGGGAGATTACTTGATATGTAATTAAAATTTTGTTTTTAATTTACGATGCTTTATAAATATCGATTTAAGTTTTTTTTATATTATAGGTATGTCGCCAATCCCCTGATAATTATATCCCCTGATTTTATAGTAGAATATTTTTAACATTTTTGCATTTATAATTTGAACAAAGAAATATTTTATATTCTGAAAATGAACAATTTAAAAAATATCACTTTCCGATAATTTTACAAATTCTTGATTTGTTAAACGCGGTTATAAGACAATGATTCTTGTTATAACTATATACTTACAATTAAATTCGTATACGAGGAGGTATTGATAAGTTCTGAGCCTAATATAGAAAACGTTTCTGTATTTCAAAATAAATTTTTATTTGTTCAACATAATCAGTCACCTTTTAACTCTTTACACTTAGCACAACGCTCACAAATATTTCTAAATCTTTCAAGAAAATATTGTTTACCCGCTTTGGTTTCGGAAATAGTCTAAAGGAACTAAATCTGGGGAATAGGGAGGACAATCAATTAATTCGAAACCAATTTCATCAATTTCTTGCAATGTAAACTAGGTACTTGTGAGCGGGTGCATTGTCTTGCAAGCAAAGCACACCGTAGAGAGATTTTCATTTTCTTTTGTTTTTAATGAAATTAACTTATTTGAACGATTCTGAACAACTTGTATTAACAAGATTTTTTGATAAGAAAATCCCTCATAGGACTTCTTCAATTTTACTGTTTATTTTAAATCGTAGTAGACTAGCATTTTACCTCGAAGGAAAAGTAACAGACCCCAGAAGTACAATTTAGTGAGGGTACAAACAGATAAAAGAAATTTTTTAAATCGATAAAATCCATATAAAATCAATACTGGGGTGGTGCCGTCTACAATGAGACACACTGTAGAATAATACGTTTGCGTTACAGTCTTACCCTGTTCTAAGTAGTCATCATAGTTATTTCGTTCTTGTGCCAAAAAACTAATGCGAGGACCTTTCCTATCGATTTTTGGGCATAAATTCTTTTCTAGTAGGACGAACCGATCTGATCGTTTCTGGAACGTAGTGATGGATCCGTACATACAATTAAATCCAAAAAGTTAAAAGAATCCTCTTCAAAATGGCGGCAAAGCGATACCGAAATTGCCACCCTGGTAATGTTGAAAAATTCATTGATGAATTGAGTGATTATTTAATTACATTGAATGATAGCCACCAAATCTTGGTGACATTAATATTGATATTTTGGCATGCAATAATGTGGTTACAAACTACTTAAATACAATGTCAATGTTTGGTTTTGTGAAAAGTATTTCTCAAGCTACACGAGTGTCAGAAAGTTCTGCCACGTGTATTGACCATATTTTTGTTAAATCTAATAATATTCACTTGTATCATACTAAAGTATTAAAGTCATTTATTGCCGATCACTTCTCTACAGTTTTATATAAGACTCAGCACAATTTTAATGAAACGGAAAATAATTCCTATAAATTTAAACGCTTAAATCATACATTATTTATTAACAATGTAGAGAATATTGATTGGCAAATCTTATACAGTACTAGTGTTCCTAATATAGCTTATAATATATTCAAGAATAAACTCAAGCTAGAAATTCAAAATGCGTCGGAATTAGTAACACACAATGCTAAATTTAAAAAATTGAAGCCATGGATAACATCAGGATTAATTAATTCTATTCGATATAGAGATAAGCTTGCTAAGCAATTGTTAAATAGACCAAATGATAATAATTTAAGAAATTTTTATAAACACTACAGAAATACCTTAACTTCACTTATTAGGCAACAAAAAAAATTATTATTCAAAGAAATTAGGAGAGGCTAATGGCGATATAAAACAGACCTGGAAAATTTTATATGAAAGTTGCGATATTTCCAAACAAAAACATAATAAATTTATTTCAATCAACAATGGAAATTACGTAATAAATAGCTCTGAACAGCCTTTTGAACTGGCTAATTGTTTTAATGAATATTTTACAGAAATTGGCCTTAATCTTTCTAGCAAAATTCCCAAACCGACCGAATCTTTCAGGGTAAAAACTGTGAATAAAAGGGTTTTCCTTTCTCCCATTACAAATAACGAAATTATCAATTATATCTCAAAATTAAAAAACAATTCAGCTACTGGTTTTGATGAAATATCAAATAATATTGTTAAATTTGTGGCTCGGCATATTAGTACTCCACTAAGTTACATATATAACTTGTGTATTAAAGAAGGTATTTTTCCCGATGAATTCAAACGTTCGATTACTATTCCCATATTTAAATCGGGCGACAAATCCCTTCTTAATAATTACAGACCGATTTCCTTAACATCAGTTTTTGCTAAATTATTAGAGAAATGTATAAAGAATAGGATGCTAAACTTCATTAAAGATAACAATATTTTATCTGATTCACAGTTCGGATTTCGTCAAAATCTGAGTACTAATGATGCTGTTATAAATTTATCATTCCTTAGATGATGGAAAAAAGTAATGGGTATTTTTCTTGATCTAAAAAAAGCGTTCGACACAGTTCCCCACGATCTTCTTATAAATAAACTGCAAAGTTACGGTTTTAGGGGCAAAGTTTTGGAACATTTGAAGAGTTACCTTATCAATAGATCGCAGTGTACTAAAATAGGTACCACTGTGAGTAATAAAAAAATTGTAAAAACTGGTGTTCCACAAGGCACAGTATTGGGACCGCTTCTTTTCTTACTATATGTCAATGACTTGTTTACTTTAAATATTCCAGGTTGTTTCACAGCATTTGCTGATGATACCTCTTTAGTTTTTACTTCTGATACATGGGAAGCGGTGGCCAAATTAACAACTGAAGGTTTATCAGTAATTAAGAGGTGGTTAGATTTTAATTTATTATCCTTAAATTTAGATAAAACTGTAGTTATTCCATTTTCTATTCAGTATTGCGATTTTTACCATACCCCAAAGTTAATGTTGGTAATACAGTTTTGAAATATTCTAATAATACAAATTATTTAGGGTTAGTAATTGACTCTAATCTAAGATGGCATCTACATGTACAGAAGTTGGTAAACAAGATCCGAAAAACCTTATATTTCTTTATGCAAATTAGAAATTTCTGTAAAATTAATTTAATGAGAACTGTCTATTTCGCGTTGGTACAAGGCTGTATATATTACGGAATTTCTGTATGGGGATCAGCTAGTGATTCGGTTGTTAGACATTTAGAGGTAACTCAGAAACTAATCCTAAAAATTTGCCTAAAGAAACCTAGAACTTTTTCTTCACACATTTTATTCACAACATTTAATGTATTTACTATTAATCAATTACATAAAAAAGCTATAATCATTTATACCCACTTGAATAAATTTAAAATTACCTCAGTGCATTATGATAGTTTTACAACTAGAGCTTGTATACAACAAAATCTAGAAATTCCATTTTGTAACACTTCAAAAGGTCAAAGGCATATCTTGTATCAAGGTCCTCAGTATTACAATAAGCTTCCAATTGATATTAAATCAACCTTCTACTTACCTCATTTAAAAAAAAATTAGAAATTTGGATAAAAGCTGACAATACAATTGTTAGCTGATTTAAAATTTTAAAATTAAAATTATATAAAAAAATTACTAGTTATAAGTCATAAAAAAAAAACTACTCAATACTTCATATAAATTACATTATGTTAATTCATACTCGCAATCACTCACGAGCCCAGCTCATGTGACTCATTTTATTAATGTTAATGTGTATAAATACATTATTATCATTAATTTTATATTATAATTATTAATTAAGGGTATTATTATATTATTATTATTATTGAGAATTAAACAATAAATTAAACAATTGACTTTTTTTCTTTAAAAATTCGCAGTGCAGAATCGGCTAAACTTTTAACATCAAAATTAAAGGAACTATTTTTCAAAAAAACATACTTGTTATCTTGGTAAACCGTTTTCGATTTTGTTTACGAGAAACGCTAACTGCATAGATGTTAATACCCCCCTCGTACATATATTTCACAGAATATAATGAGGAATTGTTAAAAGTTCTATCTTGTATGGAGACACGTTTTGCTCTAACGAGGCTTTAATGAGTGCACCCATTAACGCTAGTTACTCTGTTATCCTTCATCTTTATCTAATAATTTTTTTAGTCATTGACGTTATGTTCCTTATTACCGTCACCTACTGTTAAAAAATAAGTTCGGCTATAATCGAAAGCGCCCGGTAATTGAAAATATTATATTTAAATAGATCGTTATTGATAAATAATCTGTATTAAATTGTCCGTAAACTTTTAATGAAAAGAAAAAAATATGGCAGCTTTTCGCTAATTTTTAATTTTTTGTTTCTTATGGCCTATAGATTTCCGTAGTGTTTCTTAATTAGTATAATCATGTGTAATAAAAGTAGAAACTCTAAAAAAGTGAAAGCTCACTTTATAGTAAATCCTTTATTATAAATTTAAAATCTGGTCATCAGCTTAACTTTAAGCCAAAGCTTAAACCCTTAACAACAATTATGGGTTTAAGCTTCTGCTTAAATTTAGACTGGCATTGTATAACTGGGCCTAAATAGCTTTAGGTATATTTCAAAATTCGTACAAATTTACTCAATTTGTTACACAAAAAAATTCAACATCCGATGACTGTTTTATTCGAATTAGTAATTACCTAATGGAGATTAATGTCACACATTGCAGGTATCTAATAGTACGAAGAGGTGTAATAACCCACAGGGATCCAGAGTGGTGCAATATTAAACCCTGTAGGGTAATCAAATGTTAATGATAAACAATGTAATTAATCTGATGCATTATGCATCGGCGTTTTCCCATAGTGAATTCTATCCGTTACGCTTTAATTAAATTTGCGACATCATTAACAAAGCAAAATCACTTTAGGACGTCGTCGGTTTGTGCGCATACCACTCAGCTACTTGCGCGTTTTGAGGCGTCGCGATCAAAAGCACCTTCTTATCAAAGTAACTTCGCGGAGAATTACTGGGGCACATTAATATTCAATGTGTTGACAGGAATTGCATAATTAAGTTAACAGCTACGTTGTCTTTGTACGTTCATAGGCCAAGGTAGTATGCACTCAATGGTCTGTTCGCATATCAAAATTGTGATTAACGGTAAATTGAAACTGATGAGTAAACTTTGAGGCAACTGAGCATTATTACGTTTAATACGAGTAAAAAATTAAGCATCAACAGACTTTATATTTAAGAAAATGGATCAAACGTATTATTGCGAGTGATAAGTATCAGTATAAGTAAACTTCAAAGATTTTCAGAAAATTTTAGAATATTACATAAAGTATAGACACTGACAAATAAAGGTTGAAAAAATTAAAATTATCTTTTGGAAATATATGCGATGAACTGTACACCAGAAAAGGTAATTTCCCTAACCATGAAGAGCTATTAAGTTATAAAAATAAACTAGGAGTACTTTTTTGGGGTTTATTAGTTTAAATGTTACGAAACCAAACATATTTTACCATTTCAACGTAAGAAACATGAAGCCCAAAAATGTTTGAAAATAATTTCTAATTAATTTTGACTAATCCGAAAATTCAAGGAACGTATAACAAAATAATTTATAATAATGAATGAAAAGTAAGCCTAAATGCGATGGAATCTACAAATACACATTGAAGAAATCTGTACCTTATTTAATCTGATTGTACTGAAATATTTTTGGACGTAAAAAAATTAATTTGTGTATTTACCATTTATTTCATTCATAATTTCATAGATCAATCAAAACAGAATGGAGTAAAAATAAGTCCTACTTTATTTTCTCTTTATCAGTCTTTTTTTTTAATACCAATTAAAAAACAAGATATAAATTGAAACATATTGCTATGATATTACCAATGTGAGAGTAAAATAGTCCAAATACCCCCTCGTTGACAGTTAAATTCCACATCGATGATGTAGGACCTTAAGAATTTCTTCAACACAAACACCATTACTCCATACAAAAACACAATATTCTGACGATGTTTCATTCAAGATCATACAGTAACACCGAGTACTAAAAACAACACCCTCAATAAAACGATTAAAAGCTGCATTTTCTACTCATCAAAACTAAAACAAATCTTTATTGACCAACAAGGAACGAAGAAGCAATACTGAAGAGGCCGCGGCAATTGTTTTCAAATAAAATCGATTGTTACATGTCTAATTTCAAATAACAAACACATATAACCTTTATCTGGATATTTCGAAGTTCTGTACAAAATTTAGTCACGCTGAAATCGCAGGTACTTGTACGTTAGCGGAAAAACCATATCGAATTACTCTTAAGCTAAAGTTTTTGTCGGTTTCTTGTCCAAGTCTAGCGTCATAATTCTGGGTCCTTTCAGTCAGACAACAGATACTTTAAAAATGTCAGCGTTTACACGTGAATAGTTAGATTTATGGGTGCTTCTTTTGCGCCAGACGACAGCGAATATTCCTGATAAGTTAATAGGGGGGCTCTTGATACATTTTTGGGCATCTGGGATAGGCGTACGTGTGGACTTAATGCTACGACTATGATTAGTCGAAGTGATTTCAGAATTTCGCTGCAAAGTCCGAGGGGGTGTGTTTCATTGTTTTCTTGAACAACCAACAACAATTAACTATTCCCCGCATCTACCTGGGAATTCCACACATAGTACTTTTAGAAATCATTCTACCCTAGGGGTTCTTCTCCGGCAAATTGGATGCTGTGCCTTATCCTTCAAGAACCAAATGAAGGAACATTTAATGAAATGATGACATCATTTATGCAATTATTAGATTCTGATTTACGTTTGTCTGAATTTAAAATATACTTTGAACAGAACTATTTGAAACGTTCCAAACTGTGGGCAACATGTTATAGAATAGGATCTGGAATAAACACCAATATGCATTTAGAATCACAACACAAAGTATTAAAGTACATTTATTTAAAAGGTACCGTATGTAAGCGACTAGATAAAACTATTCATATATTACTTCAATTTATAAAAGACAAGCAATTTGAGCGTGTTATAAAATTAATGAAAGGAAAGTCAACTGGAAAATTAGCAGCATCAAATAAAAAGCATTTAGCAGCCTTAAATGATGAAAAAATGATTATTATTGCTGACATTCATTATAACAAGTGGAAGGTAACATCAGAAAAAAATTCGTATGTAGTTTCCAAAGACTCTACCTCATACTCATACCTGCAATTGCAAATGCTTACTATGTGGTGCATGTTTTGACTTATTTTCTTGCACTTGCACAGATTTTGTTATTAAAGCGAATCTATGTAAAGATATTTACAAAAGTTGCATACAAGAGAGTTATGCCATGCAAAATAATTCCACACCAGCAGAAACATATGAAGTAAATATGCATTTAAAAACACTTCAAAAACACAGTTAAGTAATGAAACCTTAAAGAAAAACATAAATGATATATCCACAACAGTTAAAAATATAAGTAATATCGATATTCTTAAAAAATTAATACTAATTTGACGTTTGTGAAGGACTCGTTGAAATGTGAAGCATCTAGCTCTGATTTTATTGTTAATGTCGACCAAGCTAGAGATCCTTCAAACAAAAGGATAATTAAACAGGACAGATTTTGTAATATGAAGAAAAAAAGGAAAATATTAACAGAAACCCTCCCCAAGCCAACGTTAGAAGAAAAAGAAATAATAGAAAATAAATTATTACAGTAATTATTTATTTGCATTTATTAAACATTAAGAAGAATTTCGTGAATTTTGTTATTATAATTGTCCTCAAATATGAAATGTATTGTTATTGAATTCTAAAAAAATAAACACTGTATTAATATTACAAATAAACAGTTTTTCCATCAAATTACTCGCATATTTTCTTTTCAAACACGAAAAGTAAAAGAAATAAATATAATTAACTTAAAATGCCTTAAATAATAAGCAGTGCATGTAATTCTGATCAGTAAGTATCTCTATCTACACAGACATTTGAAAAAATGGACGATATTTGAGTTTTAAATTCGACAATAGCTTCGAAAAGCATTAACATAAAACATAAAATTTGTAATATACTTTTTAGGTATACGCTTTTCATATTCAAGAAATAAAATATTCTCATGCCATGAATACCATGAATATTTTGAAAGTTGTGATCCTTGTGCTCTCATTGGAGGAAGCACTTCTATCTCTAGCCGCTCGTCTTTTTGCCTCAGTTAGTTCTTCCCCCCGTCATCAGATGACGCTGAGGTGTAACGACGTAATACAAACCAAAATATACTGAAAACTGTATAATATATTCCGGTGAGATTGTCTCTCTTTTCTCATTCTCTCTTTGTCTCAATTAGTTCTTCCCCCCGTCACGCATGGCGTTTTGGAATAAGGGCGGGGAGTTTGAAATTCTTCCCCATTTGCTAACAATAAATAATTTTACTGTTACTGGAAGTAAACTAATAAAACAAAAAATAATATAAAAGAATATATTGGTTTAAAAAGCTGCAACAACATAAGTATCATTTACATTTTACAATTAATATGGTTTACTGCACGTTTTAAGCAAGAACTGTAATTATTACACGACAATAACAAATACGATCGTTACACCATTTGAGAAGGCACTGAGTAGAGGATCTAATTGGAATGGTTATATAGCTTCATGGAACTGGTCTTGATGAAGCCTCTCGCCCTCTAGTTCTAGTTCAGTTCGCTTTGACTATATAGGAATTTGAGCGACCTAGGTTAAAGCAAAATGAGATTACTCTGAATGAGATTACAGTGAATTGAACACTAACAGTTGTTTTTTGATTTGGACAGGGAAATCGCCGACCTAAATCACTGGCGTAAGGCAAGTTATATCTGCCGCCGAATCACATGTACCAGCACAATTTAGCTCGGAAATCAAGACAATTAATTGTAATTACGAACTTCGTGAAATCACGAAACCAAACCATTGCACTACATATTCCTAGCCATCTTCTTAACAAAGTTTCTTTCACATCCTGTATAGGTGTGTGGGTCAAACTGTGGTCTTTGCCGAGAGATTTGTCGGTTAATTAGAAGCGATCGCCTAGAGACTGCAATGCCAAAACCACCCATAGTGGAGTGCAAAAAACAATCAAACTAATTTCTTGCGCTGTAAATTTATTAGATAGGTTAGACGGCGAAAGAGCGACAGACCGAGGGTCCTGGAAAGCAGGCAAGTGAGTAGAGAGTACTGCCCTCACAGCAATTAATTAACGCTCTGGTGGCGGAGTAGAAGTTCGGCTCACTACAGGCCACCCTATTAATCAGGTTACCTAGATACCTAACACCTCCCACGGGAGTCCCTGAAAAACAGGTGATTGCTACTGATTTACTTGCAAATTGATCGCTGAAAGCGGTATTTTGTATCACATACTTCGCCAAAACATCTGATTAATTCATTAATTAACTCCATTAATTAAGTACACTGTAGTCCCACTGTGACACATTGTGCATTGGTTTATTAAACAGAACAAATCTTTGAGTACAATCAGAAGTGACGAACACTTGTACCAAGACTCGAGCTAAATTGAAAGGCAATTAATTATTAATCTAATTAAGGAGCAGAGCTCTCCAACAAACATCTGTGTAGACATTAAACCACCAACGGTGTGAATCGAAAGAAAGTAGATCGCGCCGACATTCGAAAGTGAAATCTGTTAAACGATTTATACTGTACTTTTTGAAAATCGTAATTTTTGTTTATTTGTATTGATTTGAAACGCAAGGGATTTCTCGTTCACAATCTCCGGTCCCACAGAGGCGGATATCAGGAGTTTTTCCCATTTTTTTTTCTTTTTTTTTTCAATAAATAATTAATTAAAGTTAATTGTTGCGTTTTATTTAAAGTGTCAAATTCCTTGTTCTAAAGAGTTATTTGCTGCTCCACCAAAAGAACGGGTTATCACGACGTAGTTTCCTATTCACGACGATCACGTGCCGCAATCAAAGTATTATTATTTAGAGAGGGTCCCCGCAAAGGCCATTCAACCGTAACCCAATTCGTATATATTAACAGTTAGCGCCGGCCGGCAAACCCCAGTAAGCAGGTAGAGTAGCTAAGGACGTATGCACAGCTGTAGTAGAACATCTGGATGGCTTTTCTCGGGAATCTAGGTAAACGGTCTAGACAGTCATTTCCTTAGCAATAAATCTTAAGTTGGCGTTGTTTGTACATTTTTATTATTAAAGTGTTATGCGCCATTTAGTGTCCGTTTAAAAGAGTTTGTGATACATTTTTATTGTTTGTTTACTTGTACGTGATAGTCAACAAACAGGGCTTAGTGGGCGCGTCACAAAACATCGCTTGGATCGACGATTTCAACAAGCAAGCCGCCTTGTATGAAAATTACTACTACATGGACAAGCACCGTAAACGTTCAAAGCATCCTGCCATGTTGGCCAATGCCCATTGTATCTGCCAAGAACAAACGCAAACGAAGGGTGATATGGAAAATGGCGGAGGAGTCAGTATCAAGGCGTTCCTCGTAGAAAAGGTGGCATTAGACTACGTCGAGTTACTCGAAAGAATCTGAAAGTAAAAGAATGGAAAGAGTTAGAAATTAGAACAAAAATGATTTGTAAATAGTAAGAATTTTATTTCTAGGTTAGGTTGACTTAAATTGGTTTTTGATTAAAAAATTGTTACGTTAGAACATTTAAACAATCATGTAAATATTATTTGATATACTTACGTACAACAGCTACAGGCAACAGCTACATACTAAGAAAGAATCGAAATTCTTTCATCAGTTTCTGAAGAAACAACTTCTCGTCTTAGTTTTTAAAGAGTCAACTGCAAAAGAAAATGCATTCTTTGATTTTCGAAGAATCAACTCATTCACGAAACATTTTAAATTGTAAAGTTTATTTTAAATAAACAAGTGATTGTTACTGTAAGTGTTTAATTCCTTTCGGCGAAAGAAATCCTTCCTATCGTGAGTTTACCAAGTCCCAGCTGCCTGAGCCGAACAAGTTCCTGTTTCCCCGACCAAGCAAATTCCAGTCTCCTCCAACAAATGTAAGAAGTAAAGAACCTACAAAACATACACAAAATATTCCTATTAACAAACAAAATTGCGCTCTTGTAGGGCTTGTGAGGGTCGACAGAATCAAGATCATAACGGTTGGCACGAATTCTTTTAGGACACCAAAGACCCAAACTATTCCTATTAATAGGCATAAGATAGCATTCCTGTAGGACTTGTGAGGGTCGGCAGGAACAAAATCACAAATATGAATGTGACTTATTTGACACAAACACAAACCACACACACCCAAGAGAAAAAAAACTTAAGAGAGAAAGACTAAAAGAACTCATCGCTCTCAAAAACCAAAATCAATTTACACAAAATATACGTTACTTAATTGGCTTCCCAACGTATGAGACTTTTCCAAGACATTACGCAATATGACGCCCGACGTAAGGAACAAGAACACCACATTGCAAAATCTACATTTCCATCAACATTACATAACTTGGCGCCCAACGTGGGGCAACCACAATTACAACATTACATAAATTGGCAGCCTAACGTAAGACGCAACAAAACAACACATCTCTACAATACGTTTGGAAACAAGCGAAAATAAAATATTTATTAAACTTTTTTTTACTACAGTACAGTACTTTGACTACATATATTATGAAAATGTATTCACTTTAAAAGTTAGCCAATTAAGCTGCGAAACGTATATAAATATATTATAGTATTTTTGGTTACTTTAATAATGTAATTCCCGAAAATATTCTTGTAGCGGACGCATCATAAATGAATATGCAAAAGTAATAAGGAAGAAGAAATTCATTCTCCAATTTTATGTGTCGTTCACATATGAGCAGAATAATTAATTCATTAATGTTTCCGTATCGTTTCCAATTAATTAAACGCACGGACACGGAAGTTTAATCGTAACATTTAAATGAATCGATAGTAATTTTATGCAAGCAGCGCAATGAAATTATGAAGACTGTTGATAATAATCATAAATATTCATTTGAGCGCAGGTTAAAAACAGAAAGCTACAAGCACTAAGAAAAAATTATGAAATTAGAAAGCAAGGACAATATAATTGTGTGAAACTTTCAACATTTATTTGAAATTAAATTTCATAGAATTTATATGTACTACCGTACACATAAATTAGAAGTAATTATATTACAAAACACATTAGTGAAACAGATGAGGAAATATTGTCATAAAGCTCGTAATTTCACTTTAGTTCTGTGCTATTCAAGCTCTCATTTATAAGTCATTTAAATGGTATTTAAAAATGTGTAATAATTATTCTCCGGACAACTTATAGTAACAGTATGTAACCAACGTTTTGCTATACGTTGAGTACTTAAAAGAGTAACTTCAAAATATAATTTTTTAAACCGATTGCAACTAATACTTCTTAAAATAGAATGTTACAATTTATTGATGAAACATGTTCCAAGAATTACCCTGTTTCTAATATTAGATTTCCGTGATTGTTTCAGATGGACATAGCGTGATAAGGCACGTTTAATGAATTATGATGATTCTGAAGGTGGTCACCGTATTCCTACTCGGAATTGTACTGGTCGTCTTAGGGATAGATGATTGGACGGCGCATTGTGATAAATGCAAGTGTAAGTGGGTGGGTGGTAAAAAATTGGCCGACTGCAAGAACTTGAGTCTCGTCGAAGTTCCCACCATGTTAAGCACCGAAGTCCGGGAGATAGACTTTTCGTTCAACCCATTCTACGAGTTAAAAGCGAGAGAATTTTCAACGGCGAACCTCAACGACGTGCACAAGCTGAAGTTTCAGAACTGCAGCATCGGCGACATCAACTTCACCGCGTTCGAAGGGCTTAGTCTTCTAATCGAACTCGACCTATCGTATAATAATATAAATAGGCTGTCGCCTAAAGTGTTCCATAGCAATGTGAGGCTGCGAATCATAAACCTATCGTATAATAATTTAACGAAGCTCGAACCGGGTTTATTTGAAAACATGACCCATTTGCAGAGAGTTCTCCTAAACAATAATGCGCTGACATCCATTAGCAGTGAGGCTTTCGGAACGAACTGTACGGTGCACAATATTGATTTGAGGTATAACAACTTGCAAACTGTAGACGGGCATTTTTTGGACAATTTTCCGAGAATAAGTAGCCTGGATTTGGTGGGTAATCCATGGATTTGCGATTGCAATTTAGAAAAGTTTAGGACCATTTCTGTGTCGAAAAATCTTATCACCAGTACCACTTTATGTAAGGAACCAGAGAGGCTTAGGGAAGAGGCTTGGGATAATCCGAAAATTATATTTGCCTGCGTACCTGAAATTTTAGAAATAGTACCTAACACTTTACCGGTTGAAATCAGCGCGAATTATACCGTCAGTTGTAAAGTAAGAGGTAGTCCAGATCCTGATATAAACTGGTGGTCCAATAGTCGAATTATAGATAGAGACCCAAGACAAAACGTGCAGAAATATGTAACAAGTAAAAGCCAAATAGGTGAAATAATATGGTACAACTTGACAATAATTAACATTAACTATAGGGACCGAGGTGAATATAAGTGCATGGCAAAAAATCCGGGCGGTAACGCCGAAGGAAATGTGACTTTAACTGTGCGGGTAGGCGGAGATGGAGACGGTAGTATTTACGTTATGTCTTCGAGCAGTCCCCTCGCGTGGATTATTGGACTGAGTGTCGGTGCTTTTATCTTGCTCATCGTGATTTTTATCTTAATCTGCTATTGCTGCAGGCGTAATAATAGAGATAACAACATCATGTCAAAAAATAGAAGACTAAGTCAATCCAACGAATTCATCAGCTTGGACGGACATCCTAACGACATGGACAAGTCTCTCATTACTGAAGTTAATCCTATACTAAAACCTCCTCGACAGCATTCTGTTCCACAATCAATTAACAGCGGGGGAACCGAAGTCAGCGAGACGAAAAAAATGTTAATGGACAACGATTCTATGTATGGTAAGCAGTTTCGCTGTAATTATTATTAAATTTTATAACTCACATAATTTATGCAACGTCTTAAAAGCCTTCCCTTAGACTACACGATAAGTACATTTTAATGCGCCATTTTATAGGCACTTCATTAATTTATTAAGGAAAACTAGCATTAAATTTTGGCATGTGAATATTCATATTTAAAGCTGAAAATGAAACATTACGAATTTGTGTGACAATTTGGACCGACATATAACACCGTTTGAAATTTTTTTGATTGTCTTGTAAAGTTGTCAAAATTAGATAAAAGTCAAAAGTAGATAAATTCCTAATGGTACTAGTTATAAGTCGAAAGTATTTCCGATATATGTACTATTATGTAGATATAAGCCAACAACAGTTTCTCATCACGGCTGACTTCCAACATTTTTTGTCACGTATCATCTTCGTACTATCGAATCCAAATCAGTAATAAAAGATAAGGATAAATGGAATCCAGATAAGGCATTTGAAAAGATGAATGATATACATATTACAAAAGTTTCGACTATAAATTGTCATTGAAGACACCCTTCCTACTTTCACATCAGGGTTTTCCTAAAAACTTAGAAGACTGAGCAAAACTCTGAAGTTCAAAAGTTTCATCTTTTTAGGTGTGATATAGTGGAACTCAGAAGAAACTTTTGAACATTGGAAAGTCAAGATTTAGTGGTCTTGATGATATCACTTAATATCAAACTCTTTGAGAAAATCCAGATATAAAGGAATCCAGATGGGTAATGTGAGAAGTTGAATGATATGTTACAATACCTTGGACTGCATAATGCAGGGTCGTAACGAAGGTGACACTTGCAAGCGAAGAAAGGGGGTACTAATAAATTGGGTTGGGTTAAGTTGAAGTAAAAACAAAAAACGCATATTAATTAAATAATAAAATGTGTATTAATCAAACTAAATAATTTTACTGAAACAAATTATTCAATATAAAATTCCAAACTGTGTTATTCAATTCTGACCTCACTTCAAAGGAAGGAGAGATACAAAAGAGACTTAGAGAAAACGCAGTCAATCAAGTCTATTACGGTGGATCTTGGAAATTTTTCAATATTGGGTCTTGGTTATTGAAATATTTCAATAACTAATGATATGTCCAATTACGGTGCTCCTCTTGGAAATCACAAACAACCTTGGATGTTTTCAGATATTGGAATTTACATCGTGTGAAGTTGTTGCGTATCATGCATACCAACCTCCATCAATATTTAGAGAATTTAGTATTATCTGTTGTTATTACTACATATTTGTCATTTTCTGTCTGTATTTTTGGTCGCCGATTAGTGTAATTTTATTAATTAGAGTTTTTAATTAAGAAATGTGCACACAAAAAGTTACAGAAAAATGGCAAGCAATAAAAAAAGGACGACGAAAACACAATTTAAAATATTATTAGAAAATTTACAAAAGAACCCGATTTTAAGAACTGGGAGAATGGCTGGTCCTAAAGGGCTACAGGATTTAGACTTACTGTGGCAAATTTTAACAGATGCACTCAACTCTTGTGGCGATGGACCTGTTCGCTCTACAACAGAATGGAAAAAAGTAAGAAATATTAAAAAAATATGTATATGACGGCTTCAGGGGAAAAACCAACTAAGTCACAAATAATGATATTTGAGTTATGGGCCGTTTGAGGTTAAAATTTATTACAATTTTCTACTAAATTGATGTTAAGAACTCGCAGCTTGATAACATAAGACCATATCATGTTTTATATATTGTCTAAAAATATCAAACCCACAGGGTAGCGAATGTTCACATAATTCAAGATTAGAACAAACATTTATACATAAAACGAATATGGAAATTTACGAAGGCCAGAATTTTGGAATTGGGTCCATTATGTAAAAAATAAGGCCAGACAAATACATGTTTATCGATATTTAACAGGTGGAGGGAGTGCATCTTCTATAGTTTTAACTCATTTAGAAGAAAGACTAGAAGACTTCGAGTTTTTCTTCCTCTAATTAATGGAAATTTACTCAGGTGTACAAAATGTTTGTTCAAAATGTTTGTAACAACATTCACAGAATTGCTCACAGAAGCTTGGCACATAGGGAAGACACAATCTTGTCCAACAGCTTTCTGATAGCTTCCTTGTGCATAGAAATGCAAAGCACAAAGAATTATAAGATTCTCAGGCAATGCAATTTCATGACGGTTTCTAGCTGACAAGTACACACCAATCTCTTGAATAAGATAATGAGCCATTTCTCTTGAAAATCTATACAATGATCTAAAAACGCCTTCGGGAAGTTCTAAGGGATTAGAAACATCTCTAAGTGTCCTTCTCATAACAATAAAGTGTTGTCTAAAATACGTTTCGTGTAAAATTAAAAAAAAAAAACATTTCAAAATATTTATTACCGTTCTTCTTCATTTCTAAGCGCCCTAATTAATAAAACAAAGCCTAAATCCATTTTTACAATGCTGTCCTTGTTACTTACTGTGTGATAAAATTTTGACAATGTGCTTCAGAGTAGTTAAACGACTTCTTAAAATAACCAATATCCAATATTGTTTACTTTAAGATATGCTACCACCGTAATAGGGCAACTTGAATATTTTTCAATAATCTGAAAAATACCAAGGTTGTTTGCAAGATCAGATAACTAATGTTGCACTATAATTGACATTCACTGTTTTGTCTGTTATTTAAGAATAATCTGTAATTAACAGAGATCCAAGTTTCACCATAATAAACCTGAATGAAAGGAACTAAAGAAAAATAGTGGAAACTTGATTCGGTAAAATGTGTATAATAGATCACTTAAAATGGAAACGGAATAAAATAAAGGTGAAACTGGAAGTAACGGAGACAAAAAAATGGAATGCAGTAAGAGAAGGATAGATCGTGTAAAGAATAAGAACAATAAATTCAAAGTTACAGGGTCGACCAAAGATAGCAGAAAAAATAAACTAGTGAAGAGCAATATGGAATATAGGAATTCTAAATCAAGAAGGAATACTATAACTAACCACCAGGGAAGTGGAAAAAATGAAGCAATATTCAAAAAGTATATGTAAATGTATATGTATATGTAAAAGATGATAGGATAACAATGATAGTATGATATACACTGATATCAAGGATATAATCAAGGTAATACTAAACCTAAATGAAAACAAACTCGCAGGAATCCAATTTATATGCCTCAAAAGAAGTGGCTGAGCTTGAATTTAAACAAACATTTTAAGTCACAATGAATAATGAATACAAACAGTTTAGGTTGTGACATCTCGCGCCCGCACCATCAAACACAAGGCGGCCAAATAACTATTATAGCATAACTTGAAATTTGTTGCAAGTCGGTTTTGATTGGAATGGAATCCTCTAGCATTCTCTGAACAGCGGAGTTCTCAAACTACTCTTCTGCTGAATAGGTCCCGAAATAACTGTCCAGAGAATGATCAAGGATTGCAATGAATCCGGTTCCAAAGAAAATACTAATGGGTGATCTCAATGCTACAATTGGTTGTAACAACTGTGGATTTCAAAGAATAATGGGAGAAATAGTATTTTAGATGCTAAAAAAGAAAACCACATACCTTGTACATTTATGTGTTTTTGAGAAATATATAATGTGAACATTAGTAAAAGTTAGAACAGGGTGGGGCGCTAGTTAGCGTTTTGCCACAGGAGCTCAGCTTGTCTAGTTACGGCTCTGATAAAATGTCATTCAAGATGTCATTCCTTTCATTTGTGGTTTTTTTCTAAAAACTTAGGTGAAGTTAAGTGATGAGCAAGGACAGAAATTTCATGAAGACTTTGATCTTCTGAAATTCGAAAGTTGCATCTTTTTAGTTGAGATCTAATGGAACTCAAATGAGACTTTTGGACCGTGGAAGGTCAGAATTTGTTAGTCTTGCTGAAATCATCTAATATCAAGTTCTTTCAAAAAAATTCACATATGAAGGAGTTCAAATGGGACATCTGAGAAGATGAACGGTATACATATTGCAATAGTTTGGACTGCAAAGTGTTATTGAAGAGACCCTTCCTCCTTTGATTTGTGGGTTTTTCCTAAGCACTTAGGTGATGTTAAGTGATGAACAAGGAGAGAAATTTCATCAAAATTTTGATATTCTCAAGCTCGAAAGATTAATTTTTTTAGATGAAATGTAGAGAAAATTAGAGGAGACTTTTGAAACTTGGAAAACCAAGACTTGACTTGGCATTTAATATCAAGTTCTTTGAGAAAAGTTCAGATATGAACATCTGGGACATCTGAGTTGATGAATGAGGAGAGAAATTTCTTCAAAACTTTAATCTTCTGAAGTACTAAAGATTCATATTTTTAGGTGGGCGATAGTGGAACTAAGATAAGACTTTTAAACATCGGAAGGCCATGATTTGTTGAAAGCATTTAATATCAAGTTCTTTGAGAAAAATTCCAGAAAATTTTCCACAAAAACTGATACTTTCTTTCCTTTTGAAAAGAAACCAAAGAAACCACATCTTATTTTTGGATTAAATATAAAGTAGTGGTAACACGAAAATGGTACTTGAGAGAAGACTTTTGAGTTCAGATTGGAACCATCCTTACACAAAATTATAAGGGACACAAAATTCCAAAAACATTGTTGGTCAGTGTTTTCGTTCACGTAACAAGTAACATTAACTGAAGTATCAAATTAACCGAATCTTAATAAAAGTCTTTGTTTGCAGCTACAACAAATATTTAATTTAGTAAATCTTAACTTTAAGTTTGAAAATGGTTTTTTGTTTAACTTTGTTAAATTTTTTGCAGATGATGACTCAAGATCTCTAGAATTGGACTCCAGATACCCTCCAAAAACTTCAAATCACCGCATCGATTACCACGGCGAAGCCCATTACCCTCCAGATTTGCTCTCTTTCCCGCCTCATGCAATTCAGCAAGTTTCTCCTGCTGGAAGTTCCGCCTCAACAGTAGCAGATACGTCACGTCTTCCTGCCCACCACGGTCCACAGTCTCCACTTCACAGTCCAATGTACGACAATATGTACCGCACTTTACCTTACTCGAGGTCCCATTCGCCTTTTACGTCGCCGCATTCTGGCTTGCCCGTCCGAGTCCCTCGTCAAGGAGGCTACGTAACGATACCAAGGCGGCCACGCCAAAGCTGGAGTAGTGAACCTCCGCCGACTACTGAAACAGGAGAACCATTATATGACAATTTAGGACTCCGAACGACCGCCACCGGAAGTTCCGTGCTCTCTCTTAATCGAATAGGTGATAATACCTCGACACCTAAGGTTTCTACTCCGACCAAACCTATGTACCCACTGTCACCAAACTTGGTGTCACTGCCATGTGATCCAATCGCAGAACAAGAATCACCTCCCACTGTTGCCGCTACTCTACCTAGGAGTCTATCTGCACACCGAGCGTTAAGTCCAAATGCAGACCTGATGCGTGCTAATTGGACGCGAAGTCCAGAATTAATAGACTCGAGGAGAGAATCGACGGCGTCGTTATTACCAACACCCGATGGTAAAACCCCCAAGATACCACCACGTCCACCTCCAAAACCGAAAAAACGAGCATCCACAGGACCTCTGTTTGAAGACGAAGGAGAAGATGGAACAGAAGTGTGAGAATGGCTAAAACTAGTGCCTCGGGCACTGGTGGTGTGTTAACTTTGGTGCTAGTGGCATTGACCAAAAACTAGAGCTGTCACAGGGTTTTTCAAAAAAATGTAATTTAATAGATAATTTATCGTGTGCCTTAAAATACAATGTTTTACTAACACCTGCTTTAAAAAGTATCGAAGTACTGTATACCTCGGGCTTCCACAGACCGACCTACGCGTGTTATTTACTCTGATTTAATAAATTTTTAAAGAAGTACGCCGTATGTGTGATTTATTATACTGTTACTTTTAAAACTTAGAGTGCATCTCGTGTTTATGATTTAAGCGAAGTCTACATTATGAACGTTACAGTGCGAAATCAATATTAATCAAATTAATAGTAAGTGTGTGAACAATCGCGGATTGTACACTTGATCTCTCGTAAGTTGTGTTTAAAGAGAAACTATCCTTAAGAATCATGATTGATGGTACCCCAACAGTATTACTTAGATCGGCAAGGACCTCGTTCACGCTCCGTCTCTTTCTAATCTATCATCTTGCAAAAAAAATACAGAATTGTAGATGTATTAAGCTGTGATTTTCGAACAGTTATAAATCATATAGTTAAACCAAATGTGAACGATGCTTTCAGGAGCTTGCGTTACCGAAATGTATCATTATTTGTATTCATTAACGGTCCATTACTCGGAAAATAATAACTTCGACCTATACAGGAGGATAGGCGCAACCGTAAAAGCACCGTTCGTTTTTCAGCGTGAATTTATAGTTAATCGCTTTTTGGTGTTCATACATTTTTCGCGTAACAAAAGGAATTATCTGATTTTCTCAAATGTTTACTTCAGCTGAAACAGAATTGCTTTGTGATTATTATCGTTACGATGAACTGTATCTATATCAAATTGTATATAACTTGATATTTTCTAAAAAAAATGACTGTATAAATATCTTATATATAATATTAAGCTAGGTATTAAATGTATTTCATTATAATTGTAATTATATAATTTATCCTAAAAGATTTTACTGAATAAAGTGAATCATTTTATTGTATATAGACTATTCACTTACACGAATATTTTCCAAAAAATACTGGATATTATATTTTTGAGTCAGTCCTTCAGTATGTATTTCCTTATCTGAAGACTTCTCTCACCATTGAAACAGCCTTTCTTCACTAGCTTTCAGAAATAGTAAAATTATTATCATTATTAGTACTTTCAGGATTTCTGAAAAGACAACAAATTTGGAAATATTTTGGCTTAATACAACCGCAAAAAAATACAAATAGGTAATTGTAAGTTTAAAAAGAGTTCACTTTCCTTTTGACTTTCTGTTACGATAAAAGTGATTTGAAAAATTTAAGACTGATATTTGACTCCAAACCTTGTCACCGCAATTTTTTAATAAAAAAAAGTTCTTTAAAATCAATTTTGGGTATACAGCTTTAATTAATTTTCTGAACATTTTCGTCATAAAATTTGAAAATTACATTAGTGCAAAATGTGACTTAAATTATTGTATTTAATTAGATCTACGCAGCCGCATCACATTAGATTGACAGCGTCGAAATTGCAAGTGTCATTACTGATTATTTCGAACTTGAATAATAAGGCAATTTTTATGGTAAATAATTAATTAATTATAGATAAAGTTCAGTACAAAACTCGAGTTGTAAAGCACTTGTGAAATTACTTGCACTCGCCGCTGCGCGGCTCATGAACGACTTTTCCACCGTGCATAATATGCTATTTACAACTCTCGTTATGTAATATACTATTACATTTTGCCACAGCAAGATCACAGATCATACCTCTCTACTTCTCTAGATAAATAAGTAGCATAGATGAAATGGGGACATTTCATCTTTGTTTATTAGAATCTAGCCTATTTCATCAATAGTCCTTCCCCCCGTCGCTAGAGGGCACGGAGAGTGTTGTCACATTCATAGGTCACTAAAAGATAACTTTAAGTTAATTTGTTTTATATAAAATTTAAAAACGCCTTTAGAACTCGATATGTTCACTGAAAAATATGAATTTTTTATGACATTTCTCCTATATTGCTGTACCTTACCAAAGTTAACATGATTAAGAAGCTTATGACACATGCTCAGTCACATATTACACGATTGTATCATATTATCCGGAATCGCTTCTCAATGGTATAAGTAACGATTCTATTTGTTATTGTCGTCTAACGATTATTTATAATCCTTGCTTAAAACGTGCAGTACGGTGGCGTGCAAAAAAATCGCGTACAACCAATTTTTGTTGTATTAAGTCCAAATTAATTCTAAAGTTGTAGCATCACAATGCCAAATCACGTGCTTTCTGAATGAGAGAAAGGTTTCGCAATCGCAAAATTAGAAAATAGTTGGTCGTTACTTTTATTTCTGTTCTAATATTTTATAATCTTGCTGGTCTTAAAATATAAGCAAACAATCTGACTTTTGGTTAAATGTCATTAGTGCCAAAATTGAGGTAAAAGCCTGTTCTACAAAACTATGTACTACTTGATTAAAAATCGTGCGAAATTTTAAGGCCCCGATAGTACCTCTAAACACGTTTCTATAATAACTCAAACGATTGCTAATCAATTCGTTCAATTATTTAAAAAAAATATTTAAATAAAAAAATCCCCTGAGGATAGACAACTTAAGTCACTCCAGTAACTTAAATGAGTGGAACCAAAAGAGGAACTCGCACAGTTATTATTTTATTTTTATATCTTTCTTCAAATTTAAAAATTGTAATTTTTTGCTTGTTCTTTAACTTTATCATCGACCTCTTTTTGCGAATGAGTATTTCAATATTCAAATATTCCTGTTGTGGATGATTTGATAGTTACGAAAAGAAGACCCTTCGCGTAGACCACCATAAAAAATAGAAAAGCCCAGAAAGGGAATGCTATAAAGTGGTCATCTGTTACTGAGTCCTCGAACTACTCTATTAGGAAGGAAACCATCTTAGGTACTGTCTGGATTTTTGACTTAAACGCCGATTTATGGTCTCTATTTAAAGCGTGTTTTTATAATACATTCCTTTACGACGAATCATGTGTTTGATTCACTTGTACAGTTCCTTAAGCCCCTAAGAGCCTCTCTCCGATTTCTTAATAAAAGACCAGGTAACTAGAATAAGCGTTAATATTATTTTTTTTATTATAAAACGACGAAAGAGGAGAAATTATGAAAAGCCTAATTTTTTTTTAATCTGCCTAAAAGTGCGCCTATTTCTTAGACATTAACTGTTATGTTACTTTTTACTTCTTTTTACAGGGTAATTAACTTGCTTTCATGTTTAATCCTGAACCTTTTGATGTAAGGGGTTTTTGAAGAGTTGAGATTGTAGGTTCCCTTTTCCACACCTCCTTCATTACTTTTCTAACTTCTGCCAGTTGATTTACCCAGTGGCACACTCAGAAATTTGTCTTGTAGGGGGGTTAAAAATAACAAGTGTAAAAATATACAAGGATATTTTAAATAATAAAGAACGAGGGGGATGCAGTCAGAATAGGTTAAATAAAACTTCTTTATGTCCAGCTTTCGGGAATGATTATTCCCTGCATCAGGACGAAGTAGTGAAGTTACATGTAGGACGAAAGCATGTCTAACAAATGGAAGAAGATCAATCCAGAAAATTTGTCAAAATAAACATTCGTTAAAATAAGCCAGTTGTGATTCTACATTGTACGATGTATTTTATTTCTAATTTTAGTTTTACCTTCAATTTTCTTCAAGAACCTCATTTTTATGTTATTAAGTCTGCTCAGCTGCCTTTTCGTTAGTATCCATGATTCACTTGAGTAAGACAATGTTAGTTTTAGATTATTTTTAATTGCGTTTTTCGATTTTCGATTGCCACAATTCTATCGTTCTATCTATGTTCTTACTTGCTCCAACGTCTCTCTGAGCACTTTTATTTTATGTTTCTTTTCTGTTTGTCCTACTAACATTGTTTTTTTTTTTGTTTTTCTTTGTTTATTTTAATGTTCTTCTTCTTAAATTCTATATTATATACTATAACATTATCATCCGTTTCTCCTACTCATATTATCATCATATTATCTGCAAAACACAGTTCTGTCACATTAACTTTTTCCAGTATCCAGAATCCGGTAGTGTATTTCCTTTAATTTGTTGTTCTGCAGTTTTTAACTTCATCCAATACTAAGTTAAATAAGAGTGGGCTTAAATAAACCTCCGTTTCAAATCCATCTGACTAGTAAATTACCATCAAAGTGCTCCATATGTCTTCTCTTTTCATGTCATATCGAACGCCTTCTCCCTATCAATAATGCGCCGTTTTTCACAGATTTCTCAATTATCTGTAATATTGTAAATATATGGTCCTATATACCTCTATTTCTCCTGAAGCTACATTGCGTTTTCTCCATAGTTTAGTTTCTTCTAATCTAGCCCTGAATTTAGTTTCCAAAATCGTTGCATACAACTTCCCTTTAAAATATTTACACGCTTTGCTCCCTGCTCTCTTATAAATTGGAGATATTAGTCCTATCTGCCAGTCTTTTGGATCAACCTTCTCTCGTGTTGCCTGGTTAATCATGTGTAATAGTTTTTATTTGTTTCTTTATTTATCATCCGGGTGCTTTACCAATTTCATTGTCTTTATTCCTCATTGTTCTTCTTCTGGTACCTTGTCTCCTTGATCTATTATATTTTTATCTTCATTTTCATTTTTTTTTTCTTCTCGTTTACTTTCCTCTAATAAATCTTCAAAATATTCTGCCCGTCTTTCCATTATTTCCTCTTCTTCCGTGACTAAATTTCCGTCTTTATCTTTTGTGTTATTTGTGGTTTTGTGTTTGTTCATTCTTTTTAGAGTTCCATAAAAAAGTGTTTTGGTTTTCATTGTTATAATTATTACACACTTTAATTAGATTCAAGAACCTACTATGGATTCAATTAAATACACAAATAAAACAAAAACAGGCGAATATCGGCAATTAACTAAAAAATTAACACTAAATATTTCACAATTTCTTACTTTCTCTGTTAAGCATGATTATACTCTACGCAGTCTTTCCTCATAAACTATTTCAATCCATAGTCCGAGAAAATACAAATGAAAAGTTAACCTATGCATCATTAAATAGAAATACAATTTGGAATAATTTTGGAATAATATGAACCAAAGACGAATATTGAGAGCATTTTTGACTAAAGGAGGATTATGTATGAATTTAAAAAGATAAAAACGTGGAATATAACGCAGAAGTGACGCAGGTAAGTAAACAGTTAATGATAGAACTTTTGATGAAAAATTTGATATCCAAATTCATTCAACCAGCAAAATACCTATCGAACTATTGCAAAATAGAAGGGCTCCAATGTATTATTATGGGCGACAAAACAAAATGGTAACGTAAGTTTTCATTTTTCATTTCTTTCACGTCTAAAATCTGACAATCTCCAGTCATGCCGATTGATTGAGTTATTTTATTTTAATTAACTGCTTTCACAATTTATTTAATTTAACCAAATAAATACGTAAAACAAATTCGTTACAATATTTAATTTACGAGAAGTAAGTAAACATTATAATATTTAATCAATTAATGCTAACATTTAAATGGTATTTATAACCAATTCGTCCATACTAAATACTGTTGCAAAATTAAATTGGCACGAATGATCTAATTATTTGTATGCACATGTTTATTTGCTTTTGCGTATGTGTTATAGTTACTGCAGTGCAAATAAATCACAGTTCATTGATCTTTCATAAAACCTACGACTACGACATCCAGATAAAACAAACACGACAAACCTAATTTTTGTTACGATCGCAGAACAAACATCTTAAAGTAAAGACCGTTTTTGACTACCCTATTTCTTGTATAAGATTTTGTTCGATTTCTACAATTAATATTTGGATAAGAAATTATACTATAAAGTTTAAATTGTTCGAGGAATTGAAAAAAATCTTGTACATGAAATAGGGTAGTGTAAAAAGATCTTAAAAATCAAAACGGGAAATCTAAATCACCCTGATTTGTTCCTTTATTTAATGTTAACTTCACTAAAGGACTTCCCTCTGCTTCTTATAGTCGACTAGCGACAAAATTTCTTACTTTCATATTTATCTAACAGTCGCAGAGTTTGCATCGATGCCGAAATTACTCAAGGAGTTCTACAGGGTTCCATCCTGGACCCCATTCTATTCTTGATATATGTCAATGATCTGAAAACTCATTTTGGAATAAATTCAGTAGGTACTTACATCAATTTGCGAGTGATACCTCATGTTTGATCAGTCAATCAACCATTAACAAACTATCCTCAATGGATACTGATCTTATACTGGCACGGTTAACAAAATGACCGTTGGGTGTATTTAAATTCCTTGTTCTTAAACTTACAAAAAACTACTATTATAAGCTTCAAAAGTAAACTTTCCTAAGTTTTTACATATTTTCTGTTTTCTGCTATTGATCTTACGGTACATTGTCTTGGGAATCGTCTCTTTATTATCACAAGGCATTTATAATGCGAAAATAAATTATTAGGTGTATGTTTAAGTTACCATCACGAACCTCATTTAAAAACTGAGATATATGTATACTGGTGCTTAAAAATATTCGGACGACCGGCGTGACCGCCTGGCACTGTGGAAGTTTACCACAAAGCTCATATTCGAACGATTTTATTGCTTTTCATTCGGATATTTTTAAGCACCAGTGTACATGCTACCACTTCCTTGCTTGTATATCTGCATTACTATCTTTTTAAAAGAAATTGCCATATGTTTTCGACAATGACTGCTAGAAATGCTAATGACGCAGCAATACCTAAGCACTTTTGAACAAGGCCTTAAGTACAAAATGATTTTAGCTTTACTTGTACCGGATGTCCCAACGGTGTGTATTTCTTCTGTGGTGCCTATAAGAATAACAAGTAGAGAAAAAAAGATTAAGAAAATTATACTAGACATCACGCGGCACATTTTAAAATTATTTACAACTATACAGGGTGTTCCAGAAAGTGTTAGTGCATACAAGGCGATATTTTTAATGGAACACCCTGTATATTCTTATAAATTTGGATGCCCCGCGAAGAGATGATTACAATGATATAAAGATATATTAATTTCGCTCAGCTATTTTCGTAAGAAAAAATTCTTTCTTCTAAAATTCCTTAAAAATTTACAAATTTTGAACTTATGTTGCTGACTACGGAGATGACACAGACTTACGAAAATATAACAAAATATTCTTAGGACTTTGGGCTTTTTGAAAATATGAAAAAAGTTAAAATATCTTTTAGCATTATACAGGGCAAACAGTACTTGCGAAGCACTCAGTATCTCATTTTTTTTAATGGAACGACCTATTTTTTATTTCAGAAATGGGTAGTTCTTAAACTTAGCTTTCTACTGATACCAGATTATGTACCTATATTTCTAGCATTTTTTTATTAGAAACTTATTTTTACTACTATTTGAACAATTTAGCCTTCCATTTATAATTTTTGTATAGTAAATGAGCAAAAAGTAAATCCCAGAGTGTATTTATATCACACTTGAAGAAACGCCCAGGTCTACACATTTAACTTTTTACAATATTCACATTGATACGAGAAAAACAGGTAAATATGTGGAAAAAAATTTTTTATCGTAGTCATGATTTCATATTTGAGATCTTATAATAATTCTGAATAACTTTTTTAAATAATATTTCCGCGTATCTTGAAAAGTAAAGGTACTTTACTCTTATGTCCACTTCAAATATTTTTATTTCCTCGGTATGTGACCAGTGGTATTCGAATTTTCATATCTGCATTTTGAGTTTGGGAAGCTCTAGGAACTTTCAAATTTATGGTTATCATTTATTTCCAAAAATAAAAGGTTAAAACCATAAAAATTCTAATGGTAGTAAAAACAATATTTCTAGTTAAACAAATGTTAGAAATAAAGGTATATAACCTGACATCAGTAAAAAGCTAAGCTTAAGTACTATCTATTTCTGGAATAAAAAATAGGTCACTCCATTTAAAAAAAATGAGATACTTAGTGCTTCGCAAGTACTGTTTGCCCTGTATAATGCTAAAAGATATTTTAACTTTTTTCATATTTTCATAAAGTCCAAAGTCTTAAGAATTTTGTTATATTTTCGTAAGTCTGTGTCATCTCCATAGTTAGCAACATAAGTTCAAAATTTGTAAATTTTTAAGGAATTTTCAAAGAAAAAAATTTTTTTTTACGAAAATAACTGAGTAAAACCAATATATATTTATATTGTTGTAATCAGCTCTCCACGGAATATCTAAATTTGTAAAAGTATACGTGGTGTTCCATTTAAAAAAATTCTCTCTCTATGCACCACCATTTTTTGGAACACGCTGTATAGTTAAAAATAATTTTAAAATGTGCCGCGTGATGTTGGTATAACTTTCTTAATCTCTTTCTTTCTACTTGTTATTTCTATAGGCTCCACACAAGAAATATACACCGTTGGGACACCCGGTACATCTGAAACTTATTGAAAGCCGAAACTTTTTTATCAAAGAAATAAAATTAACACATTGTTTCTTTAGCTTTAAAGAATATACAGTATGAGGAAAAAGTAACGAAACATGGCTGTAATATTTTTGTTATTGGGTATAAAAAAAAATTTCAAATGAAACTTGGAAGGTAAAATGTGCTCCTTATATTAGTTAACTTTAATTTATATTACGATATCATGTCCCAATTTTTAAAATAGCAACCTATATTTTTTTTCTCATCTTGTTGAAATTAGCAAGTTCTTTTACCTCTGACGTAATCAAATTTTAAGTAGATACCTTAAGCAAATTTTCGAGAAAACCGTTCAAGAACATGTACTTCATTGGTCACCTTAGATAATTGCTTCCAATTGAGATATTTAACCGATACAAAAATGATATTTAGGTCCAATTTCATAATGCAACTTTAAATCATTTCAATATTTAATATATTTTTTAAGTCTTGCCTTAAGGTTGAACTGTAATTTTGTAATTGGGCCTTAATGGCACTAGAGAGTGTGATGTATTACACGGAAAGGGGAGAAAAGCAGAAATTTTTATGATGGTAGGATTAGGAGATCGACAAAGGACTTATACTCTTTTTAGCGGAAACTATCCCAATCAGACTCCATCGCCACGGTCTACTCGTTTGGTTACATCTAAAACTGCTACTAGTTGAGATACGGCATTAGACGTTTTATTGTCAATTGGGGAAAATTTTCAAGTTTGTATAAGACAACTTACGCTTCACCATAATATTGATCAAAAGTCTGTTAGAAATTTACTCAAAAAAGAAAATTCTGACAAAATTTGGAAAATGACCATAATAATGCCTGCTATAAATTTGCTTTAAAAAGAAGAATTTCATCAATGGATCCGTCAACAGACATAATCATCGATACTGGTCGCGCAATAATTCTCATTGATGGAAAAAGCGCATACATAACAACCTGAGAAATTAAATGTCTGGATAGGAATTATTGGTCACCATTTCCTTGGACCATTCTTCTTAGCTGGTAGTTTACATTCTAATAGGTACCTCGAGTTCTTAACAAATGAAGTAGTACAGTCGTGTTGAGTTCTTTTGCCAGAAGGCTTAAACAACGTTTGGCTTCAGCAAGGTAGTACTCCCGCACCTTATGCATACTGTTTTTCATCGCAGGTGGATAGGGTGAAGAGGCGAGATAAAATGGCCTGCACGCTCACCACGCACCTCAAAAGCATGGTCTACGAAAATCAACCAAATAATTTAGAAGATTTAAAAGTTGGAATTAAAGCAGAAGTGGAAAGTATCATCAGAATAAGTACTAAGAAATTTTCAGGATAAATTGGGACATGATTTGGTAGCAGGGAAATGTTTGAACATTTATTAAATTGTGTGATATTCCTTTTTCTTTCAAGAGAATAACAATTTATTGAAATTAAAAGTTAATATATTTTTTTTAGACAATTGCGTATGCGATCTAGCAAAATTTTATGCCATCAAATGCACTATACACGGCTATTTACGAAACATAAAAAAATCATAGTTAGCTATTTAAAAATTGAAGTTGAATGTTGTAGCGCTTAGACATGATGACGTAAGATAAATTAAAGTTAATAGACATGAAGAGCATACCGACGCTATGCAATGAAAACCTCGTAACTCCCTCGATCCATGAAGGAGACCACAGTGAAAACTTCGGAACTCTAAATTCAAAGAGAAAATTGAAAATGCGTAAATATGTTGCAAACATTAATAACCAAGCTTAGACTTTGTAGAAAAATCCGAAGCAACATACATTCCATACATATTTTTAAATCAGTTAATTGTTAATTCTGTAAAATATAAAGGTTTTCATTGCTTAGCATCGATGTCTTACCTAGCAACTTATCGGATTTTTTTTTTCTAAAGTCGATAATAAAAAATTTATGAGCATGTTTCGTTACTTTTTCCTCTCCCTGTACATATAATACAAAACTAAATGCTTGGTCTACAATTAACCACTTTATATTTTGCTAATATTACGTCAAAGTCTTTTACATTTTGTTTGTGTAATTAATATTCTGATATTATCGGCGTTTTTGTGGGCTTCGCCGTTGTGCTTTCTCTATTTTGACAAAATTGTTTCTGTAGGGAATATCGATTAATTTTTATTTGGTAGTAATAAACTTGTCTTGATTTTAATAATAAGTAAAAGCCGGATATAGTTACGTAAAAAAAGCTCGCGTCATAATAAAAAGGAAATAGAAGGGGCTTAAGAATTCATTTTCTAAGGAACTTTTATGTTGGTTTTATTTTCTAATTTTAAGATGAATTATCGTAAGCCAAAGAAGAATTTAGTTTATATCTAAATTTTTGGTGTTACTGTTTTGCTGAAGATTGCAATTTATCAGAGTTTCTACAGATCGAAGAATTTTTTTTTATTTCATTCTTTAATCAGAGAGAAATTAAAAAATAACAAAGTTAAAAAAGTAATTCAAAAAAATGTACATCATATGAAATACTTATACAGATGTCTTTAAAACGCATTGACATGGCTTAAGCACAAATTCCTAGATTCAAAGTAAAACGCTTTAGCTCATTTAGCTCTATAAAAAAGACCTTCGTGAAACCAATCTTCAAGACTATACCTACGAGTTGAAGTAATTTATTTTAAATATATAAACAGTTCGGTATTGAATGCACATTTGTTATTTATAGCTAACCAAAATTCGATTTTAGAATTTCAAAACGTAGTCAACCCTATATAAATATTTATCTGAAGCAAGTGGATCCGGCTTTGAATTATGGTCATTTTGTCCACTCGAGCGATCGGCAAATACTTCACAATAAATCCTTTCCCGATTTTTACGTGAATTTGCACAAAGGCCGGGATATAACTACATAAGCGCATGCATCGACGGACCTGGAACAAAGCATTCGCCAAACCTATTCAAATGAGATTTTCAATAAAGAGATTACAATATCCTAATTGCAAGAGGATTTAAAGGCATTTCGGCGAAGTTGCACCTTGGAACTTACAGTGGTCCTTGCATTTAACACTACAGTATTAGTTTTAAGCTTGCTAAAAACGACTGTATTTTATTGTTCAGTTAGAATTATACAAAATGATGAACATTACAGACCGGTTCCCAATTTGAGGGTTTTTAGAAAAAGTATAAACCAGTTCATGTATAAAGCGAATCCAAAATTTTTAAAACGTTGTCTCAAAATAAAATTGCTTTAGAAGGAACAGAAATACAATAAAAATAAGAAATGGTCGCTTATTATTACTATTATTTTTAATTTGAGCAACCACCACAGATAAAAAAAAATTATGGAAAACTAGAACTACGCTTAGGTTCTTTTTGAAAGCACGGAAGTTTGTTATGGAATTAAACATCATAACGAGCAAACTTAATAAAATTGTGATACACCGTAATAATACGTGAGTTAAGAAACATAATTGAGAAAAGCATATGAATACCTGTACACATGTTAGAAACTAACGTGAAGTTGTAATAATAAGCTTAATTATAAGTTAACTCATTAGCAAGTGCATAATTACTTACAGCCGTAATTTAATGCTTTGAAATCTAAAACCGCACTTAAAACCGCATAAACGAAAAATACCCTTATAAAGAACTTGGAAGTAGAAATAATTTACGCCTCCCTTCTCGTCAAATTATACCATTAAAATGGGAATCGAAAGAGGCCTTTCAACATTTCATCGTTCGGGGCGCACTAATTCACGCCCGGATGCAAAGATAAATGTAGCTTTTTAATATCCAAATTTGGGGATCATAATGCTATTGATTACTTGCGAACGGGCGCGCTTTATTAATGGCATCGCAATTTTCTTTAAAAGCGAATTTCATTGCAGGAAGGGACCATCCGGTGGCAATGAACGGCTACTAAAACGACTTCAGTGTAATTTAATTACGTCAAGTGCTGAATGAAACTTCAAAGGGATAAATTTTTTTTACGGAGAGTTAATATTCATTAGGAATTTATTATGTTTCCCAGATAAATAAATTCAAAACGAGTTAAATATTATCCTAATTGAATTATTAATTAATCCGTCATTTAAATTTTATTCCTAATCTGTTTAATTTTTTATTACAGGAAAAATTATAAAAACTTTATTTAATTTTGCTTTTTTGGGTACCCCGAAATCTATATTTTAATTCTCTCAGCAATAATTCCTCACATTATTGGAAGAAAAAAAGGAACCTTTTGGTAATCTTTGAACACCATTTTAAGTCAACTTAAGTTTACTTTGACTCTTACTAACAGGAGCTCTGTTAATTAATTACTAAAGTTAAATTGAAAACACAATTTGCTTAGGATAGACATTTTTGCTAAATACATAAATATTTTAAACAATTTAAGTAGCGATTTCTTGCAATCGCTTTTTGACATAACATCGCAGTAGGATTGACAAATTGACGCTAGTTCGTCAAAGCTTTGACAGCAAGCATGGCCGCCTCGCATGGGATGACTTAGGGTAAAACACCCTTTAAGAGCACGTTTACCAATATCTCTTTATCGTTTCCATTAAATAAATTCTACACATTATAATTATTTCTATATCGTTTAAAGAATATCAATTTTACGTTCTTCGCCTTCAGTTTCGTTAAAGACACTTAAATTTCTTTGCAATTAAAAAAAAATCTTAATCTTATGCAAAAATCTAATTATTGGCACTCTGAGACCATTGATTGGCACTCAGTCGTCTATTTATTGGCACGCAGTGAAATATAATGAGGGAAAGTAGACAACGAAGTCAACTAGGTAAGTCCACAGGTAAAAATCTGGAGTTCCCTCGCGTCTGGTGTTTCCTCACGTCCATCCGTTTTTGGTGTTAAAATAAACGGAGTTAGGACGTTTAATTTTAGAAAGTGTTAACGTGGTCTACAAAAGTAGCATTTTAATCCTTGCGGTAGTTATTTCTATATATGTATTATAACTGTGAGCAAATAAAAATCAGATTAGAGCAGGCGGTGCAAAGAAAATGTATGTCTGTTATTAAATAAAAAGTCAATAAATTTGACAGTCCATGAATGTATTACATTAATTAATTCAGTTAGGCCCAGTATTTCATTAGGAGCTTAACTTTAAGCTTCGTTTTATTTCTACGGAAACAATTGTCTTTACAATTATTACTATGGGAATAAAACGAAGCTTAAAGTTAAACTCTGAATGAAATACTGGGCCTTAATCACAGACATACATTTTCTTTGCACCGCCTGCTCTAATCTGATTTTTATTTGCTCACTTTTTATATATATTGTTAGGAATTTAAAGTTTTTTTTTACGTTTCTGCGGAGTTGTTATCGGTCCAGAGGAAAACAACGCGTGATTCATCTACGGTTACATAAGGATGAAATAACTTCGGCACGGGTTGACACCGAGGACGACAGATCATTTTTGACCGTGTTAAAAAAATCAAGTCGCTACAAAAAATTATTATTATTTGTCAAATTAAAGTAATTAAAGAGAAAAATAATTGTTCGTGGTAAAAAGTGATTTGTGTTTAATTCTTTCTAATATCAGAAGCGGGATAGTGCCTACAACCTATAAGTGGGTTCCTGTTGTGTGATTTAAATTTGGAATTTACTTCTCGCTTGGGAAAATGGCTTCCGTTGAAGACGACTCTGCTAAAACAATATTAGTGGAATTGGTTAAGGTTTTGCAGTCGCAAAGATCTAGCGAACAAGTAGATTTACCATACTTTAGACCTGAAATTAACGAATCCAATAAGTGGGTGAGTCATATTGAAAGTATTAAGAATGAAATGGCATGGTCTGATGTAATGACACTGGCTAAAATTGGCCGATTTATGTTAAACGACGCGAAAAAATGGTACGAGCGTTGGAATCCGGAAAGCAGAGACTGGTCTACTTTTCGTAGCGAATTTGTTCAAGCATTTCCGCCAAAAAGAAATCTTGGACGGCTGCTGGACGAAGCGGTAAAATTTAATAGTACTTCTGTCAACACTTATGAAACATATGTTCATGAAAAACCGGCTATGTTAAAAAACTTACGAGCAAATTGGAGTGAAAATGATTTAGTTGAGTTAATTATTCATGGAATTTGTGAACTTGAAGTACGCAATGCTGCAATAAATACAAATTGCCAAACTATTCCCGAGCTGTTAGTATTTTTATCATCTTTTGTTAAACCATTGCGCAATAATGAGGACCAACATAGAATTACTGGAGAATCTACTTTCTTCAAGAGAAAACATCCAAGTGTGGACAAACAAACAGGTGGATCCGGAAATTCTGCGAAGAAATGTTTCCAATGTGGCAAAATGGGACATATTAAGGCAAACTGTCATGTTAAAAGGACAAAATTATCTTTCGAGACTAAGAATATTTCTCGTGATCGAGGTGAAGCGTCAGTATCTGCTCACAGTCCAAATGATATTTGCACTTTTTGTGCCAAGCGAGGTCACAATAGTTCTAACTGTTTTACTAAAGCCGCCATTGATAAACGTCGGAGTATTAATTTATGTTCTGCAGGGAAACCTACCGGTGTTACTGAGGTTTTCATAGACGGCTATCAATTTTGGGCATTGATTGACACTGGTGCCGATTTGTCTTTGATGTCGGAAAAATTTTTAAACTTGTTTAAAAATAAGATTCGCTCTTGTGATATTACTTTGAAAGGAATTTCCAACGTTACCATCGACGTATCAAGAATATTTACCGGTTACACCAAAGTTACAGAGGTCGATATCCCTATTACATATGTTTTTGTTCCCGAAAAATGCCTTGATTATGATGTTTTGATTGGCCGTGATATTTTTGAAGATCAGAGATTGATGACAATAACAGATCACCAAGGTTCCCGTGTTGTACGTTGTGAATTACCCGGAATAAATCGCATCTCTGAAGAATTCGATTCTGTGACCTTTGAACTCGATATTCCTCCAGAATTCCGAGATTCAGTGGAAAGGGTTCTTGGTGATTTCAGAGGCATGAAGTGGTAATAAAGTGGGCGCAGTTAATAATGTCAGCTTGAAAATTCGTTTAGAAAAGGATATCATCGTCAATCGTTCACCTTACCGATTGGCTGCCAACGAATTGTGAAATTACAGACGATTTATTGGCTAACAACATTATCCGACCGAGTGAATCGCCATTTGCAAGTCCTATACTGCTCGTGAAGAAGAAAGATGGCTCATTTCGGATGTGCGTCGACTTTCGTGAACTCAATCGCGCTACTATTAAAGACAGATATCCTTTGCCCCTGATCGAGGACCAATTAGACAGACTAGGAAAAGGGAGGTTTTTTACATCCCTGAACATGGCATCCGGGTTTCACCAAATACCGATCCGCGAGGACTCAATCTACAAAGCAGCATTTGTGACACCTGATGATCATTTTGAGTATCTGAGAATACCCTTCGGTCTCGCCAATGCACCTGCCGTTTTTCAGAGAGCCATAAATTTGGCCCTTGGCAAGCTAAAGGATACGATTGCCTTGGTTTATTTAGACGACATTTTGATTCCCAGCTCTACTGTAGAAGAAGGCCTTGTTAATCTTCGTCGTGTTTTGGAAGCTCTAAGTTCCGCTGGATTTTCTCTAAACGTTCGAAAATGTCATTTTCTTCAATCTTCTCTGGAATATCTTGGAAGAGAAATCTCTAACGAAGGCATAAGACCAGGAAAAGCGAAAATCCAAGCATTAATTGACTCCCCTGTTCCTGAAAATGTGAAACAAGTTCGACAATTCATGGGACTAGCAGGCTATTTTCGGAAATTTGTTCCAGAATTTGCTAGCCGAACAGCCAGCATTACTCGATTAACGAAACAAAATGTATCGTTTAAGTGGGAAAATGAGCAGGAGACTGCCAGACGTTATGTTATTGATCATTTAACTTCAAACTACTGGTGGTTTATAATCCAGAACTGCCAACAGAATTGCACACTGATGCTAGCAGCATAGGCTACGGTGCTATTTTGATTCAGAAATATGAGGTACAACCAAAAGTAGTAGCGTACTTTAGTAAGAGAACGAGCGAATATGAAGCGAAGTATCACTCTTATGAACTCGAGACTCTGGCAATAGTGCAAGCCCTGAAACATTTCCGTACTTATTTGCTTGGCATCGAATTTACAATTGTCACTGACTGTAATGCCATCAAGGCAACAGCTACCAAAAAGGATCTCTTGCCTAGAATAGCCCGTTGGTGGGTTTATCTGCAAGATTTTAACTTTGAAATAGTCTATCGGAAGGGAAGTAGCCTCCCTCATGTTGACTATTTGAGTAGGAATCCATCGAATACGATTCGGCGAGTTACTCATCATAATTGGGCGTACATGGAGCAAAAGGGTAACGAAGAAGTTCAGAATTTGTTGGAACAGCTTAGAGGTGGAAAACTTGATGCCAACCAGTATTTGGAAAAAGATGGAATGTTATATCGCAAGCACGCCAATGCAGATGGTACTATGAATTTGCAATGGTTTGTTCCCAGGCAAAGCCGTTTAGGTTTGCTTCGCATTTTTCATGATGAACAGTGCCATGTCGGTTACGAAAAGACTTACGAGTCCATTGCTGAACATTTCTGGTTTCCTCGAATGAGACAGTTCGTCAAATGTTATATTAAGCATTGCGTAATTTGTGCTGTGAAAAAGACCAGGACAGGACCATTACAGGGATATGTGAACCCAATGGAGAAACCAAAAGAACCATTTCACACTTTGCACATGGATTGCTTAGGACCATTGCCTGTATCGTCGGAAGGTTATAAACACATTCTTGTAATAGTTGACGCTTTCACGAAATATTGCGTTTTATTGGCCATGAAGACAGTTACTACTGCTGAAACCCGTGACAAACTACAAAATGTTCTTGCTCTGTTTGGTACTCCGAAAAGAATTATAATGGATGCTGGTACATCGTTCAAGAACACAACTTTTCCAAAGTACTTGGAAGAATGGAAAATTGAACACCATTATGTCACCCCTGATATTCATAGAGGAAATGGACAAGCAGAGAGATACATGAGAACAGTCAGAAATCTCTTGAGAATTGAGACCCAAATTAAGTCAGAATGGCCGAGCGGACTATGGAAGATTCAGTTAGTTCTTAATACGACACTCCAAAAGAGTACAAATTCGACACCACTACAGCTCCTCTTGGGAATACAGAGTTCAATCCCACTGATTCAAGCTGTATTAAGAAACGTTTCAAAGGATTTAACACCCATTCGTAATAGAAAATTGGACAGACAACGAGTAGCTGAAAAGCTTTCTTCAACATCCGACTTGAAAAGCATTAATAGCAAGCGAAGAGACAATGTCCAATATTCAGTAGGAGACTTTGTTTTAATGCATCGGGACTCGCAGATGCATATTAGCAAAAGCGATTATGAGTTTTTAGGTCCGTACGAAGTAGTAAAGTGTTTGGAGAATGGTCGTTACGAAATAAAGAAAGTTGGTACAAAAGGGCTTGGCCTTTGCAGTGGTCATTGACGTGCGACATGAAGGAGGTCTTAGAGTTCTTGGAAACTGAGGATGATTAAATTGAAGGTTAGTTAATTGGTCTCTGTCCCGATAGTGGCAGAGCCAAGTGGTGGCTGCGGTCTCCACGGATTTATTTTATGACAATTGGTCTCTGTCCCGATAGTGGTAGAGCCAAGTGGTGGCTGCGGTCTCCACGGATTTATTTTATGACAATTGGTCTCTGTCCCGATAGTGGTAGAGCCAAGTGGTGGCTGCGGTCTCCACGGATTTATTTTATGACAATTGGTCTCTGTCCCGATAGTGGTAGAGCCAAGTGGTGGCTGCGGTCTCCACGGATTTATTTTGTGACAATTGGTCTCTTCCCGGAAGAGGTAGAGCCAAGTGGTGGCTGCGGTCTCCACGGCTTTATTTCCTGATAATTGGTCTCTGTCCCGTTAGTGGTAGAGTCAAATGGAAGCTGCGGTTTCCACAGGAGTTGCCTGTAATTGTTAACAAGGCAATTGCCTACCTGCCCAGTAAAATTTAGCAATGGTTAATTATCTGTGTAATTTATTTTACAGATACCAACATTGAAATTGAAGCACCGAGTACGTCACTTCCGTCAGTTTGGCCGTGTTAGGAATTTAAAGTTTTTTTTTACGTTTCTGCGGAGTTGTTATCGGTCCAGAGGAAAACAACGCGTGATTCATCTACGGTTACATAAGGATGAAATAACTTCGGCACGGGTTGACACCGAGGACGACAGATCATTTTTGACCGTGTTAAAAAAATCAAGTCGCTACAAAAAATTATTATTATTTGTCAAATTAAAGTAATTAAAGAGAAAAATAATTGTTCGTGGTAAAAAGTGATTTGTGTTTAATTATTTCTAATAATATACACCTATAATTTTTTAACACCTATTTTTAGACGCATTTTAATCAGGAAAAGATTTTAATATCACTAAATGAGATGAGCATTACAACTTTTCAAGTAAAACTCTATCCGTATTTTTTAACACCGATTAAGAGGAGAACATTTTATCCCAAAAATTTTTATGTGTGTAAATGTACTGTTTATGACACTTTTATAAAACAAAGTAGGTAAATACTTTTTTATATCCTTAAATAAGTAGTAATTTTATAAGCGTCTTATACAGGCTGTCCCAAACCTCTGGAAAAGTCCAAAAATGCCCTTTTATATACATTTTATCAAAAAAATTCTTAATGAAAGCTGTGTAGGTTTCCATTCCACATAACTTAAAATTATTTCCAACTATACAGGGTGGATCTAACTTCTTTTAAAGCTTCTTGCAATTCTCGGAATATCCTTTATGGTACTTTTTTAATTTCTGTACTTTCGGCATCTAAATAAAAAATATTTTATATTAATCATCTGTGCCAATCTTTGGGCAGCACTCATAATTTCAATAATTTCTAATTATATGCACAGCTGCCAATTATTGACAAATCAAAATAATTTCATTCTAATTATTGGCACCTCTAGAAACTCGGCTCTCAAATAATTCCAGGGTAAAAAATTGTTAAAATCTTCTAAAGATGACTTTAAACTATGACCTTACATAACTGATTATGCTTTTAAAAGCATTGTAAATTTATACACGTTTAAAAACAAAGTAACAATTTTTAGCAGAAAACGTATTTCTTAACTTTTTTGACAACACGAACCACTTTGCACACATTAATTTCGGCCATATTCAAGGGCACAGTCTGCGCCAGCGCATTACTTTAAAATAATTTTAAAAAACGTTGCAAAACATTTAAATAGTGTCTAGTGCCAATTAATGGCGAGGTTCCAACAATTGGGTGGTTTGCCCTATTATGTGGCGAACTAGCTTCAATTTGTCAATCCTACTGCGATGTTAGGTCAAAAAGCGATTGCAAGATGTCGCTACTTAAATTGTTTATTACTTTCACATCGCAAGGACGAATAACCTGGACAGATCAGTTTGGTTTGCAGTGGATTTCTCGAGCTACGGTTCTCCTGACGAAGGCCCAACTAGGCCTGAAACAGCTGTACAGAGCATGCTCGAGGAATCTGCTGTAATCAAAACCGATTTGCACAAAATTTTTATAAATATTTTAATTTAAAAAATTGACAAAATGCGCATTAAAGTTTGAAAGTCAGTTTGAAAGGTACTTTAAATTATATCTTTTCATAAAAGTAAAGCGAGTGTTCGTTAGTCCTTTAAATTAAAACAACATTCTGTTGGCAATATTGATTGTTTACAAATTAACTTTGACCTTTAGATGGATGTATTTTTAGATTAAATTTTAAGTTTATCAAAATGTAAAACGGATTTTATAAAATTCTTGTAACTCTGCTCCTAGTAAGCAGGAATTAAAAAAAACTATAGTCAATCATTTAATATAAATTAACTGACAAAGCAAATAATTTCCAGAGGATAACAAAAGTGTATACTTAAAAATTTGTTGCAATCAAACTTTACTATAATAGATACAGCTGTAGAATGCACAAGCTCTAGAGTCGCTAGTGCTATGCTCTTATTTTTCCATACACATTTTGATCACTAAGGCCCGATTTTACAATCGACGGATAAGCATTATTCTTAGAACAACGTGACGTAGATATGGAGGAACATTAAAGAATATTCGGCGAACAGTTATTCCGTCCTTATTCCACGATTGTAAAACTGGGCCTAAGAGAAAAACAGCGCTTAAGTGAATGAACGTCACAGATTAGGAGAAATTGTTTAAAGAATTCTATGGAAAAGTTTATAATTAATTAAAAATTTAATTCAGAGTCAAAAGAATTCTTACGTTGAAACGAGGAACAATTTACAGCCGGTGCGCTAAAAGCTCAGGATGAAGAGTTGTAAACGCGTCTTGAACTTTGTTAAACTTTGTAATAATAATAATTTGCCGTTCATAATAACGAATTTGTTTCTCAGTGAACACCACACACAAAACGAAATTATGATAATCAACACACCAAAAAAATTACGAATGTGTTTACTATCTATAATGTTTTAAATTCTGATTATCATCACCATAAAATAATTAAAAAGTAAACACTTTCTTTGTTTATTAACAAAGTCTATTATTATTAAAACATTAGCGATAAACCGACTATTTACGAATTAAAGAAAACCGACTTTGGACCATAAAAAGATGCCGAAGAGTTTATAACGGACACGTTGCCTGTGGGAATAAACTTTATTTACAATACAATTTAAATTAAAGTTAAAAAAATACTAGCAGTTCTTAATACGGAGATTACAATTGTTTTCGTGTTGTAGTCCTTTATTTGTTTACCTGTCAAAGATGTTCAAAGTGGAGCCGCTATCCTTATTTTATATAATTTGTATTAATTTCATGCATTTGTCAAGTTTACTTCCGAAACCGTAACAATCATAAATTATAATATAAACATACTTTTATTAAAATATTAAAATATTAATATATTATATATTAATATATTAAAATATAAATATTAAAATATTAAAAATACTTTTATTTATTTCGTTCATCTGCTGCTTTTTTAACCATGGCGTATCATCGTTTTGGGTATAATTTTTGATTAATTATTTCTCGAAAGCTAAAGTACATAGATTTTTCAAATTTTCTAATTGTCGCTTTAGACAAAGTTCACATACTGAAGTAAAGTTCTATGCAATATTTCTAAATAATGAAATCTAAGAGCAGAAGTTAGCTGGCAAGCAGGCTAAATACATAGTTCCGTCAAGACAAAGAAAGAAATGTAACGTTATTCTTAAGTAAGTTCCCAATTAAAAATTGTCATCACTTTGGAAAATTTTTATATTCTACAAAAATAGAAACATCAATTTGTTCGTAAAGAAATAGAATTTTATCGTTACAAGAAGAAATAAGTAAAAGTTAAATATGATCACAACCGTATTGTTCGATAACTACATAGTCGTTCTTCTACATTATAAACAGGTAGTGCATATCCTAGGAATAATGTCTGATATTGATTGTTTCAGTTTCTCACGAATAGTATGTCGTCTAAGAAATAACCTTTCTTTAAGGTAACCCTATAATCAGTGCTCTGTCGGATTTATGCCTGATGACCTGAACTGTTTGGAAAATGCCTATTAATTACACAGTTAACATATCAACGAAAAAAAAAATTTTGAAAAACCCCAATCCCTATAGAGCAAAATAGTATTATAATCCATTCATTATCTTTTTACCATCATAGTAGGCCGTTATTTTAAGTTAGTTTCGGCCGGTATTACCAACGTTTTAAGGAGACCTTAAATTTAAGTCGTGTTTAGATTGTGACGTTTCTGCTTGGTTTGTATATAATAAATCACATTCTAACCACGAATTAAATTTAAGGTCTCCTTAAAACGTTGGTAATACCGGCCGTAAATTGGCTATTATAGTAAAATCAGATAGATTTAATTTGATAGATTTAAATTATAAGTGATGGGAAACGTTTTACAAGTTATGCAGGGTGTAGGTATACGAATTCAACCGACAAACTTCTAAGGTATATTTTTTGCTTAAAGGTGTACCGGTGTACCTAAAGTGTGCGTATATTTTAATCTATCTTCTTTCATTTTGAAGTTATGACCCATTATTTTGTTTTTGTTTCCTAATCTGACGTTGAAGTCATTCAATGTCTTTGAATTTTGTTTACATTTTGAACTAAAGTTGTGGCATTTAAGAAAATAAATAATCAGACCACTACTGAAAAAAAATCTAAGGTTTGGACATTTAAATGCTTGTGATGTGCAATAACAACAAGTTTAAATGATTTTTGGAAGTTCTAAATTCTTCAAAGAAAACGGGCTACAGTTGTCAAAAAAATTATTACTAATATTGCAACACCAGCAGATGAAGTTTATATGATTTTTTTTTTAATATTAATAAAAGGATTAATATAATTCATGATAGTTTATTGAAAATGTTTTGTCTTCTACAGACTTTATTCTTCATATAAAGACCAATGTTATCTAACCTTTTATGCTTCAAATTAGGAGAAGAATGTGCACTAGAAATTTGTCGGTCCAATTCGTATACAGCCTGTATATGTACGTGAATTTGAACGTGAATACCCTCGTGATGAGAAGAAAATATCGCAACATTGCCTAATTCGGAGTAACCTTAAAACCTGAATCGACATAACATTCATTGTTAAAATTTAGTGACATACAAGAGTATCACATTCTCACTAGACTTTCACGGCACACTACGATGGTAAAGAGATAATGAATGGATTATTGGTATAGTATTTCCAGCGATAGAAAGACAGGTTTTAAATTTCGCGCCAATTTAAAAAAGGTCAATATTATAGCGTTTTCGATTGACCGCACTAGTGCGCACTCAGAATATCTTCGTCTCGTGTTATTACATGGGATTAAAAAAAGATGCAAATACACTGAGTGCAACCGGTGCAAGTGAATCGAAAACGCTATTAGATACTAACATACACAGTTCAAATTGTCATTCATTGATGCTTTTAAGTCGGCTATTCGGAAAACAACTCGCACCTTGTATTCCTACGCCATGAAATACATGCAGATATGCAATGTTTTGGGGCATTGAAATTTACAATCTGTCATGAATCTGTCTTTCTATCGCTGGAAATACTATAGGTAGTTATATGGAACCCAACTGTTAATAACGGGTGTCCAACAATTATTGTAGTCATGGGTGGCTGTGGAATCAAACAATTTTAACTAATTATTGTTTCAAATTGCAGTAAAACATTAAATACGTAAATAAGAATTTATTAGTTGTTTGGCAGTCGATATTTGGGGCTTAATTCAACAATGCGAAGTAAGAATCGACATTCATGTTTGACCCCACAGCCACCCAGGACTACAATAATAATTGTTATTTACAAAAAATACAGCCATTTCAAACTGGGAACTTACTTTAGAGCAACCTTATATATTTGAAAAAAAACGTGATAAGGACAAAGATTACAACAACAAAGTGTGGGGAGGTACGATGCACAAGCTGTCTCCACTCTGTTATGCCGGATCCACACGCTGGGCGAAGTCTGGCAAACCTTAGCCAACGCGAACGTGTAGCCGTTAACTTTGTCTTAATTGGCTTCGACTGGGCCAAGGTTGCCTGCATTCGCCTGGGTGTCGGCCGGATCCACACGCTGGGCGAAGTCTGGCAAATCTTGGCCAACGCGAACGTGTAGCCGTTAGCTTTGTCTTATTGGCTTCGACTGGGCCAAGTTTGCCTGCGTTCGCCTGGGTGTCGGTAAAAAGCGACAAATCAAAGGAATTCGAGAGTCGTTGGCCAATCAACACACTTGTGCCGTCCACACGTTTGTGCGTGTTTGTCGCATAAAATAATGTAACGATTTTAAAGGTTCGATTATTTTTATTTTAATCAAAATACGAAATGGTTAATAATCTAATTTATTTAAAAGTAACACTAATTAACACTAACTTAAACAATAATTTATTTATGAACTAATAAGTAATTTATGTTAACAGCCGAGCGAATATTTACAATGCGACTTCAATTCTGCACTGTCAGCTCTGAATTTATTTTCGAACTGTCTTACGTTCGGCTGCGTGCATTTTTATATATGCCGGCTCTCTCTTCGAGAATGGCCTGGAGACGGGCTGTCTGTTCTAGTTTACTCCGCCGACAGAATTCTCCAGTCGTCTAAGGCGCGTCGACTAGGCGGCGATGACGCAACAGACAGGCTGACACCGCAATCGTCACACTGCCCCCTTCTTAAAAACGTTTCGTCTCGGAACGTTCCTCGTGATAGCCTTGAAGGAGAATGTCGAAATCGGCATGCTGGTCCCTCTTTACAACATCCGGTCTGGAAAAAATAGCAGTCTACGGTTTTCCTACTGCCAACAGCTGCCTGTGGGTGGTGACTGCAGACTAGAACTTCTATTCCCGTTCCGTTGAAGATTACTTCTATCATGCTGCGAACGACCCTCCAGTCCAGCCCATCTAGTCCGCAGCCTATCTTGGGAATGGCTAATTTCGTCTCCTTGCCTTCCACCAGCTGTCTCTTCAGGCTCCATAAAGCTCTCCAAATACTGCGCTTGATGTCTTTTTGGTGACTAAGTAGTACACGTGTCGTCTTCGTTCCGCCTCCGTGTGGATGATCTGCAGGCTCTTGCCCACCACGGGGTGCTGTCTTAGGAGTTCCTCGACCTGACCAAATTTCTTCCGAAAGACTTGGGCTATCCCCTTGGACATCTTTAGGTCTTCTGCCACACAGTGGGCCAGACTGTACTCTGGTGACACTTGAAAAAGGTCTTGCTGTCTCTCTGTTGTCACTCCGAATCGCGCCTTACTTCCTGTGGCGTGATGAAACATGAAGGTTTCGAAGTTTACTTCGGAACCTTGCGTCCGTTGTACTGTCCCTTCATTTTCTTCTCCGTTGTAAGGAGCCATTCGGTTGAAGTGGATAACTTTGGGTTTGCCATGCGGAATCTTCCTGATGCGGTAGATTACATCGTTGATCCGTTTCATCACTTTGTAAGGGCCTTCCCAAGATGTCTGCAATTTTGGGGACAGACCTCTACGTCTTTGAGGATTGTAAAGCCAAACCAGTGCTCCAGGTTGGTATCCCCCATTCTGAGCATTGATGTCATAATGCTCCTTCATTCGGTCGCTGGCCGTCTGTATATTGTGACGCACTTGATTGTGAATGTCGTCCATTTTCCTGCGTAGGCCGCTAACGTAGTTCTCGTCGGCAGGGACCTCACCGGGCTTCACGCCGAACTTCAAGTCACAGGGCAGCCTTGGCTCACGCCCAACTACCACTTTCGCTGGTGTCTCTCCTGTTGTCTCATGAACGGACGAACGGTATGCCAGTAGAAAAAGGGGAATGTACGTGTCCCAGTCTCTCTGATGATCGGAGACGACTTTGGACAAATATCGGTTGATGGTTCTGTTGAATCTTTCCACCATTCCGTCCGACTGCGGGTGAAGTGCAGTGGTTCTAGTTTTCCGAATGCCGAGCAAAGTACACACGTTCTTAAACAAAGCCGATTCGAAGTTCCTTCCTTGATCTGAATGGAGCTCCATGGGCGCGCCATATCGACTGATCCATTCACGAACAAGGGCTTCAGCAATAGTCATCGCCTCTTGGTTTGGTAGGGCGTATGCTTCAACCCACTTGCTAAAGTAGTCCATCACCACGACGATGTACTTATTTCCACTATTCGTTTGTGGAAATGGGCCGGCTACATCTATGGCAATTCTTTCGAAAGGACTTCCCACGTTATACTGTTTCATGGGAGCCTTGCCTCGTCGGTGGGGGCCGTTACTAGCTGCGCAGACTACGCACTTCCTACACCAGTCCTTTACATCTTCCTTGCAGTTCACCCAGTAGAATCGCTCGCGCACCTTTTCCATAGTCTTCTTGATTCCCAGATGCCCTCTTGAAGTTCCACCGTGAAGTTCCCCCAGAACTTCCGGCACCCTATTCTTGGGGACCAGTAACTGTGTCTTTTGTTCCGTGCCTTCCTGGTTCTCGATGGTTCGTTTCAGAAGACCATGATCCAGCACTATGGAGTCCCACTGCGCCCAGTACGATTTCACGGATGGTGCACACGGTGCTATCTCTTCCCAAGTAGGCCTTGCCTCCCTACTTTTCCATTCTAGCACCAATTTCAAATCCTGATCGTTCTCCTGGTCTCGTCGCAATTCTTCATCTTGCCATTTGTCGTCTACGACGGCCGTCCTCGCAGTCGTGGCCACTTTCTCCTCCAGCCGACTACAGTGCTTACAGTCTTCGGCACAAGGTCTTCTCGACAAAGCATCGGCATTTCTATGGCTAGTTCCGGCCCGATGCTGGATTTCAAAATCGTACTCCTGAAGTCGCTCGATCCATCGTGCGACCTGTCCTTCAGGATTCTTGAATCGGAGGAGCCATTTTAGAGCGACATGGTCCGTCCTCAGGAGAAAGTGTCTGCCATATAAGTACTTGTAGAAATGTTCTATGGACTTTACCACGGCTAGCAATTCCCTTCTAGTGACGCAATAAATTCGTTCCGGCTTTGACAGGACTTTACTGAAGTAGCCAATCACCTTCTCTTGACCTTCTTGTATCTGGGACAGTACGCCACCGATACCAACATTGCTAGCGTCAGTGTCCACGATGAACTTGCCTTCTGGGAGAGGGTAACTTAGAATAGGAGCACTTATCAAGTACTGTTTTAGTTGTTCAAAACTAATTTGGCAATGTTGGTCCCATTCAAACGGACGACCTTCTTCGGTGAGTTTTGTCAACGGCTTAGCGATGTCCGCAAATTCGGGAACATAGCGACGATAGTAAGTGCATAGACCTAGGAAACTCCTTATCTGGTGTTTATTCTTGGGAGTTGGCCAGTCCTTCACGACCTAAATCTTTACTGGATCCACGGCGATTCCATTTCCATTAACAATATGGCCTAGATAATTCACTTCCTTCTGGAACAGGTGGCACTTCTTGACACTAAGCTTTAGTCCAGCTCCGCGAAGCCGCTGGACTACTCCTTCCAGGTTCTTCAGATGGTCGTCGAAAGTTTTCCCCACCACAATTATGTCATCCAGGTATACCATGCACGTTGTCCAGGACAGACCCTTCAGAACCGTCTCCATCAGCCTCTCGAATGTCGCTGGGGCATTACATAAGCCGAACGGCATCACCGTGAATTGCCATAGACCCATACCAAGGGAAAACGCCGTTTTTTCTCGATCTTCGGGCGCTAGTTCCACTTGCCAATAACCACTCTTTAGATCCAAGGTTGAGAAGATCTTTGAACCGGCCAGGGTGTCCAGGGTGTCATCAATGCGTGGCAGAGGATAGCTGTCCTTTTTGGTGACGTCGTTGAGCAATCGATAGTCTACGCAGAACCGTGTGGATCCATCCTTTTTCTTCACAAGAACTACCGGTGACACCCATGGGCTGCTCGATGGCTCAATTACATTGTCTTTTTCCATCTCACGAATAATGCGTTCTGCTTCCTCACGCTTCGCCAATGGTAACCTCCTTGGAGCTTGACGGATGGGCCTTTCTTCCCCGGTCTCTATCTTGTGTTTGACTATGTCGGTTCTTCCCTTAGGTCCATTTTCTCCCTCGAACACATCTTGATACTGACAGATCAGGTTCTTCGCTTTTGTCTTTTGTTCTGGAGTCAGTTCCTGGGCCGTCGACATGACCATTTCCAACAACTTCTTCGGGACCTTCGTCTCTTGTACGTTTGCTTCTATTTGGCGGGAGATGGAGGACACCATGGCACAGCTTCCCAGGATCGTACCTTTCTTGATGTTGACAGGGAAACAGTTCACATTCATTAGGCGGACTGGTATTTCCTTCTTTGTTGTCAACAACATTTTTCCAACGAGAACTCCTTTTCCAATCTTCTGATCGTCAGTGTTAGGTTCGACCATAATGACTTGCCCACCTTGGAAAGCGCCGTTCAGGTTTGCATCGACTATAACTTCGGTTCTGCTAGGCAATACGACATCCTCTGCAAGAACAACTCGAGCGGCCACGTCCTCTCGTTGATTTAGAACCAACTCCTCGTTGTTAACCGCCATCACGCCACGCTTCAGATCCAATTGGAATCCATGAGCACACATGACGTCCATGCCCAGAATCGCTTCGTCCTCTATTTCTGCTACCAGCGCACGATGTTTGATGGGGGTCGACCCAATGGTAATGGTCACCTCTACTTCACCATGGACAGTGGCTGATGTTCCGGTTGCCGTCCTCAGTCTCCACTTAGTCGGCTCAGTGTGTTTTGATGACTTGATCACATCGGGCCTCAGGATAGTCTTCGTCGCACCCGTATCCAATAACATGGTGTGAGGGATGTCATCAATGGTGGCATCCACGAAGACACTGCTGGTTAATCGCCGCAGGGCTATTACTTTCGTGGCTTTTGTCTTTGGGGGCCTTTGAATACGGGTCGACGTTTGCCCCTCTGCACCGACCCGGCTTAGTTTCCCTGTGGCTTCCTTCGTGGAGGTTCCTGCCTGGCCTTGGGACACCGCCTACGAACATGTCCCTCTTCCTGGCAATTCCAACACACCAGAGGATTCTTCTGCCTTAAGACTTGTTCCACAATGCGGCGAACATCATCCGTGGTGGTATAGTCCTTGGGCCGCTCCTCTGCAGCAGATCGCACCTGGATGCTGGCGAGTTCTTCTTCTTGGGAGTCCATGGCAGCTCGTACGTTGACGTGTCCTCTTGAAACTCGCTTCGCCGCCTCGTATTCCAAGGCGTAGGCCAATGCGTTCTTGGATGTCTTAGGGTGGGCCATTCTCAATGCCTGCTGATTGTCCGGATCACGGATTCCAACCACGAAGGTCTGCAGCATCAAACATTGCAGGAAATCATCAGGAGCTGCAGGATATGCCAACCGGGCTAGGCGCGCTACATCAGCCTCGAATTCCTGAAGACTCTCTCCGGATTTCTGGTAACGGTTTCTCAGCTGCGCATGGTACACGTCGATCAGATGCGCCTGGCCGTAACGCATCTCCAGCCGGTTCACCAGCTTGTTGAAGTCTTCTTGTTCCTCTAGCGGCATCATTTGTAGCACATCGATAGCGTCCCCCCTCAAGGCCACAATTAACGAAGTGCCTTTTTCAAAGGCCGTCCATCTGTTCGCTTTTGCTGCAGCTTCAAACTGTTTGAAGTAGTTGGGCCAAGAAGACTTCCCATCGAACGTCGGTGGTTTTATTTTCAATTTAGAAATTTCCGCTGGTCCTACCACAGTTTGGGTCTCATTATTTTCTGGTATTTCTGCTGGTGATGGATCCCCGAACATTCGCAACCCTGTCATGATTTGTTCGAGATTCTTAATTTTGTTGTCCTGCTGGAATAATATTTCTTCCACATTGTCTTGCAGATTCCTCGTCTCTTCTGATATTTTTACCACTAGTTTATCTTCTAAATTTCTAGATTGTTCGAGCAATTTACTTTCCAGATCTGTCGACTGTTGTATCAATTTATTTTCAAGTTTCTCCTCTAAAATTTTCACATTTTCTTCCGTGTTTCTGGAATAGTCCATTAATTTACCTAGATCGTCTTTCAGATTTCCGGATTGTTCTCTAAACTTTTCGTCTAAATTTCTGGATTGTTCCAACAATTTAGCTTCTAAATTTCCGGATTGCTCCTTTAATTTATTTTGTAATTCATCTTTGAAATTTCCAGATTGTTCCTTTAATTTAGCTTCTAAATTTCCAGATTGTTCCTTTAATTTATCCTCTAATATCTTACTTAAATCTGCAGGGCCGCCCGAGATTTCAAAAAGAAAAGCTTCTGGATCCTCCCCTGCTTCTAGTAGCGCTTGGTGTAGTCTCTCTTGCAAAATCGATTTCTTTCCGGAGATTTCCAATTCGCGCTCTTCTAATTCGGCTTTTAATTCGGTCACTTTTAACTCTTTTAACAACACTTTCTTTGAAGCCATTGTTTTTTTTTTCGACACTGCACTTTGTTTAATAATTCAATTTAATTTTAATTGTTTATTTATTTTCACGAACCCCACACCTGACACCAATGTAACGATTTTAAAGGTTCGATTATTTTTATTTTAATCAAAATACGAAATGGTTAATAATCTAATTTATTTAAAAGTAACACTAATTAACACTAACTTAAACAATAATTTATTTATGAACTAATAAGTAATTTATGTTAACAGCCGAGCGAATATTTACAATGCGACTTCAATTCTGCACTGTCAGCTCTGAATTTATTTTCGAACTGTCTTACGTTCGGCTGCGTGCATTTTTATATATGCCGGCTCTCTCTTCGAGAATGGCCTGGAGACGGGCTGTCTGTTCTAGTTTACTCCGCCGACAGAATTCTCCAGTCGTCTAAGGCGCGTCGACTAGGCGGCGACGACGCAACAGACAGGCTGACACCGCAATCGTCACAATAACTACTCAACTCGGTACAGTATACAAACTGTTGCTTGCTGAAGGTTATATAGTGAGCCTCTAAAGTATGGAATAAAATTCGTAATTTCTTTATTTTTGACATTTCTAAAAGACGCTCGGACAGGTAAAATTTGTTTTTAAAAAGCTTACATTTTCGAATGAAAATCAATTTTTGACAGTCATTTGTTTTTGGAGTAATGACGTCAGCGACATGTTTTTTAAATAGCAACCCCCAATTTTTTTGTTGGTTCTGATAGCTCATTGAATTCTCTATCCAACCACATCAAAAATTTATTATATTTTATAGGAAAAAAATTGAGAAAAAAATTATTGAAAATGAATGAATCATCTACTATCTACAAATGAAGTAGGCGTAACATTTTCAACAAAACCAAAATGATACCTACAATCAGTGATGGAACTACGACGCTACTCGGAAGTCGTGACACTCGCATCATTACACTTACACTCGTCCGGAATCGAGTACTCGCGACGCTACTCGCTTTTCCGATTTGCAGCGAACGCTAAGAAATCGGTATCAAATGGGAAACATGCTTCTTTTTGATTTTTTAAATAAACTTTACGACAATAATTTGTGCTATCCTATACCTATCAGTTATATCGAGTGGTTTTGATTTAGTTATAAAATTATGGTTTTCGAAATTGTCAAAATTCTAAAATTAGAAAATTAATCAAGGTTTCAATGAGATTTTGTAACGTGTTTTGTAGGTTTCCGAACAATGTCAAGGCCAGAAAATAACTAGGAGTACTTTTTTTTAAATGTTGGGCTTCGTTTAATGTCCGACAGGATTCGACACTACTCGTGACATAGTGTCATGACGCTCAAATTTGCGAATATCGAGTAGCGTCACGACATTCAACGCTAGAAATCCCACCACTACCTACAATAAAATAAAACTTGTCATTTAAACAAAGTCTTTTCAAGTCGAGTATTCATGGTTCGTCATTTAACCGAAAATTAAATTATTATTTATTGACCACCATGTGGATAGCATATTTGTACACAAATGATAGGGCAAATGTTCGGACAAATGTTTCGGCAAATATATGAGCCAACGTGTAAATCCGCAGTTAGAACTGCAATATACTATACCGTCTCCCATATTAATATCATAACCGAACATAAATCATTGAAAATACTACGGAAAAGTTTTTCCAAATTTTCCTATCACCCCAACAAAATAAAAGCTGCCAGGTTAAAATAATCACAAAACATTAAAAAAAGTAATAATAATAAAACTCTATTGGGTTTTCTCATTCCCAAAAGCATTAAACTTTCTGATTAAGTTCCTTGATACGATATACAGCCTGTTCAAACTTAAGTCGATTAGTCAGACAATATAAAATTACTACGGACTAAACGAAATCGACAACGTCGCCCGTGAATTAAACGCTCATGAATCAAACGTTCCATGGATGAAAAAAAGTTTGATTTGCTGAATTGTTGTGTCAACAATGTCAACAGCTGCTTTGCTTTTACCCTATTTATCAGATGACCTCACCTTACCTTACTTATATGCGTGTTACTTTTAAAACTGTTGAGGAAATGCTCTGAGAAATTTATCACCCCTCTTTCGTCTTCGTGAGCTTATAGCGTTTTCGATTGACCTAACTAGTGCGCACTCAGAATATCTTCATCTCGTGTTATTACATGAGGTTAAAAGAAGATGCAAATACACTGAGTGCAACCGGTGCAAGTGAATCGAAAACGCTATTACTTTTGTTCGCCCTCACTTGCCTGAGTTCGCGTTTTATAACCTGTATTTTATCTTGTTTAAATGTGTCGTTTTGCGCCAAACGTGTAAACGCTATTGATGTAAAGTGAGGTTGAATACCGTAGATCAGATAATTTTTCCTTACTTAATATGTAAATGGAAAGCAGCTAAAATGTTGAATAAAACAATGCACGTCAAACCTGATTTACTAAATTTGTGTAAATAGCATGACATATCAACATGTCAAATAGGTAGTTGCCCGGAATTTATTGTTCGGTACTGTACAATTTACCGCCATTTATTATTACGACTAATTGTAAGCTTGCCCGATTTTCCAGTTGCTTTAAAAGTCAATTAAAGTTTCTTTTTTAATATTGCGCAATTTCATTAATAAATTATTATTTTCATCATTAGTAGTTCCTTTGTACGGTAGTTCGTGGGTAGTTCTACTTTAGGTAGACCAAATGTTGACAGACGCTTTATTCCGACAGTTGACAGAAGAAAATGTAAAGTATCGACATGGCGGGTTTTGGTGATCCTGATAAAGCATTATTTCCATTAAAAAGTATTTCCTCGGTTGTGGAACTCTTCAAGAATCAACTGGAAAGCAATTTCGAACCTGACTTGGCTTTACTTTCGATAGTGGCAGGCGCCGTAGAAAACTCGTTAACATGCCGGTCGAACGTTACGATACAGGTTGTAGAGGCAAAAGGTCTGCCAGTACTGGAACTACACACGGTAGAAACCTTATACAGTAAGTTTCACGCAATTATGAAGGGAGCGATTGATGTGTCAAGCAATAAAAAGAGAGTTTGTACGAGGGACATTGTGAAAAGAGTGTCCGATGTGGTTTGGAATTCATTGACGAGGAGTTACTACAAAGATAGGGCCCATTTACAGAGTCTGTACAGCTACTTGACTGGGAGCAAGTTGGACTGTTTTGGGGTAGCATTTGCTGTGGTAGCTGGCTGCCAGGCATTGGGTTTTTCGGATGTGCATTTGGCACTGTCAGAAGATCACGCTTGGGTTATTTTTGGGGAGAATGGAACAGAGACTGCAGAAGTTACATGGCACGGAAAGGGGAATGAAGATAAACGAGGACAAGAAATTGGTAAAGGCGTTACAGCCAGATCGTGGTTGTATGTAAATAACAAACCTGTAATATGTACAAGAGCTATGGAAGTAGCAGCTTTAGTATCAGCCATTAATCCGTCTTTAAATGCAACGCTAGATGCCTGTGAAGTTGCTTGTTTACAACAGGAATTACTTTGGTTGCTTTATGATTTAGGACATTTGTCAAGGTATCCCATGGCAATAGGCAATTTGGGTGACTTAGAAGAAATTGCACCCACAAACGGAAGGTTAGGCTAATGATTTATTATAAGATATTTTATAATGTTTATTGGTATATGGTAAATGAGGCAAATCAAAATCATTATATTGGCAGTAAGACATATTTAATCTTAATCATGTTTTTATTTGTTTTAGAGTACCTTGTAGTGCGTTATTTCAAGAGGCTATAATATCAGCGAGAACATATTATAACAATCAGCATGTGTATCCGTACACTTATCAGGGAGGTTATTTTTACCGCAATAAAATGTACAAAGAAGCGTTTGAAAGTTGGGCAAATGCAAGCGATGTAATCCGACAGTATGTTTGTATCACCTGTAAATTTTCGCTGTTAATTCTGCATAATTTTCTAGGTACAATTATTCAAGAGACGATGAGGAAATCTACAAAGAATTTTTAGAAATAGCAAACGAATTAATTCCTCACATTATGAAGGTTGAGAGCTCAGGTTTCAGTGCGAGTTCCATCTTAAAAAAGCCCGAGTGTTTTGCCTACCTACTAAGGTTTTATGATGGTATTTGCCAGTGGGAAGAAGGAAGTGCGACCCCTGTACTTCACATAGGTTGGGCAAAACCGCTGGTCAACACGATTTCGAAATTCGATGCAGATGTCAGGGCTCAGGTTAATATAGTTTGTGAGACTGAAAATGGACAATCAGATGACAGGAAAGCACCAAGATCAAATGGTAATGCCAGCTGTTTCAACAATAATAATTACTGCATGCCCGAAGAACACACCAAAACTACTGGACTAATCAAGGAGCTTCAATCGAAAGTTTCCAAGGACGAAAATGAGATTACATCTAATTTGCATCCCAGTATTGAAGCACTTACGGCTGGCTGTTCAGAGAAAATTTTAAATCCCGAGTATCTACTGCAGGGTGGAGGATCTCCATTTGTTGGTGAGTATTATAAGTTAATAAAAAAAATATCTGAAAACATTTCAGATTAAATTTTAATTGTTTGTTTCGTCGATTTCGCTGTTATCAGTTTTTGTTATCACATCTAACTTATTATAATGCATACAAACATGCAACATATAAATGTATCCTTCATGAATTAGTAAAGTTTTGTTAGTTCATTAACAAAGTCTCACAGAAGTTTTTGATATTACAACTTTTGTATTAAATTAGGAACAATATTTTATGATTTAATCAAATACTTATGATTTTAATCACATATGTATACCTATATGAATCAGTTGTATTATTTTATATCACTTCTTGGAAACTTTTGTCACAGCATGTGTCATACTTTCCATACTAAAATGAAATACTTTTTCAGGCTAAATTTTAAATATTTCAAATTTGACATCTATCATTATAGAGAGGCTTTTTTGTCATGTCATAATTAATTGAATAGATAAAAGTTCAACATTTATTAACTTTACACAATGTTCAACAGCCATATTACTCGTTCGTACGTCTGACTTGGACATTTGATGAATAATTTGAGTTCACATGAACTCAATATGATAACATAGTACATATTACATAATTTTTTAAATATCAAGTCATTTCAGTATACCGTGTGTCCCGGCCCTTCTGAGCTATAGGAAATTAACATGGGATTTCAAATATTGTTGATATTTATGTTCCCAAGACAAAATACAATAAATACGATAAAAATTTGCGTTGCATCTGCTAGTCCTGGATCGAATACAACTTAATATTTAAAATTATGAAGAATTATGCAACAATTATTTAAATAATTAAAGAAGAAGGTTTTCGAAAATTAAGTTTCACTTTAAGACTCCCTTCTTAAAATTTGTATTAAATAAGGGAATTGGCCAACTTGTATGGACTTCAGGCTTCTGCTTGGATGCCCCGGGTTCAAATCTCATCATGTTTTTTCTTTTTTTAATTATTATTGCAATTTTTTAAAACTTAATCAACTGCACTGTTATTGTTACAAATATTATGAACAACGTAAAATGTAAATGGTTAAAAATTGTAATAACAATAAAAAATAAAAAAAACTTATCGAGTTTTTGAACCCTAGGCATCTGAGCCGAAGCCGGGAGTCCACAACTCCACACAAGTTAGCCAACTCCCTTGTTCATATTAAGTTTTAAAAAGGGAATCTTAAAATCTTTCATAGTTTTCATAGACTATCTTTTGAAAATTTTGTGACCGATTTCTCATAGTAAATTTACTCTGTGTTTCGCAAGATGAAATAATAAAACTAGTTTTTTTTTGTTTGCTAAAATTGAATAGATAAAAAAAGATCTTAAAAGTTTATATTCAAATTAACTTCATAGGTACTTCAAAGAAGAGTTTCATGCAGACCCTATATCAGCAGAAGTCTAATACATTATCATGCCTTTTAAATTATTTTAAAGTAATTTAAAATTAATAAATTTTAAATTACTTTCATTTAGTATTACATATGTCTTTTATTGATTTATTTTATATTATTTTATTTTACTTCGTTATTATATTTTGTTGATTATTTTGCACTTAGTTTTTTTTTGCATAATTTTGGAACAGTTAATTTCATGACGACTTTTGCACAATGAAGCAGACGTATCATATAATGAAGCAGGTAAAAACAAAAATAATTTTTCTCAATAATGTGATCAGTCTTTTAAATTAGTTTAACTTACATTTTATGATAATTTATCATTCCCATGTGTAAAAAAAATTTATGTTACTATTTTTACATCATTCTGTTCTCATTCAAGGTGGAGAAGAGACTATTGAAAAGACAAATGGTACAAGTCCGAGTACATCAAAGCAAGTGATTGAAAAAGAAGAAGAAGAAGAAGAAATAGTAATAACGAAGAAAGTGAAACCAACAATAATTTTGCACAGTCAAAAAATGAAGGAGCTGAAAGATCTTTTATTGGCTGAAAAATTAAATACTCACGCAATCTCATTGCACCTGACGGCACAGTCTCAGGTTCAAGTTGGAAAAAAAGGCAGAAATGACACAGATGGCAGTAACATAAGGCCAAAGAGGACGCGACGGGAGTAAGTAATTTATATGGAGATAAAAACGAAAAACAAATCAATATAATACAAATCAGTACTTAAAAACAGGGCATTATCAGATGGAAAAATTAGAATTGCATTTTATTTTGATAGTTTTCTATGAAATTTGGCAGATTTTTATAATGCTGACGTATAGTTCAAAATTTGCAATTTTTTTTGTGTAAACACGGGCTGGACCCGTTTAGTAGTCCCTTGCCATCTTTCTAAATCAGGTTGTAGCAAGTAATTTAACGTAAGAATTCTCATTTGTTTCTTGTTTTTTCATTCTTGCTCCAGTGCACTCTCTTCATTATTGTTAAGTAATCATAATTTTTCAGCCAACAGTATTATTAAATAGTTGCTTGTAGAAGCCAGACTGATTTCTTGTTTTAACTTTTAATGCACGTAAATGTATTTTTTTAAACGTACATGGTAGGCAGTCACCAAGAATTGTTAACGTTATTAATATATAATATATTGCTAATTATGAATTTTTAATGTTATAAATTATGTATATTATGAATTCTGTATTTTATGTGGTTTTACATTTTAGCAAGTTCTTTCAATTATTAAACATGTTATGGATTTATTCCTCATGTATGTTGTGTACTTATTGGTAAAATTTCTGATTAAGAATCATAGTATTAAAATAATAATGTAGAGCATAAAAGAAACTTCAAAAGTTGTGTTGTAGCACTGCATTTAAATTCAAAGTACTGTACACAAGTTGAACATAATTTATCAAAACCTGCTGCGCTGAACAGTGACATTGCTTTATACTTTTAATCAAAACTAATTTAACTTTAAATATGCCTCTAAGATTTATACGTGCAGGTTTTTATTAATAAGTAAGCGCGCACTTTTAGCTTAGTTTGTTATGTGTATGAGCACCGCAGTTTGACAAGTTATCGTTTTAGTTATTAACACATTCCTTTCGAGGCCCTAATGAGATTAGGCCAAAGTAATTTTGATTGTTATGCATATCATGCATCTAAATATTTTTATTTTCGCTATTTATTTTAATCCACGTTGTATTAATATTATTTTTTTGAGGAGCACATTTCCCTTGTACCTTCCCTTCGTTTTCTTCGTATTAGTATTCGTAGGCCTATATAAACATAAACAAACGCTGCTAAAAATAGGAACAATATTATGCAATAGTAATTTTAGAATCTCTGAGTGTTAGCTGTGTAAGCTCCCACACTTTACAGTTTGTATCGTTTTATATGCTATATTGAAGTACACAGTTTAACTTTTACTTTCAATAATTCTTACTTGTATAATAGTTTACTTACAGCTTGTAATAAGTTTTAAGTGAAAGAAAAACGCTAATCATAAATACAGCTGCACTGTTATGGTTTTTGAAGCATCACGTGAAGAAGCTAACTTTCTATTTTTGCTAAAAGTTGTTCTGCTTAAGAAATTGAAATTGAATAGATAATTATGTCTTGTGAAATGAGCAAGCTAATTCGTAATTATGATGACAAAGTGTAGCTGTGTTTTAAATATTTGATACAGTTGAGAGTGAAAAAAAATGGCTTAAGAAGCTATTTTATTTTTGTATTTTTGGAATGTAAGATAAAGGTACAAGTTATAAAGAGATTTTTTTTAATTAAGATCTTTATTGACCTCATATTTTTTTAAATATATTAATTAATATATAATTCAGGTCTTAGTTTATAAGCGATCGATATGTTTTTATGATTTCTTTTTTTTTTTTGCTTTTTGTTTTATCGTCTTCGATCTAGAACTAACAAAATTAAATGATTGTAGTCTGTGATGTAACGAAGGGTGACTAATCTATTTATTATGTAGAACATATAGAGGTATTATTGAATCATGTATTTTTCTATCTGAAATAATAAGCGAGAAATAACTTAAAGCTTCCGTTTTGTTTGTTAAATGTTAAATTATGACGGAGTTTACTCTAGAGTTTTTCGATCACACGATCGACGTATTGTTATTGAATTTTGTTGATATACTACTACATACAAATGCAATATGTACAACATCACATTTAAAATTCGACAAGTGTATACAATTTAGATTTTAAAAATACCTGTAATTTTCGCCCTCAATAAATGAAAAAAATATAAATATATATATACAAATAGATGAAGTATTTTTTTTTAGACACCTCAACCAATTATTCGTTTTCATATCCCGTTTCTTAGTTTCTTCCTGTTTAAGAAGTTTTATCTCTAATTTGTAAATGTCGGTAAATGTTTATAAATCTTTCCACAAATTATAAGCAGGATTACGATATTGGCCCACTTCGAAGGTGTTATATCAGACTGAATGCATCATGACAAGGTGTAATAATGAAATAATCGTCCGTGACCAGTACAGTCGAAGTAGTAAATTTTCGAAATATTTAAATGCAACGCGACAAGCGCCAAAATATATAAGCTCTCATTCATTTTTAAAGATGGGGTATTTATGAATAGAAAGTGCAAGTGAAGTGGGACTGTTGAAGTAATGGAAGGACTTATTTATGTAAACTCAATTTCCAATCCTCACCAATGAAAAGTAGACGAGGTATTGAAAACTTTTGTTTAAAGGGCACACACAATTTGTGTTTTTTTCTATTTTGGTGTCTTAAAGACTGCGTTCGAAAATTATATACGTCGGTAAGCGTTGGAGTAACTCTGAGGTACTCGAGAGCAGTTCCGCTGCGTTCCATGTACAATTACCTTTAGTTCTCGAACTGCTCGGAATATACCTACCCCCGTTCCTTGAAGTACCTACCTAAAATTTTGAACTCCAAGTTCTGAATGGAGGGGGAAGCGAATGAAGCGTTAGGTCATTAATATCAACCAACCATACGTCACGTCAACAACAACATTCCAAATTTACGTTCCATGCTGAAACTGCGCAGAGTATTACACTCTCGAGTAGTTCCGGAGCTTGAAGTTCCAACCTGGAAAGCACCATGTCCATGTCCATGCCAACTGGCCATCTTTTCACATCCCACCATAGAATCATCCCACGTTTAAGTAGGGTATGAAAAGGTCGCCTGTTGTCATGGAAACAGTATAAACACAATGTTTTTTAAACGGATGAGCGAGAAACAAAATAAGTTAAAAATCATGAGTGAGAAAGATGTGATCATACGCTCCAGATAGTCCGACATATAATTTTCGAACGTAATAATTGAATATATGAGATTAAAAAGGGCCCAAGTCCAGATTGTATGTGTCTATTATTTTGGTAAAATTTAAATAACGTTTTGATCTGGTTATGTGATCTAAACACAAAGAAATTTAATACAGTAACAGGAGAAAGAAAAACAAACAACTTTCAAATACCTTTTTTCTTCAATTTCTCATAATCATTCGAGCAGGACTTGGGCCCCTTTTAATCTCACATATTCAATTACAGAGGTGGGTAAAATAGTCCATACAAATTATTTAAAATAGAAAATACAAAATAAGTTGGTATCCCTTATTTAAAATACAAAATGGAAAATGTTTTGTGATTTTTATTTAAAATAGAAAATATAAAATACTTATTTTAAATGACTAAAAAAATGCAAAATAGTTTCAATTTTTTTATTTAAAATTTTGAAAGAAATTTTTGTCTCGCCAGTGGTTTTTATTATAATTGTCGAAAATATTGTAACGATTTTGAGGGTTCTATTAATTTTTGTTTTAAGAACAAAACACGATATAGTTAATAAACTAATTTATTTAAAAGCAAATTGATTTATTTGTAAACTTACACTATAACACTAACATTTATTTACAAGCTTATATCGAATTTATTTTAACAGGCGAGCGAAAGTTTAACGCGAACTTTAATGCCGAACTGTCCAACGCCGAATTCAATTCTCACTGCCGGTCGCGTGCTTTTATAAGCCAGGGCTGTTTTTCGCGAACATTCCAGTACGCGACAGAATGTCTAGGGTTGATTCCACCGCTGGCGTGATCTTGAAATGCCCGAAGTTTCAGGTCTAAGGCGCGTCGGCGATGACGCATGAGAGGGGCTGGCGCCGGAATCGTCACAATATTTAAAGTTTTGCGACAACTGAAAGCCACTGCACGACTCCTGACTCAAGAATTTCTTTCGGTATTCGTTCGTATATTCGATAGTTCACTTTTTGAGTAAAACAAATCATAGTTACAAGATTACATTCGTTGTTTAAAATAAAATAAAAAACTTCTTATTACACTTCTTTCGTTTTCGTAAAACTGTTTCTCATAACCATTTATTTTTAAATACAAAATACCTTTATTAATAATAATAATAATAATACCTCTATTTTTAAAATAGAAAATAGAAAATGATTTCACCATCAATATTTAAAATAAAAAATATAAAATACCATTTTGTATTTTCAACCGGCATTTGAAATGAATTAATTTTATTTTATTAGGTTGGCAACAGCGTATACAGCTGCTGCGTTCGAAAATTATACGTCGGATGTATCTAGAGTAGAGATGAGACGTTATTTATGTTATTTCGTAACCTGTTATTTTGTCACAGTGATTTTTCTGTAACAGTGACAAACAATGATACGTAACTGGAACTGGTAACGTTTAATAGTACCTGCTACTGTTCCACGTAGTAACGACTTGTCACTTTTACACAAATAAAATAACGTGTTCTGACGTATGTACATAAGTGACAAAATAATAAATTATTTTAAATTGAACGGTCCTAGATTCCTTTTTTTAATGAAGTTACAGCGAATTAGTAATTAAACCAACTTTTCAATTGACGCAAAATGTTTGAATTGATTTGATTGATGTGATTAAACGAAACTACCTTGCCGTGAAATGGGCTTAACATTGTAGTTACCGTTAATGTAATTGATTTTGGAATAAGAATAGATGAATACTATACCTGTAGAACAGTGCCGATAATAAAAAATGGCTGATTGACCCACTAAAAATTAAGAAATTAAAATATAATACACTTTTTAATTAAAGTAATCTTTATTTTTGACACAAACACGTATTGTTAATAAAACCGTTCTAAGTAACGAAGAAATTAAAAAATATTTTGCGTACTACAAATAAACTAATATTTCCATCTATTTTGTATTTTACACACATCGAATTTTGTTTAAGTAAGTATAATATGCAACATGAAAATGATACAAAACCTTCCAATTAACATGAAAATCGGGTAAAATTTATCACAAATTCGATCAACGGACACGGAAATTGTACACTAATTACTTAACGTTTCGCTATCGGTTATGTTTATTTATTCTATGTTGTTAAGGAACATTATTTCTTTTACTATTTTATTTTATTTTAGAACGGTTCTATTAACAATACGTGTTTGTGTCAAAAATAAAGATTACATACTTTAATTAAAAATTTAAAGTTGGTTCTTGTCCGATGAAAATTGCTATGAAAATTGCGTTGGTCGAACGACGGCGAAACGTTAAGTGTTTTGTGCGCTATTTAGTGTCCGGTTTAAAGAATTTGTGATACATGTTTAATTAAAAAGTTTATTATATTTTAATTTTTTATTTGTTACTGGGTCAATCAGCCGCTTTTTATTATCGGCACTGATCTACTACAGGTATATTGAGCACAGATTTTCATCTAGTCTTATTCCAAACCCAATTACATGAACGGAAAGTACAATATTAAGCCCATTTCATGAAAAGGTAGTTTCGCTTAATTACTTCAATCAAATCTATAACAGTGACAAGTCGTTACTACGTGGAACAGTAACAGTTACAACTAGACGTTACCAGTTCCAGTTACGTATCATTGCGCGTGTTTAGCGAACAGCAGCTGCTGAGTTGCTGACTCAGCAATCGTTTGTGATTGGCTATTACCTTAATGTGAACCAATCACAAACGATTACTGAGTAAGCAACTCAGCAGCTGCTGTTCGCTAAACGCGCCCATTGTTTGTCACTGTCATGGCCTTCTAAATGAATAACGAGTTATATCTGACTTGGGCGAAAGGGCAGTTCAAGCGTGCTCCGCCAAGCACTGGTTACGGGGCGCTTTCTTAACCTAAAATCTTGATAGTTCTGTCACATGTGAATCGTGGATGAGTTCATGTAAGAACAATTAATGTTATTGTTGTAAAAATTTGAGTATACTGAATATACTGAGTACCACTAAATATTGGAATAAGGTGCAGTATTTATGTCCAATTTCGACAACTTAATTTAGCATTAAACTATTACGGTTTTAGATTAAAATCTTACCTGCATACCTATACTCAGAATTTCTGTGGTAAGTTACAACGTCTATAACAAAGCTTCTTTTTTCATTTTGAGTAATTATCAACGATCTTTTTAACACATTTTACATTATCAAAAGTCAAAACTCTTTTTTGTAACTTGTAATTATTCATAACACGAAAGCTTTCTCCATTGCGCAAGCGTACTTCATTCTGACGTTATCAAATGATTTGTGCATGAATCTATAAAGTTTATACCATATAAATTACGTTGCATTACGGTAATTACAATATTAATTTATTTTGCATGAACTTTCATTGACAGTAATGACAGTGCACTTCAGTCAGTGCCCCGTAACCAGCGCCAAAGTGTCGATTTTTGGCGTTTTCTCGAGCACAAAAATTCAATGTAAATTTTTCAAAACGGGCCAGTTAGAACTCGCTTTTCATTTAGAAGGCCATGGTCACTGTTACAGAAAAATCACTGTGACAAAATAACAGGTTACGAAATAACGTCTCATCTCTAATCTAAAGCGTATGATATCTTTCTCACTCACGATTTTTAATCTATTTTGTATCTCGCTCATCCGTCTAAAAAAATTTTGTGTTTATATTGTTTCCATAACAACAGGCGATCTTTTCACACCCTACTTAAATGTGGTATGTGTCATGGAAATATGTACTATAAACACAAGATTTTTTAAACGGATGAGCGAGATACAAAATAGATGCATCCGACGTGTAATTTTCTAACGCAACCAGCGACATTTGCTGACATTTCAGATTACGAAAATAACTTCCAAATTGACTTTTGTTTGACAATATTTGTATCTGTTGACATCTAAAATTACAAAAATAACCTTCAAATTGACATTTCTTTGAAATATTAGGTTTGTTCCAGCAGCATTTTCTGATTATTTAGGAATTGTTAAAAACAGCTAACAGCCCACCTAAGGAATAACCGTAATTTTAACGGCGCCGTCGAATGTGCAATTTTGATGACTGCATGCTTTTGACGGTTTCGAACTATTACGAACTATTGCTGGACAAGCCTATTAAAGCATAGTACACTGGGTGTCTCATAACGGGCGGAGGAGATTGAAATGGTAGCTGGGGGAGATCAAACTAAAACTTTTTTGTAAAGAAAATTTGAATAAAAACTCAATAGGAAAATTACAGCAAGTTAAAATTAAATTAATTAACAAGCCATCGTTACGTTAAGGCCCTGTTTTTCGATCTCAGTTTAACTTTAAACTTCAGTTTATTCCTATAGAAGCAATGAGAGTAAACTGAAGTTTAAAGTTAAACTGAGATCGAAAAACCGGGCCTTAGTGTAGTAATAAATTACGGTTTAAATTCAAATTTGCGGTATGTAAGAGTTAGTTTAATAATGTTTACTTAAAAAGAATAACAATAATAAATGTTTTAATAATATTTATATTATTTATATGTGTGACTCTCATAAAATCTGCTGTGACCTCATTTCTTTTTTGCGCCGAAAATTAAAACAATCGCACTGCAATATGTCGGGTATATTTCGATTGATTGGGAGCATCACTTCCACTGGTCTGCATTAGTCATTTTTTTCTTGCAATCGTTATCTAGTAATTGATACTAAGTATTTATAAAAGTCGACAAGAATTCAATCGCAAACGTGTATTTTATTATAATTAACGTGTGCACTCGAATGCCGCATCTTCGCGAAAAATCATATACTTTTTAAGACTGTCAGTAAAGTTCTGAGCCCAGCTTATACAGGGTCTCCCAAATAGAGTGGCCTATTAAAAGTTTTCGGGGAAGGGAATATACAAAAATTCTGAAAATTAGTACACTGCCCTAAGGAAAAGTGATCTGTCAGATTAAAATATTTTCACTTTTATATCACTTCCGGTTATACCGGAAGTCGCCGTCAACTTTCTTATTTTAAATAGAATGCTATACTTTTTATTACAAATTTTGATTTTACACATTATTATAAATAAAAAATCTTATGGCTTCCCTATACCTAAATGTGACCGATTTTGAGATATCTTCAAATTTATTTAAAAAATTGTTTTGGTGACCTTTCATTTAAGACAATGTATTTGCGCCAATTTCAAATTTAAAGATTGAAGTGACATGTCGTTTAAAAGTATAATGTTCAGACCTTCAAATCATATCCTAATTTTTCCTGAAAAATTCATAGGGTGGTCACAATATGGTGTCGAAAGTCATTATGTTTAACTGCCCAAAACTCAATTTTTTACATCATGAGATACAGAATCAAATTATACATCGATTGATATTAGCATACCCTACACCTATATCTTTTAGTTTCCTTGTTATCAATAATTGTTTATTATAACGGCATATTTTGCTAGTAAGTGTCGACAAAATAAAAATATTTATTGACATACCATTAACAGATAAGTAGAAATAAATAAATAAGTTTCGACGAATACTAATACACAAATCTCATTTGCTTCATTGCTAGTTACAGGAGCAGATGAAGTTTTCTTTGGTCAGACGGTGACACTTCTTAAAAAATACGTTAAAATCTTCTATATTTTTTTTTCTGTCATTGGCGGTATACTTTTCATAAAATTTTCTGCTCGTTCTCGTAACTATTTTATTGCACTCTCCTTGAGTGTAAAATATGTTTATTAGAATAAATAAAATTATTCATTATTATTTATACCACTTTACCAATTGTAAGTATTGCTTTTGTTGTTTAATAAAAACGTTAAATTGACAAAAAAATTGTTTTTCAAAGAATGCTTAATGTTTAAAGACGCTCGTTTATGAAAATGGTAAACTTACGGTAGGAATTTACCTAATAGCTTTATTCTATGATGTACGTAGCAATTATTTATTTCTTAAGAAATAACAGTTCAATATCTGCTTCTTTTTTCAAAGCTTGCTACGAATAAGTGCATTCATTCCATTAATTAACAGAATAAAATAAAAAATCATTGATAACAAGAAAACTAAAAGATATAGGTATAGGGAATGCTAATACCAATCGATGTAGAATTTGATTCTGTATCTCATGATATAAAGATATAGAGGGTGCCCTAAAAATGATGTCTTACGAAACTTGTTTTATAATATACATACTATAAAGTAAAACGATGTCTTTTTTATTGAAAAGTTTCTATTAAAGTAAAACAAATAATTTAAATTCTATTAACAATTTTTAAGTTGCAAGAGAACACACAGGTATTCTCTTACTTATATTTGGCCATAGAAATTAAAACATCTTAACATAAAAGGCTATAAACGTACAGATATGCTACTTTTTCACATTGTCAGGAACATAATTGTCTTTTCCGGGAACTCCCGATCCTTCAGCATCACCCAACCAAGGATACTGATTAGGGCATTCCGCGCATGTTTCCAAGTACCTCGTATCAGTAAAGTTCAAGTCGGGTTTCTTGAAATTAAGGGCGCATTTGTTAGCGTTGTTGCAACCATGCGACGGAAGATTGTCGCGTTTCTTGCAGTCCCACGCTTCAAAATTTTTAGTTATTTCTTGGAGAGTTTTGGGATCGGTCATCCACGTCAGGGTTTGTGTTATTGTTACAAACCATACATCGGGTCTAGACAAAATTAAATCAATTCAGACCTGTTGAGGTGATTGATTAATATCAAAATATCTTACAAAGTTTCAACCCAGTTCAAAAATTTATGAAGGCCTGCTTCAAGTACTTTAATGGAAAACCAATTCGTATGGAAAGGCATCATATACGGTGCTTTGTTTTGATCGTAGTACCTGCTAAAATCTTCTCGTAACCAATCGAAAACGTCATCGGCATCGTGATTATGTAAAACGCACTGGTCTAAGTAAGGACAGTGGCCACCTTCAAAATCTTCCACGTAATGGGCGTTTAGAGGAACCTCCCATACACCTATAAATTATTAGATACTGATTACACTTACGCTTTTTTAAATAAAATTAGATTTTGTGATACCTGGAAAGGATTTTGTCGGGCATGACCCTGCTTTACATTCGTGAGGTATTTTATAATCTAAAGTGTACGGCCAGATTGGCACTGGTAAAGCTGGAGCTCCAATGGAACTGTCGTAAATGTATCCAAAGTCTTCTAACACCTTGATTAGAAAAAAAATTATTGTATTTTAGAAAATTTTTATATACGAGATCTGACAATAAAGTTCCCAAACAGCCGTAATTGCATTTTACATAAGCCTCGAGCTTTAGTTTTAACAATTAAAAACAATTTGTGGTCCAGGAAAAATACTTAAAATTAATAGTTTAACAAACTAAGTTTGTTTAAAATAATTTTGAATAAACTTTTCAATTAATTTGTACTTGAATGATGACCAAACTTATAAACCAAGAATAATAATAACAAAAGAAGTAAACATTTTAAACAAAACACCCATTGACATTGAAAGAGCAAGCAGAATTTTTTAGTACCTTATACTGAGTGTTACGTCCAGGTTTTAGGAATGGCGCCCTCATGCCTACTACTTCGCTTTTTGATATATTTGAAAAAAACTGTAAAATCTCTCGCATGCCGACCATTTCGCCTACCCATTCTTCATAACCTTTGTCTTGAAGACCTTGCTGCAAACTGGATAAATAAAAGAATTAAAATAGTCGTGATTGTAAGAGAAGTGAGAAATGAGAAATGTTGTGTACCTATTGAAATAGTCTCAGCTTTGAGCGAAAGAGAACAATTTGGTTAACATTTTTTTGCTATATAACTTTCTAATATGATCTTGAATAGTTTTTTTTTATACATACATAATTGTATGACATAGTTCATATAAGTTAATATTGTTTGCTGTTGTTCTGCTGACAAATCTCTGATATATGAACTGTTTTGTAATATGAGCACATCCTGTAACCTCAGAGAGGAAGAGCTTCATTGAATTTGAACTTTTACCATTACGTAATGCCAACAATCATTTTGTACAGGAAATGAGGTAAAGAACACATCGTGATAAAAGTAAAAGTACACGAGAACGCAATTACAACTATTGTTAAATCTTACGATATCGTCTCGGTTGCAATTTCATGTCCTTCGCTGGCCAGTTTCTGTATCATCTGATAGTTACTGTATTCATGAGAAATGAAAAAAGTGCCTTTGATGGGACATCCGTTCGGATTCTTTCGCTTTCCGTTGAAGACCTTCATGTAGTGATCGAAATTGTTGAGATTTACAGCACCGTCGAACGTCATTATAATCATCTGAGGAATCTGCAAGAAGAATGACCCAATGTTAAGGTACTTATGGCAGGAGGACGTTTCATAATTCACATACATCTTCAGGATCTAGACCACCAGGTATTAACGTACCATCTTTGGAGCAGAAGCAGTAGGGTAATTCGCATTCTGCCAGATTGCATTTTTTTGCCAAATCTGTGGGAGGTTCTGTAATTGGCGCTGGTGCTGCAAATTATAAAGTTACATTCATCAGATTACTTAAACCAACTCATTCTTACTTGAAGCAATAGGTCCACATCTCGCTTCTTCTTTGAACGTACAGTATTTACTTATATCGTCAAAATATAAACCTGATGGACATCTATTTAAATAAGGGTAACCATCTACACACTGAAATTATATACTGTCAAGAATAGCAACGCTCATTACTTTCTCTTACCTGATAGAACCTTCTGCATGTCGCTGGATCTGCAAAGTTTCCGTTTCCTACTCCTTGAGGGCATTCGAATTCTTTGACTTCTTGTTTTACTTCTTGTTTCTTTTGAGCATAAACTGAAATCACATATAAAAATGGAAGTGAGTAGGATACGTACACAAAATACTAAATTTTAACAGATAAGTAATAGACAAAATAGGTACAAATGTACGTTGTCAAGAATTTAGTTTAATTTAACTTGCTCTTTAGTTAGTTTTTAATTCTTTGTAATTTTTAACAGGTCGTGTCAGCAGCGTGGAGAGGGCCAAATGTGCATCCGCTAAACTAAGGTCATATAAAGGTCATATAAAGTATGAATAGGATAGGACCTAAAATGGATTCTTGGGGAACATCTAAGTTAGTACATTTGACTCTTGAAGATATAGAGCTAAAAAGGACCTTACTAAATTTTGGAGTAGAAATAAACTGACCTCAATTGTTTAAGAAAGATAATTTCCATTTATGGCAACTCCTTTAATACCATAAGAGGATAACTTATCTAATAAAAGGTTAAATATCATATGTCATCAATAATTTCGTCATTTAGTAAACAAAGAAATATTTAAATTTGAATAATGCGATAAATAAATATGAATAATAATCAGTGAAAAAATAACTTTCTGAATTAATAGAATTATATGTATGTATTTGGCTGTAAATTTGATTACTGTAAAATTAGCATTGCTCGACTGCGATGAAAATTACTTTCATTTTCGTTGATATGAATTGCAGTTAGTAAAGAAAGTATGATTACGCGTTTAATGCTTTATGCTTTTTTATTAACAAAATAATGTGAAATAAAATTAGTAAAAATTTATTAAAAGAACAAATCGACAATAATCTTTTATCTCGAAGTAGAAAGTTTGGGTCGAAAACATGTTCCATAGCTGTACTCAGTATACCGAGTGTCTCAAAAGTAACGTTTCTGCTTTTGGGATTTGAATCAAAAAGCTGAAATGAGTCGAACTGAAAAAATGATAAAAATTGCGACGTGTCTTCGTTAACGAATTATTCAAAAAAGAAGAAAACCAATGTTTATTTAAATGGTTGTTTGAGTTTAAGAATTGTTTCCGTAGTAATTATTCGTCGAATAACTATTATTAGTCAGTTTATAAAGGCCTGATATTTCAGTTCAGTTTAACTTTAACCTGAAGATTAAAGTAAACTGTGACTTAAATACAGGGCCCCAAGAGATGGAAAGACCTACCTTTAAACCAGTCAAAATTGTTAATCACTTCATCAGGTTATCTTTTTCTTAAATTACTCGAATGCAAACTGGAATAGGTATGTCATTTTCTGTCACGTTCTTAGTTCTTTAAAACTATTTTTTTATTTTGCGTTGGTAACAGAGCTATTAACGCACCGAAACGAGTGCTTTAATAGAAAATTTGAGTGCGTTAATGGCATTGGTGTAATTAATTTATTTAATGTTGGTAGTACTAATTCCAAGTAAGAAATAAACATCAAATGTCAAACGATATCAAGAACTTTTATTTAATTTAAACGATCACCACCATGAAATGTGCAATTATTATAAACGTTAACGATTACATTGGATGTGTCTTTAGAATTTGTACTAATGCCTGGTATGTTCTGATTTGATACAATAATTTTGTGGAGCATTCAACAGTGGTTTTATTATGCGAGGCGCAATCAGACTATGATCCAGTGGAGCAGCTGGGCAGGTTAGTTTGCTGAAATCCATAATGTTGAGCATTTGTATTTTTTACTTTGCATTTAAAATTGAATTTCCCACTGCCTACTTAAATGATGTTAAATAAATGTCACCAACCACCGCAAAATTCCCTAAATTTTAAAATATCGCTTTTTTCTTTAAAAAGGGGCAAAATAGAAAAAATAGTATAAAATACTCGTTACAGTAGTAACGAGTATTTTGTGGTGGAATTTCAGACTCGTGCTTGAAAGACTGCCTTCTGTAACTTGTGTTATAATATACTATTTTATACGGACAGCAAATTAAAACAAAGAGCTGTGAGAGAGTTTTTGGAAAACAGTTGTTCAGCTTCAGAAATTCATGGAACGCTTTTAAAAGTGTATGTGCAATGTGCGTATGTAGATGGGTAAACAAATGAAATAAAGTTGCGCAATTGATTGCGCAATGATTCGTGGAGATCGGCATGTAACGGTTCGGAATTTGTTAATGCTTTGAGATGTGGACACAAAGTTGTGGAGAAGATTATACACGATCTTGGATATTCTAAGGCATGTGCTATTATTGTCTGTTTCAAAATTAAAAAAACCACAACCTGTTGAATTATGTTGCCAGAAAACAAAATTCCCAGATAAATTTTAGTTGGTACTTCACATTGTCATTGTAGTATATGCGTCAGTAATTTTGCGTCAAAATTTGAAATGTCATGTAACACTTAATTTGCCCTAAATCTTATGAAGTCGTGAAAACACAGAAATCTTTTAAATTGTGAAGTTAAAATTTTCTTCCCCCTAAATTTGTCACTAGCAGGTACATGCAGCAGCGTTGCCGGTTGTATCCACGGGGTAAATTGCGAGGTTGATGGTTTCTTGATTTTGAAACAGACAATAGATGGGTTCCACATTTGTTAACCAATGAAATTAAGGAAAAAAGAATAGGGATTTGCGCTGATCTCGTAAACTCTCTCTCTCTCTCTCTCTGGAGGAATTTGGGCCATCTTTTTTCGATCTACGTATGATTCAGAAATCAAAACTCAAATCAATGGAATGACGTCACACAACACCGCCCCATCCAAAAACATGTAAAGTGCAAATATCTGGGAAGAAAGTTATGGCAACTGTGTTCTGGGATTGCTAGGATGTTATTCTTGTTGAATATTATAACAAAGGAAGCTTCCAGTGCAGAACTTTCGAGATTCAACTTGCATAAAGCGATTCATCAGGGTTCCGCGAAAAACGTAAATAAATATAGAAAGGCAGCACTGACGTTACCAAATAAACGCAATGCATCAAACGATCCGTCAATGAATCATATATCGCGACCCTAACTATCCAAAAATAGATGCCCCTATATACAGGGTGAGTTTTTTTCGATGTTTAGCATTGGGATCTAGGAAACTAGCAGAGCTAGAGAGACGGTTAAATGGGGAAAGATTTGTAGTTTTAGGAGCCCAGTTTAATGCAGCTTTTGTTTTTTTCTTAAAGTTCATGGCTGGCTAGATATTTTGAAAAAACTGCTTTTTTATAAATTCGTTAAATGCATATAGCTCGGTTATTATTGATTTTAGAGAAAAGTTGCAAGACAAAAGTAGTACAGAATTATGTTCTTAATTAAACAGTCGAACTAACTTTTCCATATAAGCTCTTATTTTTCAGTTATGACATAAACATAAAAACAGTTTTTTTAAATGCAAACCATAGTAGGCCATGAGTGAAAAAGAAAGGCCTCTTTTTTACCTTTTCAACGATGTAACATTCGATATGGTTATTTAAAAAAACGACGGAGATACGGCAGTTTTTCTCTTTCAAAATTGTTAGTATGGTTGGCCATGGAAACAAAAGTTTATTGACAAATGCAAATTATAAACGATGAGCAAATAAAAATTAGATTAGAGTAGGCTTTGCAAAGAAAATGTATATCTGTGATTAAATAAAAAGTACAGTTATCGTAGTAACAGCGAATCACAAGACTCTATTTTGAATTTTAACGTACCCTTAAATTTCAACAGCCTGTTAATAAGTTACAGAATAGCCCCTAATGACGGACGTTCTACTAGGAAAGCAGTAAATTCGATTTTAAAGAGGCGTAATTTATGTATTGCAAATAATGGTGGTCTTTTTGAACATCTTTAGAAATATTTTTAGTTTATTTTTGTTTTCGATAGTTTAGATTTGTTAAAAGGTTGAAGGTTCTCCTAGGAGGCTATTGAAATATTGAACCATTGTTGGTATTAGAGTTATGATTCTGAAACGTATGTAAAAAAGAAATGGCAAACAAAACGTCAAAGTAATATAAGTGAGCAAATAAAAATCAGATTAGAGTGGGCTCTGCAATGTTTGTGATTAACTGAATTAATTAATGTAAACATTCATGGACTGTCAAATGTATTGACTTTTATTTAATCACAGACATACATTTTTTTTGCAGCGCCTACTCTAATCTGATTTTTATTTGATCACCATTTATAACTTGCATTTGTCAATAAACTTTTGTTTCCATGGCCAACCATATTAACAATTTTGAAAGAGAAAAACTGCCGTATCTCCGTCGTTTTTTTAAATAACCATATCGAATGTTACATCGTTGAAAAAGTAAAAAAGAGGCCTTTCTTTTTCACTCATGGCCTACTATGGTTTCCATTTAAAAAAACTGATGTTTATGTCATAACTGAAAAATAAGAGCTTATATGGAAAATTTAGTTCGACTGTTTAATTAAGAACATAATTCTGTACAACTTTTGTCTTGCAACTTTTCTCTAAAATCAAGAATAACCGAGCTATATGCATTTAACGAATTTATAAAAAATCAGTTTTTTCAAAATATCTAGCCAGCCATGAACTTTAAAAAAAAAAACAAAAGCTGCATTAAACTGGGCTCCTAAAACTACAAATCTTTCCCCATTTAACCGTCTCTCTAGCTCTGCTAGTTTCCGAGATCCCAATGCTAAACATCGAAAAAAACTCACCCTGTATAATGGAAAAACATGTCATATTACTTTTTAGTATCAGATTATCTTTGAGTTTAGAGTGAACAGCTCTTGTGGTGTATATTGATAATGTAAGTAATTATTAAATGTTTTGTTTTATAAAGCTTCATCCAAATCCTCATTTAGCTTAATTCAATTATTATCGTAACAATATCTTGAACCGGGCTCCACTATAAACAGTAAATACTGACGTTAAAAAGCTTAAGGAAGCCATCAGAAAGAAAAAAAAACAATAATTTGCATTGTCTTACACCATGGCAATGCAAAACCCCACACTACGTTTGCCAAAGTTGAGATAATCCAGAAACTTAGATGGTGAGTTGTGCTCCATCCAGCTTTTAACCCCATCGGATTTCCACTTGTTTGGCCCAATGAAAAAACATTTCAAAGGGATTAATTTCACTCATTGGAGGACATAAAACTATGGGTGAAAAATACTGACAAATCTTTTTTTAAACTCGATTTGAGCGATGGATTCAACGATGGCACAGATGTTTAGAAAGGGGCGAATAGTACGTTGAAAAATAGTGTTTTGTATCTTAAGGTTTGAATAAATGTTATACAAGTTTTCTTTCAGTTACTTCTTCATTTAAGGGAGTTTTAGACCAGCCAAACCTCCTTTTTGGCCAAAAAAGTAATTTAGAAAACGTCAAGTTTGTTTAAAAACTTTACAGAAAATCAGTTTCCAAATGTATTTTTAAAATTTTTGGACTAAAATAAATCACCAAATATCTGTGGCTTGGTCGAAGAAGGGCCTATCTAACAAAAATCAAGTTTTGAGATAATCGAGGATTTATATGAAAATTAAAAATGCTTATTATTTAAATGTTTCTTTTCCGAATCTGATAAAATTTTGCTAGGGTCTTCCTAAAAGCAATAGTATTCACAAGGGATATTTATTTTATAATAATCTTATACTATTAATATATTTTTGATTCTTAGGCCCCTACATTTTTTAATTTTTATATGCATTATAATTTTTGCACTTAGGTCTCTTTACCTTGAAATTTTCACACTTACTAGGTTTATTCATTTACATTTAATTTCATTAAAATGAGCGCAATTTGTTTAATTAGATACGTCCAACAACTCATTTTTGAAGAATTTGCACTTAGGCCCTTTTTCGACCAAGCCACAGGAAGCTCAAAAGAATTGCATCAGAAGGCGCCTGTAGATATGTTTTTGCAAAAATGTGACAGATACTTTTTGCATTGGACCCTTCAATTGTAAAGACAGAGAATAAGAACGTTTTAAAAATAGTTTTATTTAAAGCTGAGCTATTTTCTAAACCAAATAAAAAGAAGGGAAAGGAAATTAAACGCAACTGCACAGAGTTAGTCAAATAGAAGTTTCCCCTTTCAAAAAGAAATATGTAACTCTGAATCTATTTTGGACATTAAAAAGCTCGGCAAATTTATTTCTTACGTACGCTAAAATAATGATTTAAAACTAATATGTTCGATGTGTCTGTCTTGGTTGTATATGACTATTTCTTTTATATATCCTCATAAAAAATAATCAAAGCAGACACCTCAAAATAATTTTCTTACAATTATTATTTTTATTATGTACGTTGTTATCTCATAGAGTATTCTTTGCTTGCAGACGAAATAAATTTTCTGAGTTTTCTCTGCACATTGCTGTTTCTACAAAGCATTTCCACTACATAAAAAACTCGTATGAACACAAAATAAAAACATAATGCATTTTTTCGATAAAGACGTCCATTTAATTTTAAAAATCTTAAATACGTTATAGATCAAATAACTTCCTATTCACCACACTTTCAATAATTACGATCTACATGTTATACATTAAGTTTATCTCAAGAAAATTTAGGTATATTAAAATGCAAGATTAGTACGTGAAACATTACTTTTCTTTTTAATTTAAGAAACTGATATATGTACATACATAATTGGTAATTAAATTACTATAAGTCCGGAGGTAGAGTTTTTTTGTTGAGAAATACCTATGAGGCAGCACGTTACATGAAAAGCATGAACAATAATTCTGCAACAGTTCTTGCAACAAGTTTTTGCTGTACTGTAAAGATATGTATAATTATTGTAGTGTGTGGTTTAAATTAGTTAGAATTAGCTTGTCTTAAGCGAAACTAAAGATCGGATAAAAGATTTAAGAGAAAGTACATTTTCATTTGTCTAAGCTGTATAAATTTGTATGGATTAACAAACAAATTAATTCTGATTTTGTATGGAGTACGGAATTTATAATAAAATTCCAAATTTTTTACAGATATTATTATCCGACGACAGTTTTGTTATCAAGGGGAAAATAATATTCATGTGTAGGGGTGAGTGTTCCACAGTGAAACGGGTTCCACAATGAAACATTACAGAAAAAATAAAATTAGACCTTGCTCTATCTCACACTAAGGCCCAGTTTTACAATCGTGAAACAAGGACTATTCTTTAACATTAACATTCTTCCATATCTACGTCACATTATTCCAAGAATAGAGTTATACTCAGTTTAATTAATAATAATTCAAATATGATAAAACGTATTGGTTAATATAATAAGAAAATAGTTTTATATTATTATTTCCTTTTATTTTCAATTTTATTTGGAGTTTTCATTCTTCTTTATTTGTTTTACATTTTCCACATTGTATGACGTGTCCTAACTTCCTTACAAGTTATTGTACATTTTTGTGTGTGACAAAATGTGAGAGGAGTTGACATTTCATGAACTGAAGGTCTTTCGTTGATTTTCGAAGTAGAAGTACATAGTTGGAAAGCTATGAATCGGACGTGCTAATTAAATTTTATGTCTTTTCGTACTTTCGGTGAAGGCCTAACAGTTAGAAAGGTCACATTTCTTTAAAATACCGAAACTACTTAGTTAATTAACCTAATATAATCTATAAAAACAAAGCAAGTTTTTTTTTATTGGAATATGTAATCTCGTTCTGATGACTGCTTATTGATTTATGACGTTAAATATTTAGTTTTAAGGCCGTTTTAGACTTGTACAGGGAATTCCAAAATGCACTGACGGTTCTTGGGATGGAATAACTTTTTAATAGTTGTACTTAAAAAATTACAAACAGGGCATCTTAAACTACAACTCTGGGAGTTTCTTTACTTAAAAATTGAACGACGTAGATGACTTCCTTCTGTATGTTATCAGCCACAGGAATTATTGGCCCTTTTCTTTGAAGAGCACAGCATACCGTATCAGTAACATCAGAAAGATATTGTCACATGATCAACATTTTTTTCCAGCCAAGGTATGAATAACTTGATGGTATTTAATGGCATCAGCAGGACGGGGAACGACTAATCAATATTAATATGCTGTGTGATATATTTCCCAACCCGGTTCCCTGACTTCAAAGCGCCGGATTCCTTTTTAAAAAGTCATACAGTAATAGACCCCATAGTCTTCAAGAGCTTAAACGAAATCGAAGCAATTCTACTACAGATACCGAGCAGAGTGATGGATGAATTTGTGTGACTGCTAAGATGTGTAGCAGAAGAAGGAAGCCACCTACGCCATTCAGTTTTCAAGTAAAGAAACTCCCAGAGTTGTAGATTAAGATGTTGTGTTTGTAATTTTTTTAAGTTCAACTATTAAAAAGTTATTCCATCTCAGAAACCGTCAGTGCATCTTGGAATTCCCTGTATAAGATACGGCTGAACTTCTACAAGAAAATGTTTAAAAATAATTTGAGCGACTTTATGGTTTGCAGATAGAACAAGTTTTTTTATGGACAGTTTTTAATTCAGTTTAAATTTTGATGCACAAATGAAACTGTTTAAGAAAAGAGCCAAGTCTTGTACAAGAAATGGGGTAGTGTAAAACGTCCTTTTGACTAGCCTATTTTGTACAAGATTTGGTTCAATTTCTTAAACAATTTAAATTGTGCTGCATCGCACATTAAATTGTACCGAAAATTAGATAGAATCAAAAATTATCTGGAAAAATAGAACATGTTCTATACTTTCAGGTCTTGTTTGAAATATTCTTGAGAAATTGAACCAAAACCTAAATTAATAAATTATGGCAGTTTTTCATTTTTAAATTTAAAAAGTATCTGCCTATATATAAATTTAGGAAACGGTTATGTAGGTATTCTACAATAGGTAATTTGGATTTCTTATAATCTTGTTCTATTTAATTAAGCGCCAGCCACTTATATGTAAATATTTAATAATGCGCCGACGTAACGTTTAATAATAATCCGATTTCCTAAGAACAAATTTAAATGTCAGATTTACAAGGAAATGAAATAATAATCCAAAATAGCCTTGAGAAATTGCTACTTGCAAAGTCAATAATCCTGTATCGTTCGTGCCACGGCTGCAATAATCCACAACAATGCATGCGTAGAATACTTGCAGAATCCTTCACGGGAAATTTCAGCGTGTAAAGTGACCGCATTTTTTCGGTCGTATACGGAGGAAAAGCTGGACCATATACGATGATAATAATAGAAAGTAAGAAAAGGTTTCTCATTAACTGATCGGTACTAACATTTCCACACGAAAATCTACGCATTCATTAAAGTATGTAATTTATGCGTTAAAGTAGGCCACTTCGATTTTTATTGCTCTAAAGCTAGGTTGTGTATAGCAATTAATTAATAGGAATGTTTGCATGAAGGTTATTTAATGAGAATCAATTCTTATGGATATATCGTATGTTTAATTTCAACTTAAAAACGTACGTCTTAAATCCTTTGATTTTTTTATGAATCTTATATCTCGTAGAATATACAGCGAAGTAGATGTGACGTAGTGATTAAGCTAACAGTTTCGTTTTATACTTTTTATTTTATAATAGAGCCTATTAGCACTAATGCATAATATAGACAAGGTCGAATTTGGTGCAATATTATATATAATATTTCGTACTTTTTTTAACTGTTCACAACTACACATGTTCGTACCACATAAAATTAAAAAATTTAAATATTTTTTTATGTATTTGTATTTAACTAATTGTTACTACTATCTAAATAGTAAATACATACTTATTTGGCTAGATATTTCCATTGATTTTTGATATACTTTGGTGAAATATTCGATATAGTCATAGCGCTGCAAAAAATAGACAGTGTTAAACTCTCTGCACTTGGATGCTTTTTTTTAGTAAAATTTGTCAATCTCAGTACGCGATAAGAACAAAACTCCTCTGCCAAATAATGGCATGGTATAAAGTAAAAACATTCCAAATGAATTGTATGTTGTAGCAAATAATTTGTGACAACACTACTAGAAGAAAAAAAAAGACTATGAAGCTACAGTTGCTACATCTTCAGCATTCCACTCTGTACCCTGTATCTGTATAATATTTGAAATCGGCTTCATACAGGCTGCTTTTTAACTTCATGCAAAAAATGAAACCAGTGAAAGTTGACATTAAAAGTGATAGAATGAAGCAGTTTTTGTATAACAAATGATTAATAAATATTAGAGATGATAAATGTTTTCGGCGAACGATGAAACAGTTTGATAGTCCGTGGTAGGGGAAAGTTGCGTAATTTGGACCGGCTCCTAAATTGGACCACTTCAATTCAATTTAAATTAAAACCAACTAGAAGTATCTATCGGTATTAAAAAAATACTTGCAGAAACGTTGTTTAATACAGTACCATCTGAGGTATATGCAGTGCTTACTGTTATTGAAGTTTCTAATTTATTTTCATTTATTCAAAAGCGGTCCAAATTACGCAACTTTCCCCTATATAATTACGTAATCCGAGAAGTATGCTGGTGTGTCAGCATCGGCTGTTAAAGTGGGTCAGTTACTCAGTTTTCAACCGCACTTCGTCGTAGATAACAGAGTTGGCCGAATTTTCCAATACTGTTATTGTGGACATGATTTTAATTAATAATAATAATAATAATAATTTATTGGGCCACCTTGTAAGGTACAGATAAAACAAAGAAACATGTATACCCACAAGTTGGTTCAGTTCAGCATTTACGGCGAATGTGGTCAAAATGCGTTGGCTGTAAGACGTTTGTATGCACAGCCAGCGTAACCGATATCGCCCTTTGTCAAACAGCAGATCCTTTGTGTCAGTTGTGCAGTTTGATGTTTGGCAAATTATTCGTAAGGAACAATTACCCGTTCCGTTTATAAAGAGTGCAAGCTCTGATGCCCGCAGATTACCTCCATATTACTTTACCTCCAACATATGCGATTTTGTCGGAGGTTACTCTGGGAACAGACGGACAATCCGAACTTAATCGGTATGTTTACGTCTCGCTCAGGGGGGTAACTTCGAACACTTATTGTGAATGAAGGTCACCGTCCGTTGCGTCTAGCGGTTCTAAACATTTCACAAGGAATTGCCGGATGTCGGTATGCATTTTTTTTATTTTTTTTTTTTTCGTTTTAATTTTGGTACATTCGTGAGAATATCTGTTACCAAATACGCCATTAATTTTTTTGCACGAACTTGAAGAACACCCTATAGTATAATCGGCTTTCATTAAGAAAAATGTTAATTAATAAATAAACACTGATGTCTGAATCGATTTTTTTGATATTACATTTTTACATCATGTGTATTTACTCTCAATTATTATTATAAATCTACATATTTTGAAAACATAATATACTACGACTTTCGGCTGAGAAGTTCTTATAAAACACAAAAAAAAATTATCGCCTACAGATTGATAAACTGACTTTTCAGTATATCAGCATTAACAGATTTATATTTCGTCGGTGCGCGTGCAGAAGGGTATAAGTCCAATTTTGTGTCAAACAGAGATAACTATACCATGAATATATTTTAACATGAAACATTGCTGTTACATACGAACCTGAGAATCCATAGCAACATTTACAATTTGAAATTAAATCCTTTCTAAAATAGAACAGGCGATGACAGCTGTCATGAATCTGTTCTGTTATTAGTGATTTGTACTACAAAATACAAGCGACTCTTTCAATCACATTAGATAAGTTTATGGCCAATTGCACCGCATTTTTAAGCAGAGATTTAATTTAAGTCGTGTTTAGAATGTGATATTTACGTAGATCCAGCATAATGTTAGGCTCATTCTAACTGACACTTAAGTTAAAGTTTAAGTGTCAATTAGATGGTAATTGACGTTATGCTGTCATGTATTCACGATTGTCACATTCTAAACACGTCTTAAATTTAATCAATGATTAAAAATGCGGTGCAATCAGGCATTATTCTTGTTTAAAATAAGTAAATTTAAAACATAAGGAAAACAGAAATTCTTTAATTCAAAATAAACACCACAACAAGTTTTCAAAAATTTCTTCATTTACCTCTATGCAGTATCCTAAACGATTATAAAAGTTGCTAATTGCATTAGTTACTTGTCCAGAGGTAATTCTTCCTGATCCTGATATATTTTCAATAACTTTCTTCGCCTGACAGATGTTCCAAATTAAAATGGCCAAATTTTATTTTATATGACATTAGAAACCCTAACGACGACGATCATGCAACTTCTTTAAAAATTGGAATTAGTTTCCATAGTAATATGAACAGTAATGTTTCATATTAAAATAAAATCACGGTATAAAGCAACTTTTTTTTTCTTGTTTTTATATGCAAAGGAATATAAGTCTGCGCCCAATGAATGCTGAACTACTTTAGTGTACAAATGGTATAAGTTGACATACATATCTATTGTTTATGCAAAAAGGTATATTTAATATAATTTTCAAAATTTTTAGTATGTTTTATGTTAATTAAAATTCGATAGCCAGTATACTTCGAGAAAAAAACTTTTTGAAAATTGTGCAGATTTTCAAAAGCGGTGTCATTTTACTGCAGATTTTATAGATCCGTTTGAAACATTAAAGTGCTAATATCTCGAAACTATATTTTGGGTACTTATATCCTTTTGCACGCGCACCGATGATTTCTCCCAAGATGACAAATTCGCCCTTAAGATTCGTCTTGAGATTCGAGAACTGGAAATAACAGGGCACAAACTTGGTATAAACAACTTGCAAACAACGCTGGATAAACATTTGCCGCGCAATCACAGCACTTTGCCTTAAAATACAAAAAAGACGCAAGTAGATTAAATAGAGAAAAAAATACTTTTCATTCTCGCTACTCTACACAATGTCAACCGACCCTCGTATACGTAGTGTTGACTAACGACAAGATCATGGCGATCATCTTTTGTAAAATTCAAACATTTAACCCAAACATTTCACGATTAAATAAGATCATGTTTTCTACTGAAATATTTGAAAAAAAAACTGTTTTTCCTTAAGCACGTCCACAATAATTCCAAATCGTTTTTCCATTACTTTGAAATAATTGTAATTTGGGAGTTGTTATTAAGAGATTTGCAAATAATTAAACACAATAAATATATTGTGGACGTGCTTAAGGAAAAACAGAAAAAACACAATATATTTATTGTGTTTAATTATTTGCAAATCTCTTAATAACAACTCCCAAATTACAATTATTTCAAAGTAATGGAAAAACGATTTGGAATTATTGTGGACGTGCTTAAGGAAAAACAGTTTTTTTTTTCAAATATTTCAGTAGAAAACATGATCTTATTTAATCGTGAAATGTTTGGGTTAAATGTTTGAATTTTACAAAAGATGATCGCCATGATCTTGTCGTTAGTCAACACTACGTATACGAGGGTCGGTTGACATTGTGTAGAGTAGCGAAAATGAAAAGTATTTTTTTCTCTATTTAATCTACTTGCGTCTTTTTTGTATTTTAAGGCAAAGTGCTGTAATAACATCGTTTCCAATTTACTTGAGAGTTTGACTTTTTTAAATCACAAATATCAGCTATAATTACCAACTAACATTAATATTATAGACCAGTGGTTACCAAACTTATTATGCCCACGGACCATTTGTCATAGCAAAAACCTGACGATGAACCCCCAAGTGAAATAACTCTACATAACTGCATAATAGCGAAATTGCAAATTTAACTGTCTTGAATGGTGAATGATGACCTAAAAATTAAAGATTTTGAGAACCATTGTTCTAGACTCTAGACTATTAATGAATTGAATGAAATTGATATAAAGCAAAAGGCTGTTAGAAAATACTGTCAAATTCATTCAGATTTCTACATATGTATCTTAAAGAAAAAGGTGTAGAAATCCTTAGGGAACATTTAGCATATTTAAGCCCGATTTTATAATCGTCCGTTAAACTGAGTATAACGCTGTTCTTGGAATAACGTGACGTAGATATGAAGGAAGATTAAAGGATATTCAGCGAATAGTTAGAGGATCGGATTTTCAGTCACAGTTTAACTTTAACCTTCAGTTTATTCCCGTAATAACAATTATAAAGGACCAGTTTCTCAGTCGTAAATCGGGCCAAAGATAATAATTGTTCCTATGGAAATAAATTGAAGATTAAAGTTGAACTGTGGCTGAAATAACGGGCCATAGTGTTCTCATTCCACGATAGTAAAACTGGACCTTAGTGGCTATTGTAATTGGTATTAACCAGTGGCTTAGCAAGAAGTGACTGAACTTTATCAAGCAGAGTTAATGGACCCTTGATAGAGCCTCAAACGTTGAAAGTGCATTATATCGGTTAGAGAAACAAGGAAAAGCTTCAGTTACACGGAAAATTTATAACAATTTAATAAATTTATGAGAATTTATAAGAATTATTTTTGTTTGTTTTTGGATTCCCATACAAAAACTAAAAAGGAAAACATTTTAGAACTGGTTCTTGTAGATGAAATGTTGGTTTTCAACAAAAGCAGTAATAAAAGAGATTAGCAAAATTTAAATAGTGCAATAAAAAATGGGAATAGGTTTGTCAAAAACGCGTCCCTGATATTGAAAGTTAATAAGGAAACGATAAACTATAACGAAAATATGAATGCAGAAAATTTTTGAAATTCAAAACATATCAAATTTAGAAAAACCTTCATTAATGATGGTTATTGCCGGCTATCATAACAGTATCATATACAGAAGATATTAGTCAAAAGTTATAACCTAGGAACATCTTGTGGAATGGCTTCTTAAAATATAAAAGAAATCGACAAAAGAATTTTTATTGTTAAAATATATGGTATGAAGTTTTATTTGTAAAGAAAAGAGTGCCGAAAAAGTTAATACTTTTTCTTTAAAACTATTTCCCATACCTTACACATATTTTAACAATTGAAAAAATATTTTTATGACTATTCAAACAAAAATGTCAAATATAATTTAAAATCATTTACATTATTTTAGAAATATAAATTTAAGAAAACAAATAAGAAAAATTTTCACTTGGTGATTAGATTAAAATTACGGCCAACTTCTGACTTATTTTAATATTTCCTGGTAAAAATTTATTTATGACTTATTTTAACGTAACCGGCTCTATTTCTGTAAAAAGTTCCATTTAAAGTATCTACGTGCATTATTGAATTATCGAAGTAATGGTGATTGAAAAAGTTTAATAGCATAAATTGTGTTATATTCCCTTTTTACCTACTCTGTCATTCCCTTTTTGTCCACTGCGATTGGCATAAAGTTATTAAAAACGTTTACGTAATTCAGATTTTATTATTTTTAACTAATTACGGGCGACTTAAAAGAGGGACAGGAAATAGGAAACAAGCATGCTCTAAAACCCACAAATTTAATGATGCATGAAACAAGTAATTTGTATTGCTGTGTAACGATTAAATGTAAACGTTTAAATGCAAATGTGTGGAGCCTTCAAGATTAATCTCTCTTCACTGTTTTATGTGTTAGCAAATTCTTTACACTTAATAACTATTTGAATTTTTGTTATATTTTTTCTAAGGTTGAATACTGAGCAAACTGAATTTCTTGGTCACAAACAAATATTTAATTTTTTTTTTTTTAATGTGTCTGCAATGAAGGTTTAATCTCACATTAGTCACAACATTTCCTGTACATATTTCATTATTCACGTAGTAAGTTGTTCTTTTGAGAGAAAATAAAAGTTTCTCTCATTTGAATTTACTCCTAATCAAATAAATTAACAAAGCAGTTATCGTGTTCCTGATAAGACTACGGAATGCATTATTTTGGCCCAAAATATTTAAGAATTTAAGAAATTTTTCATTACATCTACATTATTTTCAATAATTCGATTAAACTCCCATTATAATTCGATGAATGGTTTTGTAAATACACAAATAAGTCTGTATACGACTAGGCATAACATAATTATTGTAGAATAGTTAATAACGCGTTTGCTAAAAAAATCAACTGTTTGAATCAACACCGTTATTATGCGCAAATACTCGTTCGATTTAATTAAATAGTATATTATACATCGAAGGAGAGAAATGCGTTAATTTGCAAGCTCACTGCATTACTGCCTTCAAGATCAAGAAAAGTGACAATATAATAAGAACTCCCTAGGGAATATGTTATGACTTTTACTCCCTAGGGAATAAATAAATAATTTCTGTCTCGATTTTCGAGTCATAGAAACTGTTATCTATTCCCGGTCATAAATAAAATATATCTCGTTATTTCATCGATATTCTTTGCATAAATTCTATGAACGGCGATGATTCCATTGCATATTTCATTTGTAGAATTTGAAATTTTCTTGAAAAAAAAATCGCAATTTTCTTTATTTAAATCTCCTCGTTGAAAGTTACATGCGTCGTAGAGGTCCACATACGCAGAGCACGTTTGTATGCGATGGCATGCCTCGCACACATTATGACTTTCTACTTCAACCTCGATTCATTGTCGATTTGTCGGTATAACACTGCCGCGATTTCAAGGTCTCCATAAAGAAATCCTCCTCTTCGATGCCACGTACAACATACGTAAAAGTGAAATTATCATCTCGCGCGCACAAAAAAAGTACAGGCCACCCGTTCGATATGAGCACGTCTCTCGACGAGATCGAGTAGAAAGGAATTAATTAATAGGCGGAAAGAGCTTTCGGTTATCATAACGACGTAATGCTCTTTTACTCTCCGGCTTTTATAATGTTAGCGAATTCCTTGTCACAATTTATATTCACTCTGGACAAGTATTCTTAGAACACATGCACGGTCAGTTGGACGTGTAAAGCATGAATTATGTTTGTATGCTTCACTGAGTGCTTTTAGTGATATTGACCTTTGTTCTTTGTTATCAGATGACAGTTTTCGTAACACCATTATTTGTTTCATAAAAATATTACAGTATACTTTTGTAACACATATGTTTTTACTATAATAATAAAAAGATTCGAATTTGCTAATAAAAGGCAAGTGAAATCATCAATAATACGAGGGGAAATTGGAAAATTATTTACCTAGCCATGAAGAAGAGGAAAAGGGTTATTTAAACATCATTATTTTTTAATATATTTTCCACACATTTATGCCATTTTTTCCAGTTGTACTAACCCACTTGAAAAAATTCTTGTGGAAGCTCCGCAAAAAAACTGTTTTTCCTCATAGGAAGTCAGGAATTCGCGTGGTGTGAATATTTATAAAACACCCTGTATGACAAGAAATCGTTAAATTAATTTCCTACTCGTTACTTTAAAGAAACGATCAATTTGGTAACAACATAATGAATCATCATTGGAGGTGCAGTCTAGTGTAATTAATAATAATCGCACGAGAAAGTAACGACACTGAAAATAACATAAATAAAAAAAATGGTGATATAAACATAAATAAATAAAAACATACAGGTATAACATAAACAAATAAAAAATAATGTTATAACTACTGCTCGATCATTCAACCGACGTCAGAACTCAAGACAATATATTTTATAGTATCTAAGGTACGTAACTGACTAGTGACTATGAAGGGGATGGAATAAAAAATGATTTTTATCCATTTTTCAATATAATCTATTGCGAACTCAATGCACTTTTTATATTTCTAAATTAAAGAAAACATTTTTTTCTTGGGCTGCAAAAAGTTTTCTACTTGCAACTCTTCATCGTCCGAAAAAGTTTTTTCTTCAAATAGAAAAAGAAAATAATCGCAGGGAGCCAAATCTGGGCTATAGGGAGGGTGGCTCAACGCTTCGAAGTTTAAGTCCTTCAACAAATCACGAAAAATTGCGGCCTTATGCACAGGAGCGTTGTCGTGCCCAGCTTTCTCAGGACGATTTTGTTTGACAAACTTTTGCAATTTTCTTAAAAGATTACTTTAATAAATACCTTTTACCGTAGTTTTGTGGGGAAGATTATTAGCAAAATTCTTTTCAGATCCCAAAAAATCGTAGCCATCAGTTTGCCAGCCGATGAAGGTTGAACTTTAAATTTCTCTGGTGTTGGAGAATAGGTGTGCATTCCATTCCTTGTTTACTCTCAGAATAACAGTGACGGATCCACATTTCGTCGCCTGTCACAATTTTCTCAATAAAGTTCTCTTCTTGCCTTTCACAAACACCCAAAATTAACTGCGAACTTTCAACTCTCCCCTGTGTATCGAGGGGGGGTATTCATCTTGCGCTCCTTAGATGTTCATGAATTTTGTGGAAAACTCCTTCCCATTAATATTTAAAATATCAGCCATCTGATGAATCGCAATTCGTTGATCTTCAAGAACTAATTTATCGATTTTTTGAAAGTTTTCTGGTGTTGTAACAGAGTTCGGGCGTCCACTACAGGGGTAGCCTTCTAAAGACTTCCTACCCGATTTAAATTGTTAGACCAAAATTTTACAGTTTTATAAGATGTAGAATCTTCATTGTAAACCGCAAAACTTCAAACTATGTATAAACAAGAAATATTGTTTTAGATTTCATGGTCGCTTTCATAGTCAGGTACCTTAGATATCAAATGGCCCTCGCCACAGTGTTACGACCTATAGTCAAAAGTAATGAAATATAAAATTTATTGTTAATTATTCTCTTGGTAGCATATAGAGACACAACTGCCTTCTTCAAAAATGTTGATAAAATAATAATAACGAATGTGTACAGCAGAGAAATCTCAATCTCTTCCCGATGGAGAAATATGCACAATAATTAAACATCAACGCAATAATTTTATCACGTTTTTAACCTCCAATTGATATAGTAGTAATTTGTTTGTGTCACCAAATCTTAATTACCTTTGCCTACATTCATTTAAAAATAATTGTCATTTGATTTAGCTGTCAACATGGGTAAGTAATCTTTTACATGTAGTCCGTCTCTCACTTCATAGTTTTCTATAAAATTAAAATCAGTTTAAAAGAAAACGATAAATATCGATTCTTCAAATTTTTGCTGAAACTTAGTTTACTTTATCATGTTTAATTTTTGATATTTGGTGGTTGCGCCTATCTGCGCACTAATGAGAAAATTTATCTTTTATTAGCACATTCCAATCTCAGTGTATTTGAAATTTGGAGGAACGCGCCCAGAGTAGAAAAACTTTCATCGGTTTATGAATATCTGATGGGTCTATTTGAACTCAACCTTGCACCAGATAACATCAAAGAAGCTCTGCGCCGATTTGCAAGTTTACTTTGCCTGGAAATACAAAGAAAATGGACTAATTGTAATCGGCATTCAGTCAGATTTTTTAAGAATTACGAATTTTGGCTGAATTCTGATATAAAATTACCCAAAGAGATCACTAATTATATGCAACCTGGATCAGGCTCCAGACGAAGTGTAACTGGAAGACCGAAAAAATCTTTTAAAGAAGCTTCGATCATAACAAAGAAGAGACGAGTAGCAGATCTCATTTCCACTAAAACATCACACAAATTAGTTTTTGCAGATGAATTGTCTTGTCATAAAACTGTAACTAACAAGAAATCGTCGTTATCAACAATTCGTGCGTTAGCCATATTTTTAGATTTAGGTCTCACATTTAGAAAATATAATATATTACGGTCGACAATGAACTCATATGTGCTCATATGTGCTGACATTTTACCTAGCTATTATGCAATTGAAAATTTTAAAAAGACATTGCTACCTACGGCGATCAGTGTTTCTGATATACAAGCGGAAGTAAATTTACAGGAGCTTTTAAATATAACGGTTCACTCAATTATAGTAAACCTTATTAATAGCAATAAAGTGGAAAATTCCTCTTTGACGTTAATCTGCAAGTGGGGATTCGATGGAAGCTCTGGGCATAGTCGATATAAACAAAAATTTCTTGATCCGAACAGCTCTGATGAGTTTATGTTCCTAATAGCATTTGTACCTCTTCGTATAGTTGATAATGATTGTCAAAATATCATTTGGGAAAATGAAACTCCATCTTCAACTTTTTATTGTCGCCCTATAAAATTTATATTTATAAAAGAAACGGCATCGTTAGTTACTGAAGAAAAATTAAGAATGAACTATTTGATTACAAATCTGGTACCGAGTAAGTCACAACATGCTTTTTACAATGATTGATGGTAGCATTTGCAATGTTCTTAGTGGGACAAATTCATCACAAACTTGTTATATTTGTGGAGCCACTCCAAAGCAAATGAACCAAAAACAAGTTCAAAATCGAACACCTAATGAATCGGCTTATATGTATGGGTTATCTACTCTGCATTCTTGGATTCGGACTTTCGAATGTTTACTGCACATATTGTATAGACTTCCATTAAAAGTATGGCAAGTAAGAAACGAAAATGCTAAAAGAATTTTCAATGAAAGAAAAATGTTTATTCAAGAAAAATTTAAACAAAAGATGGGTTTGCTTGTTGATAGGCCGAAGCCTGGATTCTGATCCACTAATGATGGAAATACTGCAAGGAGATTTTTTAATAACCCAGAATTAAGCAGCGAAATAACTGGAATTGATGTGTCTCTAATTCGAAAATTAGGTTTAATACTTAAAGTAATATCATCAGGAAATAAAATTAATTTGGTAAATTTTAGTAAATTAATTGATGAAACTAAGGAATTATATCTTTTACACTACTCATGGTACTATATGCCAATTTCACTCCACAAACTATTAATTCATGCACCTTCAGTAATACAATCATTTATAGTACCAATAGGACAACTTTCCGAAGAAGCATTAGAAGCGAGACACAAAGAATTTAGATATATTAGAGAAAAGCATACACGAAAAACTTCTCGCTGTCACACAAATACGGACCTAATGAAAATGCTACTAATTACCACGGATCCAGGTCTTGCATCTTTACGTCATGTCACAACAAAAAAACCCTCCTCAGATACCGATATTATGGAGTTCATAGAAGCCGACGTTTCTGAAAATTCAACTTAAGCTCTCCCTAATTTCAAAAGTGGTCGACTCAGAAGAATCAGAAAGTTCGGAATAATTTATTTACTTTCTTATATTTTATTATCTTGTTATTTTAAATTGTTATTAAATGTTCAAATTAGTTTTATATAAAATTTTGCAGATCATAAAAATTATTTCAATTGTTAGGTTTCGTTTATTGACTTTTGAATTAGTTTACCATATATACATTACACGCCTCGTAAATAAATCTGCGTAATAAATATAACAAGAAGTTTGTGAAGTTTATTGACTTCGTAATTTTCTAGGTAGGAGTTACAGATTTAGGTTAAAAAGGGGTGGATAGAGTGGAGCGAGATATTGTAAGTCTCCAATTAATTTCATTTAATTGACTACGAGATATCAGCAGGGTTTAAGTAGAAGATGGAATAATTTTATACCCAAAACAACTCAAATGCAACACTCACCTATACTGCATGACTAACAAAAGTCTACAAATTTACGTAATTTTAAGTCGAGGATAAATCTCGAGCACGAATTCTAAATCCTTTAAATCCTAGTTACACAAGTTAGACAAATTCGAGTGTGCAGAAAACAGCATCAAACGTCGATAAAATCAAAGTTTCGCACAATTGATAGACTTTTAATCAAACATTTTTAGATGCCAAAAGATTTTCAGTTAGTTTAACACGTGTCGCAATAAAAATCAATAAGCCATTCATAAAAATCAAGTTACTCGCCGGATAACTTTAACGGGAAGATGGCCCTAAGAGTATCTGCTTGAGGTATTAAATTTTAAACCGATTACCAAAATAAATGAATTTTATTTGATAAACTAAATTTGTGACCGCTTGTTCTTCTCTGTTTTATCGTTAGTTTAAAAAATATAGGAGTATATATTTTTAACCAATATCACTGAACATACCCTACTAAATGCACGTACAAAAAGAAATGTAGCTAGAAGGCTAAAGACATTCATAAATCAGTGGTTCATAAGCAGACTTAAAATTATGTTACCCAATTTCTTCTCGCGTCTGGCTCGGAAGGTCAGCGAGAAACGCTCAAATTTTAATTAAAATTCCAATGTCAAGATAATATTTCGAGCATTCGACGTATGATTAGAACAGTTGGTGCTCAAAATGTGATACGTCAAACTAGCGTCGCACGTCTGCCATCGGACTACATAAATTTTACGTTCACTTTCGAATCCGCAAAAATACGGAACGGAATAGACTGTAGGTATCAATAATTAATAAAATTACAGGTGCGTGCAGCGGAAATCAGATTTGCTTATAGAGTCGAATCTAATTGGTTTCAGAGCTTTTACAATTTGAATTCATAACGAATTAAGGTCGTTTTTGACTACCCGTACTACTTGCTACATACAAGATTTGCTAAAAAAAGATTGGAATAAGAAACTTTTGGGCTGTAGTTACGGTTTGGACATAGAACATGTTCTATTTTTTCAGATAGTGCTTGATTCAATTTCCTGCATAAATTAAATTCTTTAAGAAATTGAACCAAACCTTGAACAAGAAATAGGATATTTTAAAATGTTTTTCAAAAGTTTTACGACTCTTTCAAAGAACGCTCCTTTAAACTTTTTACAGATAATCGCTGATGTACCTTTCTGTGCTATTAAATTAATCACACTGAACTTTTACAGTTTAAAACCCACGTAAAGAACAAAGGCATTTTTTTCAGAAAAAAAATACGAGACAGAGTCAAATGGAAACCTTAAAACTGCCCAAAAATTGTACCTAGCGGAACCTTGCCTTACTAATTGGCAGATACATTATTTTTGAGTTGTATAAACTGTAAAATAATACTGTGCTAATTTTATTACACAGAACGGTACATCATCAGAATACAAAGCAACAGAATACAAATTTAATGAATCTTAAACATAAACAATGAATAACGTATGTATGACCTAAAATTCGCACTTCTTTCTCACGGTCGCTGTGATGATCAAATGTTACTTTAATTTGAAAGTGAGTTGTATTATTGCGAGTTAGCAATTATGAATGTTGGGTAGGTACTTCTGATTTGACTTGAAATAATGATTCTAAAAATCTCTTATTTTATATTATCAATGCAAGACCTATATTTTTTTAGAATGAATAACCGTTTATTGTTCAAGTGATGATGTTTACAAATTATATTTCTGTAAAATAAAGGTAGAAATTACCCAATAAAATCAAATTCTGTGAATGTTTCTCAACAGCAAATTCTTGACCCAAAACAAATCATTTTTTAAATTTTATTTGTCTCCGTAATTTGATTACTTCTAAAAGAAATCTTTCAGAAACAAGTCTAGCGTACCTATGCATTTTAATTTCGTTAAATTGTAAATTGTAAACGTTTTTTAAAATTAAAATTTGCATTTTATATTCTAATTTTCAAAAGCTTCTGTAATATGTACGAGCCCTGCGTCAAAAGCATTCGCCTAGCTAGTACAACTGTTTTTAAAAATAAAATGATTTTTAGAATTTAAATATCAAAACTTTTATTTAAAAATGAATGATTTCTATTCATTTATTATTATTATTCTAGAAAAATTATCTACCACTGAGTAACTCATTATCTGTCCCTTTCTTTACCAAAGAGAGTTAGGCGAATGCTTTTGACGTAGGGCTCGTATACAGGGTGAGTTATTAAGCGCCCTTTCTTTCATAGCTCATTTATAGAATGAGATAGAATTTTTTTCTTTCACAAGGACATTCTACCTATTGAGCACTATAACCTAAAATAATTTTGGTACATACAGAGTGTTACGTAAAGTAATGACAGCATGTAGCAGGATTTTTTTTTAATGGAACACCTGTGTATTTTCTTATAGAAAGACACAACACTGGATCCTCTAAATAGTAGCGCATAAAATATTCATATTTAATTAACCAACTAAGAGTAAATTAATATTTTATTGAAAACGGTCTGATTTTCAACTTCTCTTGAAATACTAACTGTACACGTATTGTTTGTCGTACGTCAATAAAAGTCGGTAGTGTTATAAATTAAAGTGTAAGGAATAACCTAGATATAAATTCTTTTAGACTTACTTGTTTTGTCAAATGTTCAAGCCTGTGTAATTGTCAGAATTTCAAACTGCCGTTATTCAATTTTTTTAAATGCAACCCCCCAAATCAGTATTAAAAAGTTATTTAACGTACCGTATTTTAATTTCTTTAAGACAGCTCCCTCTATTTCATAAAACAGATGGATAAAATCAAGTTTACAATTGATTACAGACTTATTACATTATAATAATCGTATTTTTGTTATAATACAGTTCTTTTACTTTGTTTTAATTAAGAATGCTTTAAAATTGATTCGATGTAATTCCTAAGCTTCAGTTGTCTTCATTAACATTTGATTTAATAAAATCTGAATACTTGAACAAAAGAAATTCACCGATTTTCATTTATTTGTTAGATTATTAATTTATTATTTGTATATTTTTTTTAAAGTACAACAATTTTTACATTAAGGTAATTATTTGCAAACACTGATGTTTTCTTTTGTTGTAAACCACATCGAATCAATTTTAAGACGTTAATTACAACAAAGTGAAAGAACTGTATTACAATAGAAATACGATGATTATAATGTAATAAGAGTCTGTAACCAATTGTAAACTTGATATTATCCATCTGTTTTATGAAATAGAGGGAGCTGTCTTAAAGAAATTAAAATACGGTACGTTAAATAACTTTTTAATATTGATTTTAGAGTAAAAATGTAAAAAAGTTTATTATAGCAAAAAAACTTTAAGGATTAGATGCAGAAAACCTATAACAGAATTGAAGAAGAACATGAACACTATCTATTCGTGAAAAGAAATAAGGGAGTTGCATTTAAAAAAATTGAATAACGGCAATTTGAAAATCTGACAATTACACAGGCTTGAACACTTGAAAAAACAAATGAAACTAAATGAATTTGTGTCTGGGTTATTCCCTAAATTTAATTTATAACACTACCTATTTTTATTCCCGTACGACAAACTATACGTTTACAGTTAGTATTTTAAGAGAAGTTGAAAATCAGACCGTTTTCAATAAAATATTCATTTACTCTTAATTGGTTAAATAAATATAAATATTTTATGTGCTGCTGTTTAGAGGATCGAGTGTTATATCTTTCTATAGGAAAATACACAGGGTGTTCCATTAAAAATAATCCCGCTGCATGCTGACATTATTTTATGTAACACTCTGTATGTATCAAAATAATTTTAGGTTATAGTGCTCAATAGGTAGAAGATCCTTGTAAAAGAAAAAATTCTATCTCGTTCTATAAATGAGCTATGGAAGAAAGGGCGCTTAAAAACTCACCCTGTATAGGATCAGTCACGTAACATAACACTTAGGGCCGGTATTATAGCATGAGTTTAAAATGGCAGTTTAATCTAAAGGTAAAACTTCAGATCAGTATAATATTTTCAGACTAATGAGTATGAAATTAAACACAAATTAGACAATAAAATAAAAAAAATTCGATCAAACTAACCTCACTTATATTAACAGTAAGTTTAAGCTTCTCTACAACCACCGACTGACGTTTAAACTTAGAAGCTGTTGTCATCGGCAGGTATAAAACGAGAATATCTTAAAATCTGAAGTTTAACTGTCAAACTGCAGTTTAAACTAATGCTATAATACCGGCCCTTAATATCTCAGCAAATTCAAGAACAATTTACTTGGTTGATATATGTTTTATACAGAAACAAAAGCTCTACCAAGTCACTGTATCAAATATGTATTTCCTCTTCCGCTTTGACATTTGAACATGTGCATTTAACGTAGCGCCTAACGAGGTTTTTAACATCTAATTTGACATTAATCTGCGGTTGCCCTTAAACTTCATATCAAGTTACTCGTTATAAATTTGTTTTCTTATCCATATTATCATATCACGAGTAAAAAGAACACCAACCTAGTCAAATTAGACTTTGAAAATCACGTTAGGCGTCACGTTAAACGCAAATGTGGCCATAGCAAGAAAGAATACCAAAGTCAACATTATATAATACATTGGGAAGATTCGTTGGGATACATTGGGAAGGTGGTGTCAATTTCTACAAATCAATTGCATTCCAAGACCTAAAAATATATTCAAATATTTCAGAAAGAAACGCAGCAACGCTATGAAAAGCCCGATAGAATAAAAATTTAGTATTTTAAAAAACGATTACAAATCTAAATAAATATTTTTAAAAAAGTGTCCGAAAATAGCACAAATTTAGTATCAAAAACATCTATGCATAATCTTTCCGGTTGTAACCTACAATTTCATATAAATTTACTCAGGCAGATAATTTAAAGCAATTTCTGTTTCCCCATGTTAAATTCCTATGTCTCATTGTCAAGTGGACAGACGGTATATCTCACTCTAGATTAACAAATTAAACAAAAAATAATACGACAAAAAGCGACAAATCTTCTGAGGATATAAAGAAATGGACTGCATAAATGTGATATCAACAAAGTAATTATCAGTGTTTTTATTATAATGGAATATCACAAAGTAACGGCGGAACGTGTTAATGATGATTATAATACTTTAGAAAAGAACAGGTATGGAAGTCGCAGACAAAAAAGGGGAATGATTATGCCAAAAAAAGCTTGGTTCCTTTTATACCTGGACGAGATGTTTTTTTTTTTTATAGAAGTGACCTATCTTGAAGTTATCGAAAAATAAGTAAATCAGTGATTTCACATCATTTAATAATAAACGCACTATGCTTCGCACTTGCTTTCAGAAAGAGTTCTAATTTGTTAAAAAATTTCACAACTGAAATATAGAAAAAGATAAACTTCTTAATAATAAACATTTTTTAGAAGAGCTCTGTTTCGTATTTTATTCTAAATACTTCAGCAAACAGAACGCACTTATTGTCAGTGCATTTGAACTGTTGTCTTTATTAATTTGAATAATTTTCTACGCAATAGCATAAAATAATACTTTGCTTTTGCTTTGTAACCGTATATCTTTACAGCTAAAAATACCGGTTTTGATTGCAAAAATCTATAAATATCTCGTCGTTTTGATGCCATTCTGAAGAACTGCATTTACGCCCGACTAAATTAACATCAGCAAAAATAAAAACATAAACAACCGAACCTAACTGGTTAAATTTTTGTTCAGTCCGCAGATATGAATTGCCTTAAAATGTCAACAAAATCGGGCAAACTTACAAGGTTGACTACTATTATTAGTCTGCGATTCATTTTCTTAATACGTACGACAAATTAAAAAAAAAACACGTCAAGATTGCAATAAGCGAGCAAATCAATTTTGGGAAGATCCATTCCTTGGAATACACGTTATTATTTTATGTTTTATATTATTATTTAATTATTTCCTGTTTCGCACGTTACGTGAATTAATTTCATAAGTTATGTAAGCGAGAGTATTTAACTGAGGATCGACTTGTAACAGTGAAATGCGATATCTTTGAGATAATTGAGCGCAAAGAACTTTCATTCACGTTGATTTTCAAATCGATTAAAGAGCACTTAACTTTGCCAATTTTGAAAACATATGCTAACTATGAGAAACTATAAAATTTCTGTTTTCATTTTAATGTCCTGCGGTGCATGTTTATGTAATAGGCTGTTGTGTTTAAGATAAATAAACTAATCGAAGTGTACCGTGTGTAAGTGAGTAAGTGTAACTTACCCGTTAATATCACCTGTAGAAAACAACACACTATCGCCGAATTTCGTGTTAACAAAACCATCGTGTCTTAGCCTATTGCGGTGGTGCTTGCTGATCACTCACTAGTCGTGCATACTGTAAAGTCTGGCACCTTCCTGCTGTCCACTTCTTTGATTTTAACTTTCCTCAATACTGATTGGGTCAAGGAAGGAGTGCTGTACTTACATACACTATTTCTCGATGACTTGAAATTCCGCTTCTTCCGATCATCTTGAGAATCTTTCCTATTCTTTTCTTTTTTCTGCAGTTTTCTTGCACGTCTACATTTGTAGCCAAAAGAACACGTGCGCGTAATAACTTATCCTTGGCGAAAAAACCATAATAACAATTTGTCTGGAAAGTTAATGATATTGCATTTTGAAATGCAATATACCTTACATTTAACATGGCATGCAATAATAGAATCAAAAAATTATTGCCAATAACCTTATTCTAATTCTGGTACTCACAGTTTTTGTCCCGCATTTAATGTAATGTAATTTATATTCTCAACATGCAAGGTTTGATTTCTCTTTTTTTGGCGGTGATAAATGAGATTGGCGAAAAATAAATAGACAAGTATTTAAAAAATCGCGTTTATGTTCTTAGAAGTAAATAACTTGGGAAGTAGAAACATCAATAAAATATGCGAGAGCATATTTTTATACATACAACTGCTAATTTGTAGTGTGTATGGAGATTTGGGAAGGTTTATTTGTTAATAAAATGAGTGAAATTAAGTTAAGTTTCTGACAAAAAGAGGCAATAGCCCAAAAATTATTTAAGGAAGAATAGTTGCTATCTATAAGGAAGATGCACCATCTTATTTTCAAGCTATACTTTGGTTTAAACTTGCCAAAACATCTCAGTGCATGTCGTCTATGTAAACGTGGCCTAAAGAATGATTCTTGACTACTCACAATGCGGTGTTATTTAAGTAGAATTATTAAGAATAATAGCATTGATTTTTTTGCAGTCTAATAGGAATGAATTTTTACAAGAAAAATTTAAAATTTTTAATGTGTTGTAAAAATTGCAGTAATCAAAATTTTTATGTGAAATATCTAAGAATAATAAATTATTTTCTAAAAAAAAAATTAAAGATGTATTTAATTTGCAATAAAATATGGTTTAAGTATAATTAAAAATTAAAAGGAAAACCTTTTCGAATTAGGAATACTCCGTCTACATTTATGTTCTTAACACAAACATTAAGTGCAATGATCGTCGGTTGTCGGTTTGAATGTTCGCATTTTTCTAAATGATTTTTGATTTGAAATGTTTCATGAATTTGGCTTGAGTACCTACAGTCCGAATCGTATAATATGAACTTAAGCATGTCGAAAAAATCTTTGGCTATAGTCTATTATGGCTGCGTATAATATGCGTACTTCGGTGAATGAAAGGGAAACAACCAAATCCGTAAAGTCAGATGTACACTTGTAACACGCCGACGTGTCACCTTGTTTGTTGACTTTTATGGACAACTAAATAACCAATAAAACTGTCCAAACAAAACAAATTAAACTTATTGCCAAATTAAATAACTGGACCGAAACTGAACTGAAAGTTTACCTGCTAAGAATTCCCAAGGGTCACCCAAAGTTTTATTATTTCAATTAGGCATGCCTACCCTATCCGTTTAGACTCGACTACCTGCTACCTAGAATCTATCTCGGGCGCTAAGGGACTGATCTATTTATTTGTTTACGTTTGAACGACCCTTTGGGACCTCGCAATAAACTTTACAATGTTATAATCTAGCTCGTAATCGTCACTGTAACCCCTGGTCTTACGTTGTTGTAACCCAATTCTTTTCGTGCTTCGATGAATAAACTTGAGAGATTAAAGGGTCTAAATACGTTTAAATAAAATGCGGAACTAACTATTTATTGAGAAAAAAAAAACTCCTTGTACCAGCCACTGCGGGATCTGATATAATGAGCGCAAAAACCCTTGCGTTTAACCCAATACAGAGAAAACAAAATTACGGTTATCAGGAAGTACAGTAGACTTCGCTTAACACTTTCGAATATCGTAGCGAGCGAACTGACTTCAATCACACAACTGATGGTTTAGTACACACGTAAATAGTTGTTGGAGAACTCTGTTCTTTAATTAAATTAACAATTAATTTGAGTTCAACTTAGATTGGTCTTGGTACTAGTGTTTGCCACTTCAGATCGTACTCTAAGACTCGTTCTGCTCAACCAACCAACGCACAATGTGACACAATGGGTCTACATTGTGCTTAATTAATGGAAGTAATTAATTAATTAATCAGACGTTCTGTAGACGTATGTGATACAAAATGCCACCCTCGGCGATCAGTTTGCAAGGTAATCGATAGCAATCACCGCTAGTTTTTCAGGGACTCCCTTCGGAGGTGATGGGAAACCCTATCGCTAGCTAAACTAATTAATTGAGGTCGAATGTGTAGAATCTTTTCTCACTACGTCCAATCGCCTTAAGGGGGTGGTACAGTGTACGCCTTTTTTCGAATCCCCCTACTTCGTTTTTCGTCGGCTAAACCTATCTAACTAATTTATTTGCGCAATGGACCCAAATGACTGTTTTCGGCGCTCAGCTTCGTACGGTCATGGCCTTTCAGTCTCTCGGAAAATCGCTTCTAATTAACCTGCAAATCTCTCGGCAAAGACCACACTTCGGGCCACACACTGGGTGTGAGAGAAACTCTGTTAAGAAGATGGCTATAATAGGTAGTTAAAATTGTTCGGCGTCGTAATTTCACGAAATTCGTAACGATCAATTAATTGGCCTTGATTTCTGGGTTTAGACTGTGCTGGCATACTTGGTTTCGACGGCAGATATAACTTGCCTTAGCCTAGTAATTCAAACTGACGACTACCTGTGCAAATCGAAATAGAGCCGTTAGCGTGTTTCCAATTTGGCAGAGAATGTCCGGGTAACCGGACGTCACTTTTGGCAAAAGTGACGGCGGCTCAGTCGCTTGAGGTGTCGGGCCGATAGCAAGGGGCACTAGTATCCGAAATGAGTTGTAGGTAGCCATCGTTTGAGGTGTCGGACCCCGTTGTGTTGAAGCCTAGAATCCGAGATGAGAACCGATGCAGACCACACGCCTGTTACCCTTAAAACTAACCTGCCTAGCTGCCCTATCCCATACGTGTATGGGTAATGGATGCTGGGGTTAGTATGAGATGTGTGGTAGAGATTCGCGTAAGCGTTCTCGACGGTCACTCATCAAACGTAGCTAGGGAAACTTTGCTGACATGAGTGCTAGGGGGAGGGGGAGCCCACCGGTCCCGGCTACCGGTCCCTCTCATAGGCGTTGGCCTCCTAGTGGCAGTGTCATAGCTGGCGGACAGCGGGAGTACCGTGCCGGCCGGTGTCCCGCTGGCCATTTCTCATGGAAGATGGGCTGACGCCTAAGTGTCCATGGTGCCGTAGACACCAGAGAGAAATTGGTTGGCAGAGGATGTCCGGGTAACCGGATGTCACTTTTGGCAAAAGTGACGGCGGATCAGTCGCTTGAGGTGTCGGGCCGATAGCACGGGGCACTAGTATCCGAGATAAGTTGTAGGTAGCCATCGTTTGAGGTGTCGGACCCCGTTGTATTGAAGCCTAGGATCCGAGACGAGAACCGATGCAGACCACACGCCTTTTACCCTTAAAACTAACCTGCCTAGCTGCCCTATCCCATACGTGTATGGATAATGGATGCTGGGGTTAGTATGAGATGTGTGGTAGACCAGAGAGAAATTGGTTGGCAGATAATATCTCCAAAGGTAGAACTAATTTCCAAAAGTACACTGTATTTGAATTTCTGAATAGATTTGAGAGAACAGTTAATTGGCTCTGGTTGATTACATCACAGAACTGGCCTAATAATTTATACCTAAAACAAATGACCAACAAATTTTACTACGGTTAACGCTGCTTGTGGAGGTTTAACCTCGACCCAAATGTAAATGAAATATTTTGACTAAAATTTATCCAAATGCAATATGAATACTGAACTTTACAGAGTCTTTAGCCACTGATTAATGCAAATTAAAATAATTCCTAACCAATTTATACCACCAAGTATGTGACGAAGAATACAAATAAATGCAAATTACCTATCGCGTTCCCGAGATGAACACAATAAACTTCACGCACTCTTGTTTAGATATACTCGTGGCGTGAATTAGTACGTATTCGCGGTTTTGTTTGTTTAATTGCCCTTTCTCTTAACACACTGTATTTTAACCGTACCGAAATAAAACGATTTAGCTAGAAGTATGAGAAAATGAGAGAATGATTGCAAGCACCAAGAGAAAGCTCGCTAAGTCAAAATTAAAAAATTCAACCGCTCGCTAGAGAGATTCGAACGTTTCTGTTTGTCTTCGGGCCTGTTTCTTCCCAAGTAAAATTAATCTACCCCCTCGTACTCCACAAGCAAAATTTTAAACAACCCCGGACCAATCGCTGCTCTAGCCCAAACCACGCCTATGCCAGATTTTCTGCACGCATACTATAGATTAATAACTCCTCCATTTGCTTGTCGGACAAAGGAACGGTGGTGATCTGTCGCGATATGAAACCTTCATAATTTAATTTTACAAGTGTCCCGGCGGACATTTTAATGCGGTCCTTGCTCGAACACTTAAGCAAAGAAGCGAGTTAGTTCAACGTAATGGATCTCCTTTTTATAACTGACATGTCCCTAATATTAAATGTGACCAATTCATACAAATGTGAACTAACACAAAGCTAGATGTCAAGCAGACTTGTTTTATGATGGCAGAAAATCTGAATCTGAATATGTGTTTGTTATTTACAATTAAACAAGCAAAACCGATTTTGTTTTGAAAAACAAATCCGCGACCGTTTCACACTTCAGCAAGAATGTGAATAGACAAGTCGAAGCCACACAAAAATGTTGACGTTGAGACACGAAGCACAGTCTCGACTTAATCCAAATTCAGAATGTTACCTGCACATCAAAGAGAATTCGGGTTTTTTTCTTTCTTTCGCTTTGCTCAGCAATGCTGCATTATTATTGTCTTTCGGCATTAACCATTCCAGACAATTTAGAATGTTTATTTGTAGCTAGGTCTAAATCTTAGACAGCACAAACATCCACGGCCCTGGTGAGATTCGAACTCTGATGATATATTCGCCTTACTGATAGCTTCAAATAACTATTACCTAATTATTATTAGAATATCTACCAAAGCACGATGAGGTCTTAGTATACTTCATTTATTCGTGCTCAAGTGGTAAATGGTACTCAACCATGGGAAATATTTTCGCTTCGCTCCGTCGTTCCTCGCGAGTTAATTATGCGACTAACATTACAGTCGTGTTTTGATGAAATAAAAGATGCTTGTTGGTTGTTGCTTCAATTATGGTGATCAGATTCCTAGTAAAATATTATATTATTTCTGTATTTTGATGTGCTCAAGTCATATTAATTTAGAAAAATCATATGTTCTTAAGCTGATGACTTTTAGAACTTTGGCTGCGGTAAGTGAACGGTCAAACTGGTCGAACCAAACCATGTAGGTATTCAATTTTCCAAATCTCTGATTCGTCAGGTGGTTGTAATCTGACCGTTGACTTACTTGACGATTTTGTGCAGTTGGACCGTTCACTTAACTCGCCCTTTAATTGTTAATCTGGCCACATGAGGTTAAAAGAAATAGGGAGGGAATAATAATCCAGTACGTTGATGCGGTAAAGTGAAGCCGCCTGGGGTAAGAGGAATGCAGTACGTGCATTGCGTATTTTTTGTAGGGGAGTGTTCCATAGTGAAACACTTTTTTTCTTTTCCTTTTTAGAAAATACAAATTACAATAAAAGCTCAGTGTGGCTTGGGATATGGGATAATTTTGTGTCACAGTGGAACACTATAGTGGGGTACAATGACATTGTTTAGACTGTTTTTACGTTAATTTAATTTATTTTGTTTGTTCGGTATTTAAGTTTGAACTAACCAAAATTTTGTAAAATTACAGCGGCTCCGTTTTTATGTAAGTAAGTTTTGTATAGTATGAAACACGTTAAATTTAGCGATCCTTTATCTGAAGCGCGTTGCATCTTCCAAAGCAGTTACCAAGTATTTTTCTGAACTGAAATACATCCGCGCGAAATTCGTTTGTATTTTATTACAACGAATAAAAATCTTCGCGTATCGTTTATGTAGTGTTTCACTTTCTATCCCTTAATAAGAATAAGTAATTTAAAACCAGTGACTGTGCATAGTGGACGCGAAGCAAAGCGTTGCAAAAGGGAGATTTACGACCTCCATCAGACGCTGAGTTTTGCCTAGGCCCCAGCGACGACTGGGAAGCTTTTTCAAAACAGAAAATGTGCAATCATAATATCCAAAAATCGCAAAATACATAATTTAAAGAAATGCAGTGGTCTTAACAAATCATTATCAACGTAAATATACCTTCAGCAACTTTTCGTAAAGACAAACCGCTTCGAAGTAGGTTTAAAATATTTTTCATCATTTCTGCCGAGGTCAGACCAATAAGTGTAGTTTTTCTTTTACGATTTGTTGCCATCTGCAAAACTAAACAGTCAAATAAAATACCTGACCGTGAACTTAGCAATGGTAGACACAATAAAACATGTTTGGTTTTCAGTGAAACAGTCGTGTTTCACTCTTTCCCAACTGTAACCCCCGATGGAAAAAAATGGTAGAGCTATAACTTAACAGTTTACTAATATCTCAAATACCACATAGCTTTTACAATCTGTGCACTTGCTATTGCACAAAGAATTGACTTTTGATTTCGAAAACTGTGTCTTTGACATCACTTATACACGGTGTTGATTCGTTTTTTAGACATAGGGAAAAAGCATGTAAAAATTAAATATTTGCTCTCCTGTAAATTTTAGAGTAAAACGATAAAGGAAAAAATTGTTCAAAATTCTAAAATGCTCTTAAAGTTTCTTACTTTGTTTAAAATTTTTGTACTCATATTCTCAAAAATAGCAAAAGTTTTCAGGAAAATTGACATTTTATTAGGAGTTAGCCATGACTATGACAATAAAAAAAACATCAAATTAACATTTTTAATCAAATTAGCTTTAAATGATGTGCTCAAACTGGCCTCCAGTTACTATGCTGGTCTCCATATGCAGCTAAATAATATCCTTATTGATCATAGTTATTTATGACATTCCTGCCTAATGTTTGTCAATTGATACTGAGATACTCTGTCGCATTCGGTAATTATTGCTTCTTTTAACGTCTCTACATTTTCATGGAAATTCTGTCAGTTATACAATTTATTTTTTAAATTATACTAGAAGAAAAAGTCATTTGGTTATAAATCTGGAAAACGTGCCGGCCAGTTAATGGTACCTCCTATTCCCAGCAGTGATTAGGAAATGCCTTATTGCCCTCATTAAAAAAGCACAACTGCACTATTATTGTACGCAGGGCAACCGTTATGCTCAAGCCAAATTTCATGGTCTTAGCCAAGATCTCCTAAAGTGGATCTTACTGAATTCTGCAGCAATTGGAGGCACTTGTTACCGGTAGGGATCTTTCGATAAAAGACGGACCAATAATTCCTAAAATTTCTGCCGATACGTTAATTTGATGGTGTTGACTTCGGTTAGGGTCAGTTCATGCAAGTTTTGAGTAGGTACTTCGATATAGAAAATTTTGAGAATTTGGGGGGAACCCCAAGAACACACGAAAATGTGTCCTTGGAGGTACTTGTTACCGGTAGGGATCTTTCGATAAAAGACGGACCAATAATTCCTAAAATTCCTACCCATACTTAATTTGATGGTGTTGACTTCGGTTAGGGTCAGTTCATGCAAGTTTTGAGTAGGTACTTCGATATAGAAAATTTTGAGAATTTGGGGGGAACCCCAAGAACACATGAAAATGTGTCCTTATCACTAAAGAGTAATAATAATAATAAGCTTATTCACAATTTTATTCAATACTGAACATTATTTTGTTACAAGAAATTAAATAAGATTAAAATTAAGCTAACATTACATATTAGTGTACAGTATCACATTACATACAAGTATACATTACATTTCAGTTTCATTTTACGTAAAATTTCATAATTTATTTGTGATTTTCATAAATGTTACATTAGAACTTATTGAAAAATGTAGATTGTTCAAGGCGGGGAATAATGTTAATGATTCAATACTTAGGAGAGCCATGAAAAACAATCGAATTTGTTATACATTTGTTATAAATACAATTTGAGAGAATAAAAAGTTTTGTCAATACCTTATCAAAATAAAGGCAACATTTTCGATAAATAACTTTCAAGCATTATTTTATCAAGAATATACAGTCCATTAATCATCAATATATCAAGTAAAAACAACCACCACATCATATTAAGCTTCGCTTAATGAAATAATTTGGCTTTGGATACCCATGGCGCGTGTTGTATGTAGGTATATGTGTAGCAGGCTCTCACTTTTGTCTAATGCGTAAACTGAAAAATGGCATTTTTACTCGACCCGACTTTCGCAAGTTGATGACTGATTTAGAATTCGAAAATTATATGTCGCAAATTGAGAAAAAAAAAATATGGTTGGGTCCTGAAGGTTTTTTGGGTAATCACAAAAGATTGTGAGACTTTTGTAGAAGATATGCTGCAAAAATTTACGAACGTGGGTTGCATGAGCCTAAAAATTCATTTTCTATTTCTATATCCTTATTTGGTGCGGTCTGTGAGGATCAACATGAAAGGTTCTATCAAGATATAAGAAACATAGAAAAACGATACCAAGGTCGTTTGAAATGTGAATATGAGCTGCTTTGTTTGGCTGAAAACTTTGCATCGTGATTCAAATAATTTTTCGTTACCTGCTCTGGATCTGAATGCATTTCAATCCAAACGGATCGTAAAATTGGAAGATTGAAAGGGGAAATAGGATCACCGATCGGGATTGAAATTTCACGAAGATCCATTTGCAAGAGAGCATCCGTCTTTGAATCTAAATGCGTTATGTTGCGTTTGGATCAAACGAAAGAAAGCAGCTATGATGCAGATTATAGCTGGAATTTAAAGGGCGATATGGGCTCTGCTCGTACGAATAATGTTTAAAAAAATGTCTTTTGGAGAATATGTGTTAAATGAATAAAATATGTAAATGCTTTAAATATCGCCCACATTAAGTGAGACACACACTGAGGCGGTTGCGGTAGCATTTGCGATGACGGTGACGGTCACAAACGTTCACATGCGAGCGATCACAGTAAAGTTACGTAAATTCATTGGCAGAGGGGTTTTCATCGCCAGCGTATCGCAACCGCCTCAGTGTGTGTCCCGCTTTAAATGTTTTATAATTTTGTCCGGTGGTTTCAGATCCTTTCGTAATAGAAATTTGTTCGTGGTATCTTAGGAATGTGTAAACACATATTGATCAAATATACACGAAATAATCCAAATCACAGACAAAAACTGTAATTTTGCCGGCCTGCGTAATTGATCGGACAGTTCAGAAAACCAGCATATAAATGTCGACGTTTCGCTACACGTTTCTTCCTCAGTTAAAATAAAACGTAATGTATCTCGAAGAAACCGTCAAACGTACAGCGAAACATTAATTTTCATGCTGGTTTTCTGAACTATCCTCAATTATTATTGTAAATTTTGTGACTTAACGAACAAAATGGATTATGTATATCAGTAAAATTACTATTAACGACTTAATAATAACAGAAGAAAATATTTATTCATAAAACACCAATAACAATAAATAAACAATATAATCTTTACAAAACATGTTAATTAGTTTTAACTTTAGTTTCCTTGAATTTTAAGACAAAATAAACACATAAAGCCAAGTAATAAAATCCAGCAGCCACCAACAAAATTCCTGTGAGAATAACTGCTGCGACATCCACAAGATAATACTGATACCAAGGTAAATCTGCGCCTACGCTACGTAGATGTGGTGCACCATTGTGTCTAATTACATATTCCACCCAGTATATAGCCGTATCCAAGGGTGACAAAGGACGATCTCTAAATCTTGCGGATAATTTCTCTGCATTCATTTTATACCTGAAAACAAATAATAAATGCAAATTCAATACATTTTCGGCGGGGCATTTACTCTGAGTTTTCTAAAACTTCGTGGGCTGCATTAAATACTGATTCCTTGGAAATACTTTCAAAAGAAACGTACGTCCCAATACCTTGTGCTACACTAGTTTTAATATTCAGTGTTTGGTCGGCAAATATGGGAATGCCCAATATTGGAACTCCACAGTATATAGCCTCTTGAGTTCCAAGTAAACCACCATGGCTTACAAAGAGCTTTATATTAGGATGACCTATAATCATATACCGTTAGTTAAAACTAATCACAGACACGTTGTGCGGATTAATTTAAAATAAATGTCAGAAAATTATTTATTATTTACTCACATAAAATATCTAACTGGGGCAACCACGGTTGAAATTGTACGTTAGTTGGAATCTCGATGTTTTTAGGAAAATCTTCCCTCACTCCCTTCCATAACACTTTGTAAGGCAATTGTGAAAAAGCCTCGAATAATCCTCGGAGTTGCTTTTCCGGGAAGGTTTCGGTGCGCATCATGGAACCGAAACTTAGATATATGACTCCTTTCAAATTGGTTTTCATAGCATCTTCTAAATGCTGCAAGAACCATACTGCGCCCTGTCTTTTACGACTCACAATTTTCTTACCTGGGGTAAGGATTTATTCTGAGTGATGTGAATTCCCCCTATTTCGATCAAATTAGGTGGGAAAGGTCTAGCTTGATGTAAGCTGAAATGACTGTTTACGAAAAGCAGACTCACGTTGTTTACCAAGTCGTGCAAGTCTGGTAGGTCCTGGCCGAAAAAGGATTTGGCATAGAAATTAGATGGATTCATGGAAATGATATTATACCTGTAAGTAATCAGATTCAATTTTAATTTGATACGATTCTACTCAAAATATTCATTCTATAAGTATTTCAAAAATTAAAAATTATTTGCACTTTGAAAACCGAATATTTTATTTATCGAAGAAATTTTTTTAAATTTCCAAAAAAGATGTTAAAACTATAAAACCGACACTATTGTAGGTACTTACGCTATTTTAGTAGTAAGTGTCAGTGCGGTATTGATCACTCTTTCCTTCAAAGTCATTCTAGCGGTAAACGGGGCGAAATAATTTGGAACGTAGGAGGGATTGTCAGGAATACCGAACCAATCACTAGCCCAAGGAAGATTAACACTGCTCGTCATGGCAATGGTCGGGATATTGAATATATGAGAGTAACCCAACATACAATCGGTCGCAAATATCTCTGTTATCATCACGTCATATTTTTTGGTGGTATGCTTAAGTTCCTCCGCCAATGTTGTGTTAAATACGGTTTTACATAAATCCACTCCCGTGACGGTCGCCATGAAATGAAAGTCCTCAAAGAAACTATTTCCCATGGCTCCAAACGGCAAGTTGTTTGTTAAAAAAGGAAGGACGCCTTTTAAACTTAAATCATTGTACCTGTAAAAAAATAAATACTTTAACAGATGAAGCGGGAAAGAAATAATCAATAAGTTGGTAAAAACCTGTGTATTTTAAGGATATTCAGGATATTCATGTTTGAATTGGCTTCCGGTTGGAACCGCGTCACGTCCAACCGGAAGCCAATTCAAACATGGACGACGGCCGCGGAAGCCTTCAAGTTAAATTAGTTCAGGATATTCAGTTGAAGAAGGAAAAAGATAATAAAATTAATGAAAATTTTGTCAGCTTAATAAATGCATTAAATTAAAAATAAAGCTGAAACAAATCAGTATTAGAAAAAAAATAGATGTGAAATTGACCACATGCAGCTATCAACAAATGTTGACCTTTGTTACTGGCATTAGCATGTGATCATCTACTCTATAACGATTTTTATTATTATAAAGATAAGATGTTATTAAAAAATTGCTCCAATTGTAACTTAAGTCATGTGCCACTCAACTTGTTAATACCACTACGAAGCGGTGATAAAATTGTTTAAATTTAGTTGCATTCGTGTTTTTCTCAATTCTTGAATCACTGATTATTTTGTCTACATAAATAGATTTATTTTTTTATGAATCGAAAAATCTTCTAGAAGATACTTATGTATACAGGGTATCCCAAGTTGAGTGGCCTATTAAAAGTTTTCTGGAAAGAGAATATACAAAAATTCTGAAAATTAGTACACTAGTAATTAGTAGACTAGAATTTACTTCATAAGTATAAAGGTACAAAGTAACTACAAAACTGTTAGTAAATACTTATTTTAATTCTGCCAGTATTATAAGTATAATAATATATACAGGGTGTTTCAAAAGTGATGGTAAAAAACTTAGGGATGAGGAGTATTAATGAATAGAAGCAAAAAAGTACCAGTAAACATGGTTCCGGAAATTAACCGTTTACGAGATAATGTCATTTTTTGCTGGTTATGGCATGCTGAATATTAACTTACTAAGTTTAAAAAAAACAGTGAAAGTTTTATTTTATCATTCATAGGAAAAGAGAAATTCATAATTTTGGCTAAACAACGTACAGTAAAGTATGAGCATGTTAACTGAAGAATTTTACAATAGGTGTTCAAAATGCTGAACATGCACTTGAATGCATCTATCTAGTCTTCTCCGCAAAGACCCGCGAATGCGCTCTATCAATCCTGGATCAATCTTCATTTGCTGGAAGGCATGTACAATCCGATGCTGCAATTCTTCAGGTGTGGCAATGTCAGCTGTATTGTAAACTAGGCTTCTTGCATAACCCCATACACAAAAATCCAAAGGATTTAAATCCGGTGATCTAGGAGGCCACGGTACAGGTCCTCCTCTGCCTATCCACCATTCACCATATCGTCCGTTTAGGATAGACATCGGCCCATACGTGAGAGTTGTGAAAATTAAAAATGCCGTCACGGGTAAACCCAGCTTCGTCTGTAAACAAAACATTGTTTAAAAACTGGGGATCTAGGGCTCTCTGTTGTTGTATCTGTACGCAGAAAGTCATTCTAGGAAATAAATCTGTGTTCTTAAGACTTTGAACACGTTGGACATTGTATGGGTACAGTAATTGGTGATGTAAGATTCGCCATACACTACTTGCACTTATGCCCTCTGTTATAGCAATCCTCCTAGTCGAAGTTCCTGGATTTACATCTGCACGTTCTAACACTGCGTCTTCTACATTAGGAGCTATGGATTTCGGTCTACCTGATCGTTCGTGGTGTCTAAAGGACCCATTTTCTCCGAGGCGTTGATGGATCCTGCTGAAAGTTCGACTGTCGGGATGCCTTCTATTAGGAAAAGCTTCTGCATACAAACGCGCAGCCTCCAATGCATTTCCGTTGACTTTGCCATGCTTGAAGTGCATATCTGCATACTCCACGTTGCCAAAATTTGCTTCCATCTTCACAAAGCCTTTTCAAAATTAAATCAAGATTCTGTACATATTGACTGCACGCAGTTTCATGTACATAGCAACCACGTTGTGTTTTGTACCGTGGCCTCCTAGATCACCGGATTTAAATCTTTTGGAGTTTTGTGTATGTTTAGTTTACAATACAGCTGACATTGCCACACCTCAAGAATTGCAACATCGGATTGTACATGTCTTCCAGCAAATGAAGAATGATCCAGGATTGCTAGAGCGCATTCGCGGGTCTTTGCGGAGAAGACTAGATAGATGCATTCAAGTGCATGGTCAGCATTTTGAACACCTATTGTAAAATTCTTCAGTTAACATGCTCATACTTTACTGTACGTTGTTTAGCCGAAATTATGAATTTCTGTTTTCTCATGAATGATAAATTAAATAAAATGTTCACTGTTTTTCTTAAAATTAGTAAGTTAATATTCAGCATGCCACAACCAGCAAAAAATGACATTATCTCGTAAACGGTTAATTTCCGGAACTATGTTTACTGGAACTTTTTTGTTTCTCTTCCTTCATACTCCTCATCCCTAAATTTTTTACCATCACTTTTGAAACACCCTAATATTATCCGAAGATTATAATTTACGTATATTGATGAAGAATAAAGTCGATGTCATTCAGTACTTAAATATTTCGGTAGGTAATTTGTTTAAAATATTGTATACCTTACAACTACAATATTTTAAAGATTAAGTTTTCGAGGATGAATAAATTGACCAAGAACAGTACATGAAGAGAAGCAAAGTGGTTTCTATACGAGTCAGAAGGAGGCAATTTTAATATAATGCATAATAAATAGATTGAAAAATTGTGTCGCTGCCTAAACATTTCATAATAGATTGCTTTTATAATTTACAACTTCGACTAAATTGTCTCTATTAGCCACAAAACTGCATTTGACTCAAAATAGCCATGATGGATACATCATGGCTATCAAAGCAAACAGTTCTTTTTAATTTCGGCTATAATTTTTAAAGTGATCTGATCAATGTAACTAACAGTTAACGACTAGACCATTCCTTATAAGTATTTGATAAAGAGAATCGGTTTACGAGTATGCCATCTCGAGAGAAATATCAAAATGTACGTTTGATCTCAATTTGTAATAACATTTGATTGTTACTGTAATTGCATACCAGAGCTGTGCCAAGTATGTACTTATAAATACAAGTATAAGTACAAGTACAACAAGAGCAAATATACTTAAGTACAAGTACCTTTTATATACTTATCTTATAACCGTAAGCTCTGCTGCAAATATTTGTTTCATCAGCATAAGCATACGAAGAAGGCCATTCAAGTATGTTGAAAATTAAAAAGCGTCTAAAATTGGGCCCTGAGGCGCTTCAAGTAGGTTTGATTCAAAGCTTTAACCACTTTCGCTGTCTACAATAAATTGCTCTAAATCGCTTTAGGTATAACCCCAATAAAACAATTTAATTTACTTTGCGATCCCAAATTTAAAAATATAAATCTGTTAAATTTTCTGTCGATTTTATCGTGTAAACAATTTAGCTAACCTGTAGTATATTTACATTTACGTTTAAGGAGATATGTTTTACTGTATTTCAAAAGCAACTCTTTAAATTCTCAATAAACATAAAAAAATGTTGAAAAAATTCATTTATTGGTAATAGTAAGTATCTCCAATTTATTTATAATTATCTGCCAAATATTTAATAAACATTATCTGTATATACGTAAGTACAAAGAGGTACTATAGATTAGATAATGTACATTTAGAACAAATTCATTTTTCATGTTTGAACTTAGCTGGCACATTTAGATAATTCACTGAATCCTAATTGCGGAAGTAAAAACAATTGGAAACTACTGAATAGACTAAGTTAAAAAGAACACAAAATAATTTTTTCTTTTTGTTGTTTCAAATTTCTCAGCAAAAAAACTGCAAAGTTTAAACTCGAATTATATGTTAAAAATAGTTACCCTCTTATAGGTTTCCGTAGGGGATAATGTCCTAACACATCCACATCATGACCTTTTAAAGCCAATTGTCTGATGAGTGGTTGAAAAACGGCGAAATGACTGTGACCTTGATAAGGAAACATCCCCAGGATTCTTGCAGCCTCACCATCATTTAGGCAATGCAAGAACAAGTAATATATCAATAGCAGAGATCGCATGGTGAATACTGAATGTCTGAAGAGCACGCCGGCATATAAAACGTTGACTAATCACGTGATGATACGATACGAAATATGCTAATTAATGGTGATTAGGGTCTCTTTATTGCCATAACATGGGCTGCTTTTCGGTCCCTTATTATTATTATTATTTTTTAAATAATGCAAATGAAAAAAAAATTTCTTTAAATCGCCACTGGTAGTCTGTTTACGGATAGGGTTGTCTTTTTTTAAATTTTAATTTATTAACTACGATTTTGCATATTTTTATAATAATAGTTTAAATGTTACCGTATAGATCATTGTACCATTTACAGAATAATCCTATTTATGTAAATCTAGTTTAGATTTAGCTAGATTCATTATGAAACAGATTTCCGGTGAGTTTTATTAAGTAATGGATGACCTCCTTTTGCTCTAATCTTGCCTTTTTAAATTGTAGTTTACTTACTTTGATTTTTTTTTTAAATTTTGGTTGAATATTAATATTTCCTTCGCAGATTTTCTTTTCATTCCAAATAAAAATATAAAAAAACTAGAGTAAATTAATCCACCACAAAATAAAGTCTGGGTACACAAATATGTCAACATTTTTTGCTGCGAACTGCATTTGCAGTTCATTATTTAATGAATTATTTATTTCATTATTTAATGAAGATTATTCTATTTTTTATTGGGACCCGGACTTTTCATATCTCGATGTAGTTGTCATTTATTTCAGACCGAAAACACAAACTGTTCGACCTGTCAAATTTGCGTGTCACGTGTTCACGTGAAATCAAATCGTGAACACGTGTTTGGTGAAGTTCAAGTTCGTATTCACGTGATCACTTCGTCACGAACTCGACCTTCGCAAAGACGAACTTCAATTAATTAAAATCACAGACATTATTATAATGCAGCAGTTCTTATCAGTTTATTGTAGAGGATGTTATCAAATACGGTGGCAATGATTATATAACGTGTGAAGGACATCAACATATTACGATTTTACCAAAATTTTCTGCATGATTTTATCGAATACGATATAAATAAAGTAATAATTATAGCACGTGTAGAGGCTATCAAAATATTACGATTTGAGAAATTCGTTGATAATTTAGTAAGAATGTTTACACGTACTCCTATATTCCACGTGCAGTACATTATTATTAAATAAGAAAATGCATTTCCGAAATTTTGTGTTTAGCGTCAAACTTCTTCGTTGAACCGATTATTATATTTTAAAACTTTTTTTTGTAATTTTTTACCATTCACGTATTTATATTAATTGATTCCCGATCTTCGTGAAGACGAATTTCGATTAATCCATTCGATTAAACAAAATTCATGTAAAGTTCGAACCAATGTGTTTTATTTCCCGTGACATGAATCGAGACATCACGTAAATCAAGAAAATACGTGAACAGTCAAGAGCCCTACAGTCCATTTCTTTTTACGAGCCCCTCGTCATAATAGTTCGTCCTATAGCTCCATACGTCACATATACCTAAAAGGTGGAGAAACAAATAAAAAATCGCCATAGAAAATACAGAAATCGTTATTGTTTGAAATAATGCAACAAATTTGTGAATAATTAACTTAAGCATCACTAAACTATTTCAATTATTCTTAAGTATTATGCAACTCTTTCTAAAAGTCATGTCATAATAGTTCGTCCTAAAGAAGTTACCATTGAGTACAGTCACTCTTTTGACGAAGAACCGATTCTAATCTTCTAGGAAGAGTGTCACTAAGCTCTCTGCCATGTTTCTGGTGTTATACTATTCCAGATTTCAATTATTTTGTTAAGTAAATCATCTTTTCTGCGAACTGCATGATTACGCAGTTCTCGTTTAATTTTCCCCCATAAATTTTCGATTGGAGATAAATTCTTACGTCTCGATCACTAAATGATGCAAATCGTCCAGTTTCTTTTTACATTCCATTGAACCCCGCATGGTATAATTCGCAACAATTGTCTTTATCGTCAAATATGGAATTTTTCAAAATTTCGCAATTGAGTAGCCTGAATGGCCTTCCTTTAAACGCTCTTTAATAATTTTGCGTACAGACGCATGTAACGGAACTCCTCTACTCATGTTTAACGCTTTTTTAATAACCACAATTTCTAAATGACGAAGAAAGTGACAGATTAACCCTTTGTTGCACGATTTTTTTATTTTTGACAATTTTTTTTGTGTTATAAAAGCTAAATACTACAACAGAAAAATAATTTAAAAAATCATATGTTTTTCAAAATTTATTAAAAAACAAATAATATCGTGTAGCAAATTTGCAACATTATGCAAAAGTATAACATAAATTGTTATGAATGAAAGTCACGAAAACAGTTTTTGTCTTTCGTGCATTTAGAACATTTATAATGTGTGAAACCATTACAATTGGGCCTTTTGCATCTTTGTCGATTTTTTTCGTACATCACCCAATGGTTGGTTTCGTCTAATAGCACGTTCTTCACCGGCACATGAGCCGCCGATTTCTATTTTTCTCTTACAAGCGTTCCTGTGTCTCGCTAGGTCTTCCACGTTTGTTTTGACTTCTGGGTCCCATCAAGCATAAACATTCAGCAATTTTCAATCGAAATTCCCAAAGAAGCATTTTTGTGTAGATACATCAACCAAGCATTGATAACAGTTACGTCCAGCAAGTGAAAGAAAATTCTGATGTACCATTTTTTTGACCGAAGAGGAATTCTGTATCTCCCTATATGACTGTCCAACAAATCAATTGCTCCCATATGTTTATTATACTTGGTAATAACATTCGGACAATTAATTTCAACTTTTTTTTTCTGTTTTCTGTCAAATCGTTTTACCGTTTTCAATGGTAGTTTTCCATATATCGTCGAAAGCAAAGTAACGTATTTATTGTCCTTCCAAACGACGGCGCTCAATTTCGTTCCCGAATTATGTGCAATCAATTTTTGTGATGTTCCTCTTTCCCATTTTTTCATGTCTTTATCATTAGGTAATTTATTATTTGGTAGCCTATTGCGTCTGACAGTTCCTAAACTATATATACCCTGTTTTGCCAAATAGACTAAGAGTGGGACAGAGGTATAAAAATTGTCGAAATATAGACAACTATTCACATTGCGTGGAATTATTCTTGCTAATCTCAATACAACATTACCTGTTACACCAAGGTTTGGTTCACCTGGTAGTAATTTTGTATAGTAATCTTCAGGTCCTGCATATAATTCGAAATTATAACAATAACCTGATACCCCACAGAGCATATAAAATTTAAATCCCCATTTATTAGGCTTCATGGGAAGGTACTGCTTGAGGTGGTGTCGACACTTTGTTGCACAAATCTGTTCATCCACAGCTAATTCAGCTTCAGTTGGAATCGATGTAAATCGCGCATTCAAATTATCGATTACCGGTCTAATTTTGTATTAACCGTCATATTTGGGGTCTTTCTATCCGGGCAGCTATTGTTGTCATTGAAATGTAAAGTATTTTTGATACTCTCAAATTTGTTTACCGTCATTACGTCACTAATATTAGCAATGCCTATATCACTTCGCCAATAGGCTCTGATGCGGGGTAAGGTTGTAATTGACATATAGAGACAAATTCCCATAAATCTTTTGATATCTGTCTCTGATAAGCACGTGGGTTTATTTGGGTTTCTTTGTACTGCATAGAGGTTACATTGTTGTTTTACTGAATCAATAAAAGAATCTGTAAAGAAGTACTTGAAACATTCATAAGGAGTTGCTAATTGTTGCACATCATTTGGTAAATCAGAGTTTCCCTGAAACTTTGTCGCTTCCTCAGGAATATCAAGGAGTCCTCTTGTCCACAACATGGAGGCTACAGATGTCAAATTTTGCATAACATCACCTTCATTTTCATCTGAAGAACTCCCACAATTTTCCCGATCATTCGTTTCTTCAGCAGTGGCTGAAGTGCTTTGCAGATTTTGCACATTTTCCACATTTCCTTCATTTTCTTCTGGAAATAAATCTGAATCATCACTGGAATTTTCAAATTCATCTTCACTCTCTGACAAATGAAGATTTTCAGCTAAATATTCCAACTCAGCTTGTGTTAAAATTTTATTATTTCGTCACATCTACAAAAAAACCATTTTTTTCAGTGAAAATTAAATATTGCATGCTGTTGCAAAAATGCAACATAAAATATAAAGCAGAAATGTATTTTTTCTTTTATTCATACGTACGTTTTGAGTATCCATAATATTATTACAATCCTTTATTTCCACTTTTCACCAAAAATAAGTTAAATTATATCGATAAAAAACACCAAGAAAAACCTATAAACGTGTTGGCACAACTGAGGTTATGAGAGAGGTTACAAACACTTCACTTCATACGATAACAGTGTTGCCACCTGCCTAGCGTATCCTGCCGCTACCGTGATCCGATAATTCCGCTACATTAAAAAAAAACCGCTACGCTAAGAGTTTTCTGTAATGGTAAACACAATACAAGTTGCTGTATGTTAATATGTTAAGTTCTATAATTCTAGTTTCCTATTTATGATTTAAAGTGTGGAACATTGAAGACGTTGATACGATTTCTCGATAGTTCTATTTACGTTATTCCGTCGACTTAAGGCTGCATTGTATAAAAGGTTTAAGCCAGGGTTAAAGTTAATCCTAAGTTAGAATGTAACACACAAAATGCTATACGTCATAACAAGTATCACAATCTAACTTAGGATTAACTTTAACCCTGGCTCAAACCTTTTATACAACGCAGTCTTAGAATATAGATTTTTGGTCTACACTGAACGTGAAATGAAATGACATAAGCGAAATAATTTTTATTTTATAATTTATTAGAACAATCGTTCGTTGTTGGCATTCTACATATAAACATACATATATGGAATCTTTATCCGATTTTCATAAACACACTACAAAATGTTTTGTTTTTAATTGAATTCTTAGAACGTTAATATAAATTAAAGTAGACCGATGGTGGTCTCCCAATCAGATTCCGCTACTTTAAAGAAAAAAATGGTGTTTCCGCCGCTACGCCGCTACAAGGGGTAAAAAACCGCTACAGTAGCGGAATTCCGCTACGGGTGGCAACACTGTACGATAACATTCGAGTTGAGGAGCCCTCTATGAGTAAAATATAGAGGTAAAAATACGGTATTTTACGTAGCAAATGTGTTACACTATGCTGTTCAGTCATATAGTATCAAAGCAAGAGAAATTCGAATCATGTAGCAAATTAGCAACAAGATGCAACAAAGAATATAAAAATAACCTAATTAATAAATATTTGTTTTACTTCCATTAAAGGTGTATTATTGTTTTGTTAAATAAGTAGGACGAACTATTCTCATTGCAGTATTTAGTGTTAATAATCATGAATATGCAAATATTTTGTCATTATCTTTTGATAATCCCACTAAATTATTTAAATAGTATTCAGAAAGAGCTATTCTTACAAAATATCATCAGGCAATATATCCCCGAAATATATTTTTTTTAATTATTTAAAGTTTAACATAAAACTTGCATTAGGACGAACTATTGTGGTGAGGGGCTCGTATATGCCTATCGAACGATCGATGTCAAACAATTTTCATATAGCTATCCCCTTCTAACTTTCGTTAAACAGCCTTGCGGCTTTTGTCATGTGACCAAATGAAGGTATAACTCCTATGTAAAAAGTAAATGTATCAAAGAAAGAAAATTGAGAGCAAGTAGAACTTTAGACTTAAGAAAAAAATTATGTTACCTTCCAGAGTAGATTTACAAAAAAGTTTTCGGACAAAAGAAGTGCTTTTAAAACATTCACTTCCTTGCAATTATTCCACAAAAAAGATTCTAACGTTGGTCTACCGAAAAAAAAACCAACTATCTGTGTATGTCAATTTATTATAAATCTCCTTCCTGATATAAGTTTCTAGGGAAAAAGTTAAAATTTGTGTTGCCTTCTGTCAGTACTATGTAAAGCTGGTTAAAAATGTTTAATTTACCTACCAACTGATATTGAAATTATTTTCACTAAAAAAAAAAAAAAATAGAGGAGAAAGTGAAAGTAATGTTAGAACGTGAAAAAGTTTGTACTGTTTTGTTAAATGAATTAATTTTGTAAAAGGAATTAAAGTACTAGGGGAAATTCAAAACTTATCTATCTAGTCATTTCTATTTTTCCTCATACAGTTGATCTAATCCACTTGAAAAAAATTCTTTTGGAAGATCCACAAAAGAATTTTCTACAGCATCTTTTAGATCCTGATCTGAAGAAAATTGCCTTCCCCGCAGGTTTTTTTAAATTGTCGAAATAGGTAATAGCCGGAGGATGCCAAATTTGGACTACATGACTACATGGAGGATGGTCCGTTTTAATAAAGGCAGTGGTATCGATAAATTACTTAACTTTCTTTTTTAAATTTTGAAGTATACTGTGATAAGCTCTGCATTATTTGTTGAGTCTCTTGGCATATATTCATTATTCCAAAAAATGGTAGCCATCAATTTTCCAGCATTCTTCGGGGGTGAAGAACCTTTGTGCATCCATTGTTATAGATTCTTGTTTTGTCTCTGGGTACCACAAATGTACCCAAGTTTCATAGCCAACGGTAATTTGTGCAAATAGATTTGGATTCGTCTCTAAAGAGGCTAAATTTTCCGCTGAAATTTTCTTGCAGCACAATTTTTGTTCTGGTGTCAACAGCCTAGGAACCCAGCAGACAATTTGCTAAGGGCTAAATCTAAGTGCATTCTTAAAACTGAAGCTTCATATTTTTCAACTTCTAAAGCAATTGATGACACTTTCAAACGTCGGTCCTTCATCAATAAATCCTCAACTTTTTTTATTATTTCTGTATTTCAAACTTCTGAGGATCTTCCTGGACCACCTAGAATGGATTCTCTACTCTCATGAAATGAGCAAAATTTGACTTGGAAGTACGATGGGCAATCATGATTATACATAGCCATCATTCTCTAATGAATATTTTTAGTCAAAAATTTTATTACATTTCGTTGTTCTTACTTTAAATCTCTTATTTTCCACTTTTGAAAGTCTAATAACTCCAATTTTTTTGATCAAAGGAATTGAATTTTTCCACAGATGTGTCAAAACCTTGCCAGTCCATAACTACTGTTAAAAATAAATAACTTAGCTCTTTTGTTTCACTGTTAGATACGTAATTATTGAATCTCCCATTAGTTGGACATTACTGAAAGGTTTCATAATCACAGTTCTGTTGCCAGGAATAATCGAGGTTTACTATTCCATTTACGAGGATCTTACATAAATGACAAATTCGCTTCTGTTTATATCTAATGGGCCAGTAAATAGCGAAGCTTTAAAGATCTTAATTTCTGATATTTTCAGAAAACTAAGAAGAGAGATGAAAGGCAAGAAAGATCTCAGGGGAAGAAGTGCAAGCATGAATCTGATGCCAAAAGTTTTGGTGTAATCAAGGTTCAAAAAATAGAAATATTCTCTCCCTGTTTGAAGTAACAAGAAATAATCCGACATTTACCATTGACAATGAAAAAATTTATTCAGTTTTAGACTTCCCCCATTTAACAAAATCCCTCAGAAATAATTTCACGAACAAAAAAGTAAGATTCTTGTAAAACTTGAAGTTTTCTGGTCAGATGTAGTGGATACAAATGTCGATAAAAAAGTGAAACAACACGAGCAGTTTCAAAGTTAAAAAGACAGAGAAACTTCATAAGTACTGCTGAATTTGTTGAAAATATCAAGAACATTTTTGATTTGTTGAATAGCAGAATTCCTAAAGACCTAAACCCACATAGGCACCCATAAATAAATAAATAAATCTATAAATAATTTTATAGTAATTTTTTCGACAATCATTATTAATGTATTCACAAACCATCGAAGTTTACGAACGAATGGTTTATTAAATCCGTACCGCAGCTTTGTAATGATTAAAAGTGTCAAATATTTAATTTTAATTTAAATTTAAGTTTTTTGAATTGAGATTCTTTTGAGAATACGTTTGCTGTAGTAAGACAAAGAGGTGACTATAATGGTAGGCCAATTATTCAAGAATTTAATTTGGCATTATAAAATAATTTCCAAATAAAATTATAAATGGCACCATAAACCACATTGTTCTTCAATTGTTCCACAAGTTCTTCCTATACATACAGCCTGTGGAATTTAACCGGGTTTCTTCATTAACGCCATTCCTATTGAATATAAGAAAATATGTTGTATACCAAAGTATCATTCTTTCAAATTATTTTCGAATATACAGGCTGTTCCAATTGAGCTGTACGATGTGAGGCTGGGTAACGCTAGGAGTGAATAAATGAAAAACGAAATATAGAAAATCATTTATATGAGACAGAAGGAATATTATTCCAGAGTACCCAGGAGAATTTACGAACACAATTTTAATGTAGCCATTTCTGTATAAATTCAGAATCAAGAAGTTATATTTATTAAAATTTCTATGATAACGAAAGTGAACGCGCCCTCTCACGATTGTTAGTTCAGTGTACACTTTGAACCATCGAAGTAGAGAGCAAGACCCGTCTCAGACATTTTATTTATCCGCATTTACCAGAGCCACAGTTGCCAAGCTATTAAACAGTAAACATTATCAATCCTATTAATAACAGTGAGATTCTAATGAATGCAATGTTGCTGCTGCTACTTATATTTATCATGCAAATTATAAAATATCTACTAAATATTAAAACATGAAGTATATAAATAGTACTAATAAATATAAATAAAATTAACTAAAAATTTAACTCTGTTGTGATAAAAATGCATCCCAAAAATTAGAATGAAAATCTAAATCTATTTTTTTATATTTAGACCTGAAATCTAAAATCACTATTAACTTAGTAATTGCTTCTCCAATCACCTTTAAGTCTTTCACTTTTCGACATTTCGGTATGTAAGATTGAGATCTTTTTCAGTCTAAAACAACGAGACATCGATAAGTGCGCGATTTCAAAGGTAATTAAACAGTTACATAAATTTTCAAAAGACAACGTATACTAATTACTAAAATCACTGTTTAAATAAAGTCTTGTCACGACAAAGAAAGCAAGGAATAAAGCGTTAACATGAAGATGTGTTCGTAAATGAATAGGATGCATGACTGACATAACTGGATTGAAATTATTGAAACGAAAAGAGAATTTTTAACTTTAACTGATGTAATATTTATTATTATTGCCCTTGAACTTACACGATAAATTCAATCATTTTGTAATTATTATCAATTGCTGTCGAATTTATAATTATTGGTAAAAAAAGATGCTTAGTCATCCCATTACACTACACGAAATAACGTATGTATAGATATATACATTATAAACATTAGATTAAGTTTTTATCCTAAACGGATGTAGCAAAAGAAAACTAACCAGTCAATTGTTTAAAACTGGCAATATCTTCTTTTTTAGCAAAAGTTATTACCTGTAATACGAACTAAAAATCAATAAAAATATCTATCTTCTGTTTATGTAGCGAATTAATTAAAGATAAGAACAAATTTGTTTAAGGTGATGCCAAAATCACTATTCAACGTTATATCTAGATTACAATTATTATAATTTAGTTCTTGGAAAGTTAGATATAATTTAAAAGCATTTCAAAAGCTACCTACATAATATACATTGTACGATAATCTCTCCGGTTCTATTTCTTATTATTAATATCTCACACATTCTTTTACTCTTTAAAAAGTAATAATATGTTATGTATGTGACGTAAATTAGATGATCCTTGTTTACAACTTATGCACGATTGCGCTTTGAAAATATAATAAATTGCGCAATCACGTTTAGGCAATAGAATTAAAAAGGTATTACAAAGTAAGAACAATTTTTTTAAATTTTCTAATATGAAAATTTGATTACAAATTAATTTTATGGAGAATGAAATAGGTACCTACAAGATTTTAAAAGATCATATTTTTCTGTTTGGAACATTACATTTATGTGAGGTCACTTATTGTTAAAGTTAACTTCAATTTATAAATTACGAACGAAAACAAATTTACAGAAATTTTAAATTCGAAATCCCCATCAATATTTTATCATCTACGTCCCTTAAATAAAGACAGCATAAATCAAATATTATAATGAGAGGTTTATAATAAATCATCAGATAAAAAATATTTACCTTGACGATAATTTCTCTGAAGGAAAGTGGCTAACCACATCGATGTTATGTCCTTTTTCTACTAAACCCCTCAATAGCTCATGAAACACCGTAAAATGACTCGGTACGTTTACTATAAACACGGCCAAAATATTGGCTGTTTTACCGCTTTTCAGAAAAACCATCGTGAAATAAAGCAGATGTTTTAAAAGCATTTCTGGAAATGAAATTCGAATTAAAGTTTTTAACTCACGCTCGAGCAGGAAACAAGTAAGTAGCTAAGTAAATAAATGATCAAGATGCAATCTGAATTTCATGCATTTAATGAATGTAGATACGAGAATATTTATTAAAATGTATCGACATTAATGTGATCTTAGGCAACAGATTAAGGTCTTAATAACAATGATTTGCATTTATTTTGGTTCGCATACATATATTACGTATGTAACATTTTTAATTAATTATTGTTTCAAATGGCAATGAAACATTAATATGTATGTAAAGAAACATGTATTTGTTGTTTAGCAGTCAATTATTTGAGACTTCAATTCAACGCTACGAAGTAAAAATCGACATTTATGTTTGATTCCACAGCCACCCAGGACTACAGTAATTGTTGGACACATGTTATAATGTATGTGTAAAAAAGCTTTTACGAAACATTTAAGTGGAGTTAGTATAAATTAATTCAATCTATAAGAAATGTTAATCTTCTTATTATAAAGGAAAGTTTAAGTAACGACATCCTGTGATCGCTTTTTGACCTGACGTTGCATTAAGATTGACAAATTGAAGCTAGTTTGCTACTTATTATATAGCAAACAATGTCGGTGGCGATCAAACATAAAGCGGGACACACACTGAAGCGGTTGCGATAGCGGTAGCGATGAAAACCGTTCACATGTATGCGACAAGATAGATCTGCCAATTAATTTACGTAACTTTACCGTGATCGCTCGCATATGAACGTTTGTGACCGCCACCGCCACCGCAATCGCTACCGCAACCGCCTCAATGTGTCTCCCGCTTAACAGGTTGCGTTTCACCGTTAACCGCGCCTAGAAATAATGGAAAATGTTAAGGAAAACCCATTGATTATGTTAAGAATTACAGAGTGCTTTATGATTTAACACATCCAGATTACAAAGATATACCGTATTAGTTGATTAAGTAATATTAGTTCTAATATCTCGTCAAAACATACGCGTAAAAACGTTTTTTTATCGTTTCGGAGTTGCGGATGTAATTTGTGGGATTCATCCTGTTTTTTGCGATTCAAGTTAATCTCATGGATCTATATTTTCCTTTTTTATCTCTGAATAAATACAATTAAAAACCAAATCGATTCTGTAAAACATCACTTGACTATGACCCTCTTCTGCTTCTGCTAACAAGTAACACAAAGCTCTAAACTCTAAGGAGTGCTGTTTCCTCCTTTAAGAGATTCGTGATTGTATCTTTAATTATTACGTATTATTATCCCACAAGTGTTAACACTTACTGTACATTACAGTATTTAGAAAAATTAATATCATCGCGATTTCAGTGTGTGCACCAAAATCGCTATCGCAATGTCACCGCCACCGCTCCCGTGATCGCCACCGCAATCGCTACAGCAACCGCCTCAATGTGTGTCCCGCTTAAGGTCACTTCTGCAATCGCAAGACAACAACTACTCCTACTGAATCGAGTCAGTTCATCACTTCAGTGTATCTTCTTAAAAATATCTACGTATTTAATTCTTGTAGTACATAATGGGTGGTATGAATAAAAATGAAGAACCTGGTAATTACTATAAGTTTTAGTATTTTCTCTATAGTACGACTATTTACTCCAATATTTTAGCATGTACTAAATTACGAAGCAGATGCTTTAATTTCCCGGAATTTATAACAATAAATACTATTCTTGTGGGAACTATTGAAGTGTTTTGCTACAATTTGCTGTTAAAAGCGAAGAATATATTAGTCGAAGTGAATTTTCCAAACTGTGTAGTATTTACTTCGATATTAGCTGGTCTCATAGCAGCTTCAGCTCGTATGCCACACTTGATAGCATTTGTAAAAATGATTCATATATAAGGGAAAAAGTTATTATGCAAGAAGAAATTATGATAATGACTTATTGTTATCATTGAATTCAGTGATAAGTAACAATGTACATCACAAAAGTATTTCTAAATTAGATAAACAGTTAAAATGTTTGGAATTCATCATATACTAGATTAAGTTTCTTGATACATATAAAACATTCAACAGATCTAAATAACAACGGACATAACACAATGCCAATGTTGTCAAGAAAATTGATTGCATCCAAGTAAAATTTTCCAAACTTTTTGTGTTTCATTATGTTATTTCAGCAAGGCACTTGGAGAAAAGTTCGTATACGAAATTTCTCTGATAACTAGGTTTTCATTTTCACAAATTATAATTTTTTTGTTAGCAGTTATTGTGAACTTTATATTTCGTTTTCTTTAAGTTATTCCTTTTTCATTTTGCCCTTCACACTAATTATGTATTTTCTTTTAAGTAAGTTTTTCAATGAAGCTTGAAAAAAGGAAAATATGATCTTTAAATTTAAGAGTTGGAGTTGGTACTGATATGGAAATTCATCAAACCACAGTTTCTAAAAGTGGATAGATCAAGTTTCTTGTTACAAACGAAACGTTCAACAGGGCTAAAGAAGAGGGGGCAGTGCGTAATAGCATGCCAATGTTGTCAAGAAAAGTGATCACACCCAAGTTAAATTTTCCCAATTTTTTGTTTAATTACGTTAAATTTCAGCAAAGACCTTGAAAAAAATACGTATCTGAAATTTTTCTGAGAACTGAATTTTCATTTCCATAAATTATCTCCCGCTTTCTTCAGATTATTACTTTTTTAATTGCTCTTGATATTATTTATTTTCTTATTTATTTAATTTGTTGCACTTCTAAATAAAAAAAAAATTATCAACTCTTTGAGAGCTGTATCTTTTCCCATTTTAACAGCTATTCTTTTGTATAACATAATTTTAAAATATTCTAACATAAGTACAAATGTCAGTAGGAAGTCTTCATTTTACCTTCTTCCTTCTTCCTCCATCTTACAAACTAATTTTGTTTTTAAAGAAAATATCAAAATTCAGAAATAGTTTAATTCCGTTGCGAGCAAATAAGCGCAGGGGTAAAATGGGAGTGGGAGAGAATGTTATACATTTTGAAGAATATACTAAACAGCGAAAGCATATACTAAAGTAAAGTATTTACTTCACTGTTAAGAATTTTCTATATAAAGTCAAGTATGAACTATCGGAAGTTAGTATATACTTCAGGGTTAGAGTAAATACTACGGAGAAGATACTGATACTTGTAGTATTAGCAAGTTCTTCATTTTTATTCATACCACCTAATGGTATGCATAAAAATGAAGAACCTACTAATACTACAAATTTTAGTATCTTCTCTGTGGTATTTACTCCAATATTTTAGTGCGTACTAAACTACGAAGCAGATACTTTAATTTTCCGGAAGTTATGACAATAAATTGTATTCTTATGGAAACTATTGAAGTGTTTACTACAGTTTGGAGAATTCACCTCGACTGGTACATTCTTCTGTATTAACATCAAATTGTTGTATTTACTTCGACATTAGCGAAGCTGGTCTCACGGCGTCACGGCAACTTCAGCTTGTGTGCTATACTTGATAGCATTTGTGACAATGGCTCATATGTAGGCGAAAAATTTATTTTGCAAGAAGAATTTATGATAATGATTTGTATTGTTATCATTGAATATTTAGATAAGTAGCAATGTTCGTCACAAAACTATTTTTAAAATAGTTAAACTACTCAATTCAGCTTTCTAATTGAAAATATAGCCTTGATGGCTAACAGATTTCTTGAACTAGTTGATGAAACTAGAGATGGTGCTCTTTTTGCATATTCAAGTGTTTCTACGGACTTTAGATAAGTAGTTCGATATAGTTAAAAGAAAGACGATCCTACAACTAGGAGTTGATACTGATATTTGGAATTCATCAGTGATCGTTTCTAAAACTGGATGGATCAAGTTTCCTTGCGACATACCAAACATTCAACGGGTGTAAAGAATAATGGGAAGTGCATAATACATTGCTAATGTTGTGAAGAAAATTGATTGCATCCAAGTAAAATTTTCCTAACTTTTTGTGTTTCATTACATTATTTCAGCAAGACATTTGGAAAAAATACGTATGTGAAATTTTTCTGATAACTAGATATTCATTTCCATAAATTATAAAATGTTTCTTAGCAGTCATTCATTGTGATCTTTATATCTCGCTTCCTTCAAATTAGTCCTTTTCCATGTTGCCCTTCGTATTAATTATTTTCGTTTAGGTAAGTATTTGAATAAAATTTGAGAAAACACGATCCTGAAATTTAACTAGGAGTTGGAGTTGGTATTGATGTGGAAATTCATCAAACCACCGTTTCAAATCAATTATATCAAGTTTCTAGCTACAAACGAAACATTCAACAGGGCTAAAGAAAAACGGGCAGTGCATAATAGCATGCCAAGAAAAGTGATTGCACCCAAGTTAAATTTTCCCAATTATTTGCTTAATTAAGTTAAATTTTCAGCAAGGACCTTGGAAAAAGGTATGTATGTGAAACTTTTCTGAAAACTGAGTTTTCATTTCCATAGATTATAAAGTTTCTGGTACCAGCCATTCATTTTGAATTTTTATCTCCCGCTTTATTCAAATTATTTCTTTTTCATTTGCTCTTCGTACTATATATTATATATATATAGAATATACTAAACGATGAAAGCATACTTGATATAGTGAAGTGTTTACTTCACTGTTTATTACTTAACACATAACAATTGTTTCAGTACACAGTACCTTCGTCAGATGTGAGCTTAAACTAACTAAAATATAAAACAACATGCCTATATGGGTACCTGCTTCGAAAATAACCGACTTTTATATTTTAGTTAGTTTAAGCTCACACCTGACGAAGGTACTGTGTACTGAAACAATTGTTATGTGTTAAGTAATAAACTGTGAAAATCTAAACACATTTTGTTTAATTAATTAATCAATATGGATATAAATTTTCATCAAGTAAAGGCCGAATCAATCCAACATTTACTTCACTGTTAAGAATTTTCTGTATAAAGTCAAGTAGTATATACTTCGGATGTTAGTATATACTTCAGGGTTAAAGTAAATACTACGGAGAAGGTACTGATACCTACTAGTAGTTTTAGCAAGTTTTTCATACCACACTGTTTATTGTAAAATTCATTTTAACATATACTAATAGTTTAGAAATTTGTCACAAGGCAGTTTAGATTATCAAAAATCGGCCGCAAAATATCGCGACCTAAACGGACTAATAACGTTATCAATATTGACGCTTTAGAAAAAGTAACAAACATAATTTCTACATAAACAATGTAAACAGGAAATAATGTATAGAAATACCTACTCGTAGAGCTGACGTAAGCGTCTTTTAAACGACTTCATTCATTTACGTATACTAATTTTATACAAGTTATAATGTTAACAAATAATTTATTAAACAAAAACACATTTACCTTGGTATTATTTTCTCTTGAGGAAAGTGACTAACCACATCAACGTTATGTCCCTTTTTGGCCAATTCCTTCAGCAGGTTTTGATACACCATAAAATGGCTCTGTCCGTTTAACACAAACACGGCTAAAATGTTAGCTGTTTCACCATTTTTAAAAAAGATTAATAAGAGGCAAAATAAATATTTGATAATCATTGCAGAAAATCTTTAAATAATATCTAAATATTTAAAATTTATACGCAATTTGTTTATTAAATTACGTGGAATTGTATTAAAAGACTAATAATAAAAAACAAAACGCCTGGTGTTTTTATATACATTGTGATATCATCTCAGACGCGCGCATTTGAAGCAATGATTACGTTTTGCAATATTATCAACTTTTACAAAAAAAAAAAAAATTAAATAGTGAGACAGCATTCTTATTTTTATGTATTATGTCTTCATTATTTCATTAAAAAAGCATTTAAAATGTAAAATGCATGTAAAATAAATTTGTTAGAAATTGGAAAAAGTATTTCTTTGAATTTTCAAATAAACGACGAAACAAAGATATAAATTCGTTCGTCAAAAGCAGTCAAAGTTATCTTTAGTTAAAATAGTACAGAGTGTGCAGGTACAACTGAGCGGGCTTAGTATCAAAAAGGTCCCTGTAGTTGGAAGAAAATTTATTCATGCCTAGTTAAACTTTGTTTATATTTTTTATTTATTTGTTATTTGTGAAAAGGATTGGGCTCATTACATCTCCTTGTGTCTCAAATTCTGTTGATTTCATGTTATTACAAATTATACAGGATGTAATCAATTAAGTTTCACATACTGTAACCACACAAGAAAAGAAGCGAAGTTACGACATACGTTTGGGGAAAATGTTAATAGTAACTCCAAAAGAATATACGTTTAGTTTTGACATAAAACATTTGAGAAGTGGTGGCTTTGATTTAAAGCCCCATCTGAGAGAAGTTTACTATTAGGCACAATAATAGTGCAGTAAACCCGCAGATTCAATACAATAAACATTGAGGCAGGTCATTTATTACTTTCGTACGAAAGAATACGGCGATTCCCAGCTATTTTTTTATTAATATTTAAGTAATAGTAAAATGCAATTTTTTCATTAAATAGTTCTTATATAGTACACACATAAAAATTTTTGGGATAAAATGTTCTCCTCCTAATCGGTGTTAAAAAATACGGATAGAGTTTTACTTGAAAAGTTGTAAAGCTCATCTCATTTAGTGATATTAAAATTTTTTCCTGATTAAAATGCGTCTAAAAATAGGTGTTAAAAAATTATATATATATATAATACATATATAGAAATAACTACCGCAAGGATTAAAATGCTACTTTTGTAGACCACGTTAACACTTTCTAAAGTTAAAAGTCCTAATTCCCTTTATTTTAACACCAAAAACGGATGGACGCGAGGAAACACCAGACGCGAAGGAACTCCAGATTTTTATCTGTGTAATATTAATTTAGTTCCTTAATTCCTAAACGATATATGCCATGGCTGATACCTAATCTTCGGTTGCTTATGTCTCTTCGAGACAAAGCAAAATCAACATTTCGGAAATCTAAACTTCAACATCATTGGAACTACTACAAATCCTTGCGCAATTTAACTAACTCCACTTTCCAAAGAGAGAAAAAAGCATATTTCCAATATATTGAACGAAATAAAAATCCGAGGTCCTTATGGAAACATCTAGATCACCTTAATTTGCGTAAGAAAAGTACGGTCAATATCCCTTCTCACTTGTCCAACGTAAATGATATAAATGACTTTTTCATAAAATCTGTTCCCTCCTTTTCGGGTCAGCACACCTTAAGTCAATACGAACCTCCATATCTAAACAACAATAATTTTGAGTTTCGCTTTGTCGAGCCTACTCACATCATTAATATTCTAAAGTCGATTAAATCCTCCTCCATGGGAGATGATGGCATTAATATTACCATGTTAAACCTGTGTTGTCCCTACATTGTTCCTTTCATTACGCATATAATCAATGCCTGTATTTCTCTCAATAAATTTCCAAACATATGGAAGCATGCTCTTGTAACACCCATACCTAAGATGCCCAACCTTCTCAGTATAAGCATTTGCGCCAGATCAGTATCTTGCCTGCTTTATCCAAAATCTTTGAAAAAGTAATTCAACATCAACTTTTAACTTTTATTAATGACAACAACATTTTACCACCAGTTCAGTCTGGTTTTCGAAAGAATTTCAGTTGTACTACTGCTCTGTTGAACGTGCTAGATGACATTATTACTGCAACAGATGATGGTAAAATTACAGCTTTGGTCCTATTGGATTACACTAAAGCGTTTGACACGATCAGTAGTGAAGTATTATGTTCAATTTTGAAGTTTATAGGTTTAAGCACCAATGCTGTTGTACTGCTAAGATCGTTCTTAACTGATAGGTCTCAGAGTGTGGTACTGGGTGAGGATTCTTCGCGATGTTTACCAGTGGTGAGAGGTGTTCCACAGGGCTCTATTCTTGGTCCGCTGCTGTTCTCCATTTATACTAGTGACATAGTTAAGCATCTTCAGTTTTGTAATGTACACTTGTTCGCAGACGATACGCAACTTTACAAATCTTTCAAACCTTCTGAATGGGCAACTGCAGCGGCACAGATTGTGTCTGATCCGGAATATATCTCTCAAGCATCTACTGATCATTTACTGAAACTGAATCCTGAAAAGTCGGCTCTCCTACTGTTTGGTAATAAATCCGCTTGCCTAACCATTCAACCCCTCTTTAATATTACTGTTAATAATATTCATATTCCCCATGTGCAATCCGCTAAAAGTCTTGGATTAATTCTTGACAACACCTTGCGTTTTAGAGGTCAAATTTCTAATTATATTCGACTTGCTTATATGAACCTTAAAAAACTCTACCCGCATAGACGCGAACTATCTATTAATTTAAAAAAGCAGTTATGTGAAGTCTTTGTGCTCGCTCACTTTTCTTATTGTGCTCAAATTTATCATTCTGCAATAGATCTCTTCACTTCCAATAGAATTCAAATGATTCAAAATTCATGTTTGCGATACATCTATGGCTTAAGAAAGTATGATCACATTAGTCACAAATTGAAAGACGCTAAATGGTTGAACATGTATAACCGGAGAAAATTGCAATGTCTTGTGCTTTATCAGAAAGTCATGTTGCTTAAAACACCACCTTATTTATATAATAAGCTAAAGTTTCTATGTGATGTCCACAACATTACTACCAGGTTTAGAGGCCTAATTTCACCTGCTTTACATAAATCTACTTTTTTCGAACGTTCGTTTCGTTATCAAATTTGTAAATTGTATAACGCATTAAGTGATTCTGTAAAATCTCTAAACCTGGTAAGATTTAAAAAGGCGATTCAAAATAAACTATTTTTGGAGCAATGTTGATGTGAGCGGTAGTTACTAATCGTTATGAATATATATTTATTTTTTCTATTTTTTTTTTGATGTTCTTTTTCTCTTGTTAATTGTTTTGTTGCGTAATAATTTTCCTCATCGCAGAATGTTTTTATACTATAGGCAATTATTCTTTTTATTATTTCATTTACTTCACTAGGGTTAGCTTGAAAAGCCGATGTAGGTCCTCCTATTATCTGAAGCTCTCCCTGTGATTCAGCTATGCCTGCTTTTTTGCCTGGTTCTTTATTTATTTATTTCTATTTAGATTTCTCTATTGTAGGTAGGGTTATAGTTTTCTTTTGTATTTGTGAGTATTGTAGCATAGCTGAATAAAGTCATTATTATTATTATTATTTAAAAATATAACATTAATCATGAATCCTACCTACAATAAGTAAAGAAAAAGGTAATTCAATCGATATTTGCAGAATTAATCAGTTATGTGATGAAAAACTTAACAGTATTAATAAGTGAAACTTGTTCGACTACACCCTGTATAACTTCTGTTAGTTCTACAGAGGCTTTTAATGGTTTCTATTAGTTTTCTGTTTGTTCCTCTCCTCTTTAAATTGCCCCATATTTTTTGTCGTTGTATGCCATATATGCCACATGTATGAACATCATACATGCCTTTGTGTTACGGTTTAATATTCTTCGTATTATTTATTTCAGAGTAAATATGTGACCCTGCACGCTTCTTCTTTTTCGTAATCCACTCTCTATTGTTTACAGTGCTGATAATGTTGGTTCAAACGTTTTTCTTAGTTTCTGTTTTATTGGCAAATAACATTGCCGGTAGAGGCGCTAAAGTTTCCGAAAAAATGGCGGTGCAGACGCGATCAACAAGCGTCGTTTAACAAAGTCTTTCATTTTAGCAAACAATACCGAGAGTATTCTATTAAAAAAGTGTATTTTTCTCTGCGCGATGCGCTTTTGTTTTTCGTGATAGCTCTAAAAGGCAAGATGTATAAAATCCCATAACTTTCATGTTTAAAGTTTTTTCTAGCTGCTAAAGTAAAGTCTCTAGATAGGGTGCAATCAAGAGTAACCTTATGTTATATTTTGGTACACGCTCCGCAAAATGGTCGCTTAGGGGACTATTTTCAGAACGAAAAACGTATCTTTAGCAACCTCAATCGTCATAGCAACACTTAGAGTCCGCTAAAAATTTTTAGCGACCTAGTACTTAAAGCTGCTATGGCAACACTTTAGCGGATTATTTTTAAGCAAGTTTCAATGAAATAAATCAAGTAACTAAGTATAAAATTCAACTCGTTGCTATGATTACCGATCCTTGCCGTCAATTGCCGTGTCTGATGACAGGGACAATTTAGACTTTCTGATTTGAAATTCGAGCAATTTAACATTAATGTTGGTGATTTGGCGAGCGTGTACCAAAAAATATTGTATGTACCACGTACGCAAAATGGTTTTAGGGAACTCATCTCATGACAGTAAATGACATTTTAAAGGTTCATTTTGCTGTTTATGGTAACCAAGTAAACGATGCATTACGGGAACAGACTGTAATATTTTACGGGCTGGTATAAAAGACCTGTAAAGTTTTACAGGCTTGGTTTTCTGTTCACATCACCATGACTATGTTTAGCTAGAAATAACGTCTTCGATAAAAAAAAGTTTTCATAAAAAAATTTAAGTAAATTAATTAAAAATCGCCATGTGGAGGTGGAAATAAAAGTTTGTATGCGACACGCTTTGCAATTAATGTTTACTAGGCTCACTTTTAGCTCGCCCGTAAAGATTAATTTACAAAGCTTGACACGTAAATAACTATTCGGGTTGCCGACATTTTTATTATCATTTTCTTGAAGAAGAATACAATGTGTCATTGTGAAGAAGAATACAATGTGTCATTGTGAAGAAGAATACAATGTGTCATTGTATTCTTCTTCAAGAAGATTCGATTTGACAAGAGGAAAAACTTTTTTAATATCAGTTTTACGCCAAAATAAATACTTTTTACAAATAGTTCTGTTTCTCAAGAAACTTCAGAAGGAATGGTTAAAATTAAATTTTTAACTATAGTCTGTCTTTAACTTGAAGGCTTCCGCGGCCGTCGTCCATGTGTGAATTGGCTTCCGGTTGGAACCGCGTCACGTTGACTTCTTCTACTGCCGACGTTTCGTTCTCCATTGCAGAAGAACTTCCTCAGGGCTGCTGCTGCTGCTGGTAGTGTTGCTGCTGCTTCTCGTTAGTCGTTGAGACTGGGTGGATATGTCTGTTGTCGTGGTATTTATAGTGATCGGTGGGGTTAGTGGGTCGGAACGGTGACCGGGGGCGTGACGGATCGTTAATGAGATGTTTCCAGGCATTGTGGAGGTAAAAGCCAGTATCACGGTTTAGGTTATTGGGATGTTTGAGAATTTCTATGGATTTTACGATTGAAAAAATGAGATGAGCGGGCTAGAAATTTTGTGTCGGAGAATAGGATTTGGTAGTTTGTGTTCAGCTAGGGCCGAGCCAGTTGTTTGTAGTAGTCTAGTACAGCGTTCATGTTCAGAAACACGAGTGCTAACAGACCGTTTTGTTTCACCGATGTATACACGTCCACAGGAACAAGGAATTCGGTACGCACCTTCGGATTGTAAGGGGATGTGATCTTTTGTGGAGGGTAGGCAGTCTGAAAGTTTCGTCATGGGTAAGTAAATTGATTTGATGTTCTGTTGTTTGAGTATTTTGCCGATTGGATCTGTTATGGTGTGAATGTAAGGTAGGTAAGCTGTAGCGACTGGAGGTGTATCAGGTTCAGAACGTGGAGGAATTGGGGTGAGATGACCAGAAGTGGATCTTTGGATGTCGTGCTTTTTGTAGTTGTTATTGAGTAGGAAAGGTAAGTGGCCGTCATTTTTATATTCCAAAGTGAAGCGAATATCAGGATGTTGAGAATGTAGGTGTTCAAAGAAGTTGTCTAGGGATTCCTTACCGTGTGGCCAAATAGCAAAAACATCATCTACATATCTGAACCAACACTTGGGTTTAAGTGGAAAAGAAGTAAGGGCTTGTTGTTCGAATGCTTCCATAAAAATGTTGGCTACTATTGGGGAGAGAGGAGAGCCCATGGCTGTGCCTGAGACTTGTTCGTAATATTGATCACGGAACATGAAATAGGTTGAGGTTAAACAACATTCTATGTTCGAGCACCTTTAGAAACTACACATAAATTTAAGATTTTTGATTACAGGGAGCCTGAAATCTGCTTGCTTTGTTTTCTATAAATTAAATAAAAAAATATGAAATTTTCAGACACTGTATTTCAATTTTGAGTATAGTTTCTGAGATTTGCCTAGAGGATGAATATTTTTATACAGAATATAATTGCGTAAAATCAATAATAAAAATTATCTTTGGTTATTTGAATTTGAATATTTCTCAGACACCCAGCATTCAAAAAACTTAAATTTATGTGTGGTTTCTGAAGGTGCTCGAACAGTAGAATTTTTTGTAGAGAATACATTTTTTGCCTGAAATCAATAATAAAAACGTTACTTTGTTTGTGCAATATGAAATTAAAAAATTTGAATTTTGTAGCCAGACTGTAGTTAAAACTTTAAATTTAACCATTGTGTATGAAGTTTCTTGAGAAGCAGAACTTTTTGTAACGAATAACTTTTTTGAGTTAAGTTGATATTAAAAAAGTTTTTTCTCTTGTCAAGCCGATCCGTGAACACATTGTACATTCTTTATGAAAGTTCAAATTCAAATTGCGCATGTAAAAAATTTAATATCTTTTGTCGCACTGTGAAATTCAAAAATAGGAAATTACGTCTTTAAATTTAAAGGTGTAAAAATACTATTTAAAAAAATACTTTGTTCTATTGTTATTTATTTATTTAATAAGTACTTGGACTAACCTGGGTATTACTTCTTCTTCTGAAAAGTGGCTTAAAATATCAACGTAATGTCCCTTCCGGGCCAATCCTTTTAGCAAGCTTTGATACATCATAAAATGACTGGGCCCATGTAATGGGAATACACCTAAAATATTCGCGCCTTCGCCATACTTCCAGCAGTAAATGAATAAGAAAACACAGAATAAATAGTGCATTTTAGGTTTCCCTAACTCATCCACAGAATGCGACGAAATGGCGAGCGTAACAGTTTTTGAAGAATGAATAAGTATTAAATTCCAGGCTTGCTCTTTCTGTCTTAAATTAAAGTTGCCAAACCACCTGCATGATGTTTGCAAATTTTCTAAAGGCGGCTCCGCACATGCGGGATTCGCCGAATCCCGAATATTCGCCGAATGCCGTGATGCTCGGCTTGGTATTCACCAAATAGTGTGCATATACATACATGCGGGGTTTCTCCGAACATCCAGCTTTTGCGGGAACAGCGAATACGTATTTGCCAAGTGCCGTGCGAGTCTTTAATTGAAAATCATCATTGACAACAGTGATGAAGTTATCATTACTGCTGCTGCGTTTACTGTTTTGTGTAGTGGCTACAAACTGATAAAAAAAAACCTAAAAAATGGAGATGGTGGATGGTATCATTGAACCAAAGCAGAAAACGGTAAATATCGTACACATAAACAATTCCCTAGAATCTATGTATAAAATTGAAATAAATAATTATTATTATTTATTATAGTTATTATTATAACTTCTGTCGGATGTCATCTGAAGATTTCAGCTTTCTGCTTAGTAAAATAGAACCATTTATTGCTAAAAAAGACACGAAGTGGAGAAAAGCGATTCCAGCGAATGAACGTTTAGCCATAACCCTCCGATTTTTGGCGACAGGGGACAGTTTTAAAAGCCTTCATTACTTGTTCAAGGTGTCACCTCAACTTATTTCTGACATAATTCCAGAAGTATGCAACGCAGTACTCCAAATACTAAAGGAATGTATTAAGGTAAGCGTTAATTTTTTATTGTTAACAAACGTTTTATCAAAATACAACAGAAACTCATTACAAAATCAAATTACATCTCTCGAAAATTGCCGAAAAAATGTGCAACGCCATGATTTCACGAATCATCACTCTTATATATATCGGAACTATCTTCAGTCTGATCTGCCCTTTGGATAGTTGCAGCATGTTGATACGATTCCTGTTGTGCTTCAGGGACACTTGACTGAAATGTACTAGGAATGTGCTGAGGTAATGGAGAATGTGATGCCGATGCAGAAAAAGAATTTTGTGTGGATGTTGATGATTGTGATGGGGAAGGAACAAACAACTGATTTCCGAACAGCTGATTTCTGGGGTAGTTAGGATTGACAGTACATGCCATACTGGTGTTCATTTTCATTTTAAACAAAACGTTGTCGATACGATGCATATATATATCCCTACTACGTTCATCCATTGCTTTCAACTTTGCCGCAACTAACTGTCCATATATGTCACACACACTTCTTTTCGCAGGTTTGTTAAGTGTCTTTTTCTTTAGTTCATCTTCTTCACCGAATTTCTTCTTTTTCCTTGAAGGAGTTTTGAAGGCTTCTTGAGAATGAGCTTCATTTCCCTTCGCCAGAGCCATTACCAGGCCGAGAAAAACCAATGCCGTACGTAATAGTTGGCGATGATGCATTTCCTTTGAGTAATCGTATCATAAAACCTTTCCCTGGTCAACATGAAAAAGGTAGCAAATCAAGAATTTTCAACTACCGCCTCTCACGAGCACGTGGAGTTTCAGAGAATACATTTGAAATAATGGCTAGTGTTTTTCGTGTACTAAGGAAACCAATGCTACTTAACCCTGATAAAGCAGCATTAGTTGTTATGACTTGTGTTCTCTTGCACAATTTTTTAAGGAGAAGCAAAACATCACGATTACTGTACTCACCACCAGGTACCTTGGATTCTGAAAAAGACGGAAATATTGTGCAAGGCTCTTGGCGGCAAGATAGCAATGATATATCATCCCTACTACCGATGCGAAGAATTCCTCGAAGGCCCACCGTTGATGCAAAAGAAATTAGGGATGAATTTGCGGAATACTTAGTTGATAATGGAAAGGTTCCGTGGCAATATAACTATTGATGCCTACGTAATTTTTTTATGTTGTATGATCCTTATGTACTACTAGAATTGTATGAATAAAAGTTAATAATTTACCTCTGAATTAAGAGTTTCCCATGGCGTATCTTTATCCCTCAGGAACCCAGCCATTCTCTCAAAGGCAAACCAGTTGGGTTTATAAACGTCGTCGGCACCTGCCCCGCTTTGACGAATATTCGTGCGCGCAAATGTTCGCCGAATCCCGAGTAGTGTGGATGTGTGCTCGTCTATTCGCCGAGCAACGATAGTCAGTGCTCGCCTCGCTCGGCTTGTTGTCGGTATTTTGTCCGCTTCAAAGCGCACGAATATTCGTCAAATAGGCAAACTCGCGCTGCTCCACACATTCGGGAGTCTGCTCAGCAGACAGACAGTAAGTGTATTTATACTTCTATTTTCTAATTGCTACTTACTACTTCAATTTGTCGATTCCTAACTAGTCATACAATTAGTTATACAATTGAATAAACATATTATTTCAAATTAAATAATGTAGCATTTTTAAAACTTTTCTATTTTCTGTTGTTTAGGAATGGATTGGTCCAACGAAACGGTCTTGGAATTCCTCGAACTGTACGAAAGTGAACCCATAATTTGGAAGGCTTCTCTACCGAATCATAAAAATCGGAATGAGGTTTTCGATGCGTGGAAACGAATAGAAAACAAGATGGGTCAACAGTACTCTATCACTGATTAAAAAAAAAAAAAGATTCAAGGGCGAGGCGAGCACTGACTATCGTTGCTCGGCGAGTAGACGAGCACACATCCACACTACTCGGGATTCGGCGAACATTTGTTCGGCATTCGGCGAATCCCGCATATGCGGAGCCGCCTTAATATAATTTTACTAATTTCGGATAATAGCCAGGCACTTATCCATTCAACTTGAATATTTGCTGACTCAAGTGACTCACTCGCTGACTCAACGTTTAATAATGAAGCAACATTATATTTAGCATGCTATCGAGAATTGAAAGTTTTCACGTCATTTAGAATAAGACAGAGTTCAAAGTAACAATATAGTAGGAGTATAATTTATATGACCAATTAAATAATAAATATTTAATGATATTTATATTTAAATTTTTTTTTTTAGCAGAAACAAGTTGAAGTTTTACGCGATCCAGTTTAACTTTCAAATTTAAATTTCTATTTTTATTTAAAACTTTTAATGAATTTTCATGTTGCAGGGTTGCTCTCTGAGCATTAGATATAACTCTTTTCACGTCGAATGAATGATACTTCGTCTTGGGAATTACATTCCACCAAAAAGTTGATTTATGAAAAATTTGTTAACCCCTTTTCAAAGTGCCCGATTCAATTAAAATTATAACCTAAATGTTTAAATCTAAATTGCCTATGCTTTTTCTTAAATAAAATTTTAGGCAATTGCCTCGACATCCGGGCTTTACTTATCACTCTTTTAATCTCAAGTTCTTACTTCATATTTCAATTATTTCTTTTTTATTCCCGATTGTTCTTTTTTATTGCTAACTCTTGCCATCCACACCTTTTTATAAACCTCAAATATTTAAGTTTGTTCGTTATGATCTTTTCAAAGTCGTTAAGTTTAACCAGAAGTTGGCTTCATATGAAAGCTTCAAATGAAACTGCTTCGTATTTGGGCTACTTGTTTTTTATTCGTTTGTTTATCTGCTTTTCTTCTCTATTTCAGGTGAATAATCTATAAAATTACTTTTTTAAATTTAATTTTTATTCTCTGTAATCCCGATCTTTAATCATCGTTTTCTCTCTTTACCTTCGTCTTCCTTTTTCCAATTGTCTCTGTAAATTTGCTTCTTCTTCTTCGTTTGCTATAAGGTCTAATTGGATTTCAACGATGATGCTTACCTGATGTACAGTTGTTATATTTTCCAAGCTGACGTACCTACCTTACAAAAATTAATGTAATATTTCAAAGGTCTTTGTATGAATATAATGTTTCCCTGAAAATCATCCAAGTTTTTCTGATCCCAGTGTGTCCATAACTCGTGTGCAAATCTTCCACAATTTTCTGGTAAGTTCGGGATCTAAAACTATAAAATTTTGTTCCCCTATAGACTTTTATTTATAATAATCCATCATCAAAAATGTATCCTTTGTGTTGCTGGCGTTGTTGTAAATTTTCTTCAATCTAGTCGAATGTTGGAGATTTTTAGGAATTCAGTAAGTATACAATTTCTTGAGTAGCCCCCTTCTGCTACTTCGAATTGTACTTGTTTATTTCGTACTCGTTTGCTATTTTCGTTTTATTAGGGCATCGGCTCCCACGTTGGAAGCCAAAAATTACTGTGTTATCCTTTTTAATTTCTTCCATCAGCATGCTTAACATCATTTGTGTCTTCTTTCTCCTTTTGTTTCTGCGGGCTCTTTTGTTTGTAAAACTTCCTCTGCCATTTCTATTTCTAACTCTTCCTGATATCTTCTATCGTCTCTGTTTGTACTTCAATCGTTATCATTTCTCGTTTCTTGCTTTATTTTTGCTTTGCCCTTTTTGTCTGCCATTATTAAATTTTCTATTTCTATTCTATATGTGAATCAATTCTGTTTTCAATTTTAACTGAGTCCCACGTTTGGCGTCAATAATTGCTGTGTTAATTGGGTTGCTCGTTTTCTATTCTTTTGCATTTATTTAAATTTTGTTTTTTTGCATCTAAACTAGTGGAAATAATTCAGGGGTATTAAAAAAAAAAACTTTATGAAATGCAAACAAAGACTTGTCGGAGAAGAGTAGGTACAAAAAACGTTTAGTTTATTGGAAACTTGATCCAAATGTATATTAAATATGTAATATTTTAATAAATGCAATATTAACGTATTGCAAAAGTTTAATCTGTTATTCATTTTTCTCTAATATCCCTTAAATTTTGTACGGCAATCTTCGCTTACTTCATTCACTTTATCTACAAAAACTACAAACTTGAAAACCGTAAAAATTCCTCATGTTTTAAAATGAAGTAAAAGTAAACCAAGAAAGTTGTTTTTTTTTTTAATCAAGAAACGTTTCATGTTACACTCATTGCACATTTATCATTACGAGTCTCGTTAAGGCATTAGAAGAATTTAGCAATGACACCAATTTACGCTGGTAATATATGTTTAATGTCGGATATGTTTTTGCGCGTCAAAAAGATAAACGCCTTATATCAGAAACCCGATATTCAAATTTAAAGATAGCATAAGGGACTGGTTTGAGACATTAGAATGTCTTATCACGAGAACATTTTCTTTTTAGGTAGATATTTCATTTCCACTGGAAAGTTGGTGAGGAAAATATCCTCCAGTTTTATAACGTAACAGCCGAAGATTTTTTGTGTGTGGGTGTACTGAATATGATCTCTAAACTGACCTTTTATTTTAATGCTGTACATGAAACTGTTATTTAATATGTACCGTGTGATTTTTTAAATTTTTTATCAACTCTCGACGTGAAATTTGGACGGCATGTCGTAGCTTTACTGTAAAACAGCATCGAGGTAAAGAGTAGATAACTTATAAAAGAGGGGACACTTGAACAAGGAAGTGCAAATTAGAAAAGAGAAAACATTTACGCCAATTTAAATGTCCTTTCGTATGCTATCGAGTGCTTTCGAACAAAAATTGTGTCTGCGATAATCTGATTAGTGAAAACTGTATGCCACACCCTGTGTCATGCCAACGTATTTTGCCTACGCCAATTTAAAGGGACAACTGATTCGAAGTCATTGAAACTACTCGGCAAAGATCAAATATGCGGACATGGGGTGACTTCTTTTGGATAACTTACCTACTCTTTGATCAAGAAGTGCAATGACGTAATCTTCACTTAAGCTAAGACATACCGCCTAGAACTCGTGGCAAGAGTTGACAAAAAAACTTTAAAAATCACACGGTATAAATATAATTAAAAGTGCCCCTTTATATCTTCCAGTTAAAATAACTAAGGACAGTGCATTTATAATAAATTTATAATCAAAATTAATAACAATACGAAAAAATTTATTACATTTTTTTACTATATAGCGATCGATCGATCGATAAGTCAAAGAACTTTTATATAACTATCTGCTTCTAACTTTCGTGAAACGGCCTCGCAGCTTTTGTCATGTCATGTCGTTTCGTCGTATATTTTCTTAACTCAGACCTATACGATCGGTACATAAATAAAAAATGAACTATACTATCGATATCATAAAAAACTAGGACAACTTTTCATTCCAGTAGCCATGGATTTCCATTATTTTATTATATTGAATCTTACTTTGCTGTCAAGTTAATAACTGTGTTTTTGTTAACGCAGAAATTCTGAGCAATTTGTCTAACTGTGACACCCTTTTCTATGCAAACAGTTATCCTAGCTTTTAAAACAATATTTACTGTAGAATTTCAAATAATTTTAAATTTGTGGTCGGTAGCAATTTTACACAGCTTAAAAAATCTTGTCCTAGGTTTTTATTAGTGCAGGCAACCTAAATCGATTTTTTGGATAATCGGTTAACCGGTTTTGGATATCAGCGGTTTTGGAGAAAACCGAAAACCGGTTATCCGGATAACTCGGTTATTCGAGTATCCAGTTATACGGAAAACCGGTTATTCGAATATCCAGTTATTCGGATAACCGGATATTTGGATATTATCAGTTTCTTGGATAATCGAATAATCGGTTTTAACCATTATTTGGATAGCCGATTATATCCGAAACCGGTTTTTAAAGAAACCGATTATTCGGTTTAAATTTTTTCCGGTTTTTGCCAGCACTATTAGAAACAGCAGTATTATTTTAATAAATAGGGAATTAAAGAAAATTCCTTTTGAGCTAAAATTATGTCGGTAGAAATATTTCAAGTATTTAAAAGCACAAACATATTATTGTGAGTAGTGACAAAAATTCAGTTCTTTTTAATATGTCCTAATTAACCGGTTTTCGGTTAATCAATTGGGATCATTCAAAAATTGAATAATCGGTTTTTCGAATATCCGAATAGTCATTTGTTGGATATCCGAATAGTCGTTTTTGGATATTCGAATAATCGGTTTTTCAAATATCCGAATAGTCAGTTTTTGGATATCCGAATAGTAGGTTTCTTGGATAATCGAATAATCGGTTTTAACCATTATTTGGATAGCCGATTATATCCGAAACCGGTTTTTAAAGAAACCGATTATTCGTTTTAAAATTTTTCCGGTTTTTTCCAGCACTAATTATCACATATACCCCAACTCAAGGGGATATGTAATATAATGCCGCTGTTTTAAAAAAATTATAAAAACAGACAGCCTAAAAATTAATTCACTTTGTTTGGTTATAGGTATAATTTTGTTAAGGACCAAAGAACGTTTGCTAATTTTTACAGAATTTTTATAATAGAAATAAAATTTTTAGTGGCATCTAAACTTACACTAGTTAAATTTTACCTCGCATTACTTCACCTTAGATGATATGTAATGTATCAGGCGGTTCAATAAATTTTCATTGGAAAAAAGTCATGTCTTTAATTATACTTAAATTAAACTTAAATGTAAAACGACAGCCAGCGGATTAACCAATTAATTCACCGCGTACGTTCAAATTCCATGGCCTGCTTAGAATGGAAGTTTAATGCATCGCATTTTAAATTTATTTCTTGAATTTCCATTTTGAAAACAAGAGAATGATCGATTGTATATTTTTGCTTAAAAGTTTTTGTTAGTAGAACACAATCAGTAATAATAATAATAATAATAATAATATGATTTAAAAAATTTTAAAAATACTTACGCATATACAGGATGATTCTTGAATAGACCGACAAAAAATACTGACGAAAGAAAAACTTCCCAGAACATGGTAAAAATGTTTTAAAAAATTATATACTTCCAGTAATGACGATACGACCCTAGTTAAGAAAGAGCAGCAGATGAGCGAAATAAATACAATCATAAAACTAAAAAAACTAAATTTACATTGAATTCCGTGCCAGCACGAAACTTTACAAAGTGTGGTCGTTACGAAACCATTTTCATTGACGCAGGACTTAACAGGCGTAGTACGCCTATGTGCGTGCACGTGTATCTTAACATAGGTGCGTGCTTTGTACTTTACAAGCTCCCAGTTAGTTGCTTGACAAATGTCATGCCAGCACGCGCAGACAACTGTCAATGTAAATACCAAGGCATACGTCATACATTCGTGCCGGCATACAAGTCAATGTAAATGTAGCTTAAAAGTGTTTTATAAGTAGTTTTATGATTGTTATGGCGCAGCGTCGGGCGGAATTGACGTGATCAGCTGAAATACGAAGTCCAAAATATTTACTTGACAAATTCACCTGAAGTAAATTTTTCCGTACAAATTGTATAAAATAACGGTCCCACTTTGAACAGATACTTTGACAGGTAAACTAATAAATCACTACAACACAAACAGAATTTAAATTTTCCGTGTTAAGAATTTTCTTTAATTTTAATTTAAATTGTGTTGTAAATAAAATTTATTCCCACAAACAACGTGTCCGTCGCAAACATTTCGGAATCCCTTTATAACACAAAATTACGTGTTACCCTTCTCTTGCATTTTAATCAGTCGGTTTTCTTTATTTAATTAGTTTTATTTGATCTTATAACAGTTGATACACTTGTACGACGCATTCGCATCATTTCAGCTGTGCAACTGTGTGTTATTAGTTCACGAATGAATGGCTCTGATTCTCTGCTTAACACCATAAACGTTTATTGTCCGCTTTTAAAGACGTAAACTTTTGATTCTCCTCTTATGCATAGACGAAACATGCATTTCGTGAAAATTTTTAATGAATCATAAATTGTTGTATGGAATTTTTTGATCATTTTCCCATGTTCTGGGAAATCCCTTCTTTCGTAAGTTTTGATAAAGGTATGCCATGGAAGACAAAACATTTTCCTCAGATTACTACAGCATTTTATTTATTTACCAGACAATTTATGAATTGATGAATTGCTGTCCAATTACAATTACTGTAACTTTCTCCTAATAAATTATAATTTATTATTTACATTAAAATATTATGTATGTACATAGTTCTTGAATAGTTAAATAAAATCGAAGTTTAATTTGCCACATTTTATACCTTGACGTGTCATTAACGACAAAAACTGCTTAGTTGTTAGTTAGTTTCATTAATATTTATTATTATTACATGAATAAAAACTACAACGAAAAATAATTTCAGAAATTAAATATAGGTACCTATTCTTACCTGGGTATGGGTTTATCTTCCGAAAAGACGCTCATAATATCAATGTAGTGTCCATTCTGTAATAACCCTTTCGTTAAGCGTTGAATCACTCTGAAATGACTTGGACTATTTAAAGGCCAAACTATCAAAATATTTGCACCTTCGCAAATAGTCAAGGAACAAAGTAGGAAACAACAAAATATTAAGTACATTATCTGTTTGATGTTATTCTGTCAGGTTGTGAAGTACTATTACGCAGTATTAAGATTATATGTAACTTACAACCAATTTTGTTAACGACTTAATTGCATTGCATGTTTATTTAGGAATAATTGGAAAATTCCGACCACATTCCGAAGATAGTTGAAATTTTAGTTGCCTTCCTGTTACTTTAAATCGACTATTTTTAGACACTCAACAATATCAATTTTTCTGCTATTATATATAAAATCACAAAATCGATCTAAAAAAACTATATCAAGATCAATGACAGTAAAAGCAGTTTTATGATGGTTCAAAAATTATACTCAAATGTACTGCATTTTCTATTACGTAGAGCTAATGTATGTCTAGAAAAGTTTTATTCTTTTACGATTGCGTTTAAGAATACAACCTTGACTTCAGAATGGTAGTTTATAGGACCAATTGTAGTCCTCAAAAGTTATTTACAAGGAAAAAATTATTTTAGTTACCTGCAGTAGAAATTTTCGGTTTGTAATTTCTATTTAATTGAAGTTCTAAAGGAACCGATATGTCTGTCGTGTAGAGAGAATCGTTGAAAATGATACTCAAGGAATAATTCCTTTATTCTTAACTGGTCAAGTGTAATCTTTTCAGTTACATTACATTCTATATACAGGATGTTTTTTAACTTCATGCAAAAAATGAAACCAGTGAAAGTTGACATTAAAAGTGATAGAATAAAGCAGTTTTTGTATAACAATTGATTAATAAATATTAGAGATAATAAATGTTCTCGGCGAACGATGAAACAGTTTGACAGGTTTATTTTTATTACGTAATTACATAATTGGAGAAGTGTGCTGGTGTGTTAGCATCGGCTGTTAAGTGGGTCAGTTCTCAATTACACGTCGCAGATAACAGTCTTGAAAACATGGCCGAATTTTCCAATAGTTTATTGTGGACATGATTTTAATTTACGGCGAATGTGGTCAAAATGCGTTGGCTGCAAGACGTTTGTATGCACAGCGTTACCCAGATCGCCTTTGCCAAATAGTAGATCCTTCGTGTCAGTTGTGCAGTTTGTTGTTTGGAAAATTATTCGTGAGGAACAATTACCCGTTCCATTTTCAAAGAGTGCAAGCTCTGATGCCCGCAGATTACCTCCAACGCATGCGATTTTGTCGGTGGTTACTTCGGGAACAGACGAACAATGATATACAGTATTGTATTTCTAAATCAATTAGCTGCCAAATGATATCAAAGTAAATCTAGGTTGCCATTTAAAAGATTCAAGATGGCTGCCTCTGACAAACACCAGTCGCACAAAACAAATGAAACTCATATCAAAATATAGGTATTTATGTATAATTTAACCCCGCCAAACGTCAAATCTAAATGTCAAACCGTTTCTACATAATCCCATTTGGTGCAATACTATTTACGCACCCTATATGTATGTAATCAGTTTTAAAATTGTCTAAATCAATTTATAATTGTTTCACTTATTCTGAATGTACAGGGTTGGCAAATGTCTGGAACCAAGCTAATATCGTCTACACCGTTAATTCGATTTCTCTGAAAATTTAGCAGTACACAAGATTTTAAGGCGGATCTTACATCTTACTGACATTTGCTCATTCGAATCAAACTTCGGGTTTAACCGGAAATGATATCAACTTTTGTTTTTTAAATGGAATACTCTGTATATTTATAAAGATTTAAAAAGAGCATTCTCTTAGGAATTCAATGATATAAATATTTGGGCCCTACGATGTTAAATTACTCCAAAAGAAATTCTTTTAATTTTTCTGTAAATACATTTGTTATCATGGAAACCTTACAAGAGGGAAGACGAGCCAGCTATGATTGATAATATAATCAAGTAGCGTACCTACGTCACGTTATTCTAAAAATAATGTTTATTCGACGATTGTAAAATCGGGCCATAAACAATGATGAACTGTTGGTTTGTGGACATATCAGAATATTGTAAAACGCTTGTGTGCGCCTATGACTTACCGCAGTCATATTTAGTGACCAGCTAGGGCATGAAACCAGTATTAGTGTAACTCTCTCCTGATATTCTTAATTCGTTGGTGGCATGCGGAATGCCAACACTGATTCCACATTGAAAGTTACAATGAAATATATTAAAATAACTATTTTCTGATAATTCTTTCTAATTTATCTTCGTTTCCTTCCTACCTTCATTACTTTCTTCCATCGATTAATCTCATAATTAGTTTAATTTGGCAGCATTGGCGTTAACTACTTCAGAGGTTTCTGGTTTCAATAACATTAAAATGTCAAAGATATAAATATGGAAACATAACCTGATTTATTATAATGATGGAAGAAGTCTGCATAAGAAATAGTGATACGGTTTGCAGAGCATGTCTACTAGAAAAAGAAATTATGCATTCTTTGTTAGAAGAAAACATGAAACACATGTTCGTTTCGTGCACATCCCTACAAGTAATTGTAATTTAAAACATTTTGAACTTATTTTAAGAAAAAAAAAACATTGTTTCAGGTGGACGAAGCCAAGCTATCTTTCTTGATTTGCGAAGAGTGTAAAGCCAGCTTAAATAATGCTTACAATTTCAGGCAGCAGTGTTTACGATCACAGAACATTCTAGAACGTTATTACAGTTCAAGTAAAATAGAGCAAGTCAGGTCAAATGAATCTAGCCTATTGGAATATTTAAAAACTGATGAATTCTTAGGAAGTTCAACTGAGAATGATCTGTTTAATCTAGATGAAGGTGAAAGTGTATTTGAATCATTGGATGTTGATCAGAAGATAGTAAAACCAAAAAGAAACAAGAAATTTGTGAAAGACTTCCCCATTAAATGTCCATTTTGTTTTGAGGGGTTTGACTTACAGTCTGACCTAGACATACACTTGATTGCACATCCAAAAGATGATGAGCCTACATGCACTTTGTGCAACAAAGAATTTATGAATTTAAAGGTTTTAAGGCGGCATGTAAAGATTCATATGAAGAGTAAGCCATTTGTTTGTGAAGTGTGCAAGAAGATGTTTTCAGAATCGGGTAGTTTAACAAGGCATTTACGGAAGCATAGTGGTGAAAGGAGACACCTGTGTCCTGTGTGTGGCAAAAGTTTTTATGAGGCTAATGTCCTCGCAGTTCACATGAGAACACATACCGGGGAGAAGCCAATAGAATGTAATATATGTTCTAGAAAATTTTCTGATCCGAATGGTCTGCGTAGTCATTTGAAGTCGCACACCGGGGAAAAGAATCATTCGTGCAATATTTGTAATAAATCCTTTTCACATTCTTTCGTGCTTAAGAAGCATTTAAGAGTTCACAGTGGTGAGAGACCCTATTTATGTTCAGTTTGCGGGAAAAGCTTCACTCAGGTATTTTTCTGTGAACGATAAAAGCAGAAAATTGCAGAGTGTGTTATTGCAGAGCCATTATGTGTCGGTTCACATGCGTCAGCATACTGGTGAACTGCCTTTCGTTTGCAAGATCTGCAATAAAGGTTTCGCACAAAACAGTCAAATGGAAATGCACATGCGCGTACACACCAGAGTCAAACCATACATTTGTGCTGTAAGCTATTTTTAATATAATATTAATCTTTAAAGTTATTTTTGTTTAGAAATCTACTTAAAAATGACATCTATTGGTATGAGTGAAACAGAAATAGACAAGAATATCTTTTGCCTGTGAAATTAAAATCTTTTTTTTCCATTAATATGTATTTACTTCAAGCATACTAACTTATAATTAGATTAAAACAATTATAATGCTTATATTTAATGACAAAATTAACTTATGAGCAACCCAGTACATTATATATTTTTATAAAATGTTTTTTAAAAATTTATTTATTTTAATATTTTAATTTATTTAAAACAATATTGAATATTGCTTTCCTTTGTCTTTAGGTTTGTGGTAAAGGCTGTGCAAGATCTGGTGATCTGTCTACGCACATGAGATCTCATACTGGTGAAAAGCCATTTGCTTGTGCACTTTGTCCAAAAAGATATGTAACTTCGAGTCACCTGACGGTTCACATGCGTAGTCACAGAGGGGAAAGGACCCACATGTGCACGACATGTGGAAAGACATTTGTAGAAGCGCAAGGTCTTAAGGCTCACATTCGAACTCATACTGGTGAGAAGCCGTACATGTGTGCTGTTTGTGGACATCGATTTGCACAGTCAGGTGCATTGGCAACGCACCGCAAAATTCATCTGAAAAAATGAATTATTTGGTTTCTGAAGTTATGTGTTATTTTGAAATTCACAGAGTAATTTTAGGACACTTGTCTCTTATGAGTAAAATGATGGCAATGTAAAGATAATACATATATCCAAAAGGATGTTTACCTAAAAAAAAAACATTAAAGTGAAGTAGAAACAAACTGTAATTTATGTCTTAGACTGGTGTACATAGATTTAAAGAAATAATATATAAACGAAATACTAAGTACAGAATAATTTTTCTCTTATTTAAGTTTATTTTATAAAAAATATCTGAAATATTCTTAAAATAAAGAGTAATGTAACTTCACTGGCAAGAAAGAGAAAAAAAAGTCTGGAGGAATAATCGGCCTTCCAAGACAAGGACTTATATTGATTACAATTTTCTGTGTTTCTAATAAAAAAATTAATGCAATAAAAATTAAAGCTTCGCCATGAAGGTACACGTATACTGGTGCTTAAAAGTATCCGAATGAAAAGCAATAAAATCGTTCGAATATGACCCTTGGAGTAAACTTCCAGTGCCAGACGGTCACGCCGGTCGCCTGAATACTTTTAAGCACCAGTATACCAAATACTATTGCATATGGCCTCTAGTTGGTTGAAGCCAGTTTTATGCTGTGTTATGAGACTCTTGCAGAGTTTTTCTCAAATTATTCTATTCTTTAATCTTAGTTTTGTTTTTCGTTTAAATCTTATTTGTTTATTGCTTTCCTTAATTTGTTGATGTCAGTGACGGCCAGCGGTCCTCAAACGTTTTATGTAAAAACTAAACATATATTTTTTCGGAGTTATTATTGACATTTTTTTCAAACGTATGTCGTAACTTCGCTTCTTTTCTTTTGTATTAGTTGTGGTTACAATATGTGAAACTTATTCGATTACACGCTGTATACTATAGACGGTAGAGAAGACCGCGGCACTCGGTGGACACCTGTAATTTAAAATTGCTTATTTATACTTAATATATCTGATAAACACACTTGAACATAATAATTATGCAAACGAATCCTGTAAGACATAAATAATACATTACTCTAAAATTTTCTTTACTATTTACAAATTTATTTCTTTATGAAAAATTGAAAAAGTCTCGTTCAGCTTATAAACACCGCAATATGAATAATAAATAAAAAAAGGAAACGTCGAGAATCTTTTGTTTTGAGCAAACTTTTATGTCTTTTAAATATAATTTAAAATTTATTTTTAATATAAATTTCGGAAAAGTTAATACACTCTCGTTTTAAATTAAAATTACTTGGTGAGGTTTACGTCGTAAATGATTTCGAATATCGTAAATAAAGACGTGATTAAAATAATGATAAAGCTCTTTTATAGTGCGTCTAATTAACTTCGGAATCTTTTAACTGTTACAGAATGAACAAATTAAATAAGTAGCTTTAAATTGGCTTAAGTTTTATATAGTTTATTTAAGGTGTTATTATTATTTTAAGATAAAATATTAATGTAAAGTAATATACAGGGTGATTCTTAAATAGAAAAAGAAAAATAGTGAAAGCATAGACATCGCAGAATATGAAGAAAATGTTAGAAAAATGTGTTTTCCAGAAATTATAAAAAATTATCCCCAAAATGACCATCCCTGGTTAAGAAAGATGAGCAAATGAACGAAATAAATACATAATTATTTAATTAGCTTCTGACGAAGCTGTCGAACGACTGCGAAAAGTGTTTGTGCGCCATTTAGTGTCCGTTTGAAAGAGTTTGTGATAGAAATAAATACAGTGATAAAAGTGTTTTATAGTTTTATGATTTATGACAGTGTGCTATTTCGCTAATCTAGAGGGATTTAATCCCAAAAATGAAAAGTTTCAAAGAAATTCTTAAATACTGTTTATTTAAAGCTAATATCTGTATGATTCAAAATACCTCCTCTATTTAAGTTTAAACTTCATTTAGGCAAACAAATATAATGGGCCAGATGAATAAAACGAAGCATATGCTTTTACTTGAAATTTTTCAATGAAAACTGCAAATATAAGAATATATAGAAAAATAAAATTATAAATAATTCTGCCTGTAACGTAGTAAAAATTTTAATAATTAGAATCGTATAATGATTTGCATTCGAAAATTTTTTTTTTAAGCTTTAAAAAAAATTATAACAGAAGTAAAAGCATCTGCTTCGTTTTATTCATTTGGCTCAGTGTTCTAATACCAGATTCCAGGTATACGGTTACCAGCTCTTAAACGTGCTTCAGTTTTGTGTGATAATTTGTCCATTACGAAGGTGTCTTTTTGAATTGTTTTCGTCAATTTGTTTATTTTTGTTGCAGTCGGTTAAAACAAAAATGCAGATTATTTCATTCTTTACGGATATGTTTTAGAGTAAAACTTTATTATATGGGCGAATATGGGCTCCAGATTTCATATTTAACTAAATTAAGGGTTTATCTATCAGGAACTATAAAAATAAAGTGCGTCTGTTTGCGATTTTAGATTTTGTGTGTTGTTTTCCGAATGGCTACTCATATTCTTTTTAAGTGGTAACAGTAGTTCCGATGAATGGGGAGAGTAATTAAATGTAACATAATTGTAAATTTTGTTTTTTCTCACATTAATTGTAAATTTTGTGTTTTCTTACATTAATTACATTTTTTTTTTGCTATATTATTTGTAAATTCTGTGTTTTCTTAAATTTTATTATAAATAAATAAAAATATATAAATAAAATTTATATTCCACTTATACAAAATTATTTGTGAGTAATAAGAGCCCAAATGAGGTATTTAGGAAAGACGGAATGGAACTTTTACAATTACTAAGTTTACATTGTATAGATAATTATCATAAAATAGTCCTTCGTTTAACTAAAATAATGCTTAAATACATCACCGAATAATATTGAATGCTGTATAAATGAATTAGTTAGTGAAAAGATACGGTCTATCTTCAGCGACTATTCGATGCGAATAAACGCAGCGATTAATCGCATTAGTTGCTCATATGCATTCCGACTATGAAGATAGACCAATCACGTATGCAATGCATATGAGCAACTAATGCGATTAATCGCTGCGTTTATTCACATCGAATAGTCGCTGAAGATAGACCGTACCTTAAGAATAGAAAAGAATTGCGTAAGAATTGAATCCCTCTAGATTAGCGAAATAGCACACTGTGCGGCGTGGAGCATGAACTTGACCTTTAAACGGAATTGACATGATCAGCTTACTTGATAATAGTAATTAGGAATTTTCTTGACCGGTGATTTAATAATGAAAAAATCTTGAGTCTCGGTCATAAGTTTTATTTTTTGTTTACAAAACGTTTTCGAACCCGGCCGGGTTCGTCATCAGTGTAACTAGAATACAATGTAACAGTTTAGGATTGTGTAAAGAACATGTTTAGTAAAAACAGAATGTGAAAAAACAAGATCTTAACTTACAGCAAATTCAGCGAGTCTTTCCACTGCCGAGAAAGGGGAGAGACTGAATCAAGTGATTGCAATTAGTCATTTTTATTTCTCACGTTTGCCGGCAGAGGGAGAAGTCACTTTTATTATAAAAAGTAGGCTGACTAAATTAAAACCCTAATGAAAACAAAAATAAACTCAACAAAAAATTTCTTTCTTTCCCGTACATTCCAAACATTTTCGAATTTCTGAAAAGAAAATTAAATAAATATGACATAACTCTTACAGGAAAATCAACCAACAACAACAAAAAAATATTTTTCAGCAAACTAAAAGATAAAATAAATACAAATAACAAATCAAATGTCATCTACAAAGTTGATTGTCTTGAATGCAATGGTGTCTACATAGGACAAACCAAAAATTATGTCAAAACCAGTATGTACAATCACAATTACAATATCAAAAACAATAACTCTGAATATTCTATGCTAGTAAATCACTCGTTAAACAATTTACATAAATTTAACTTTGACAATGTCAGTATCCTAAAACAAAAAAAAAAATTTCAAAAAAGAAACACCTTAGAAATGTGCTTTATTATAAATAATCCTAATTCCGTCAATAAAAGGGCGGATTACAACAATTTAAATCCGTAATATTGTTACGGTAATAATTTAAGTAACATGAAATCAGGGGGCGTAGCTCAGTATAACACAACATTTATTAAGAACTAATTACAAGTACAATTACTTACATTGTATTTTGGGGCACTTACTGACAATTAGACTAGATGACACTCTGACTAGTATTGTTCTAATTATGCGCTAGCGTTCGCTTTGTCGCCTTTTTATAGGGGTTTCGTTTCCGGGGTATTACGTCAATTGTTGCCTTGACATTTGTGCACACGGTTCGTCGTTAGATCCATGCACGTAGATGAGTCATAATATTTTGCGCACGGCACACGAATGAATCATCGCTGTGATATGTGCAGGTGGATCTTCCGCAACGCGGGTGAGTCATACGTTACATAATTGCAAATGAGTCATTCTTATGTTTATGTTATCATCTTATGTTTATGTTACGCTCGACTGATTTTCAGCTGCACTTTCTTTGGTGGTCTTTTCGTCCTAGTTACAATATCATCCAATTTTAAGACTTCTCCCTCTGCCGGCAAACGTGAGAAATAAAAATGACTAATTGCAATCACTTGATTCAGTCTCTCCCCTTTCTCGGCAGTGGAAAGACTCGCTGAATTTGCTGTAAGTTAAAATCTTGTTTTTTCACATTCTGTTCACTGATGACGAACCCGGCCGGGTTCGAAAACGTTTTGTAAGCAAAAAATAAAACTTATGACCGAGACTCAAGATTTTTACTTACTTGATAATTACTTGACGAATACATGCAAGTCACCTGAAGTAAATTATTCCGTATAAATTGTTTAAAGTAAGGGTACACTTTGGATACCTGCTTTGACAGGTTAAAAAATAAATCACTACAACCCGAAAACAATTCGAATCTGCATGTTAAGAATTCCTAGTAATTTCCTCTAATTTTAATTTTAATTGCATTGTAAATAAAGTTTATTCCCACTAGTAAGTGTGAATTTTCTTTTTTTTTTTAATCTGTGGTGGTTGCCCAACGGGGTCCTAAGTCAAAGACTTGTCAGGACCTCAGGAGCGGGAGTGTAGTTGAGTGTGTGTAAAGTGTTCCATGACTTTGTTACTTTCAACCTCCTCGCCCTTTAAGGGGAAGCAGTGTCGAATTTTATCCCCAACACTGACGGGTGCTTGAAGTCGATACTGAGAAAAATCCCGAGTGCCGTTCGAACCGACGACCATGCGATTGGAAGGCCGGTCCTCTTACCACTGGACCGTTCAGGCGTTAAAATTTTTCGACATATTTTTACCGTGGTTGTCTTTATGTCGTTTATTCGGTTTGTCGCTAATGTTTGAATAATAATAGACTTTGCTAATAACAAAGAAATGGTGATGACAACCAGAATTTAAAATATTCTAATGAGTAAACACATTCGTAATCTGCTTGGTTCGTTTATTTTTTCCACCATATTAGCACCAAGCTCTCTGTCAGCTTGTCGGAGAGGCGTTGGTTGGTTATCTTTATTGCCTGCTGCGGCTGCGACCAATTTACAAGGTGTTTTTGTCCTTCTGTATTTGTCTTACAAACTGGGGAAACGCAGAAAGTCCAGTTCGGAGGAGCTGGTGTGAGTCCGAAATACAATCCGACACATAAGTGCTCTATCTCTCACATAGAAATAATATGCACCCCTCCTGGTGCGTATCGAACCCACACCGATAGTTGCCCGGCTAAGGGTCGAGCCCATTACCAGCGGACCCAACCAGCTAGGCTATGCAACTTCTCATTAATTATTATAATTTCGTTTTGTGTGCGCCGTTCAATGAGAAACAATTCTCTTATTATAAAAGGCGAATTAAAAGTAGTATGTAGGTAGTTAAAATACAAGCAGTTCGCGTAGGGTATGAAATGACCTATTTAAAAAGTAGTGCATAAAGCACGTAATAAAAAGCTGACGTGCCAATTGTATAGGAACGTTCTTAACAATTCATGCGCCAACTGAAGAGGTCCTCAAAACATCCTCGAGTGTGGTCGGCATTCATTCTACACAGAAGTCTCAGGCCTGATATCGTTAGTTGCAAATTTTGTCTCCCCAACCGCAGTAATGAAACTCGAGTTAAAAAATGTTCGCGACCCCGTTTACAAGACATGTTTACGTTTTCCTAATATCCCTCACTTGTATAATAACGATCATTACCATTAAAAATTCCGAAGTAGGTGATCAAATCTGTAACTCTTCTCGTTACACGACGCTCGCGAATAATGAACAATCGTCTAAAAAAAGAATCTCTTCTTTAAGTGGACATACTGTGAATCCAGTCAGGCGGTATGAAAATTACATGTCAAATATTGAAGTTAAACGCAAAGAAACTGGGATGTTAAAATATATTTACTTTTTGGGGTTGTTTGAGTTATCAACGATGTTCGGAATGAGGGAGGAAAGTTTGAGTGAGACTTCTGCTGCTCTGTTGGCGATAAAGCATGTCAACGAAAGGCAAATACTTCCAGGATATATTTTAAAGTTGCTCATTAACAACACCAAGGTAAGTGTAGACAAGATAAAGGATGGTTAATTAATGTTTTTTTTTTTTACGTATTTATTAGTTTTGTAGTTTATTCTTTTCAGTTCTTATGATATTATCAGATTGGGAAGAAGATATGCGCAATGTTAATTTAGGCATAACGAGAGATACTCATGACCCATTTATTTAAATGGAACCGGTTCCCCTTTATAATACTCCCTACCCCACAACTGATACCCCATAATTACCAGATACTCGGTGTATGAGTGTTCTTTTTTTCGTAAACTTAAATTACTAAATAAACGTGCGTTATTCTCGTTTTTTTTTATTGACTGATTCGGATATCAGTTATTTCGTATACATACATACTTCTATGATAGATTTTCAAATTGTTATTCGATACTTATCGAGTATCGTGTACCTAGCGGTATCCCTAGTTAAATTCAATTTTAAAATGATATGTGGAATGCTGCTGCATTGCTTAAGTTTGTTGAGAATAATATTGTTTCTTAAAATAGTCTTAAGTAAAGTAATAAGATTTCTGTGGATTACAAAATTTTTCGAGTTGTCTAATTAACACAATTCTGCTACCTGTTAATACACAAAAGCAGTCAAATTGTTAATTGAATATATTTCTAATACTTATTTATTTATAAATATGAAACTCATTAAAAATTTAATGATCGTCACACACAAATTCACAGATTTAAACTCTGCCCTTTTTCAGTATTTTTATAATTTCATATTTTTTTTTAATATGTATTAAATATTTCTTTATTTTAAATTTTTTCTCCCATTTTACCTCGACTAGCAAGTTTAATTACTCATTATTCCCACTCGCCGAGTACAATATAGTAATTAATAATCCAGCAGATATGTACAGTCGCAATGATGTAAATCGAAAACTCCGAAATAGCAGTCGTGCCCTTATTGACATTGGCTGCAAGGGTCAATAAGAGAACGATTACCTTGCTGAGGTATCGATTTATATACAGTGCGAGTCTCTAACTTGGAATAAATTCGGTAAAGCAAAGACAGGTTTTTTTCGGAAATATGCTCGGACACGTCGATTAGTATTTTAAATTGCGCTCTTTTTCATCTAAGAAGATTTTATACAGCGTGTCCCAAATTTGAGATATGCCGTCATCGACTATTTTTTTAAATGGCAATCCCATTTTTCTATGACTATTCTTAAAGTGTATAATCAAGTTACACATGCGTACCAAATTTCAAATTTTTATTCCTCGTCATTTGAAAGATATTTAACAAACATTAACTAATTCAAAAAATGAAGAAATCTGAAACTCAATAGTCATAAATTCGCTTCACTAAATGCTCAAAATGTTGTCCATGTACTAACTGACAATACCCTAAACGGAACTTAAACTCGTTTTGAACATTTCTAATTATTTCGGCGGAAATTAGCCTACACTCATGTCTTATTCGTTCTTTCAACACCTCAATATTTTCTGGTTTGGTCTTTAAAACTTTGCTTTTCAAGTACCCCCATAAGAAATAGTCCAGCGGTGTTAAATCCGGAGACCTGGGTGGCCATTCAAAGGGTCCTCTTCTACCAATCCATCTGCCTGAAAATACATCATCCAGATACTCACGGACAGGTCTTGCAAAATGAGGAGGAGCACCGTCTTGTTGAAATCAGATGTTTGTTTCTATTTGGAACATCAGCTTCAACCGGATCAGGAAACAGAGTAGCCAAATTCGGAACCAGTTCTTCCTGTAAGAATTTTAAATATCTCGCTCCATTGAGATTTTCTTGGAAGAAAATTGGTCCTATTACTCGATCACCAACAATCCCTGCCCAAACATTGACTTTTTCTGGATGTTGAGTGTGGTCTTCCCTCATCCAGTGTGGGTTGTTGTCTGCCCAATAACGACAATTTTGACGATTTACCTGACCATTTAACATAAACGTTGATTCATCAGAAAACAGGATGTTTTCTATGTTTAGAAAATTTCTGTTTAGTAGATCCATCTTTTGTTCGCAAAACTGGAGTCTTCTATCCGGATCATCTTCGGTGAGTTCCTGGACGATTGCCATTTTATAAGGATGCAATTTTTGCGCTTTAAAAATTCTTGCCACTGACGACTGGCTAATTTCGACTTCCCTAGCTATCTGCCTAGTGGGGACATGACAATTTTCTTGAACAGAGAGAAGTACATTAAGTTTGACCTCCTCATTGAGCGCACTCTGACGATGATTATTGGTTTTTCTTAAATGCTCGTTTTCCCGAAACTGTTTTTCAATCTTGCTTAAGGAACTTTGCGATATGGGTGGTAAAACAGGATATTTCTCTCTGAATAAGTCAATAATTTCATTTTGTGTTCTTGTCCTATCTCCGTAGCCAATCATCATTAAAATTTAAATCTTTTGGGTTTCAGTTAAGTAAGGCATTTTGGCCGATTTTTCAACAAACGGTGTTTATCACAAGACGACAAACTAATAATCTCCTCACTCAATACGAGTCGAATGCGATGCTGCTTTTTTTACTTGTTCTTAATAACGTAAGTGTTTTTATAACATTGTGATAAGACGTCAACCCAGTTTGACAAAAAATTAGTTGATGTTTGTTAAATATCTTTCAAATGACAAGGAATAAAAATTTGAAATTTGGTACGCATGTGTAAGTTGATTATACACTTTAAGAATAGTCATAGAAAAATAGGATTGCCATTTGAAAAAATAGTCCATGACGTCATATCTCAAATTTGGGACACACTGTATAAAATGTTCTTAGATGAAAAAGAGCGCAATTTAAAATACTAATCGACGTGTCCGAGCATGTTTCCGAAAAAAAAACTGTCTTTGCTTTACTGAATTTATTCCAAGTTAGAGACTCGCACTGTATGATCGCGACTAGACAATAGTTTACTATTAATATATGTATGTTTATATTCCGCGCTCACTCCTACTTTTATAATTGAATCCCGGTACTCTTCAACGTTTGAAAGTCAGGCAAGTACCAATGAAACCACAGGCGGAATTATGGATTGTGGCAGCAATTATAAACAAATTATTATTCTCTGGTATGCGGTAAATTTCATTTACTTAAGTGAAGTGTTCACGTTTATACAATGTACATAAATTATATTTATGATATAGCAGCACTATTAGAGAATATGTTATGCTGAATAAAAATAATTACTCCTATTTCAATTGTTTGCGCCATTACATAGAGGTCTCGAAAAATTGTTAAAAAATGTTTTATGAAAAAATTTAATAGAGCATAATTTTTGAGCTCCGTCGAGCGCTGTGTGCTAACCTATTTTTCTGCATACATTAGACTACTAATTAACTGATAAAATACTTTTTAGCTGCGACCACTTGCGACCCTCGTTTTAGGTTAGAGTTGTTCTAATAAACATTTGTCCGCACTGACTGCCATCTCGTGCGTGATAGCTCATGGGGCAGTAGTATTCGTTGCTATTTGCTATTCACGACACAATTTACAGGTCAGGAAATACTCGTGCTGCTGCGCGCTCATTTGAGTTGTTCTAATATTTGACATACTGTAAATATTGCTTCAACTGTCGATCTGTTGGTGTGAAACCTTTGTTGTTCATCCACTGCTTTAGTTTCTTACGGTGTTAAAAATATGTATAAGTTTGTAGCGCGCCCACCAATTAGACTTTCTTATTACTATTACTATTACTTACAAGTAAATAAGTAATGGAAATGTACAAACAAACCCCTCTTGAGATTTATGGCCAATTTAAATAACTGTCTCGTGGCTTCCGAAAGGTCGCACAGCTGGTTGTTAATGTTATCTGCACTCATGGTCTGCTTGCTACCTGCTATTGTCTACAGCGGCCGCCTAAGGGTTATTTTCTACTGCCCTAGATTTCTGTTTACAGTTGAACGACCCTCCGGAGAAACCGCTATAAAGAATAATACCCTTAATTAAGGCTCGTGATCTTTGTTAATAGGAAACTACGTGTGATAACTAACCTGTTCTTTTGGTGGAGCAGTAATGAATGAATGAACAAGGAGCGGATAATTTAAAAATGAAACGTAACAATAAAATTTGATTAATTATTTATTGAAAAAAAAAAAAATGGGAAAATCTCCTGATATCCGCCTCTGTGGGATCGGAGATCGTGAGCGAAAAACCCTTGCGTTTGAAACCAATACAAATAAACAAAAAATACGATTTTCAGAAAATACAGTATAAATCGTTTAACAGATTTCACTTCGAATATCTGCGCGATCTACTTTCTTTCGATTCACACCGTTGGTGGTTTAATGTCTACACAGATGTTTGTTGGTGAGCTTTGCTCCTTAATTAGATTAATAATTAATTGAATTTTCAAATTAACTCGAGTTTTGGTACAAGTATTCGTCACTTCTGATCGTACTCAAAGACTTGTTCAGTTTAATAAACCAACAGACAATGTGTTACAGTGGGACCACAGTGTACTTAATTAATGGAGTTAGTGAATTAATCAGTGTGACACCGTGCAAGATTTGATAACATTTTTGTTACGAAGTGAGCGAGAAGTGCCAATTCAACCAATCAGAATTCACTGTGGTAGCTCATCTCGCTCACTTTGTAACAAAAATGTTATCAAATCTTGCATGGTGTCACATGGGCCTAAACTGGACTTCCAATGAGAAATCAAACGCGCAGAGAGTGGTACCTGTTGGGCATGGAACTATAATAACAGGTACTGCTTTTTAATCCGTGATCTCAAATATTTAAGTTTTCTCGTCAGGTATCCCTAAGTGGAAATATGATACCATCTGAACCAATCAAATTTAAACATTTTTATCCTTCCGAGTGGCCACTATTCTGATGAGGGTTATCAGAGGGTACGCGCAAGTCGAACGCAGATGTGCATACACTTGCGGACACGCAGCATTTTTCTCAAGGTTTGCGGATGTAAGGCATTTTAGCGATAACATATTCTATGAATTAATGACGCCGTATACAAGGCCCATTTGTTTTAACCCGTAGTTTCAATTTATTGTACAATATGACAAATCCTTTCGGAACTTGAACGGAAAAATCGGTACCGTAGTTTAAACTACAAATATACAAACAAATATCAGAAAGAAAAATTGAAAGAATTAAAATAAGTAGAAAGGTAATAAGTAAGCATAAAATTTTGTCGTTACTCACTTAAATATTTTTTGCTCTTATTGTTCTTTTGCAATATTCAATAAGTATTTGAATCATGTTTCGCAATAAATTTGGTGATTTTACGTTACTTCCAATAATAATTTGTGATTTATTTTACAGTGCGATCCCGGCGTCGGCATCGACAGTTTTTTCCACGCCTTATACTCCAATAAAACGATTCTTATGCTTCTGGGATCGGGTTGCTCCAACGTCACGGAAAGTATTGCTAATGTCGTCCCATATTGGAACATTCTGCAGGTATGTACTTGATCCACATTTAATATGATTGAAAAACTTGTGTATCGGTAAAAATGAATTCTAGGTTTCTTTTGGTTCCTTATCTCCGACCCTCAGTGATCGACACAAATTCCCTCTGTTCTTCAGAACAGCCATGCCGGATTCTTCACATAATCCTGCGAGATTAGCCTTCATAAAGTATTTCAAGTGGAATACAGTGGCGACGTTCATTCAAAGCGAAAACACATTTTTGTTGCCCCTGTATAATTTGGTGACGATTTTAGAGAATGCAAATATCACGTGTTCTGTTGCAGTAACTTTCTCTCTGGAGAACTACAAGGAACAACTAAATTTACTAAAAGTAGTTAGAGTTATAATGAAATGATAGTGTTATGTAGCTGTAGTTTTTTAGGCTTTAGATACTCGAATAATTATTGGGAGTTTTTCGGCCAGACTTGCTTCTAAAATATTCTGTGAGGTAAGATTATAATAATTATTAACAGTTATTCTAAAATAGAAAAAATAATAAAATATGAAAATTAAATAATTTTTTTGCTTATTTGCTATGAATTTCGTCTAGGTATTTACTCTAGAAATGTACGGAGCTGACTACGTATGGATCCTCCACGAACTGCAAGATTTTTGGTGGGAAAATGGCCAAGACTGCGATATCAACAATCTAAAGAAAGTAGTAGAAGGAATTATAACAATTTCTGAGCATAACGTCATCACAGATAACACTACTTCAATATCAGGCCTGGTGAATAAATGTTGCACGAAATTTTTTTAAAAATACACATAAAGTTTTAGGGCAACGAAATGTTTGAGGAGTTGCTGAACATCACAAGAAAGTCAAAATACACGAGGCATACGTATGATGCTGTTTGGGCCATGGTCTTGGCTTTAAAGAAAGCACAGGAATGTGGTGTCATCCTGAACGAGTTTAACTATAAAAGAGAAGACATTATTAGAAAAATTGTCTATGCTATGAGTAGTTTAAATTTTATGGGAGTTTCTGTAAGTACCTATATGTTGATTTAAAAAAAAAAAACTTCTGTATGGACACGGAGATGTTCCTGCCGTTACAAAAATAATGTCTCGACTTAACCTCTCTTCTTTCTAAAACTTAATATTCGTTTAAATGAAGTGATACTCTAATTAAGAAAAGATTCTTTTGAAAGAACTGACCGACTGCAAGTAACTGTTTGACTTGTCAAATTTTTAAAGATTAATATACTGTTTAAAGTAATTATACTATCATAATATAAAAGTTCTATGTATTTGTAATTACAAATCTCATTTAGATCGTGCCTAAATTAATACATCGGAATTTATGGATGGTCGTTAATTTCATTTATTATTAACAATTTACTCATGATGTCTCTCCATTAATTCTAAGCTCATAACACAGCGCCATCAGAGTAGTCATCTACATAATTTTCTGCCATAATTTATGAAGTTTCCCGCAACAAAGTCCCAGCAACTCGAACTGTATACATGTTTATAAATCCATTGGCAAAGCAAACCAATTCCAAGCCCGAGCTTAAAGTAAAATACGCCTCTTTTTCTGTCCTCATTAGAGTAGAGTATTACGTTTTCTTTAAGCCGCAACGGATTTCGGAGCTTTCGTAAAGAAAGAGCACAAATAAGCTTCATTGATTTGTTCGGTACGATTAAAATCCAATATAAGCTATTGTGAATGGACGTATATTGTTTGCATAAAACAGGTTTAGCACAAACAAAGCAGGAAGAAAGAAATACCTGAAAAGACTTAAATTTCATTTGATGCTAACATTTATGATTAGGTTTAAAGTATAACATGGGTGCAAAAATCGCATACGCATTCACAATTTTAATCAGTTCTGTAATCTCGTGTCCGCATAAAATAACATGTGTTAACACAGTGTTACATTAAATCCTCTCAAATCCTCATTTGTTATTCATGACTCGAAACTCGAATTCGATCATTTAATTTTTCATTCGGTTCAAATTTTAGAGGACTTAATTGCAAGCCTGGACGATTCGCTGATTATTTGTATTTTCATGTTTATTTCCAATACATTTTAAAATTCCTAGAAACAACGCTATTATTGGTTTTTATTGGAAATTAAAACTATATGTATACATAAAATTAATTGGAAATTATTTTATTAAATTTAATATTAGCATTATTTCAGAGCATATAATTGTATAGCAACAATTCGGTTTATGTAAAAAACTTGCGTTCTATTTGCAGTCTTTCATTTTAATGTATCAAGGTCTTCATTTACAATGCTTATATACCTGCTCAAATGTACAAGTGTACTCACTATGTATAATGATATTACAGTGATTGACGAAAAGTCCATTGCAATTAATAATGACTGTCGGTGCCGCTAGTTTAATTTATAGACATGTAAACAACCTACTCTAAATTATTAAATTAAAATAAAAATCTGCGTTAGATGTGTCCACAAAGGAATTTTAAACTTTGATTATAACGTAAACTTTCCCATATGATAACGGACTCTAGTGGAAAGTTCCTAGCCAAGATTCCGACTCTCCTTCAGACAGTGACCATTTAGATACGGTAAAGTAAATAACCCACATGATAAACACCTCTTGACGCCTGAGATATACACCCACGTTTTTTTACGGACAAGAATCTACTTTAATTGAGAATTTATTTGATTGAAAATTTTTCAACGATATGAGTGGGTCGGTGCCGTCGCGGCGGTGTCAGTGGGACAACAATCATTCGCTGGAAGGAGTCTACTGAAAACTTTTAATAGTTATTTGTGTAATACGTTTAAAACTGTTATATGTAATTCATTTGATGTTGTTAGGGTTTTAGTAGTTTGAAATCATGTTATCGATTTAAAATAAAATATAGTCTGATGTATGTTTTTAAAATAAACAGACAGAGTTTCTTACAATGCAAAACTAGTATTACTGTTTCAACGAATTCGAAGGCATTCACTGTGTAAGCGAATATACTAGGACTCAACAACTGGCGCTGCGACTATCGAACTATTAAAATGGTTAGTTTAGATCAGCTTACAAATTTGGTAGCTCAGCTTGCACAACAGCAACAAGTTCTCACCGCAACAATCAATACGTTACTTCCTGCTACTGTATCGTCAGTTCCAACAGTATCAGACATATACAGTCAACTTCTTGGTCGTATAGAAAAATACGAATTTGAGCCTGACGGAAAAATTGTCGAATTTAGTAAGTGGTTTTCTCGTCACAAATATGTTTTGGAAGAAGAGGCAATCAAATTGCCAGACAAACTGAAAACCCGACTTCTTTTGGACCCATTAGGGCAATATGAATACAATGAGTTAGCTAATATTGTCGCTCCAGAGAATCCAGAAGAAAAACAGCAAGCAGAGTTAGTAGCCGTACTAAATGAACGTTTTCAAGAACGAAAATCTTTAATACGTCGCCGTGCGGAAATTCTGTGTTATCGTTTTGATGAAACAGTTTCGTTCAGCGAAATGTCAACTTTGATTAACCGTCATGCAGCTAATTTTGAATTGTCAACTCTCAATGACGATCAATTGCGAATTTTACTCTTGATTTTAAGTTTGAGTTTTTCTCACACAACTAGTCATGAGCGGATTAAAAAACACGCACTTCGATGGCTAGAAAAAAATCCCAACGGAAAATTTTCGTCTCTTGTGACTGAAATTGAAGCTGAACTTGCTGTGGAAAGCGATCTGAAGGAACTTAAGAATGCCAGTAAGGATAAGACACAGGTTCAAGCTGTTAGTTCTAAAGCTAATTTGAAGAGCAAGAATCAATCAAAATTTCGTCCGATAAAAATTCAAGAAAGAAAGAAATTTGCGGCACCTTTGGATTGCAAGTGTTCAGGTTGTGGTGATTCACACAAACGCAGTGACTGTCCATTCAAAAATGCAGAATGTTATAAGTGTCATAAAAAAGGACATTTGTCAAAAGTTTGTCGCTCTAACAAGAAATTATTAACTAGAAACAATCAGTTAATCGTAGCAAGTATTTCGTCTGTTCGTCATCGACGTATTATTCTTCCTGTCCTGATGAATAAGAAGATAGTACAGATGCAACATGACACAGGTTCTGATGTTACCATCATAGGTAAAGATGAATGGATTCGCATGGGAAGTCCTGAGTTACAACAATCACGAAGCATTAAGCATGCTGGAGGACAACCATTAAACATTCTTGGACAATTTAATTGTCAAATCAGTATTTTCGAAAATAAAAATGTTTTGAATGTCTTCGTAGCAAAGAGGAACGGAATTAATTTGCTTGGTTTGGATGCCATCGATGTACTAGATTTATGGAATCATTCGTTGAAGCAATTTAGAAATCTTTCATCAAGTGCTACAATCAATGTACTTTCAATGAAGGATACCCTCTCAAATCGATTTCCTCATTTATTCAAATCTGAGTTGGGACTCTGTAATTCATTTGAGGCCAAATTTCACCTCAAATCTGGAGCTAAACCTGTTCAAGTCGCTTGTCGTCCAATTGCATTCTCCATGGAGGAACCTCTGAGCAAGGAGCTTCATCGATTGCAAGAGGCTGGTGTACTGCAATATGTAGATGAATCACGATGGACCACTCCAATTGTTGTCGCCAAACGTGGAGACGGACGCATTCGCTTATGTGGAGATTTTTCAACAGGATTAAATGCAGGTCTAGAAAATGATAAGTATCCACTTCCTAACGTGGAAAGTGCATTTAATGTGCTAAATGGAAATCGAATTTTTAGTCGGCTGGATCTCTCTGATGCATATCACCAGCTTCGTCTTTCAGACGACTCCAGTGAACTTACAACGATTGTCACTCCCAAAGGACTGTTTCGTTACCGTCGTATGCCATTTGGAATTAAAACGGCACCCGCGATTTTTCAGCGTTGTATTGATCAGACGCTCAATGGAATTTCAGGAACTGTAGCGTACCTCGACGACATTCTCGTAATGGGACGTGATAATCAAGAACATGATCAACGCCTACATCAAGTATTGGATAGACTTCAGCAACGTGGATTTCGATTAAACCTGGACAAGTGTCAATTTGGTCTACGGGAAGTGAAATTCCTAGGTTTACTTGTCAACGCTGATGGAATTCGGGCCGATTCCGAACGCACCAAAGCCATTGCCGAAATGCCTAATCCAACGAATGTGTCTGAAGTTCGAAGTATTTTAGGAATGATAAATCATTACGGAAAATTTGTTCCACGACTACATGAACTCAAACATCCATTGGAGCAACTTATAAAGAAAGACATACCTTTCGTCTGGACATCTACACAAGAATGCGCAATGAAAAGCATTAAAGAAGTTATGATCAGTCCACTTCTTCTGGAGCATTATGACCCCAACAAGACACTCATTGTGGCTGCCGATGCTTGCTCTACCGGTATTGGAGGTGTTCTTTTGCAACGAGACGCCAACGGCCGTGAACGAGCTGTGTACCACATGTCACAAAGTCTTACGGAAACTCAGAGAAATTACTCTCAACTGGAAAAAGAAGCTTTAGCACTAATAACAGCAGTAGAGAGGTTTCACAAATTTGTTTATGGTCGACATTTCATCCTACAAACCGACCATAAACCACTACTCGCTCTTCTACGTACAGAAAATACGAAGGGTTTATAACCAATGTGCGCTGCGCGTTTAAAGCGCTGGGCAATTCGTCTTTTAGGATATGATTTCACCATTCAATACGTGAACACTGTTAATTTTGGTCAAGCCGATGCACTTTCGCGGCTTATCAAACAATTCAAAATTGACAATAATGACGAACTTCAAGTTTCGAATGTAGAATTTGAAGTTAAACAGGTACGCGATAAAGCCTTAAGTCAATTTGAGAACAGTTTACGTCAGCGATTATTGAAAGAATCTTCGGATGACCCCATTTTCAAAAGTATCTTCAAGGCGATGAAGGATGGTTGGACAAAAACAAGTGATGAGAAGTTAAGACCGTTTTTCAATCGACACAATGATTTCTCATTAGTCGACAAAACTCTATTATTTGGTGATAGAGTTGTTATCCCACAGAAACTTGTCCCTGACGTATTGCATAAACTTCACAACGGCCATCCAGGCATGAGAAGAATGAAGCAACTTGCACGGGAATGGGTTTTCTGGCCCAATATGGGAAGAGATATTGAAGAATACGTAAGAAGATGCGACAAGTGTATTTTTCATCAGAAGTTACCAGTAAAGCAACCACTAGAACCTTGGCCAATTACAACAAAACCAATGGAAAGAGTACATATGGATTTTGCTGGACCCATCGACGGCAAATACATATTAGTCATGGTGGATGCGTACTCGAAATTTTTTGATGTTAGCATTACAGGTACAATAAGTGCACGTCAAACGGTACAATCGTGCCGTGAATTTTTTAGTAGATATGGTTCTCCAGAAATACTTGTAACTGATCATGGTACCCAGTTCACATCAGAACTGTTTAATAATTTCTGTACTGAATTGGGAATCTATCATGTTTTCTCTCCAGTTAATCATCCCCAGTCAAATGGTCAAGCAGAAAGATTTGTAGATACAATTAAACAGTTTATCAAGAAAGCTGGAGAAAATTGGCGCGATATAATTTGGAATTTTTTGTATAGTTATCGGTACACTCCTTGTTCAGCTGCTCCTGAAGGGAAAACACCTGCGGAAATTTTTTTAGGACGACCAATACGAACCCCTTTGTCTGTACTATTGCCAAATCAACATATTGAAAGTTCACACTCAACATATCAGAAAAACATGAAACAACAGTTTGACCGTCATCACGGCGTTCAGTCAAGAAAATTTAATGTTGGAGAAAATATAGTTGTTTTGATCCGGAGAGGATTAAAATCATTTGGAAAATTCATTAAGGACACCGGAAATTTATGTACAGTAAGTTTACCGTCTGGACAAGTCATTCAGAGGCATCGTAATCATGTTTGGAAAGTTGGTTCCTCACATGAACATCTCAGTTATAGCAGAGAGCACAGTCCAGGTCCGATGATTACATCAACACCATCAATCGAGTCAAGTTTAACACCAAATGAAATATGTCCCTCCACATCAAATGAACCCTGTCCTTCTAGTCCGAAATATAATCAGCAATCGGAAGAAAACTGTTTTACAGTCAAAACCTGAACCTTCAAATAGACAATCAGCACGGAACCGTTTCTCTCCAAGACGATTAAAAATGGATTGGAAATCTAAGATGTACGTTTCGCAGTCCTCATCTTCGTGAGGGAGGTGTTAGGGTTTTAGTAGTTTGAAATCATGTTATCGATTTAAAATAAAATATAGTCTGATGTATGTTTTTAACTGATGTTTTATTCACTGTGTAAGCGAATATACTAGGACTCAACAGATGTTTATCATGATTATTATTAAAATTAAATTATTACTATAAACTTCTAATAAAAATGTTGTTTCTATGAAAACAGGAATTTAAACAATTGCAATGCATATAACTGGAAGTTATACAGAAATTTATTATTTAATATTGCTTTGAAAGCCGGCGAAATAATTCTGAACTTGCAGGTGCTTTATCAAATATTGCAATTCAGAATTTCGTTCATAAATTTCGCATTGCAAACCGTAACAAAGTAACACGCTTATTGTACGTATAATGTGAAGTTGGACTAATTAAAGCAAGTTTGTATATATTAATTATAAATTTTGTTCGTCTTCGTTAGCGGGCTTTTGCCAGACTATTTTGGCTAAGTCAAGTTATCACTACGTTACAACTATGCCATATCCTAATTCTTGGCAGGTATCAATTGTTGCTGAGAAATTAAATTAAAAAACGTGTTAATCGAATGCGTCTAAAAGATAATAATTTTTATTAATGTATATTTAAAACATCAATCAACAATCTTGATTTTTATGTCTTACTCAAGTACATGTCCGAAAATTTTTACTTTATGTTATCTATCACTTTGTGTGTTTCAGGGCCCAATTAAATTTATTGGAGCAGATAGAATAGGAAACACCGTATTCAAGCAAATTCAAGGTAAAGTAAACAATATCCAATGTACTTTTTTATGATAAAACTTTAGTTTCCATTAACAAATAGGTATTTGTGGTAAGGGATAATATAAACTTTTCCTGGTCTTAGTGATGTATAAATTATATTAAAAAGTATAAGTTTAAGGATAAATGTAGTAATCTATAATCTAACTTAAAACAAGATTTATATATTAGTAATTACTTCAATTATTAGGATGCCCACTGTAATAATAGACGGGATGACATGGAATAAATCTTGTTTATTATTATATACAGCCTACTATTACATCTCCCTCTTTTAGATAAATAAATACATATAATACATATCATTGGCAAGTAAATCTATTAGGTTTTTTAACAATTCTGCCGTATCTTGTTTTAAAAATTACATTGCTATTATTTTTTCCTTTATCGTCTAAACAGGTTGTTGAATTCTCTGGATTAGTTGATGGTTGTTCCGGTTGTTCTGGTTCACTCTGAGTACAATCATTCTGTGGATTCTGTTGGTGATAGTCATTATCAGAAATGATGACGGGTTCTGTTTTGATAAGCGCTTTTGTAGGTCTAACATAATGAGTGTTTCTTCTGTAAACTTTACCTTCGTCAGTTCTTACTATTAGTGATCTAGGAGCTATAGCTGATTCCAATATTTCTCCTCCTTTCCAGTTTCTGTAACCAAACTGAATTCTAACTTTATCACCTGATTGAGGAATTTTTACAATTCTTGATTAACTTGTTCTGAATTTGTAATATTTGGTTGTAACATTTTTGAAGTTGAAGACAACAAAGTCCTAGTCCGTCTAGAAAATGCTCTTTAATTAGGTGAGCCTAATTCATTTGTTCTAGGAGTGTTTCTGTAATTTAATAAAGCCAAGTATATATTTGTTTTGTCTAGTGAACACTTATTCAATAAGTTTCTAGCAGTTTGAACGTAACGTTCTGCAAAACCATTACTTCTGGGAAATTTTGGACTTGATGTTTGATGATAGATTGTGTAGTACCTCATTTGTCCTCTGAACTTTGCTGAATTAAATGGTGGTCCATTGTCCGTTTCCAAAATTTCTGGAATTCCAAATAAACTAATCCAACTTCCTAATTTGTTCAAAACTTGATATGCAGTATCTACAATCAAAATTCTTCTTTCCCAAAATGAAACAAATCTGCTGCAATAATTTTTCCTGGATATTTCGGTATTTCTTTTGTAATAAGAGGTTCTTTAATTTCATTTCTTGAAGTTTTCAGCCATATTTTCCAATAAACCAATTCTCGTGCTCTTTTACAACAGCTTTCTACTCCTAAATGTCCTTCGAATTGATTTCAAAGTTCTTCCTCTAAGTGCTTTCGGAATTATTACCCTTTGACTTTTGAATATGAAATTACTTCTTTGAAAGTCCAATAATGTGTTAATTCAATTGGAACATCCTTAACTATTTCTGAAAATCCATGCATCACATAAGGTAACAACATTTGAAGTTCTGAATCTTTTTTAGTTTCTTCTTTAAGATCATTTAAAAATTGTTTGCTAATTGGCAATATAACCATAACTTTTAAGTCTTCTGATTCTTCTATTACTTCATTTTTGTAATCTCTGTTTAAAGCATCGGGAATTGGAATACTTGATCCTTTAGTATAAATAATTGTTGGAGAGTATGGTAAAACTTCAAATATAATACGTTTCAACAATCTAATGTCTTCTTGAAAATTGTTTCCAATGGTTTGTGATCTGTTTCTATAATTAATTTCTTACCATAGATATATTTTTGAAATTTTTTACATGCAAAGTTAATTGCTAATGTTTCTTTTTCAATTTGTGGATCAATTGTTGAGTCATCGTTAACGATTTGGTCGCATAAGCCACCGATCGCTCATCTTGTAATAGAACTGCTCCCAATACTGTTTGACTAGCGTCAACTGAAAGTTTAACATCTTCATTAACGTCATAGTAACGTAATACAGGAGGCGATACAAGAAGTTTCTTCAATCTAACAAATGCTTGCTGTTGAGCCAAATCCCATGTCCATTTCATATCTTTTTTTAATAATTGTCTAATGCCCGATTGCACCAACTTTTTAAGCAGAGCTTAAATTTAAGTTTAATGTTTAGAATGTGACATTTACGTATGGTCAGTATGAATACATTCTGATTGACATTTATACTTCAACTTAAGTATCAATTAGATTGTGACTAACATAATCTGTAAATAATGTCATAGTCTAAACACCACTTAAATTTAAGCTCTGCTTAAAAAGTTGGTGCAACCGGGCATAAGTGGCTCAGTTATCTCTGAAAGGTTTGGTATAAATTTTGCTAAGTATGTCACCATTCTTAGTGTACGTTGAAGTTTTTTGTTTGTTCTGTGGAGTCTGCAAATTATGGATAGCTTGAATTTTTCCTGGATCTGAGTGAAGTCCCTCTTCTGTCAAAATGTGATCTAAAAATTTAGTTTTCTCCACACCAAATTCACACTTTTCCTCATTTAATTTAAAGCCTGCTTTTCCAAGTCTTTCAGTAACTTACTTTGTAATTTCGTGTAGATTATCAAGTGTTTTTGCATAAATTAGTAATATCATCCATAGAACATTCTACATTACTAATTCCTTTGAGAGCTTTAACTATGACTTGTTGAAAAATTTCTGGAGCTGATGACAATCCAAAGGGTAATCTTGTGCAACTATATCTTCCCCAAGGAATACAAAATGTTAAATATTTTGAAGTTCTTTCAGAAACTTTTATTTGCCAAAATCCTTTAGCGCAATCTAAACGTGTAAAATATTTGCACCTTTTATATTTGCACTGATCTCTTCTAATGTTCTCAGTGGGTAATGACGTAAAATATTTTTGTTGACGTCACTTGGATCGATACAAATTCGAAGTTTTCCCTTTTTATGAACAATTGTCATTGGAGAAAGAGCAGGTGTGGCTTTTTCTGCAGGTTTAATAACTCCAAGTTTAACCATCTTCTTAATTTCTTCTCTAACTTGATTTCTTAACTTGTGAGGTATTCTTCTTGGATAATGTATATTAAATTTAGCATTTTCTTTAAGGTCAATGTTATAAATGAATCGCTCGACGCATTCCAAACCTGAAAAAATTTCTGGGGCAGGTATAAAAATTTTCGAATCTTTTATTTCATGAATTCTCTTTATTAAATTAAAGTTTAGTCCACAATTGCCCGGGAACGAGAACGGGAACCGGAACGGGAACGTTAAAAAAGTTAAATAATTTCATAATCGTACAAGTGTCCGAAATGCATCGGTAAAGCTCCACAACGGAAACGTAAAAGTTCATTTAGTAGAACATTTATAAAAACTTGAGATTCATTAGAATCAGAATCAGAATCAATAAAATCAATAAAATGGCCAACTAAATTACAATTATTGCATTTAGCTTTATAAGCTGGACATTTCTTAACAGAATGATCTCTACCATATCTAGTACAATTCTTTATTATTTTCTCACTTTTACATTTGTCTTGATTTTTCTTTATTTCCTTCTTTTTATAAGACAATACATCAACTTTTTTAATTTCAGGATTAATAACAGTCATTTGCTTCTAAAGTTAAAGGATTATATGTCAATAATCTTTTCCTAATTTCGTGATTATGAATACCAATTACAATTTTGTCTCTCAAAATTGTACTTAATAAATTATCGAATAATTTTTGTATAGAATTCATCAAAAGTTTTATTTTCTCGCTTGCTTTAAGGAATTGAAAACGTACCTTTCAAACGTGACTTTTATTTTGGAATTAGGTAATCATCAAATTTTTTAATTCCTATTTCCAAATTATTTTTCTCGTTTTCATGAAACTCAAACGTGTTGTAAATACTAAGATCATCTCTACCAATTATAGGGCCAGTTGTACAAAGTTGGTTTGAACTGACGCTCAACTGAACCAGGTTCAAAGTAAACAAATTCGCATAGGATCTTAATGACATATGGCAATTAATACATTCATAAATAAAATTTGATGCGATTTTGTTCACTTTGAACCTGGTTCAGTTGAGCGTCAGTTTAAACCTACTTTGTACAATTGGCCCATAGACATAAATATTGCTACTTGCATTTCTGCTGTTTTTGCGTTCAATTGCGTTGCCGTTGCATAAAAGTCTAACTGCTGCTTCCAAAGTTTCCACACATTGGCCATATTCTCAATATTTATTACCAGCTGCTTAGGTGGATGTAATCCCAGCACTGGAACATTCATTAGTTGCGAATTATTCCCGTTATGATTCATTTTAGTTCAACTTCTGACACCATGTAATAATAGACGGGATGACATGGAATAAATCTTGTTAATTATTATATACAGCCTACTATTACACCCACAATAGAAAAGAATACTGTTTCCAAAAAGAACTGTGCATTCTCAATTATATAGAGTGGTGATAAAGTCTCGCAACTGGCTGATTTCTGGAATTAAAACTGACATCTTGATTGACAGTGACGACCAAAATTTAATGCTCGCGACTGCACGTTATAAAAAAGAAATACCAAAAACCAAATTGTTCTGCGTGAAACCTTCCTGTCGTCTAACTGTTTCTCCTACTTTCCCCAAGAATGAGTCTCATGTTCGTAATTTCATTATCAGAGTTCATATTGATTAAAAAAACTATGGAACAATTGTGTATCGATATGTAAAATAACAGCTAATATTGTCAAAGCAGATTTGATTTAAAAAAAAAAAATTTCGAATTTCTGAAGCAATGTAATCTTTCGACCTGAATGTCTCGAAAACGGTTAATCTGGTGAAGATAAAGCTTAGTTTTATTCGAGCTTTTCAATTTTTGTTCCAGATTTTTTGAGAAAGTGACAATAAAAAAATTATTTACTTAAATGATAAACGCACCGTCCTGGATCTACGCCACTGGTGAAGAATGTTCAATTTTGTCTATGACGTACCCATCCCTGTATTACATTTGTCTTGCATGCCAAATTTCAACCCTCTATCTGAAACCGTTTCAGAGACATTTACGAAAATATGCTTTCCAAATTGTCCCTTTAGGAGGTTATATATCACATATGAAAAACTTTTGCATATAGACAAATTAGGTCAAATCGCAATATTTTGATGTCTTCTATACTTGGTATAATTATTGCCACCTTAATTGATAACATCCTGTATAACTTCAAAATTAAAAATAATATAATCATTTTTCTTCATTTTCTTTCATTTTGCATTATTTCAAAAGATTGTAAGTAAATTACACAACAACTTTTTGCATGAAATCAGAAATCTAAGCGAGTTTATTAATCACGTAATCACGGTTCGATTAATATTCTGGATTATAAATTGCTCCTTCCATTCATTATCCACATTTTAGAACCCTCATTATCAGTGTGATCCCTAAGGTCATTTACCCCATTCCAAATATTAACATTTAACAGCTTATAAATATTTATTAATGTCCTATAACAAATATGAATCTTCTAGATTAATGTGAAAACGTAATGTTGATGCTGATATTTTGTTTACAAGATAAAGTTAAGGTCACCATCAACAACTTCATGATTTTTTTTTCAGTAAAAGTGCAAACTTTTCTAAAATTTCAATGAGCGAAAAAAATTACTTACTTAATGTTTATTGTAAATTTGTTATACGAGCCCCGTCAACTATAGATTCGGACACTACGGTTTTAGTTATTTCTTGGGTAAAATGTATTATAGCTATTGAAAACACATTTATTTATTATTAAATAAGAAATGTCATCGTTCACCTTTATCTTTACATAATTTTATTCTTTTCTGAACTGATTGCAAAACATTCATTAGTATCCCTATTATCCTGGCTATCCTTTGGTTAACATCGTCCATGTCATACGTAGTTGGTAATAGTTTTTAAAATCCAAAAATTATTACTCCTACGAGCCCCGTCAACTGTAGGTTCGGATACTACGGTTTTATTTATTTCTTATCATTAATATTATTACATCACAGCGGACGTATCTCTTGATAGTACTAATACGTATTTATTTAAACATTTGTACACATCCGTAGATCAATATATATTATTACTATTATAGCGAGTCGTATACTATACTTTGTCTACGACTACAAATATCATATCTAATTGTTCAAATGTGAATATTAATGTTAATGTAAATAAATAAGTAATTATTAATTTTGAGATTTGAGGCGTTTGCACAAAAATTTTTATTAATAAAAATGTTGGCACATAAAAAGTTTTAAAACTGCATTCCTTGTTTGAATAAAGTAATCGTAACCTATTTTCTTCATTATACACCATAAATAATGATGGCAGACTGACAGACTAATTGTGAGTATGTGAGACTGAGTAATTGTGGACAAAAATAATTAATTATACACGACTTTCCATCCTATTTTTTGTTTTCATCTCATGCCCAGTTTAACACATGATGATGTTCTTAAAATAGTTACTTTAATCCATATGTACGCTGTATCATACAAATATCATATCTAATTGTTCAAATGTGAATATTAATGTTAATGTAAATAAATAAGTAATTGTATTAATTTTGAGATTTGAGGCGTTTGCACAAAAATTTTTATTAATAAAAATGTTGGTTGTTCCGCACATAAAAAGTTTTAAAACTGCATTCCTTGTTTGAATAAAGTAATCCTAACCTATTTTCTTCATTATACACCATAAATAATGATGGCAGACTGACAGACTATTGAGTAATTGTGGACAAAAATAATTAATTATACACGACTTTCCATCCTATTGTTTGTTTTCATCTCATGCCCAGTTTAACACATGATTAAAATAGTTACTTTAATCCACATGTACGCTGCATTCACAAATTGCTTTTAATACTTCGGGAGAATCTGGGCAAACTTGTAAATTAAAGCATTTACAGATAATGAAATGAAACTGATGAATCCTTTTAATTTACAAGTTGCGCTCAAAACTTTGTTAATGGGGGAGAGTAAGTTATTGAATAGCGGGTTCGATCTTACCTCATTCAATTCGATTGGACAATTTTTCAAAGACACGACGATTATGAAAAAATAAGAAAAGTTTCTTTTTTTTATTAAGAACAGTGGCAACGTTTTTAGACGTTACTTATAAATTTTGTTTTACAAAATAAGGATTATTTAATAATAGAGCATGTAATTTATGTTTTATAAATATGTGTATTTCAGGAAAGAAGCAGCAGACGATTGCTATCTTCTATGCCAACGAGAACTTTTTGGATTTCAATTGTAAACTGTGCAAGAACATCAAGTGGCAAGGTAATCAAGTGCCTATTGCTCAAAGAGTCTTCAAAATTCGTCTGGTAACCATACCCAAAGTGGCATTTTACACCGTTCTTATCATTTGCTCGTTGGGTGTTTCGATTTGCTTGGTTTTCTTGTACTTCAGTTTGCATTTTCGGAGAATAAAGGCGTTGAAACTATCCAGTCCCAAGCTGAATAATATAGCGGTGATAGGATGTGTTTTGGTATACATCGCGGTTGTTTTGCTTGGAATTGACAAGGAGACCTTATCTAAGGAAAAATATTTTTCGCAGCTGTGCATGGTAAGCATGCGCCATTTATTGTATAACCTTGAGGGCCGAGGTGTTTCAGTCACTGATTAACCAAAGATTTAAAATCAACCAGTGGCTAAAATACCGACCCTGATTTTTACTGCATTTCAATGTTACGTAGATAAGTGGAATAACATAAATAATTAACCAGACTACTTAAATACATACGAGGGTCATTTAATAATGATTAATGTGATGAACATTGCCAGCCATTAGCATACTAAGGAACCTGATTATATGAAGGGGATGGAACAAATAAATGATTTGAATTTATTTTTCGATATAATCTTCTGCGACCTCAATGTACTTTTTACATTTCGAAATTAAAGAAAATAAATCATTAAAAAAGTAATTTTTGCAAGAAGAGTTTCTTCTTCCAATTGTAACTATTCATCGTCCGAAAATCTTTGTCCATGAAGTTGTTTTTCAAATGGCGAAATAGAAAATAATCACAGGGAATCACGAACAATGGCGGCCTTGTGCAGAGGAGCGTTGTCGTGCAAAATCAAAATTTTTTCCCTGCTTTTTTAGGCCGATTTTGTTTGATAAACTCTTGCAATTTTCTTAATCCCCTTCTACTGTACTTTTGTGGGGAAGGTAATCTGTCAGCAAAATTCCTTTGGTATTCCAAAAAAAATAATAGCCAGTAGACTGAATGTCTTCTATTGCATTGATTCCTGTTTACTCTCAGGGTCAAAGTGATGGATTCACGTTTCGTTGCCTATTACAATTTTCTCAATAAAGTTTTCTTTAAATTCTTTACACCAAAACTTTAAAGTTTCAATGGATAATAGAATAAATTATACAAATTAAAATACAATTCTTGATAAATCACAACAAGTGAGAACCAATTTTAAGCACTGCCACACTAAAACGCGAATGTTTTGACAATTGAAAGGCAACGAATGTTTTGACCCAACCCAACTGATCGGTGCTAGCTTTCTTTCTCTTATGTTCGTCGCAATACCTCTCACTCTTGAGTATTTATTTATTTTACCTATTTATCAAATCGTTGGTCTTGCAACAAAATCTCTTGACACCTCAGATTATAAACATAAAAAATTGTTTTAGATTTCATGACCCCCTCCATAGTCAGATACCTTAGATATCAAATGGCCCCCATACCATTGATTTATTTTATCAGCGATTCTAACATGTGTCCAACAATTATTGTAGTCCTGGGTGTCTGTGGAGTCAAACATTTTTAACTAATTGTCTCGCTAAATCACTAAAACATTAAATCTAATCTCACTAAAACATTAAATACGTAAAGAAACTTTTATCTGTTGTTTAACAGTCAATATTTGAGACGTCAGCTCAACGATTCGAAGTAAAAATCGACATTTATGTTTGATTCCACAGCCAGCCAGGACTACAATAATTGTTGGACACATGTTACATTCATATGGATAGCATAATAACCATCTAAACAGTGCAGATATAATGAAATAATATTCAAGTATTACGAAAAAATATTAATACAAACAATACGAACGCAATTAAATAATTTGGGCGAGAAAAAAATTTAATGTTCTCGGCCTTACTATGTTGTTTTTAGCAACGGTCAAGACTTAGGTATATTTCATCCCCTTGACAGTTCGTTAATCGATCATTTACATTTTTAATTAAAGATTGTTCGTGGTGTAGAAAGTTAAGGGAAGAAATGCTAATCTCCGATCAATCGCTATAAAGCAATCCTTTTTCTCAAAGTATTTTTTTTTAAATAACAGAACAATAAAATATTTAAGAATTTAAAAAGAAATTGAGCCATGAAATATGTATCTACTTAAATCGGAAAGGGTATAAGATAGGCGATTAAATTTTAATATACAGTATGTCCCGGGAGGAAAGGTTAATATTTTATGGGGTATAGAATGAGTTATTATAAGTCAAAAAGTTTGTATAACAGTAGTCTTTTATTAATGGTCTCTGAAATAAATATTAATTAAATATTGAATAATTCAAATCAAATAATTTAAATTTGGCGCTTCATGTTGATTTCATTCTTCACCGTAATGTAGCGCTGTATGATGTGTGTAAATATGAAACCATAGTTTTTCATAGATACTGCTGTTTTTGACAAATGACTCACGTTTTCTCTAATAGAGAGTACACACAATATGATTTATGTTTATGATTATTGCTAGTTCCTTACAAGAATTGAAAAATGCATCGAAGTACGTGGCGAAATATCCGAAAATTATGTTTGTTAAAGTTATTAGAATGTTAATGCAGTAAAATAACAATCATATTAGAAAAAGTATAATTTTAATTTGAAAAAGCTGTATCTCAGAAACTATTAATAAGAGATAAATTTTTCACTTAAATAACTCATTCTACACCTCCACGAAATATTGATCTTTCCTCCCGGAACGGCCTGTAATATGTTTATTACGTAAGTGACAAAGTTAAATAGAATTTATAGCAAATACCGCAAACTATAAATAATATGGAGAAAGAAGAAGACAAAAGCGATGAAAATAACAAAATATATTAGATTGAGAATAACGAAACCAAGTATATACTTAAGACAATTATGGACAACAACAAAGGTGGATAATTACATTAATGAAAGAATTTCAGCAACAAAGACATTATTCAAGACAACTAAATCAAATATACTTTTCTCAACAACAAGAACAAACAGTGTCTTTCAAAAAGTGTGTTACAAGAAAGCATAAAGTTTCAGAACGCATTCAAATAATCATTCAGAACCAATTGAAATAACTGAGAAATAAAAACAAATTTCGTGTTTTCCTATTCATATTATTTTGGGGAACACTTTAATCCCATCAGTATTTCCTAATGTAGTGTGTATAAATTGTGATTTTTTTTATATTTGCGATAGGAAGTTGTAATTTCATATTTAGCTATAACTTTTAATTCCGAACGATATAGTCTTATGACGTTTTCATATATTTTGTAAAGTAAGGGCACTTTACTCTTAAACCATCTTCATTTCTCGGTGTCCACACTGTATACCATACAAGATAAATTTTATCTGACATTTCCCAATTTGACTTTAAGGGATGCAGAAGCGTTAATTAATTTTCATAAAAATCGATAATAAAAAAAAACATTTGTAGCACACTTTTTGAAATACAGTGTATATACAGGGTGACTGTTAATTATACGGACCAAATGAAACCACGACAAGAAGCGACGTTCCACAGTATGGGAAAGATGTTTAAAAAATTCTTTCTACTTTAATTTTCGAGAAATAATTAATAAAAAATTAGCCCCAAGACGACGCTGCGCCCCTGCTTAAAAAGTAGAGGAGCAGACGAACGAAATAAATACTCTCATAAAAGTTTTTTATAGTTTTATAATACGGCGCGCCACCTGCATTCGTGAACTTGACCTTTCAGTGGAATTTCACAACTCGGTTCTTAGGTCAACGTCTGTCGTGAATACGACAAATAATGCATGCAGCAAATTACCCGAACTATTATTATTCCATGCAAAGAATAACAACACTTTGAACACGTGATAAACAAATAAATCAGTAAACTCATTCGTTTCGAATGTTAATTATTATAATTTCGTTTTGTGTGTGCGGAATTATTAACACAAACCTATTAAAACTTTAACACATTCCAACGTTTACAACTTCACGTCCTGTATTTTTGGCGCACTGGTTGTAATCGTTCCTCGTTCTACCGTACACATTATTTTCACTTTGAATTCAATTCTTAATCAATTATGAACTATTCCTTAGAATTTTTTAAACGTGATCCCGTAATCTATTACATTCATTCAGTACGCGATTTAATTTAGAAAGTGAAGGCAGATCACCAACGTCATTTTTAGCCCGGACGCCCACTGAACTGATATAACATGATAGTATTGTCACGAAAGGGATTTTCCAGAAAAAACACAAAGAACTTTGGGGTTATATTCCGCGAACAAATAATTAAAACGCGAATCTGTGTAATCAGGGCACGCGAACTTGTGTAAACGGGGACACCGCAAACGTGTCGAAATGTAAACACAATAAGGAGGTAACAAATACAACATAACGTAAGGCTTCATATTTCATAATCAGCGGAATTTACACGAAACACGAGGCAAGAACAAAGAAGATACAACATGCAAACTGGCCAAAAACCGTGTATAAAAACGCGGGCCAAAAAATTAGGAACCAGTCGTTTCCACCAGACGGACTCAGCCACTCAGGGCACTAGTGCCAATCCACGAGGGGACGCCCAACATCGCCGTCCAGCAACATTGCCGCCGCCAACGTCCAATATCGCCGTCCAGCAACATTGCCGCCGCCAACGTCCAACAACGCCGTCGCCGCCACCCACAACGTCGTCGTCGCCACCCCAGCATCAACATTGCTGGAAGCCATCACCTGCCACTGCCGCCGACAACATTGCCGTCCGTCCTAAAGGGAACAACGTGAGCTAGTCGTCACCGCAACCACCCGGACCGCATTCCTACATTTCAAGACAAACCCCCGAACTGAAATTATTTAATTCTTTTTCGTGAATAAAGAGGTATTAATTTCTTTTTTAAACAACTGTGTTTTCAAGCTCTACCATCTACCTACGCCCATTACCGTGACATGGTGGAGGCTTGGGCTTTACCGTAACATAGTGGAGCCGCCCTTATCGTAACATGATGAAGGCTTGCCCTTTATCGTAACAGTATGACAAGTGATATTACACGCAACTTAGAAATGACATGTTACTTATTTAAAACCAATGCATTTTAATGATAATGCTCACACTGAAGTGACTTTCACATCTCTTCTCATATCTGCATCAGTTACAAGTTTTCTCATTCTATAAAAAAACTGAAATCTTTCAGTATCTTTCGACCATTCCTTGAATATAACGTATACTCCATGTTCAGACACACTCCTTCAGTACAGATGGACCCAATACCTACGCTTTTTAATTGTTTTTGACAGAGTGTTTATTAAATTTAATCAAATAAGACCAGCGTATACATCTTCCTCGTACAGAGACATTTTTGAAATAGTCATTTCGGTGAGCGTTGTCACGTTACTTTTCAGTCACGTCGTTAAATATTTGTTGTATCTTTGTCATATCAATATCACTATTAGTACGGTGAGCGCCCAGGCTTAAAGCAGCTGTACGTATTAAAATTTTTATAATTGGCGATGAACTTCAGTTCTAATAAATCGTTTCACATTTTCGGAAAAAAACCGATCCGTTTAAGCAATATTTTGCAAATGTAATCAAGTAATCATTCTTTTGTGGCGATAATTTATTATCAATTAGTATAACGCACAATACTAGGGGTGCGACGTCTGGTACATTCCGCTCTAGTAAATAATCCACACGAATTAACAAACAATTATTTACACAATTATTTGCGAACATATTCGTATTTCTTACTAATAATTACGTCGAGTAAAAATGTGTATCAAGGAGGCATTCTGTGCAAGCGAGGTCAATTAAAACTTTTATAGTCCCGCATTTAAAGAACGTGGCCGCTGTATTTCGTACGCAATACCGGAGCTTGATTTTGGTGTAATTTTTTAATTAATTATAAAGTGTTCACAAGAATTTTTTAAACATTTTCCCGTAATATGTGACATCGATTACCTTATCCGTTTTTTTTTGTCGATATAAATTCATTCACCCCGTATAAAAAAAGTAGAACAATAAGAAAAATACTATTTTGTTATTCAATTCTCGAATGATAAGTGCAAAAATAAGGACATTAAGAATTATCAAGAAAAAAATTAACATATTATTAATAAGAATAATATTAGAACCGAGAGAAATACAATGGTTAAGACGCATTACTAGGAAGAGAGAAAAGATAAGAAGGGTTTTCGAAACTAGAGAAATGGAAATGAATGAAAAGCGGAAAAGGAAATAGTGAAATGACAGACGACAGAAAAAATTAGAAGAATACGTGGAAAACACCTGTAATCTATATCAAAGAAATTTGCCGGTCAATGATTAAGCTTTGAGTTTGTAAATAAAAGTTTATTGACCAAACTAGAACTGTACAGCGCTTAGCATCGCACAAATAATTGATTTTTGTATCTACTTGGGTTTTATTGCCTGACCTCCCGCTCATTACGTAACTTTTTGAAACTTTTATTTCAGGACTAGGAACTTAATTGTTTACTAGCAAGTTTATCTAGGAATGGGGGTGCACGGAGTCAAGGTGGGAGCAGCAAATAGTGCCATTTTAGGGAATCGAGGACGCTGAGTCTGAATCTCAGACTTCTTACAGTCAAATTGTTTCAACTTATTGCATTTTATGCATGTTGACATAAAATGTTATCAAATGAAATAAATATACGAGTTTACTGTGTCTGTTTCGAATAATTTTAGGAACATTTCATAATTAAAACGTGTCGATCCCCTGTGTCCATTATTATATTATATATGTTTTACATTAAATTGGTTTACAGTCGCTAATTACGCTTTGACATGCAGTTCACGTACACCCTCTCTTGCATCCCTCCGTAATAACAGAGATGTTTCGTTACACAACCTAACTAATGACATTTTTTTTTCGTTTCAGGGCCGAATCTATTTACTGTCAGCCGGTTTTTCCCTGGCTTTCGGATCGATGTTCGCAAAAACTTACCGCGTCCACCGGATTTTCACTTACAGCTGCACCAGCCTCCTCAAAGATAAGATCCTCAAAGATAAACAGCTAATCGCGTCCATATCTCTGCTGTTATTGATCGACGCGTTAATTGTTACGTTTTGGGTATTTGTCGATCCCTTGCAAAAGCAACTTTATAATTTAACTGCGGAAATAAGTTTGGAAGACCGCGGTGTCGTGTACCAACCGCAGGTAATTGAAATTTCATAGTAACTCGATAAGTCAAAATTGAGTTTCCGGTGTGTAATCGGAACTTGTTAAAATTAAAGCACTCCGAATTGGTTTGAATGTCAATTAGTTTGGCTCGTGCAGCATTAGCCGAAAGGTAAACTACTTTGCATCTAACGATAACTAACTATTTTGTTATTTTGTATGTCACAAATATGAAATACAATTTGGAAAAATATTCATACTTTAAAACCACTAACTCTGAATTTAGGAAAAAAATTACAAAATTTAATTGAATTTTTATAAAAAAAAATATATTAAGCGTCGCCCAATAATATTCTGCGAAAACTTCTTCACTATTCAATTGTTTACCTGTAGCAATTATACCCACCTCGAATTTGGGAAACATTTTAAAGTTTCAAATTTACCTTTTCAGGTAGAAATATGTGCATGCAACAATACCAGGGGATGGTTTCTGGTTATTTGCGGCTACAAGGGCTGTTTACTCCTCATGGGTCTATACATGGCTTGGGAAACGCGAAAAATACAAATACAAGCCTTAAATGACTCACAGTATATAGGAATATGCGTCTATAGTACTGTATCAAGTGCCATAGTCGTGGCACTTTCAAACTACCTTTCCGAAAATGCCATCATAAATTACTTGGCGACCACTTCAAGCATATTAATCTCGACAACCCTTTCTTTATTTCTTTTGTTCCTGCCGAAATTGCGAGCGGTGTTTGGTCACGTCGACGATGGCGACCCTGTAATGGAAAGCATGGGTTTGAAATTTGAATCGAACACCAGGAGATTAGTTGCAATTGATCCAAACGAGCGCACTTATAGAATGGAAACCCAAAATAGGGTTTACCGATGCGAACTGGATGCCTTGGATCGAGAAATCGCGCGTTTGGAAGCGTTGTTATCCAAATCACCGTCCAGCTCTTCCCATTCCAACCAAAACACAACCTTGCCCAAAAATTTACTGCACGTGCCATGTACCAACATGAACCGAGCCTCTTGGCCTACCTGTCATAATCTAGCAATTTCGTTGAATACTGAGAACAAGTATAAAGAGTCAAACGAGAATATCGAAAAAATGAGAATTTTTGACAGGCTGAGGTCATTTTTCGGAAGCATTCAGTCGGTCTCATCGTCTGTTCCGCAAGATGAAAATGTTGACGGTCTTTTGAAAGCTGTTAAGAAAGAGAAACCCACGTCAAATCCCGAATTTTACACGAATTCGTTGATCTGTGACAAGGAAATTTTCAAGGCCAAATCTACTGTTAGTATAATAGGTAGGAATGAAATAAATGTCTACAATAAATCCGAATTATTTGGTAAAATTAACAAAGAACGCAGAAATGTGTACTGAAAACCAGATAGATTTTCAATAATCTTTCTTATTTTTAGGTAGGTAAATGTATGTGCTTAAATTCTAACTTTTCAACTAGTGTTTGTAATAACTATTATTAGTGATATTTTAGTGTACATCTTTTGCTAATAAACCAGTATCATAATATATGTGTATCTTCTGCTTACCTTCTGTATCTTTTAATGCAAGCTGGAGAATAATTGGCTTACATCTCTACAAAAGTAAATAGAATAAACAGCTTAATTTTTATGATTGCCAAGGAAATTATAATTTACTAAAACTAAAAGTCAATAATAATTAAACTATATTTCCTTAATCCAGTAGGATTAAATAGCGTAGCAATGATCACTGGTCAGGGATAATAGAAATCGGAAAACAAAAGGAAAACGTGGGAATTAAGCAGTTGTAGAGGCGTAACAGGACTTCCCTGTTAGTTTCTCATCTAGTCATTTAACGTAAGCCAAAGTTTTGAGTATGTTAAGAACTTTACGGCAACGAGCAACAACGTTGTCAATATGGCTTCTCTAGTTAGGGTCTGATCAAATATAAACCCCAGGTTTCTTTTCGAGATACACATCAAATGGATAAGGAATGAATGGACAAAGGAGATTCACGACACTGTCGTTTATGTTGATGAAATTGCAAAGGCTGTCCCAAACCTACCCTTTTATACAGTGTGGTGATAAAGTAACGCACCAAGCGAAAAAACACCCTTAGCGATAACTTTTTCGAAAAACGCTCGGACAGGTCGATTTTATTTTAAAAAAAGACATCTTTTACAATCAATTTTAATTTTATGTCAGTTACCACTTTTGCGCCGTGACGTCATCGAGATTTTTTTTTAATGACAACCTATTTTTTTTGAAAATGTCGTTTGAAAGCATCCATTTTTCTGAGTACAAAAATGAAAATGAATCATTAATGTATAAGAAAATTTTGAAGAAAAAAATTATTGAAAAATGGAAATGTGATTTTTAATCTTGATAAAATTTCAACCTAAAATAGTACTTTCTTATAAAAACATAACAAAACAACTTAATAAAACTACAATAAATATTGAAAATGTCCTCCACCAACCACTTGACAGTGACCAGCTCGTGTGTAAATTTTCTTACTGATAAATAGTTGTGTGGGTTTCCATTCCGAATAATTAAAAATTATTTTCAAATGTACAGGGTTTGTTTAGTTAACAATATTTTTCCTACACTTTTTTTTTAATCTGTGGTGGTTCCCAACGGGGTCCTAAGTCATAGGCTTGTCAGGACCTCAGGAGCGGGAGTGTATTTGACTGTGTAGGGGAAGATTGGGACCCTTCGTACATGGGGCACATTCATACATAAACTATTTTTAAATAACCGCGAAAATTTTTAAAATGAAACTAAGCGTACGCAAAGAATAACTTAATTGTCGTGCACCAATGAAATTTGAAAGCAGTTCAGTTGCAACGAGTGGCAGAATAGGGTGAAGTGTGTTTGAACTGTCCCCAAGTAAATTTTGGTACAAAGTTTGTGACTCTTGTAAGAAGTATTCTGTAATTCAATAATACCGAAAATCGTTCTTGGGGTGAGTACAAATTATTAAAATCAAGATTTAAACATCAGAAATTACTGGACTTAATTTGATTTTTTTGTAATCAACGAAACATTTTTTTTTCATTTTGGGGTAGATTCGTACATAAACAAAGGGGAACATTCATACGCGTACGAATGCGCCCCTTTTTATGTCTTCTGTTTTCAGAATCATGGTGAGGAATTATAAAAAGAAGGAATCCAGAAACACTGAAATAAACGAAGAAACAATGTCTCTGAATGAGGTTCTGGAGGGCAAATTATCATATAGGAAAGCTGCTGATAAATATAATATAAAGTCGTCAACGTTGGAGAGCCGCATTAAGAAAATTCGAAATGCAAATGTTGGCGAGTACGAAACCGATCGTTCCTATAATTCAAAATATACGTCACGTCAAGTATTTTCCAACGAAGAAGAGACACAGTTAAATAATTATATTTCGGAATGCAGTAAAATGCATTATGGCCTGACAATTTTACAAATTAGAAAACTGGCTTTTGAATATGCCAAAGGAATAAATTGCAGATATCCACCACAATGGGATGAAAATCAGTTAGCTGGAATTGATTGGATGTACGGATTTCGAAAACGTAATAGCGATTTGAGTTTAAGAAAACCTGAAAACACAAGTGCAACCAGGTCTTTTGGTTTTAACAAAACAGCCGTTAATGAATTCTATGAGAATTTGGAAAACGTTTACAATAGGCATAAATTTACTGCCGATCGTATATTCAATTTTGATGAATCCGGCATATGTACAGTATTGAATACTCCTAAAGTATTGGCTGAAAAAACTCAAAAACAAGTCGGGCAACTTGTATCTGCCGAAAGAGGGGAACTTGTTACTTTTGGTGGCATAATTTCAGCGAGTGGAAACACAATTCCTCCTCTTTTTATTTTTCCTCGCGTTCATTATAAAAATCATTTTATCGACGGTGCTCCAGAAGGGAGTATTAGCATTACTAATAAAAGTGGTCGGATAAACTCACAAATATTTACGGACGTTCTAAAACACATTCAAAAACATACGCTTTGTTGTAAAGAAAATCCCATATTATTATTGTGTGATAACCACGAAAGCCACGTTAACATAGAAGCTATTAATTATGCAAGGGAGAATGGAATAATTTACCTATCGTTTCCACCCCATACATATCATCGTCTCCAACCACTGGACGTGGGGGTATTTGGACCTTTTAAGTCGAAATTGAAAACAGCTTTTAACGACTGGCATATTTCAAATCCTGGAAAACTGTTACTATCTACAATATTCCCAAATTAGCTACAATAGCTTATTTCCAATCATTTACAGCAAAAAACATTATTAGTGGATTCACTACACCAGGAATACACCCTTTAATAAACTCGCATTTGGAGATAAAGATTTTACTGCCATGCAAGTTTATAATTTCAATAAACTTGCAGTAAATACCAACGATGAAAATTTTTCTGTCACACCAGAACAAGCAACAAATAAAAAAGTCTTGCCAACTTCAATAGATGTCACCTCAACTGATCAACCAAATGTACTTTCGCTTACCGATGCCGCCATTATACATTTAACTAACACTGCTTCAACTACCCGAATTAGTCCGTCACATCCAAAAGCATCGACATCAAAAGTTTCAATTACACCAGAAATGATTCGTCCATATCCAGTTGCTGACAAGAAGAAATAAGTAAAGAAAGGTAGGCAGTCAGGAAAATCTAGAATTTATACAGATACTCCAGAAAAAAATAGAATTCAAGAGCTGCAAAGGAGTAAAGACGAGAAGAAAGTAGAAAAAGAAAAAAAAAAAAACAAGAGAAATGAAACGTATCCTATCCCTTTCGTGTGATTCAAATTTGACACGCCCAAGAAAGAAATATAGAAAGAGAACTCCTTCAGAAAGTAGCTCTTCACACTCTGATATTAGTTTGAGGGAAATCTCTACTTCAAGTTCGGACATTTATGAAGAGAATGACCAACTTTCAGATGAAGTCCCTATCGAACTAATTCCGGAGTATATAAAACCTGACAATTTCATATTGGTAAAATTTGAAAAGAAAAAGTCTGTAGTGCATTTTGTAGGCCAAATAATAAGTCATTACAGTCTTACAGAATACAAATATCATTCTTAAGGAAGAAACCGGGTTATTGGACTTTTGTTTTTCCAAATGTACTGGATGAAGCGATAGTTTTCTTTACAGATGTCATTTTGATATTACCTCTTTCTGTGTCTTGTACTACGGCTAGAACGTCTGCTATGTTTACTTTTCCTGTAGATTTAAGTGCGTATAATGTACAGTAGTTAATATTTTTTTTTTTACTTTAAAATGTTCATCAAAAATTAAATTATTATTTATCTCATACTATAAATAAATATAATAAATAAATAAAATAAAAATAAAATTTAAGTTTAAATAAATACTAATGGGAAAGTTTATTTTGTTGATTTTTCTTAAAATTTGTACGTGCAATAAAGACTTATAATGAAAAAATTAGTTATGTATGAATCTACCCCTGTGTGTACAAAGGTGCCCCCTTAAATGTATGAAGGTACCCCCATCGAGGGGTACATTCGTATGATTTCCTTACTTTGAAAAAAGCAGCATTCTTTATTTATATATAATTTAAACGAATTTCTAATCTAATTTTTATTTGAACATATGCATTGACCTGTGATATGAAAAAAAGTGTATAATATGATTTAACGAAATTTTATAAGTATATTGGGAAAAACTGTAAGAAGGATCCCAATCTTCCCCTAAAGTGTTGGCTTTGTTACTTCCAACCTTCTCGCAGTTTAAGGGAAAGCAGTGTCGAATTTTATCCCCAACACTGAAGGGTGCCTGAAATCGATACCGACCACACCCGAGAAAAATCCCGAGTGCGGTTCGAACCGACAACCATGCCGATCCCTTACCACTGGACCGTTTAGGCGTTTATTAAGAAAATTTTTGATAAAATGTATATAAAAGGACAACATTCCGGCGATTTGGGACACCTTGTACATACGCAAGCCATATTCTGATTCATTTTTATTTACTGCAGTACTATGATTCGAAGTTAAAATTAAATTTAAAGCAGATTTAAATTGCAGTTTCTGTTTAAAATAAAATGGGGCCTGAAAAGTGATGGAAATGAGCTTTTCAAAATTCCGTCTCTAATACTTTTTCTGTTCGTAACGTTTCTTCGTTAATAAAGAATTTAAATAATTAATCATTTTATTTAGTACATCAGTAACACAGTAGATATTGATTCGCATAGTAGGGAGGGTTATCTGATTAATTCCAGCTCTAACTATGTACATCACGCCTGATGCAAAATTTGCTGCATACCAACAATTAGTAAACCGACTTGTTGCACCAATAAGGCAGTCCAAAATCACCGATCTAACCTCCGGCAACCAAACGACAAAGCGAACACGCAGCAATAATTCCGTAAGTTATTCACAAGGTGCATGAATCTCTGAATCGCTTCGTCTGGCAATTTGTGCATACATCTAATGGTTAACGAGATAAAACGCTCCGCTTGTCAGATCCTGTAATTACTTGTCGAAATCAGATCAAGGTAAGCAGGAACTAACTTCATTTAATGAAGTTACTAATTTGCTACCTCCACTAAACTGTGGAAGAAGCTGTAAATTAGAACAAATCCTCTAAATATTAAAATTAATAAAAATTGATTTATGATTCTGTAATAGTGTGTACGAATATACAGAACGTTCCAAAAATAGGTGCCCACGTTATAACAGCATATTTCCTGCTTAAAAGAAAGAAAAACATTTCAGAGCAAATCGGAGGAATCTGTCTTTAAGGTTTCATAAAGTTGTTTCTCCTGAAACATTAAAATTTGCAAACTGTCCGAACCACTGATTTAGTTTTTTTATTAACGTCAACATACCCTCAAGGATGTAAGGCCTGAGATGGGGTTGAGCAGTTTTCGAGTCTTCCTTCCAAAAATCTCTTCGCTTTCTCCCATCATAAATCAATTTCGTTTTTCTCTCAAACGTCTTTCCACTGGTTTTTTAATTTCCTCCTCACCTATTCTCTTTGATCTTCCTCTTCTTCTCTATTTTATTGTTTTTGCTCATATATTTTTCTTGTTATTCTTCTAATATGCCTAAACCGTCTTAGCTGATTTTCTGCTCGTTTAACTAAGCTCATTTCTTATCTTATGCGTTTTTCAATTGCCTTCGAATTTCCTCAGACATCTCATCTCATCCTATTCTGTTTGTCTTTCTTTATCGACATGAATTAGGGGAGGTACGTTACGATTGGTGTTGCCAGTTTTTTAAATATCAGTGTTCTTATATTCTTTGGAATTTCTTTATTCTTAAGAATGTGTTTTTTTTTTTGCTGTGATAAGTTTTCCAACAGATTCCGTTCTTGCTATTATTTCTTCGTCTAGTCTTCCCGTCTGGGACGCTATTGTGTCTAGATACTTACATTTTTCCATTTGATGTAATTCCGTATCTTGCGTTCTCATTTCATGCTGTTTTTTTTATTAGTGCCCATTCAAAATGGACGTAAGCGTAAGAAATACAGCGTAGATATGATATTCATAAGTCAATCAGTACTCTTGTAGTGGTTAATAATGAGTCTCGACCCTTTTGTTTAGTACATACATAAAATTGATTGACAAACATTCCGAAAATTTAAATTTATGTGTCTACTATCTTTACGTATATCTTACGCTTACGTCTATTGTGAATTTGTGTATCTGTTTATTATTTCTTGGTATACTTCTAAGTTTTTATTTAATATATTTCCATCTTTTGCAATGAACCATGTCGTCAGCATTGCAAATTTCTAAAATATCCACTTTCTACATTTCCCAATAACCAGCTTCGTACGAGGGGAGATTAAAATGAAATCTGGCTAGCCATGAGAAAAACGTATAGTGTCAACTTTTTAACGGATATCTGTCAAGTTGTGTGTAAATCAAATCACGTTTGTGTTTTTGTAAAGCTACAAACGCGCGAAAACGAGTGATTTCAAATTAGAGCATACAATCGTGATAAAGTTTTTGACAAAAGAAGGCAATCAGCCAAAAATTATAGAATCCATTCGAGATGACCCCAAAAGTAGAGACCTGTAGAGAAAAGGATCGAAGAAAAACTCTAGAAAGTTGAAGGAATGGTGTTAATGGATCGACGAATCCAAGTTTCGCTTATCTCAAACGAAATAGGAATATGCGAAGCATTCGTTTTGATGAAGATTTGGGGATGAATAAAGTGACAGCGTGCTGGTTTCCGGGAATCCTGACCGACTCCTGCACAAAAGTTGTGCAAGCAAGAAATTTGCAAAGAAAACTTGGCAGCTTTAGCTTGTAACCAAGACCATTTTCCAAAATTGTAACGGGCAATGAAACGTGAGTGTTCCACTGGGATTCCCCAACAAAACAAGATTCAATGCAATGGATGTACAAAGGATCTCCACCAAAAGAAGCAAAGACGCAAGCATTTGCAGGAAAGCTGATGGTAACAATTTTTTGGGATAATGAGAGCATTCTTTGAATTGAGTATATGAAGAAGGGATCTACAATTACCGCAGATGTCTAGAAGAAATTATCTTTATCAAAAAGAGGCCCTATAATTTTGTTACGTCACCCCCCTCCCCTCACAGCCCTGACCCAGCTCTGCCTGACTATTTGCCTTCTTCCTAAGCTGAAGAAACGCTTGCTAGGACGTCGATTTTATTCAGTTGAGGGACTGAAAGATGACATTTCCGAGTTTTTTAAGGACTTAAAGAAATCATTTTTTTTTTGGAGGTATCGTTTTGAACGTTCTGGAGAATTCATTTTTTGTTCTGACATAACTCTCGGTGTTTCTATAAAGATTCTTCACACTTTCCAGTAAAATAATTAATACTCTTCGCTTCTTCAATATTTTCCAAATTTCGTCCTGATTTATTTTGTCAAAGGCTTTTCCAGGCCTATAAACACAGGTGAATTTCTCTTTCGTTTTTAAGGCCTTTTCCGTGATTTGTTTCATAATAAATATGCTTCTTGCGATCCTCTGTTTGGTGTGAAAGCAAATTCAAAGTTTAGTTCTTATTCTTTCCTCTAGGATTCAGCGTGTGCCAAAAAGTTTTGTACAAATGGAGAAAAAGTTTATCTTACATTTCACAAAAAAAAACTATTGTGTATAAAAAGCTCTGCACGACTTGTAGATCCATAATCAGGTACAAAATTTTTAAAAAATTGGCTGGAATACAGGAGAAATAAAAAATAATGATTTGGACAGAGAGCAAAATACGTTCAAACTGTAGTGGAGAACAAAATGTTCAATGAAATTGTGATTAAATAGCAAAAAAATATGCACACTTGTAGATTATTGATATTCCCAGATAAAAATTGATAAAGAAGGTTATCAATGTATTATAAAAATAAATTATCTAACAATTGCTGAAGTGTTTATTTTTTTATTTGGGAATATCAATAATCTACAAGCGTGCATAATTTTTTGCTATTTAATCACAATTTCATTGAACATTTTGCTCTCCACTACAGTTTGAACGTATTTTGCTCTCCGTCCAAATCATTATTTTTTATTTTCCCAGCCAATTCCAGCCAATTTTTTAAAAATTTTGTACCTGCAAGTCTTGCAAAGTTTTTTGATAAAGAATAGTTTTTTTTGTGAAATTTTTATGGTTGAAAAATCCATTCAAGTCAGTCATAATAATTTTCCGTACACCCTGTATTAGCGTTGGGAAATACGGCGTTCGTGCCGTCTTCGAGTTGCAAAATATGGTGCAATCTTTCGACAGTTGGGTGGTGCGCTGTTAATTCAGGCATGCTGCATAGCTCCATTTCACTTGTTCGCACGTTTAAATTGCATTTCAACAGTAACGACTTCCGTCTTCAGCGCATGTGGAGGAGCACGGCGCGGTCGCTTGCCGGTCATTGTCTCAGCAATCCTTGGTGCGTGCGGTCCATTGTTTTCGTACGAGTTTAAATTTAGTGTTTCCCACTGCAATTGTGGCTGAAACTAGAAACGGATCTTCTCCGTGATTTGCTAAAGCACGCCGAGTGACCCACAAGCCGTTTAATCGACTTATCGAACGCCTGCTCCGAGCAGGGAAACAGGTATGTTTTGTTGGCCTTTTATTGACCCTGCAAGTAACGCGTTTCTCTCTTCCACTAGGCTTCTACTTTCTAATGTTAATTCCAATTCTAGTTAATTCTCGACGCAGTTGATGGGCTTCTGAGTAATTCCCGTGATAGCTCGAAGTCCGGGTTTTTGGCGTCAAAAGAAGTGACGCAATTAGGCCTACACCCCCCTCACCTTTGAATAGTGGATTCGTCCGGGGAGACAACCCATCTCTGGCGGCTTGACCGCCCTCGTTTGACTTATGCCGCTACCCACCGCGGGAGGACGCTCCGATCTGCTGACGCTGGACAGCTGATTGAATTTGACGCTGTACATCAAGGTCGGAATAGCTTTATTTCATTATCGTATTTGCGGGGTTGTTGTTGAACAATTGATCATTGCGGGGTTTTGTTTAATGTTCCCCCTTGCCTCATTTGAATAATAAATTGTGCTGTTAATTTTTTTTAAAAACCGTATGTGTGACCGAAGCACAGATCTGTGGTACGGATTTAATTTGACGTGTTACTTATTTATCTATGTTTCGCTTTTGAGTTATCGTTATCTGAATTTTGAGCAAGTTAAATATAAACAAGTGTGCTCCGCTGGTGCCTTTTACTTTAAATCATTTTGCCCACCTTTTGCATTGGGGTTTCGTCGAACCTCCCTTCTCCAAGAGCTTAGCTGAGCGGTGTGGAGATACGTTAGTCACTTCGCACAAAATTTGCAAACCTACAGGTAGGTAGCAAAATGTAAGAAAAACTTTTTCTCCATTTGTATAAAACTTTTTGGTACACGCTGTATATTTGTAACATTACTTAACAATATAATTACTCCATAGTTTTAGCATTTCTGAGTATCTGCTTTTTTGAATACGGGTATTATATCTTTTTCCCCCCTCATCACTGTGTTCAATATTCCCCTAACTCTTGTAATGCTAATTTTGGTAATGTATTTATAACATCATTTGTTATTTTATTTTCACTTAGGGCTTTTCCTAAGTGCTTTTTCTTATTGCCTTTTTCAATCCGTTTATTGTGATTTCTTGTTCTAACTTTAACGCTACATTAGCTTGTTCTCTACTTTACGTGATACGTCTCCCTCTAACAGTTCCTTGTACTCTTTCCACCTTTCCACGTTTTTTTTCCTCTTCTGTGATCACAATAGTTACTATGGGAATTAATCACCAGATAAATTTAATTGGAGGTGAATAAATCGGGCCTTAGTTGTTTGCGTGCTAGTAATTTTTTTTTGCGGGCACACGTGCCATGGTTGGGCACGCGTGCCATAGGTTCGCCATGCCTGTCCTAAATGATTCCAAGCCCTTCTTCGTCTGTCCTTTTATTCTTCTTTTGTTTTTCCTTACTTGTTTATATTCTTCATATTTTCTTTTCAAGGTGCATTTTCTATTTGTTTTTCTGTGCAATAGCTCTCTTGACTATGTCTTTCCATCAGTGGGTTCTTTTATTGTTACTGTTTACTGTTTGTGTTATTTCGCAGATTTTTCCGCCGTCTTTAATATAATTCTTTTGATATCTTGGCATCTTTTTTCTACTTTTCCTTGTTTCTGTTTTTTTGTAAGTTTTCTCATACTATTCTTTGCAACATTTTCCTTACTGTTATGTTGCTAAGTCTGTGACATCTTATTTAATAGTTACATAGATTTATGGTAGATTTTAAACAACGTTTAAAAATATCGTTAATTCAGTCAGTTACGTATCTACAAGAATCACAAATGGTGAAGAGTATCAAAAATCTAACAACAAATATTTTTTTAATTCTAAGTATGCATTTTGAAATGTTCTTAAAAAATGAAATTTGTGCGTGCCTATTCTATCAAATACCTAAAATTTGCTTCAATAAACTTTTAACAATATTTTGTTAATTATTGGCATAAGAGTACAGTGAAAATTTATTCATAAAAATATTCGTTATTAATAATAACCAACTTAACTAATTTACATTGGGCACATTTACTACTTTTACTCAAAATCTGAGCAAGAAATCTTAAGGGTATTTTATTGTAAAGTGAAACACTATTAAATCATATTTAAATGTCATCAAAACTACCCCGCAAATTTTCTACGATGTGTACGCTTAAAACAAGTAAGAAATATAAATATTTATAAATGTAGTATTTTCAGAATGCAATTTTTAACGGTTAGCGTAAAAGAATACCTCATAATATTTGTTAGGAAAGTTAGTAATCAGACACCCACTTCAGAGGTTCTTGTTACAGTGGCTTGAATGCGCAATTAAAATTCATATTTAACATATTCAGGTGATTCATTATTTACGGTATTTGCATTCTTGTTTTATACATACAAAATAAATATTAATGTTTTAATATGATTTCTAAGACTTCACAATTATATTGATTTGAAACATATAAACAAAATAACTCGTGTCTAAATAAAAACCTGGATAAATTCTCGAACACAACCTACTTGACCAGGTTTTTATTTAGACGTTCGCTCGTTAGATATACCTATGAAAACTATAAGTGGTTCAAATTCCACATACAAACATAATTTCTTTAATCAGTTCTTTGGTTACAGTAAACATAATCTGAAATAAACTACATAACAGATGCCATTTGTTGATAAGTTTTCGCTTACTTGTAAACTTTACCGACCACATTTACTTCATGGGCAGAAGTGTATTGAAGGAATTTTTTCTACTTTACAAAAAAAAGGTGTGATGTCTGGTAAGAGGGGACGACTAAATAAAAAGTATCAAGAAGTCGTAGGCGTCTCCAAGGAGTTTTTTAGTTAATAGTTTTTGAAGTAAATAACGATACTGTAAAAAAATGATAAAGTTCTTGTAGAATTAAAAATTGTATTGCAATACGTAACAATTGGCGAATGATGAAGCCCTACAACTTTTGTCAAATAATTTTATTCTAAAACCGAGTAAATTCGTACAACGTTTCAAATTCTATAGGCATGATCAAAAACAGATGAGTCACTTATAGAATATTTCTTTAGCTGAATTAAGGAAGTTAAGTGAACATTGTCATTTTGACTTTAGATGATCAATTGATAGATAGACTCATTTGTGGAATACGGGACGAAAAATTACAACAAATATTGCTTGCATGTGTATATCTAACTTACAAGAAAGCATAAAAAAATGTAAGTAAGTTAAATAAATTGCCAAGTTCATTATTTAAAACAGATGTACCTGGTAAGAAGTATCCGAAAAGTAAAAAATTGAATGAATGTTTCCGATATGGGGAAAATCATTTAGCAAGAGATTGCAAACATAGGTACAAATGTTAAATGTCGTCATTGTGGGAAAATAGGTCACATGGGGGAATGTATGTTTTAGTAAAAAACTGGACAAGGAACAGAATAAAAGTAAGAAGAAAGGAGATCACAAAGAAAACAAGAAACAAAATTCGTGTCATCGACCTGAAGAACTTGAAGATAAATATGGGAGTTTCTTATTCAACATTGATGAAGCACCAGCAACTCTGCCTTTGAAAAAACTTGTAAAAATCGAAGATCAAGAGATTACCATGGAAATTGACTCCGGGGCAGGACTCTACTATAAGACGAGAGACGTTCAATAAATTAAATTTAGGGCCAAATGGTAAGGCATTGAATAAATCTAGAAATGTGTTGCAGACATGGTCAAGGCAGAAATTAAAAATCTTGGAAGAAATTGAAGAAGAGAGAAGAAATTTTGTCATTTCTTTACCAAATTTATTGGGTAGAAACTGGTTTCGAGATTTAAATATTTTTATTCAAAGAAAATTCTCTTCCTCCTCAAATAAAAACTTTTCCCTTTTTTTTCTGAACAATTAGAAAAGTACTCAGGAGAACCAATCCTCAGGAAACGTCAAACCAACATTCAGACGACAACGTCAAGTAGCATATCGGAAGTTTTATCAACCGTATCCGAAGGTAAGATTTTCACAAAATTGGATTTAGATCGACCCTCACACTCAGGTATGGGTTGACGAAAAGTCGTCAAGAATTCTTAAATACGACAAAAGGTTTATTTCGAGTAATGAGGTTACCTTTTGGAATAACTTCAGCCCCCGCTTTCTTTCAAAAATTGATGGACAATCTACTGAAGGAATTATCAGGAGTTGTTGTATATCTCGACGATATACAAATCACCAGAAGAAATGAAAAGGAACATTATTAAAATTACAAGAAATGGGACTCCGGATTAAAAGAAACAATATGAATTTGCAGTATCATCAATAGAATATTTGGGATTTAGAATTGATGGAAATATGAATTCATCCAACAGAAGAAAAACTGAAATCCATTCGTGCTGCTGAAATACCGAAAGATATTATACGATTTGCTAGTTAAGAAAACTAATTGGAAATGGGGTCCACAACAAGAGAAGAGTTTTCAGATGGCGAAAGAAATTGTTGCATCAGACAAAATTCTCATCCAATATGATCAAATATTACCTTTGATTCTAGCTTGCGATGCATCTCCTTATGAAGTAAAAACAGTTTTATCGCAAGGAATATCTGATGAATCAGAAGCACCAATAGCCTTTGGATTTAGAACACTACGAACACTACGTGTGAGAAAAATTATTCTCAATTGGATAAAGAAGCACTATCAGTAATGTTTGGTATAAAGAAATTCCATAAATACATTTGGGGAAGACAGGTCACAATTTATAGGGATTATAAACCATTGTTAGGAATTTTGCAAGAAGGAAAATTTGCTATCACCAAGAGTGTTAAGATGGTCATTAATTTTGAGTAGATATAACTATAGTCTAAAATACAGAAAATTACATCAAAATGCCGACGGATGTAGTCGATAACCGTTACCAAATGAAGAAGCAGATTTTTCAGGATCCGGTAGGTATGTTATTATTGTAACAAGCACCTAGAAATTGATCCTTGTCAGCGAAGAATGTGTAAGTGGAGACGAATAAAGATTCAGAAATGTCGAGGATCAAAAAAGCAGTTTTACATTGAACTGCATTAGACGGATTACCAGATTATCACTATCAGCCTTTCACCGCAGTTAAGGCTAGAAGGGATGGATCAGTATATCAAGGATGTGTTTTGTGGGGTAATCATGTTAGAATTCCGAAGAATCTAAGATTATATGTAAAAGAACTTCTACATAAAGTTCATCAAGAAATGAGCCGTACTAAGGCTATTGCAAGAAGTTACATTTGGTGGCCAGGACATTGAAGAACTATCCTACCTGTCCTGCATGTCGCCAAATAAGAAACATGCCACCAAAAGGTAAAATCGTACCTTGGGCTGAAGAATGACAAACCATGGTCCAGAATTCATGTAGATTTCGCAGGACCAATTAGAAACCATTCTTTTTTAATTGTGGTTGATGCAAATTTGAAATGGCCCGAAAAGTTGAATACAAAAGGTTCATTTGTAGCCAAAACAGTTACAGGAAAATTTCGGGAAGTTTTCGCTAGACACGGAATATCGGATGTTGTCGTATCTGATAATGGTACAGGATTTATTTGAATATTTGAAAGGACTTGAAGTTAAATACATACAAATAGCGCCGTTTCATTCAACAACTAATGGTTTGGCGGAGAGAATGGTACAAAAAGTTAAGAAACAATTAAAGAAATTTCCTGTACAAAGTTGGAATGTTGAACTAAACAATGTACTTTTAGCTTTACGAACAGCACCGTGTGAAACAACAGGAAAATCGCTAGCAGAATTATGAATGGGAAGGAAACTTGCTACATTAATGGAGAGATTACATCCAGAATCATATTTAACGACTGGGGAGAGAGCATTTGAAGAAACATCAACTGAAAATGTTTTAGGGGAAGGATCTGCTGTGCTGTACCTGAATTATGGAAAAGGAAAAAAGTGGCAGTACGATGTGGTACAACGACAATTAAGTCCAAGGAAGTTAACCGTTGAAACACCTGAGGGAGATTGGAAAAAGAGACACATTGATCAAGTTTGGTTGGACAAATCTTTAACCAATGGGAATCAAAACCAAGAACAAACAACGACATCTGTGGGTAAATTACGAGATCAACACAGGACTTCTTTGGAAAATGAAGCAATAGAAAACAATAATTCTTATAATTAAACATAAAAGGAATATATTTCAAAACATAGCAACCATAAATCGGCGTTTAAGTCAACAAATCAAGACAAACATTACAGAATATGATCTCCTACCTGATAGGCTAGACTGGAGGTTCAGCAGCAGAGGACCTCTTTTCTTAGCGTTTCCTTCAGGGCTTATGGGCGAAGGATCTTCTTTTCATCTTCATTTACACCCACACCCGGAATTGAATTGAACATTCACTCCCGAAAAAGGGGTCGGTAAATTTTAAAAGTTAAATGAGAATTTTGAAAATTTAACAAGAATTTAGTTGCCTACTCTATAGGATAGTATTAGTCAATTTTGACCGATTCCTTCTCACCGCGCGTGGGCGCCAGCTAGCCGTTCTCATGCGTTAAAGGTTCTTTATCGGTATTTATTTACTTTAAAACATATCTTAATAGTCACTTATTTGAAGGAGAGTCAGTATTTTGTCTAGTGACTTTTCCTTTTAGCCTTTTTAGCCTTTTCCTTTTAGCGCCTGAGACTGTTTAAGTTTAATGTTATACAAATGTAGAATTTTGAAGGATTAAAAAAACTTAAGTCTTTGTGTATCCAAGTGTAGGGTTAAAATTTCAGGAACAATTAACAAATATTGTAAAATGTTCACACACACACGCATAACTATAGATGATTCTTATTTAATCTTGATAACTTTAGTAATCGATAGAAAGTAATGAAAATAATGGGAATATTATAACGCATATTTTGTCTGCTATTTTGATCTTTGCCAGGCTTCATCCACTGCCTACATTTAAAAGACAAGAGAATTTGGGAGAATATGGTTCCTCCTGGAAACCAAGGATTAAAACAAACTCTATTAACGAAGCTGCTGAGATAAATGTATTAGCATGATGTAATGGAAAATCCATCAACTTCAACTCGACAAATTGAAATGGAAGCAGTTACTTTACGACACACTGTTATGCGAATATTACAAAAGCATAAGTTTCATCCTTATAAATTATTGATTTCACAAACAACGCATGCCGGTGATAACGATCGCCGTATTGAGTTTTGTACAGGGTTCAGAGACAAATGTAGAAACCAACCACAGCTCAAATTTAAAGTTATCCGTTTAGAAACTGTGGCACAATGAGCATCTTTGTTTGAAAGAAAATCCGCGTCATATTCAGCAAACTTCCGCTCCTGCTTGGAGGTCGTCGCATTCTGAGATATAAAACAATAAAACTTTATTAGGTACGGCTGTGGAATGCATGAGTGTTCATTCAACGTTACTGCTAGTGGTGTTTCAAGATTTTGGTTTCAATTACAGTTAACTTTTGTTTAAGAACATGTTAGCTCAATCGTTATACTAAAGGATTCAATCTTGTCACAACTTTTAAAGTCACCCGGTATATACCTTTATAGCAAAACGCAAAAATTATAGAAAAATAAAATGCATTTCTTCCGTCCTCCGTTTTATTTCAACATATTCACCACATTTCCAACTAACCCAAATTTTAGTACAACTAACAGGAGGATTTATAATAACCATGTGCGCTTGATTTATCATGCAGACAGACGGTAATGTAAAAGTCATGAAATTATTGAGGTGAAATGGCTGAATATGACACCGCATTGTTCCACAAAATTAATACGGCGAAAACTCCAGCGGAGCTCCGAAGTAAATTAATATTCATCTAAACTATCCACAGTATTAATGAATGAACGTGTAAAATCTGTTTCTTTAAAAGGTAATTAATAACTGCGACGTTTGGAAACACTGTCTGAATAAATCTGCTTATTTAAGTTGAATATATTAATTACTGAATATGTCCACTGTCTACTTGACTGAGCTTTAGTAATTAAAATTTTTCTGTAAATTTTAGCCTGCATTATTTTAATTTCATCAAAAGAAAAAAACGTTTTTCACTCTTTTAATTAACATTTTCTTTTAACAAATTATATTAAATAATTTCTAGAAAATTTGAGAATTTTCTTTAATTTCACTGAAAGATTATGAGGGCCATCTACGGTATCCGAGTATGAAGAAAAATGAAATCTAAAACGATTTTTTCTTCGTTATAGCGTGAAGTGCCAAAAGATTTTGTGCCAAGTCTCATTCGTATAGCTTTGTTAGCGCTGAAGTTACAATTTTTTAAAACTACTGGTGCATGTTAAATTACGATCACGGACAAAATCGAAACATCGGGCAGTAATAAAATTTCTTATAAAAGAAGGAAATACTCCAAAGAGCAAATACATGATAGGATGATTGTGGTTTACAATGAAATTTCTTTAACAATTTTATAAAATTTTAGCCTAAACAATTTAAAAGGACTAGGGAGTCTTTAGACGTCGACCAAGCTCTGTCACAACACAGAAAAGAAATCGATAAATTAATTCTCGAAGATCGACGAACTAGGATTCATCAGATAACTGAGATTCGAAACTAGTGGGGAAAGAATTTTCCACTAATTTCATGAACATCTAGGGATGTCAAAGGTGAACAAAACATGGGTGCCCCCAATGTCCACTTCTCCCGATAAATAATAGAGGCTTGAAAGTTTGCAGCAAATTTTGGCTGCCAGTGAAAGTCAAGGAGAAAACTTTATTGAGAAATTTGTGACAGAGGATGAAACGTGCATCCATCACTTTGATCCTGAGAGTAAACAAGAATTAATACAATGGAAACACACTGATTTTCCAACACCAAAGAAAAAATAAATTGAAAGTTCAACCATTGGCTAACAAAGTGATGGCTACGATTTCTTGAGATTTCAAAGGAATTTTGTTGATAAATTATCTTACGGTAAAAAGGGCTTGTTAGAGTAACCTTTTAAGAAAATTGCAGGAATCTATCAAAGAAATTGGCCTGAAAAAGGAGGGCAAAACTTTTTATTTTGCACGACAACGCTCCTGAGCACAAAGCCGCCATTGTTCGTGATTTCCTGAAAGATTTAGACTTCGAAGAGTTATGCCACTCACCCTGCAGCCTAGATTGGGCCTTTTCAAAGTTGGTATTTCTTCTTAACTAAAATTAATTTATACTATGGCGATGATAAAGCTTCTATGCTTCTAATTACTAATTGTTCATGACTTGTGACTTGTAAATTTGTGTTCACTAAAGCATGGCTTGAAGGATGCAAAGAAGTCGCTGTGATTAACGTTGTCCTTATTATCGAATTAACCTCATGTGGCCATCCATAACCATGAAGCAAAATAAATTCCCAATTGCAGTCTGTTCACAAAAATTAGGCCTAATATGTTCCAAAAGATCAGTGTTATTTCTTAACCGTTTTGATAGAATATTCTTGAATTTTTTTGGAGAGTGGAAAAAAAGTATTTGTAACGCCGTTCCTTGTTAACATTATTAATGTATCCAGATTTCGTCACACGGTACAATTCGTTAGAGAAGTATATTACTTACCTTTCAACGAGAAACGGTGCAAACAATCGAGAACCATCACAAATTTGCATCTTTTGGAACTACTCTGCGAAATTGAGCTAATTGTCGAAAAAGACTTAAATCCCTTGGTGAATGTCGATCCTCATCATCCTCCGCTTAGGATACACAGCAATCTAAAAATAGGCAGAACCAGAAAACCCGTTCAAAAAATGGCAATCCAATATTTTGATTTCAAAAGAGCCAATTATAATAGATTGTATAGTGAACAGACTCAACTTAACTGGAGTTTCTTGAATGACTATACTGATGTCAATTCAGCGTGTGGGGCGTTTTATCTTAATTTAAATACAATAATTGAATCCTGTGTTCCTTTATCTACACAAAAGCATTCTCGTTTTCCCAAATGGTATTCCAGGCACTTGAAAGATCTCATTAAGCTTAAAGAATTAGAACGCAAAAAAATTATAAAATATAAGGAGGACTGTCATATGATAAATTTTAAGTGTCTCAGAAGCGAAATAAAGATTCAGCTAAAATTAGACTTCAATACGTTTATTGAAAAAGCTCAACAGTCTGTAATAGAGAATAAATAGTAAGCATTTCTGGAATTTTGTTAGAACAAAGAAAATAAATCCTGCTTTCCCAATAATTTGAATTTTAATAATGAAACTCTCACTAAGCCTTCTGATATAGTGGAAGCATTTTCTGAATACTTTGGTAGTACTTTTCAACCTATTGATGATAATAATCAATCGTGTGATGATGATAATGGTCTAAGTTCGATTAATACGGCCCTAAACTATTCTGTGTTTCAAGTAACTGAACCAGATATTGTAAAAGCTTTAAAAAAGTTGAAAAGCAATTTCACTTCGGGTGTGGACGGTCTCCCTGCCTTTTTTGTTAGGGATTGTGCGCTATTGTTTGCTGCCCCACTATGTTTTCTATTCAACTTGTCAATATAGCAATATTAAGCAATTTTGCGAAAGTTTTTGAGATTGTAATTTATAATAACATATATGAAACGCTTAGATGTAATTTTATCAATCCCTATCAACGTGGCTTTATGAGTGGTAGGTCTACAATGACTAGTTTAAGTAATTTTGGTCAATTTGTTTTGAGTAGTTTAGATAGATCGGGGCAAGTTGACGCTATATATACGAACTTCGAGAAAGCCTTTGACAGAGTTGATCATCACCTATTACTAAGTAAAATATCTAAATTAGGGGCTTCTCCTAGCCTAGTAAAATTTTTGAAATCATATTTACATATGCGACAATCCACCGTAATTCTTGGTGGATCCAAGTCTAAACCTTTTTTCTCAACATCGGGTGTACCTCAGAGATCCAATTTGGGTCCTCTCTTGTTCTCAATATTTATCAATGACTTACCCGGAGTATTGCAGTGTCCTAATCTTCTATTTGCGGATGACGCTAAGATTTTTACATCAATAACAGGTAGTGAAGACTGTTAATTCTTACAATTACAACTTGATCAATTGGTGTAAGATCAATAAATTGAATTTAAACGTATCCAAATGCAAAGTTGTATCGTTTACTAGAAAAAGATGTCCTGTTACATTTGACTATCATATTGAGTGCCAGGTTGTCCAGAGTTTTTTGTGTTAAAGATCTTGGTGTAACTTTTGATTCTCGTTTTACTTTTGAACCTCACACAAGAGAACTCGTTAAAAAAAGCTTGCGCATGCTAGGTTTCATTATACGTAATAGTCGCGAATTTACTAATATTAAGGCAATCGAAATGTTATATTTTGCTCTGGTAAGATCTATTTTGGAATATGGGTCACTTGTCTGGTTTCCGTTTTACAGACACCAGCGTGACTTAATTGATAATATTAAAAAAAAAAAATTCTGAAGTACGTTTATTACAAAACATATGGTAGTTATCCTGACAGAGAAGATGTCTCATATGCCAATCTGTTGAATAAGTTTGTATATGACACACTGGAAATACGTAGAATAGTTTCTGTTTTCATACACTTGTATAAGTTAGTTAATGGTACTATTGATGATAGTAGTATGATATCCCAACTTAATTTTAGAATACCACCAAATACCAGGCTAACAGCAACTTTTAATTGCCCTAATTCCCGCTCTAATTTTATGAAAAGGTCGCCATTACATATAATGACTGACTATTTCAATAAAATAGTTGACAAAGTTGACTTAAATGTGTCGACGCTAAACTTTATCAAAAAAATAACTGTCACACATTTCAACAATTTAATTTAAATACTCAGTAAATGGCTCTATTGCTGTTGGGTATTTTTTCTTATAATAATAATAAATTCTAAGTAATTTTGGTGTGATTTTTTTAGAACTAAATGGTACCACAAATGTATTTCTATTTTTCAGAGAGCAAAATAACGGCAATTAACAAAATATAAAAAAATATGAAGTTCATGAAAATTATTTAATGTGAAACTGCAGAATTAATAGAAAATTGAAAACAAAACTCGGGCAACCTCAGCAGTCCTGAGGAAGTACTTCTGCTGCTGGTGATGTTGCTGCTGCTGTATTTCATTTATTATTATTTATTTACAATTCATATGACGAAAATTATACTATTTTGTTTGTATTACGTTGTTAATACTATTTACTTAGGACCAGTTTACAGAAAATTTAATTGTAATCAAATTTTAATGACGTTGTTAATTTGACAGTTCGCAATGTAATTCTTATGGCAACTTAATCGTGATTAGTTTAATTCAAAATTAAATATTTGATTTGCTTTCTGTGAACCCACCATTAATGTAATGAAATGATACATAATTGTAATTTAATTTATACCTATGAATAAAAAACTGATTTTCACAGATAACTGCATCACCTTGATTACTCTGAGAAACAAAGAAAATGAAGTAAACAAGTAGAAAATTAGAAATTAGAAATTTAATAGTCACATAAGTTGACATGCTCTCGTATTAGATTGCTTTAAGGCCGTTTTAGACTACCCTATTTCCTATACAAGATTTAGTTTAATTACTTAAACAATTTAATTTATGCATTAAATTGTGTCAAAATTTAAATTGAATTAAAATTATCTGAAAAATAGAACATGTTCTATCTCCAAACCCAAAAATTTCTTGTTCTAAATATTTGTTGTAGAAATTGAACCAAATACATGAACATGAAATAGGGTAGTCTAGAACGGCCTTTAGAGTATAGTAGGATTCTTTTACTTAATGCAAAATGAACCCAGTCTAAAACACTTTATTTCGTTATATTTCTTTTTGATCGTGATCACGTAACATAAATCAAGAAAGAAGGGACATAGGATGTAATTGAATCGCTACCGTGCGTTGCGTGATCATTTGCAACAGAAATGATACACGGAAGTAACATCTATATACAATCACAATATCTTTTATGATTATATATTGCACGAAAAAACATCAGACACGATTCTATCCTGTAGGTAATTATTATGATTACAATTCTAAAGAAGTCGAGTAAATATAGTAGACACGATTAATTAATTAATTAATTTTACGCGTAAACTTGAGGACCTAAATCACCGGCAGGTCAAATGTTTATTAATTCCATGCATAGTAATGTGTAATGCGGACGTTAAGAGTTTATCCGCCACGAAGGGATTCGTCTTTATTAAATAATCGAATCAATTATTTTTTATTGCGGAAGAAATTTGCTAGTCGTTCGAGTGTAAATCACGAGAGAAACAACTTCGAATTATCAGAATTTGTGATGCCGTGAACACCTTGAAATCGTTTTAATGCGTCTCAGGAGAAATTAATTTCGAAAGTTTCTAAACCCTCATGTCACCTTTTTGGTGATTCATATTAAAACTTAGAAAATAATTCTGAGAGTTGTCCCGGCGGCGCCGGCGTAGCCAACAAAATTATTAGGGCGATCATTTCTTAAAATACATATATATAATTATATATTCATGACAACAGAAGACTCAAACAATGTGTTAATTTCAACTTACCTAACGTAACCTCAATATTTTGTAAGTATTTTTCTTAAAGTAAATAGTAAGAGTTTTGCATTGTATGAATCTTGTAGATCCTGATGAAGGAGAAAAACAGCTCCGAAATATAGATATAAATAAAAGAGTGAACTAAGAGGAACACGTTGTTCATTTAATTGACCGAAACCCCGTCATCAAAATTTATAATTGTTCGTCAACTAGTCGGTCGTTACTACCACATTTATTCAATTATAATTATATATATATACATATCAGTATCGACAATAATATTAATAAGGTTTGTTAATTTAACCAACCGAATAAGAACATTTCAGAATATTTTAAACTCATAAAATACGATGGTCATAAACAGATTGCGATCCATAACGGTCCATCCAGACATGTGTCGTATTCGCGTATCCGATCATGATTGGAAGATCGGATATGATATGCAAGAATGTTGCACCCACACTTAATTGCATCTCGTATCCATTTTGTTGTATCCGTGCGTCTACTTTTCGACTTGATACAACTGTATCGTCTGTTCGATGTTGCACGTTTGCCACTGTGAAATTAGCTGCTGCTACCTAACCGTCCTTGATGTGTTTGATGTTTCTAACTCCAAGTGTGACGTAATTGTATCGTATCCGCGTTTCAAATGATACAAAGACACAATACGAGGATGCATCACGATAACACCTCCACACTTGACTGTTTATGATACACGATCATGATCGGATACGCGGATACGACACATGTATGGAGGCACTTTTATGCTTAACCCTTTCCTTCCCAGTGATGTCATATGGAGTCAACTATCCTAACAGGTACCTGTAATTATGTGAAGTAACAGAATCGGAATGATGATCATGCCAACTTTTTAATTAATGCTCTAGATGCCGCCATAGGACAGAAAACTGTAAGGAAATTTTCTGCACTCCCATTTTTTGAGAATGTAGTGTACAGTGTTTAGGAGCAATTTTTTTGTGATTTTTACAATTTGAAAACAAAGGTAAGTTATCGAAATTTCAGTTTTTTTTTTTTTGTAAGTATACAAGGCACGGTGATTTGTTAGCTAAAGTGGGTAGCGGGATGAATACATTTTGACTTCATTGAAAAAAAATGCGATTATTTTTTGATGCCAATTGGAGTCTATGAGCGCCTAGACCAATATTTACTTGATATCTACTTCGTTCAGTTCAGTTTATTTTTGTAAACGTGAATGCCTTAGTGGTACCAAATAAGTACATTTCTAGATAGATTGTCACAAATGGCATTATATAGGACAAATACTCGTGTGAAACGATTTTATTTGAAAATTGTATACCACCTTTTGGATATGTGCATCATCAATGCTTGGTTACTATACAGAAGAGACTGTGTTGCGCACAACATTACCAACTTCAAGAAACTTGTAGTTTTTAGAAGCGAAATCGGTCATAGTCTTTTGAAATGCTACTCCATCTCAAAGAAAAGGGGGAGGCCAAGCAATTCTAGAGAAGCAACTCCTACAGGCTCAAGAGAAGGAACCCCAACATCAAAGGGGAAACGATCTGTTATTGCAAGGCCAATTGATGATGTTCGATTTGATGAAAAAGGGCATTTGCCTACCCATATCGAACCCAAACAGATGTGTCGACAGTGCTCCAGTTACACAAGAATGGCTTGTGATAAGTGTAAAATGCCATTATGCATCACTAAAAATAGAAATTGTTTTATTGCCTTTCAGAATCCATAAAATATATTATCTGTTTTACTTTCTTTTCTTTTTTCAAGAAGGTACTTTCTTCCCGATGACTCCATATGGCTTCATATGATTTTTTTGAAAAATAAATTTGCAAAAAAAGAAATTTTATTTTATCTTGGGATTATAACTTATTTCTAGGCACCCAACAACATTTTTTCATTTTTTCTTAATTTAAAAATTAATTTGGGAAAGAAAGGGTTAAATCGGTTTTATGAGTTTCAAATAATTCGGTATGTTCTATACCTAAACTATATGACACCATATACCATCAATAAGACAATAGACTTGATTAACACAAAATTTTTTTCTTGGAATTATCATTTTATTGATCCTAATAAACATAAAGCAGTTCGTCTGTTTTTTGCATTTAAAACTAAATTTTTACATTAAGGGTATAAATGATGTAATAAAGATAAGATATTTGTACCAAGTGGGGATATTTTGGAACTGAGACGTGGAAGAGATCTTCCAAGGATGACTAAAATACCTGACTACCAGCAAGGTATTAAATAGCAACAGTTTGTTTAGAAACAATTATTTACCACTTGAACTAGGGGAAGTTAGATACGGTTTTGTTAATGCTCAGGTTTACAAAATCTATATAGAGATGTATATTAGGAAACTGCATTTTGACAAATTAATTTAAAATAGCCACAATATTATGTTTAACGTAGATATACCCTGACTTTCAAAAAGTGTGCTACAAATGGGAATTTTGTTTATTATCGGTTTTCATAAAAATTTATGGACGCAGCACGCTTCTGCATCCCTTAAAGTCAAATTGGAAAATGTCAAATGAAATTTATCTTGAACGATATACAGCGTGGACACCGAGAAATGAAGACGGCTTAAGAGTAAAGTACCCTTATTTTACAAGATACAGCAAAATGTCATAAGAATAAGTTGTTCACAATTAAAAGTTATAGCTAAATATGAGCCTTACAGCCTTCTATCTCAAAAATAAAAAAAAATTACAATTTATTGTGAACCACTCCTTATACACACTAAATTCTAGCAAATTTTTTTCTCTTCTCATAGGTATTAGTTAAAATTCAAACTTACTTGTTTGCATACAACTTAAATTAGATATCCAATATTTAATAATTCAACGCACTAGTAAATCTTGCTTCCATTTCTTTTATAATTTTTTTCTTTGATTCTTTGATTCGCTACTTTCATGTTCGCTTCCTTGCCACAATCAAACTTGTTATTATTATTTAAAATTGGTTCTTCTCCGATGAAATTTGTATCACAAAATTAGGAAACACTGGTTGGATTAAAGTGTCCGCCAAAATAATATGAACAGGAAAACACAAAATTCGTTCTTATTTCTCAATTATTTCATATGATTCTGAGAGATTATTTCAATACGATCCGAAACTTTGTGCTTTCTTGTGCACGCATATTTCGACAGCTAAGCAATCAACCTCAGTATGTGTTTAACGTGTTTATTTGTGTATTAAAGATGACAGCTCAGCTGTCGAAATACGTATCTAAATACATATAAATATTGTGGGATGAAACTTTTATTTTTAATTTACAAAATGTATGTCTTTCTAAAGCTGCATTTACATCGCTAATTTAAAAAGTTTGAAGCAGTCCAGATTGATCTGATCCGGAAACTCTTTCTTTTTTCGTTAAATGGAATGGCGAACTATCCATCTCTACTTTGTAAAACTCATATTTTGGATAGTGAAGATATATTCGGCGTTTTTTATGTATGCAAAATAGATTAATCTTTCAGGGCTCCAAATTTAAAATGAAAACAAACTTTGAACTATGAATTATACTCTTCTTATTGCGCAGGTACATTTAAAAAGTTTTTTTTTTCTTAATTTGCTCTGTGTTTAACGATTGTATGAGCACATTTTCACGGTACCTAGACATAAATATAATACATGTGCTAATACTGTTGTCTTGTTGTTAGACATGGCAAGTCATGTCTACTTTTTCATGTTTAGTCGTTCTTGATTGCATAATCAATAATATAACAATATCAAAACACATTTTCATAAATCACCTTCGTCACGGTTATAGAAGCAATTATATTAAAAGCAAATACATTTTTCCCGATCAAATTTTCTTAATCGAATAAAAATTAGGAGTAACATTAATGAATTAAAATAGACAAATATGTAACAATACAAACACGTTTATGAAATATCTAAATTTGTTTATTTTACATGCCTAAGCATGAAATATGTTGTTTAAGTAAACATTTTGTTCTTATTTTTTTTTCTTCTAAAAATTTTCATTTTGTTCTTATGAGTTTTAAACAAAATTTTTAGATTTGTAACTGGATTCAAACCTTTTATTATTTTCTATTAAAATCGTTTTCATTTCTTCTATGCTACTTTCATTCCATGTACCATTCATATCTTTTTCGATTTTGTTCTCGTCCTTTTCTATCCGACCCATTTCAGTTCCTTTAATTTTCTTCTCTCCGAGGGTTTTAAAATTATTCTTATTCCGTGTATTTTCAACGTCTGATGGCAATTAGATAAGCTTGGCTCTCACAAGAGAAAGATACCATCACTGTCTGACACTCAGCTTATCAGTCTCGCTTCAATATAGTACGAAAGTTTACAAAGATACAAATTATAATTTTCATTTTGATTTGTTTCTATTCGTGTGGCACAGAAATTGAATATTTTTGCTTGTGAAACGAAAGTATAGTAATACAGTAGAAAGATAAAAATTGTGCGGTGTATATGCGTAAGAACCAACGATGACAACATTATAGTTCCTGGTAGTAGAAGGTCTTTAACAAGCGAGATATTCCGGAGTTTTGCTGTGTTCACGAGGTAAGCAGAGCTTACGCCAAAGTCAGGAATGTGTTTTAATGCAGCAAAATAAAACGAAACCACAAGCCACAAACTCACACACGAACAAAATTATGAACAGCTTAAATTTGAAAATTAACGAAAGTGTTATAAAATCGGAGATTCACTTTTTAATCAAATAGCGCTTGTTCTGCAATACTTAAACATAAATTTAAAACTAGGCGTAGGATATAATTATACGGCACCTCTGCCTAAATAAATTTTTAACAGCATTTAACATCAAAATAATATTTTTCTGCTTTTCGTTTATAGTGAACTTAAGAGTTTCATAATTGAAGTTATTATGAAACTGTTTTTAATGACACTGACATAGACACTGTATTTCAGTTACAGTTTAATTCTAATCTTCAGTTTATTCCCATATGAACAATTATTTCTGTAATAGTTACTATGGGAATAAACTGAAGATTAAAGTTAATCTGCGACTGAAATATACCGGGCCTAAGAGTAACAATATTTGCTGCATGCGTCAAGTTACCAACAACGTCATAAACATAATTTTAGTATCTTTTGTCACGATTACTAGTCAATCTTTGAGGGATGGACGAATGCCCGTTTGAGACAAGCAGCAAGCCTGTCGCACGTGCATGGTGGAGCCACCGAAATATCCATGCGTCAGTATCCCACTGGACCAGGGCTCAAGCAAAAGTAGTACAGTTACCAGAGAATCGCCGTTTCAAGCACCCTATAGAAGTATAACGCAGAAGATTTCGAAGTCAGCATCTTCGAGGACTCATTTGCTCATTCTTTACCATAACAGAAAAAGGATTCATCAGAAGAAACATATGAAGACGTGACAATCTTGGGTATCTAGTCTACTTACATCTCATCAACGGACATCTGAGCAGCACACCACAGTGGAAAATATCCGCATTTTCCACGGAAAAAGATAACGTCCAACCTCCCAAGCATCCCGTGCAACACGATTTGCCACAAACAAGTGAACCAGAAGCTGAGTAGCATCACCTGAAGCGAAGGAAGCATTCCCGACAATTCAGTTGCAAAAAGCCCGAGCATCACCATCAATTGAAGAACTACGAAGAAGAATGGTGAATACCAAGTTAACTGAAGCTATCACATTTGCCAAGACGCTAGTAGTTCCGAAGTTCATCTCTACTAAATCTCTTCTAAATTCGTCACTGCCATTACCAACGGATGGGGCGACGCTCTGATACCAACGGATGGGACGACGCGACGCTCTGAATATCTACTACCTATCGACATCTTTTGAGGGAGCAGCAAATGTATGGTATCTCAGATATTACGGAGATGCGTGAAACAACAGTAAAACTTGGAAGCAGATGTTAGAAGAGCAGTCCGTCAGAAGATAAGCGGCAAAACTAAGAAGTCGTCATAAAAAAAAAGATGAACTACGATGTGCTTGCCTTAGCTTATGGTAGTCTTCAAATAAGTCATCTCCGTCAATATAAGGCCCAGGTTTCCTCATCAACAGTATTAGTAACCGACTACAAAAGGACAGGCTTTTTACTTAAAATTGCCATAGCTTCATTACGACGAAGTTTACAGCATAAGCTCATTAGACATTTTTTACTTAAAATTACGTAGCTAAGTAACACACCCTTAAGCTATGTCGTGGGATAGCCTATACAGTAAAGTGCTACGGATACAATCTATTGCCGCTGACCATGACATCAAAGCTGAAAGACATGGACTAAACCTACGAACATATAGCTCAACTTGACTTCAAATCTTTACGTCTGGAACTGCAACTTTACAACAAAATGCCAGATGAAGTAAAATCATTCACCTCCTTATTTTATAACTCATAACGACATCATTAAATAACGATAATCGTTAAGTGACATATTTTGACCAATCAGGTCATAGAAATGCGTTGTATCTAATTATTGATTGTGAATAAAGAATGTCGTTATGAGGTGTACAGAATAAGGGGTTAGAGACCGTGCGTTTAAAACTAAATCCAGATCTTATATTGTAAAAGCTGCTTTTATTTGATTAGTGAATTTTTACAAACTATTAACACTTATTTTATAATCGTCGGATAAGCATTATTCTTAGAATAACATGACGTAGGTGTGACGTAGATATGAAGGAACATTAAAGGATATTCGGCGAACAGTTATTCCGTCCTGATTCCACGATTGTAAAACTGGGCCTTAATTCTATTTTGCTTTTATTTTTGCACAAAGTATTTTTGTGTATACTTAAGTAATTCAATTCTTAATGATACTTAAGTATCATTCTAATTCAATTCTGAATGATACTTAATTCAATTCTGAATGATACTTAAGTATCATTCAGAATTGAATTACTTAAATATCATTCAGAATTGAATTAGTGCAGAAAATTAGTGCAAATAGGTACCGTCAAACGGGGTGAAGCGAATCAAAAATTTGCGTTTTTCATAAATATCATAGTGTTTCTCATTAACAAAAAATCTGCAAAAAATATAAGTTGTAGCCTCATTATTTAGCAGTACTATAGATACTGTGCGAAAAAATTAGCTCATTAACTTTGTTAGATTTTTTTTATTAACGCTTGATCCGCTTGACCCCGTTGGTGGAGGTGAAGCGGATCACCAATTATTTTGGCGTAGTATTCACTCCACACGTCTATTGGGGTGAAGGGGATCAAAGAAATTTTTTTTTTCTATTGCAGGTCCATATAAAACGCATATAAGTATTGTAAATCATATATTTATATTTGTAAATAATACATTTTTTGATACTTTAATACAAATAACCAAAATTTCACAGTAAAAATAAAATAATGTTCTAGTTATTTATTCTAGGACATAATCAGAAATATTTTGAAATACATAACTAATTTTATCATAACTTTTCGGACAATTTGCTCCTTTTTCACCACGGAAATGTCCGGAACTTGTGGATACACGAAAAACAGTTCTTTTATGCTAGTTTTCTTCCTCATAACATTAACTGTGTATTCCATATCCATCTCATTTTTAGAATCGATTTTGGCAATGAAAAGCCTGTCTCTCTTATTGGTATAAAACTTCACAATAATAAAATCCCCAACCTCGAAGTCATCTGATGCAGACTGATTATCCCAAGCAGGACTCGCGTTTGATTCTTCTGCCGCCATTTCTTCAACAGCGTCTTCAGACATTTCATCTTTTTCCAAATCATCTTGGTCTGTGATAATTTGTAATTCATCGTCCATAAGTGTTGGTACGAGATCAGCCACTGACACGCTTCTTCCTGCTGGCACGTTTAACTTTTTTCCACGTTTTGGGGCTTCTATACCTCCAGTTCTCATTTGATTCAGATGTTCGATAATTGTGTTGCACCAAGTTGTCTCCAGTTGCTGTCCAGCTTCTGCTTGTTGTAGAGGGGTTCTAAGATGTGCTATTTTTTTAAAACAACATCTGGTTCAAATGGCGAGATGCCACAAGCTTTGAAACCTGCTACTGTGTTTGCTTCGGACTTTACACCAACTGTATCTAAGGTTTCTTTCAACATACGTGGAAACATTGTTTTAGGCAGAACACCCCGATTTTTCAGTTTCCATTTTTCTAAGACGTTACGCCACGCGGATTTTAATGGCCTGAAGTAGGCCACATCTAGTGGTTGCAACATGTGTGTCGAATTTGGTGGAAGTAAAACAAATTTTATATTGTTACTTTCACATTGTTGAACGACACTTACAGTCAAGTGGCTGCTTAAATTGTCTCCAATCATAAGTTTAGGCCCATCCAAAGAGCGCAAGTATGGCAAAGCAATAGATAAAAACCAATCTTCAAAAGTTTCAATGTCAAACCATCCATTGGTTGTCCGGTTGTATCTGCACCCTGTAACACCTCCTTCTGTCCAACCAGGATACATATGATAGATTAGATTTGTATACCACATACGGCGGCAGTAAAGTGCCATCACCTGCAATTGCAAACATGACGCTGGTACTAGATTTTGATGTATCAATTATTCGGTGAGCGTGTTTCGCACCTCGCCTAACCACAACTTTGGCTGCCCCTGGATCGTCTGAGAAATTTGTCTCGTCATAATTGATTATGTTTGACGCTGGTACGCCATCAACACATTCTTGGAGATGAGAAAAATATCTCTCCACCACTTCATATGATACAGCAGCTCTAACTCTCTTTGTGTTTTCCGCAAATTTTATAGTTAAGTTGCGGTGTCTGAGCAAAAAGCACTTAAACCAATCAATGCCCGGTAAATTGTCTTTGAACCGTTTTTCTCGTTTGCCAGATTTGTTTAGGAATTGTTGAATCATGAATCTAACGTCGAAACTCTTAAGGGGAAACCCCGACTCAGCACACAATAATAGTACATCAACTAACTTATTCTCCTCTTCGTCAGTCAAAGCTGGCTGTCCACCGTAATTTCTTGTTTGCCTTCCGTGAAATTTCCTATTTAACGTGGTATAAGGCACTGCAAAATTTTCAGCCGCGGTTCGCATGCTCATAGGCCCACCACGAACTTCTGCCACAGCTCTTTCTAAGTACACAGGATCGTAGGTTTTATTTGCCCTGTACCCCAGCTGCTTTACGTATTTTCTTGGCATTTTATCTGAAAACAGTTAATATGAAAATAGTTAAATCCGCGGTCCGTTTCGCCCCCGAAATAGACTTTTTTCATAAAAACATTGTTCCAGGGTAACCAAAACCAGCTATCAAAATATGTATAGGTAACCTCACCACTTTAACTTATCTAATTACGGTGTGCCATAGTTTGTTTTAAGACTTTGTGAAATACCGGTACTTTATACTTAACATTCCATTATTTTTATAAAAAGACTTACCTAACTTACAACGTTGTTTACAATACACAATACTACACTACACGTGTTTATTAGTAATTCCAATGGTCCTGTTAGTTTCCGAGGAATCCGCTCTGCGCGAGACGTAAATATTTCAAAAATCTTACCGTTGATCCACTTCACCCCATTTGACGGTACTGCAGATTGGCCGCGCAAATGTCTGACAAATGTGTTTTGATGTATCTATTCACAATCAACTTAGTGCAAAACGTCTGTTGATTGTGAATAGATACATCAAAATACATCTGTCAAACATTTGCACGGCCAATCTGCAGTACCTATTTGCACTAATTTTCTGCACTAATTCAATTCTGAATGAGCCTTTAGTCTTTATGGATTATATGTATATATTTTTGACTTAATCTAGTTCATGTATCAAATAGGAATAAATATTATTATAATTATAAAACAAAATTTTAAATTTATTATAAAATGATTTTTTCTTAGTCGAGATTGAATGGAAAGAAAAAAATAAAATATGAAATTTAAAAATTAATGCCTCTTGTAGCATTTAATGACGTATTTAACAATTTTCAAGAAAATTTCCCAGGATGACAGGTTCAAGCGAAATGGACTACTATTGCGGTAATAAACATAATTGAGAAATACGAAAGTACTTAAAAGAAAGTAGATAATCATATTTCTTAGGCTTTCAGAGGACCAAGAACATTTTATTTTTAGCTTTATTGCTGGTGTCATGAAAAATAAAACAGGACGAACAGGCATTTAGGGAAGTGCCTCTTACTTTTGTTTTTACATATACTTCTGAATAAAGAGAATTTCTGGTTGATAATAACCCACAGCAAATTTATTCAAGGTTTTTTTTTATAATTTTGCTTCTGAATGTAAATTGAATAATATGTGTCTTTTACAGAATAGTTATGAAGTAGAAAATAATAATTGTAGAATTTTGCTTCTGAATGTAAATTGAATAATATGTGTCTTTTACAGAATAGTTATGAAGTAGAAAATAATAATTGTAGAATTTGAATATGAAAGATAAATACGAAATTATTTATTTATTCAAATTAGTATTAAGTAGCTCTTTCAAAAGTTTACATCCTTGGGAGTTACGTCCTTTAAAAGGTCGCAAGAGAATTTTCCCAGATAAAGTGCTTTGTAAACAAATATCTAGGATAATTAATGTACTCAGGTGTTTGCTTTATTTATGTGTCGCCGTACAGGGTTGCTTTCTATTAAGTTAAAATTTCACAATACTAGGCATTATATGATGTCTACTCTATGCTTAGAAAATACATTTACAGTCATTAAGGATGAACTGCACCAACGCGTTGTTAACTAATCCTAGATTAAACATAGGACTTCGCTTTAAATTGAGATTAACTTTCGTCGATGTCGATGCAACTGGACTTAAGATTTCATTTTATTATTCTTGTTATCAAACATTAACATTTATTTTCAGTAAATAATGGAGTTTCAATTTAGTTGGATATAAACATTACGATACTTAAATCTTTTAATAGACTTAAAGTTAATCTCGAATTAAAGCCACTAAAGTCCTATGTTTAATTTAGGATTAGTTAACAAAGACGTTTGTGCAATTCAGCCTTAGTTAGCCTTACAACCCCACACTTTCATGTTGCAATCTTTGTCTTTACCGTATATACCACAACGTATCAAGATTAAAACAAGGCTGAAGTGTTTCACAATCCCCCCCTCAAAAAAAAAAACTACAGAACAGTAGGTATATCGTAAATTTCCAGCGCAGAGTTAAAGCGTATAAAGCGTAAGATAGCGAAAAGATAAATATTAAAATAATACACGTGGTATTGTGAGTTCAAGCTTTAAAGGCATACTCGTATAAGTTTCATCGTTGCCACCAAGTATTCAACTGGTTCTCTGAGGCTTAAACGATGATTTCCACGATTTGCATAAACACAAGCGGATACAACGGCGGGAATTGGTTTCGGTAATTCGAAGTGACAAATTATTAAACTTGGAACTGCACTGCATGTAACAGAAAATAATCAAGGTCTGAAATGTAGAGAAAAAAATGTTTTCATGTGGAATTATAAGTAAAGTTTTATTGATTGCAATCCATTCCGACTCAAAACTAAAATTCTTTTAAAACTTTATTTAACAGCAATCAAAATTTCTTATTCCATAGGCTTGTTTTCGTTCATTAAGGGCGCCCTACACATGGCGGCTAAAATTCTAAACACTCAGCGGTCGGGCGCGGTCGGACCTCTCTCTCCGATTTTGCCCGACCGCTGAGCGTTCAACGTTCCGACCGCAGCGCATAGGGCGCCCTTCAGAAAAATGGAGTTATGATGTAAGAAAAGCAATACCACTTTATAATTATAATTTTGAATAACCACACAGGTTGCTGCTAAGTAATATCGTCAACGTATTATCCAGTAACGTTGTGTACGTTATAGAGAAGAATTTTGTTCTTAGTTTCCTATATAATAATTTATTACATGGCATGTAATCATCATAAAATATTTATTGTGTTATATATTTTATGTCTAATATACACAGGAAGCGATTTTTATGCTGTTATAAAAAAGTCAAATATTCCAAGAGATTTTTAATAATCGTCTAATACTCTTCGTAAACAAACACAATATCTACAGTAACGCACAGAACAGATTCAGAAAGGGGAAATCGACAATAACCGCAATAACTGAGGCTTACAATTTTATATTAAATGAACTTAACAATAAGAAAAAAATTTACGCATTATTCTGTGATCTTAGTCGTGCGTTCGACACAGTCAACCATAAGTTATTGTGTCAAAAACTGGAAGTACTTGACATAAGAGGCTTGCCCAACAAGTGGATATTTTCGTATTTGAACAAACGATTTCAGCGTGTCGCTGTCGGTGATTGTTTATCAACTGCGTTAAGTATAACAGCCGGAGTTCCACAAGGATCCATCTTAGGTCCAGTATTATTCTCGCTGTTTATAAACGATCTACCAACTTCTTGCCATGAACCAGAAAAAACGATAATCTACGCGGACGATACCAACTTCATTATATCTAAGGATAATATGAACGCAGCTCAACAGTCGACCAAGACTACATTGGAAGAAATGAAATTGTGGTGCAAAAATAATGGTCTTCTTTTGAATACTGCATAAACATTCTTTATGCCGGTCGTCACCAACTGTTGATTCCTCTCCCTTAATAAAGTGTGGACACAATTCAGTAGCATGCGTTCAAGATATGAAGTTCCTTGGCGTCTATATGGATAGCAAACTGACTTGGAAGCATCATGTTCAATGTTTGGAAAAAAACTTAAGTGGGAAAACATTTCTCATATATAGTTTACGCGGGACAGTCAGTTTTGATGTTTTGCGATCGCTCTATTTCGGACTGGTTCATTCTGCTATGTTGTATGGTATTATATTTTGGGGTAACTGTGCAAGTGCGGGTAATATCTTCAAACTTCAAAAGAAAATCATTCGTACGATGGCCAATGTTCAGCTTAGGACACACTGCAGAGAATTTTTTATCCAGTTTGGCATAATGACTTTTCCATCATTATATATTTATGAATTAATATTATACGCTCGCTCAATTGAGCATACCGCCCTTAAAAACTGTAATTTTCACGAGTATGCAACTCGTACATGTAATAGCATAAGACTTCCCTTAAATAGATTAGCAGTAAGTCAATCCGGTCCTGTTTTTATGAGTTTATTGTGCTTGAATAAAATTAAGACATTGTGGAATGACGAAGTGCCAACTACCAACAGACTTTTCAAAATTAAACTGAAAAGGACTCTAATCTCAGCTGCTTATTATTCAGTCAACGATTTTTTGGAACAGTGATTGTTAATGTCCTATTTTACTTGAAGCTTTCTGAATGTTGTATCTACTTTGACAAATCACATGTTTCGTGCTTTATGTAGTATCTGTCTCTGTAAGCTACGACCATTGACTAAATATATATTATTATTATTATTATTATTATTATTATTAAACGTTATAACTTCAATACAAAGTCATTAATTTATTAGTCAGAGTAAACGTACATTAAAACTTGATTTTTTTTAAATAACTGGTTCTGAATTTTTCCGAACAAAATAAACAGTATGTCCCCTGATTGAGTTTACAAGAGGGAAAAAAAAATATTTTTAATTTTACAAAAAAGTGCCAAAGAAAAAGAAAATTGCTTGATTTATAACGAACAAATCCGTAATTAAAACTAATTTAATAATTAATTAATTAGTAATTAATACAGTGGATCTTAAAATAATTTTTTTGATTTCGTTATTTTTCTCTATAGATTTTTATAGTAGTTGGCTCTGACTGAAAAATGTGAAATAGTGCTTTTCTTTTGCTCAAAGTGATCGAATCAAAGCTGTAAATTTGAAGCGAATCATATTCTTTTGAACTGTGATTCTTTCTGCCCGCTCAGAAATTTGTAATATGTTCGATAATCCCCTTTCCCCTCTGAATCACAAAATGTTTATGTTTGTTATGATTGTTGAGTCCGAAAATATTCTGATTCTCTATTTCTGAATACTTTTCGAAATATCTAAAAATTATTGCAAAACCATAAATTGCCTTTTTATTACTCTCTATCTATATTAATTTCTAAATAAAATGTGAGAATAATTTTGGCCTCGCAAAATAATGTTTTCGTGGTGTACGTAATAGTCAGCTCCAAAAATGCATATTTCGTTAAGTTAATTAATTTCGGCTTTACCGTATAAATTGGGCCTAAATATACATACGGCCTCGCTACATTAAACAACACAATGTTCCCAACCAGGGAGATGCAGAACTGCTTTATGGAGCGTAGAGAAATATATGAGTTTTATAAAACATAAAAACGTGAATTCCTCTTCGGCCCTACTTTAACACGAAAATATCTAAAGCGCAGTTCTATTTTACAAGTTATCATTCAGTGAAGTTTATTACAGTAGAATATTATAAGAAGTGATGCAAGGATTTCAGAAATTATAATTATTATCAAATATCGTTTAACACTCTTTATAAAAAGTTGAATGTAAACTTTTTTGTTTATTTCTTTTTTTAATAAGTCCGTATGAATATACGGAAAAGTACACCATTAAATATTGTAAAGCTCGTAGACTAAAATGAACGTGTTTGTGACAAATGTGGCTTGTGACAGAAATGAATACATTATATCAATATCCGAAATCATTTGGAATAACGTCTTCTAGAATATGTTGAAACGTGCATTGGACACTTTTAGGATCTTTTTCCTTGACATATTTACGCGTATTGCTAGACAGCTAAAGGAGAACGAAAAATAATAAAACTGCCTTATTTCTATCATGCATTATTAGTGCTAAGCAAATTTCTCTGTTTAAGTTTCAATTGTTTCTATGTAAACGCACATGAAAAGTGTAGAATGTAAAATAATTTTTGTGATCACTAATTATGAATAAAACACTTCAACTCCTTCAACCAATTGGACAGCTGTAGATTGTGAATGCTTTGATTTAGAGCTGTAGTTGCTTAATAAAAAATGTTTACTTTTAAGAGATCTATCGAAATGTGAAATAAAAATTTGTACATTCCATTTAAAATAGTATAAGTTTGGTGGATAACTCACTTATGGAACATGTTGTATATGTGAAAATAATTTACTAATATAGAACTCATTATAGTCGATATGCTTTTTTGATATTAAGAAGATAACTTTAACTAATAAATTTTTAAAAAGAAGCATTCATTAGAAAACTTTTTCGTGTCTTTGTAATTTTTGATACTTCTTACGGTTTGGTCACAAAATAGAAAAATCTAAGTGGCTGCAGCGCCTCTTATTGAAAAAAATACCCCACACTCGAAGAACAAATGCCTTTTATATGGATAACTAATTTATTTTTAGAAAGAGTCAGTTATAAGACAACGTTTTTGTGGCTTTGCAAATTTTGACACCTGTTAAGGTTTACTCAAAAAATAGACACTTGGTGATCTATGACGTCGGGGAAAAACTTCACCGGTTGATTCCTGTGAGTAATTCAAACAAAAAACTTCTAATAAACATGTGCCCGATAATGCTTTTTAACGAACGGAAGTGTAGCCCTTCAAAGTTTATTACATGTTGAATGTTTACAACTTCAAGACGATGTTAAGATACTAATTTTTGTTTTCATAGGTAACAAATGAAAGACGAAATAAGCCTACTGCTATTGCTTTGATTGATTGACGTTATATGTTATAAACTTTGAAGGGTTACACTTCCATTAAAAAGCATTATCGGACATATGTTCATTAGAAGTTTTTTGTTTGAATTACTCATAGGAATTAACCGGAGAAGTTTTTCCCCGACGTCATAGATCACCCTGTATAGCTTGCAGTTTTAATTTAGAATTTTAATTTACTAGGTGGTTTACAAGAAAGCAAATACTACTACATGTATACTGAAGTGGAAAGTGCATTTTAGTGTTCTAAACACGGCAGCATTTCTTTTGATCAGTAAACAAGGTACTGCTCAAATAATTAAGAACAATGCAGAAAAATCGAAGAGATTGAATGTAGTCCAAATTTTACGTTGAATCTTTATATTCGGAAAAATTGTGAACAAATTGAACATTTTTTGTATAACTATTAAGGTATTTACTTTTTAGGGATAAAGTTAACTTTTCATCAATGTTTCTTCAGAAAGAGCTTCTTTTTGAAAAAGTGCGCTGTTGTATTTAGATTTTTCTATTTTGTAACTAAACTGTAACAAATGTCAAAAGAGGCAAACATACAGGGTGTTCTTCAAGTTCAGGCAAAAAAATTAATGGCGTATTTGGTAACACATATTCTCACGAATGCACCAAAATTAAAACGAAAAAAAATCAAAAAATTCATACCGACATCCGGCAATTCCTTGTGAAATGTTTAGAACCGCTAGAAGCAACGGACGGTGACCTTCATCCACAATAAGTGTTCGAAGTTCCCCCTATGCGCGAGACGTAAACATAACCGATTAAATTGCCGTTTAACATACCTGCCCACACATGCTTGTTGTGAAAATTAAACACACAATCCCTTGTAAACATTGATTCGTCGGTGAAAAGAATGTTATTAACAAAGTTCGGATTGTCCGTCTGTTCCCGGAGTAACCACCGACAAAATCGCATGCGTTGGAGCTAATCTGCGGGCATCAGAGCTTGCACTCTTTGCAAATGGAACGGGTAATTGTTCCTCGCGAATAATTTGCCAAACAACAAACTGCACAACTGACTATTGATCCAATGTAAATTACTCAAATCATCTGAAAATGTGAACTTACTATTGATCCTCATATCAAATATCATTTAAGCGTTTCTTTGTTATAAGGAAAATTAATTTTTTTTTCAACAAGTTTGAAGCAGAATACTGACTTAACGAAGCACTTTTGGCCATAGATAAGTTGAGTTAAATCATCTTAGCTTGAGCCCAGGCACCTGCGTTTAAGTCATGTCCACGGAATTTAGCGACACCTTGTATGTACAAAATCATACATTTCTGATCTCTAAATTTAACGCTGTAACTGAACAATGAAAAATCAACAGGTGTTCCATTTAAAATTTTAAAATTTATGCGGTTTAACCGGAAGTCCCTTTATTACAACGACAGTTGTATTTCGTTCAGAATAAATGGAATGAATTCAAAACATGCAAATGGTAAAATTTTGTCCAAGAAATCGCAAAATACAGGGTGATTCACGACAAAGCAGCAAAATAGCATTTGCAAATTCCATAGCAGTTGCAATAACAATGGCAAATTTTCATTTCTTAGTTTAAAATAAAAACTAAAGTTGGGCGTCTTCGCGAATTCCAATTTGTTTCCTTCACTAAAGTAAAAAAATTATAAAAAGCAGAGCTTATTAAAATCCAGATAAATCTTATTCGTGTTAATTTTTTTAACAAAAGTCGATCATCTCGAACTATAAATAAAGTTTCTTATTTTATCTACAATTATATTATTTTATTTTCGTTTTTCATTTTTCGTTTCAGTTTATCTTATTACAATCTATTTCATTTTCCTACAAAACTTCCAACGGTGTATTAAATGACGGAACCTATATTTTGTCTTATTTTTTCAATTTGTTAACGTTTTTTCTGATGCCTAGGATTTTAGAAGCCAAGAACTTTGATAGGAATAAAATTCGATGAAAAAATAACTTCTTTTGTCGTTTTAATCCAATCTTTTAAGAATAAAATTATACAAATCTCTCTGCGCTGTCGTTTCAGTTGAAATTAACCCATTACCATGAAAAAAGCGTTATATATTACGAAAGCCAACGTTTAGAAACTTCCCCCGGCCTTGTATGCCATTAATATTAATGTTTACAAAAATCCTTTTGTCGAGCTCATTTAAAAGTTTGAAACATTCACCTTGACTTTTTTCAACGTGCAATTAATTTTCTTTTTTCGTACATTCAACCCCGCAGGGTATAATTACATTTCGACTGAACGTCGCGATTAAGATGCCCTAAGCAGGTAGGTAGTATTTCGACGTACTCGTATATTGTTTAAGCCCTCCTAAATGCAAATTACGACGACTTCTCGTTAAATTTTATTAGCACAGTTAAATTAGATCTACAACAAGTGGGTCTACGCGTACAAAACAAGTGTGTCTCCAGGACAAAAATTATTAACTCAGCGAATTTCGTTTTGGCACCCGACAAGTTTGGAAATAAATAAAGCGTCCTGCTTTCATGTTAAAAATGTGTTAAAGTCGACAGTTCTATTAAGATGCACGAAACAGATTTTAATACCAAAATATTTACTGGTACCAGTTTGTACACGTACCGATTGTAAGTTTTCAACTCGAACATATCCCATAACCCATTCAATTTACAACCGTGCGGCTGTGCGATATGAAAGTCATCCCACCACCTATCATACATAATCAAATCCTATCCCCACGCTCACTCGTTTGAGATAATAGCTAGCTAGAACCAGTTAAATATAATAAGATCATAATTAGAGAACAAATCGTTTGATTTGCCCAGTAGGCATATAAGAATAACTAGCCATTTACGCTTACCAGACAAGTTTAGTAACATTGAGGCTAGATGTAAAATCAGGGTAAATAACATCACGGGGTTAGTAAAACGGGCATCTCAGAATATGGCCTTTAAAGAAATAAGCGAACCAAGAACGCAATAAATTTTAAAACTGGTGGAGCTATTATAGAACGCAATAAATTAATTTGACTGAGGCCTAATAGACACTAATTTCAGTGTATCTCCGAATTATATTTCATTTTGTTACATTCCGTGACGCAAACATCCCATTAAGTTGCCTTTTGTAAATGTCCTCATGTGCCACCCTTGGTAAAAAGTACAGTATGTAGTACCAACTTTAAGCGGGAAATTCAAAAGCCTTTCAATCATTTATGAACTCGTTGTACTATCCTTTATTCAATAATATGACAATGATGTGATGAATAATTGATTTTTTTGTATTCAGACTACTGAAATTTATCTGAGAATGTTTATGTACTGTAGATTATCGCAGGTCGGTAAATTTTGAAGATGACATACCATTCCTTTTAGGCCATTTTCCCTATGTCACTATTAAATTCCGTGCAGCACATATATCCGAACGATCAAGTAAATTTCAGATTAGGAGAGGCCTTGGAAATCGAAAGCATGTCCTTTATTAATCCAGAACTTAAAGTTTGAAACGTCTAAACCGTCAAATTGCGAGAACGTGAAGGGAAAGGGATTTGTGTTTTTGCTCTAATGAATCGCTCATCAAAATACTTCCGTAACAATTCCAAAGTTTCATATGTTGTGTGAACTACCGTCCCATCTCATCGGAAAAACTCCCTCGGAGCTCATCCCCACGCAACCAATTTGTAAATGACTCTAAGCAATATCTTTGTACCGTCAAAGAAAATTCTGCAACCTAGCCACACATCAGGCTTTTACAAATAACGATACTCCACATACGAATGTTTTGGAAGTTAAGAGTAAACCAAGCTTCATCCGAAAAGAAGATTAATGTTCGTCAATCGAGGGACTGAAACTCCTGTACTGCAGTTAAACGAACTCGTGCATATGCGGATCGTTTTTTTCAAATTGAAGTATGGAGGAGAAAGTGGCAGAATCGTCAAATACTGACGAAAAATTTGCACCTACACCTGAAGAAAAAAGGCCACACTTAATCAGTAATCAGATCTCAACGACCTAGTTAGGCATTGTCCAAATTGTCCAAGGGCGAAGCAAAAATTCTTGGTTCTAGACTACAAGAGTAGAAGTACTTCGCACCTGGTACACGTATTTCTATGCATCGCTATCGTCAAAAATAGTTCCCTGAGTATTTCTCAACTGAAGACGGCTTTTCTTTTTGCAATAACATTGACAATTTGATGGTGGCAAAAGAACGGCGTCTCTTGATAGACTCATCCAAACTGACTTTGAAAGCCGTTCTTCATATTGCAACAAGGAAATTGGAAGCTGTCAACGCAAAACCTCCGAGATTTTAGCTGCATGAACTCATGAAGCAGTTCATCACTGTTTCCAGAAAAAACATAAATAAATACATCAGGCGGTTTTACCGTCACTGAACAAGCACGGATTCATCTACGATTTTTAGATGAATCGTATGTCACAACAGAATTCATAAAATCGTTCTAGAAAGACATTCTAAAAAGTAACTCCATATATCCTGACGAAAATCATTTTGTAGAGCATTAGAGTGTCATTCTAGTCTGAGCAAAGTTTCCTCAACGTGTGTGTAGTGTAAACCATGTAAGTTTATTATTTGTTACTTATGATACTATTTAATCGAGTTGCGTCCCTTATTTTAGTTATGTAATTTATTACGTAACATTTTAGGAAACACTCGGTTTCAGTTTCTATTGGCTACGCTCTACATAGCAAAGAATCGAATATGAAAATATTGCACATCTTCTAAAAAATATTAATTACAAAAATTACAAATGGTGCATCAGTGTTGTTCTTAATAACACTAGTCAACAAAGTACATAATAATTTTCTTTTTTGTGACTGGTATTATAATATGTAGGTGATTCTTAAAAAAAAATTCTATCACGTATAATTTCGAGTTATGACGTGTGCCTGAAAGGTAAAAAAATCCTTCAATCGGTAAATTTGTTTCATTACACGTAAAACATGTAAAAGTAGTACTAGAAAACATTAAATAGATAAAGTAAAGCATTAAAAAAGCAATTAACATAAATCTGTAGATGATTTGGTTTGTGTACATGAGGATTCTGGTTTGTATTCTAGATCACTCTACCCCATAAGAAACCAATAGTAATCTCCCATCATTGTGAGATTCCGTCTTCCTCGATAACGCTGTTCCATTATCAAAATATCCCGATGGAAGCGTTTCCTTTGCTTATCGTCGTCTGCGACTAAATTTTCCAGGAAAAAATCAGATGAAAGCACTATGGTTTCTGAGACCCGATTCTTTGGCCAAAATTAATAAAATTAAATTATTAAGAATTTAGTGAGATGAAATACATCCTAAACTTACTAATAACGAAATAATACTAATTGGAGGTTAAGGGATATTAAAATTTCTTGAACAATTTTGATGAAATATTATTGAAATATATGAATTGAACCCCTTCTCTAACTCTACTGCATCCTGTATATTCATAGGTATTATATTATGAAGAATGCTTTCTTCGTTCTTCAAACAATCTTGTTCTACATCTTCGCCCTCTTCTTCTTCACCTACTTCATCCTCTTCACCATCTTTCTCCTTTTCATCGGCTTTGGATTCTGGTGTTTTCAGCATAGCAATTACGTCATAAGGAATAATTAATTTGTGCTGACGTCTAATCCGTTTTTCCAAATTAATGCTGGAAACAACCGGGTCTGAAGTGTCCATTGATCTCTTAAAAACATCTTCCAAATTTTGCAGCCTGCTGGTTTTTCTTGCTCGATGTTGTCGATCAAATTTGTACATTTTATTTCTTGCTTCAGGCCCCTCTTCTCCGAAGTAACCTATCGGTAATACTGCGTTTTCAATAATTTGCCTGCCATGTACAAGCACTGTTGAAGGCATTGGGTACCAGGGATATTTGGTCATATACAATTTAGCAGTTTCGTGACAGTATTCGTAAAACTTTTCAATATCTATTTGAAACTGACACGAAAGGCAGATTAAAATTATTTGAAATTTGTGAATCAAGCTCTCGTCAACATCTGTGATTTCTGAAAGCTGTTTCGGATCACTGAATGCTCGACGTGCAGTGTTATCGTAATTTGTACTGCCAAATCCATTAGCTTTTGTTTTATCAACAATCAAATGTAAGATTGTCAGAAAACGCTCTTGTATTTCCTTTTTTCTGTTATTCAATTTGATTTTATTTTCTGAGCCTCTGACTTGCCATTCGCACAAGTGGTACCTGTACAATATATGAAGTATGCATTCAAAAAACCGAATCCAGGCACGTAATGGACTTATTCCATACTGCAGAGTATTTGCTTTTCGATCAAATACTTTTGTTTTAAAATCTTGAACTTGCTTGAAGATCCGGGGAGTACCACCACATATTGGACATGCCTGTGTAGATTTTGTGTCCGTCAGTGTACTTAAAACTTTACCATCAATTAGAGTCATAAACAAAATGAATTGTATGTTAATTATTCTCTCTCCTGGTACACTTACTTGTACATTTTTGAGACTCTGCAACTGCAAATCTATTTTTTGTTTTTTCTTTAAGATGTGTTCCGCTGATTGTTTAGTATATTCTAGTTTGAGAGGCCTACAAAAACGAATGGATTGTGGAGTTCTATTATTCCATAAAATGACATCATCTTTTTCTGCCAACGAAGAGGTATCACAGTTGTTGCAAACAGCGAAGCATCAGAATGATTGCCAGGAGTGTCGAATTTTTGTTTATACATCGAAGCCATAGCTGAAAATAATTTCAGCACTAACTTCGCTAGCATTGAGCGATTATATATGCAAAACGACAACCTCCTCTTGCAAAAACACGTTCTGTCGTATGTTCCAATAGGTTTTATAAAGGAACTTCTGCAACAAGGTCAGTAATTGTAATATCGTATGGTCTACATTCATCTTTACATTTCCAAATCTTTTTGCAGTCGGGATAGATGCTACAATGCTTCAAAATAGCCCCACTTCGTATATTCAAATACTGTTGCTTACTTAAATTGTTATCTAAAATAAATTCCAGTGCTTCTTCAGGTGTGAAAGCGAAAGAATCATTTTTCTCTGAAAAAATCAGTTTTCTAAATTTAGATGGTCTGGTTGGTGTTTTATTAACTTCTCTTAAAACTACGGCCAAATCACGTTTTCTTTCATTATGTGCAGCTATACTCGCAGCTTGCACAATTAAAGCTTATTCATGTTGCTTTTCATGTGATAACTGAGAAGCTTCCCTCCTTTTTGATTTTTCAGTAAACGCAAGACGTGGCCGACCTGAAGATGTAGATGGCATATGTTCTTCTGTCTCGATGATAAAGTCCTCCTTAAGCCAAGAAAAGTTCTTTCTTTTAAAATAATCTTGACGACAGCGAGCTTGATACCACCGTTCGTCAAAATTTTGTCCTAAATTTTGACCCTAATTTTTTCATAGGTTGACGAGTTTACTTTATTTCTAGCCTTTCCTATCACATAATCATAGATTAGGGTAAACTTTTCATTTCTGTCACGCACTAGACACCACCGATCGAATAGTTCTTCTTTTCGGATACGATGCATATTTGCAAGAAAACAAAATTTTCATATGTGCACCTTTGTTGCAAGAAATATCTTTTCAAACACAGCCGATTTTTTAAAAGTCAACTTCAATTTTGACGTTAAGTTTAATGAAACAAAAGGCGTTTTCGGAAATTCGGTCGGAGCAGTCAGGTTCTTGGAAAAGCGTTCGTTTATTAAACCTCAGGTTACTTGTTCTGCATTCGAAAATTAGTACAGATATGCAATCCAAGTAACTCTAGTCGTTGAGTAGAGTTACATAGGTTCTGTTATGAGGTTATGTTCGTCTGCTTCCTATTTTGAAGTTTCGGTAATTTGAAATGTGTGTGACATGTACTAACGAATAATTTGATTCGTTTTAATTAAAGTGCTTAATTATTTGTGAATTATTTTGCACAAAATGACGGGTTTACCAAATTTGGCCCGATGTGATTATTGTGATACTGACCTGACAACCACATTCGCGTTCGAAAATTCACCAACCTGACTACTAACCTGCTAGGGTTAATCTTTCCAATCCGAGTTATTTCCCGAAAACGCCTAAAGATTAGCAGTGAAGGACTATATTCTTTTTTCGGAACTGTGAACATAATTACGCAAGAAAAGTAAATCATAATTGCAGTAAATACCTGCAGGATAACAGAACAATTGTTTCGCAAACACAAATATTGAAGAATTGAAGAATAACCCACTTTCAAATTTCGCGCTCCGAAACTCACACCGATACGAGAAGTACCAGGTTAGCAAACGCGCAACGTAACAGGAGGGCCAACTCACGACAAACCAGGTGCAACGTAATGAACTTCGACGTGTTTACATTAAATTGTAAAGCGTGGAGTTCTTATATCTATAACTTGCCAAAATGGATTTTGGCCAAAGAATCGGGTCTCAGAAATCATAGTGGAAAATGTAGAAAATGAATTTTCAAAAACTTTATGCAGCCAATTTTGTGGAAGTTTTCAAGTAATTCTTCAAACAGAGTTTCATATGATTCTGCCTTCTCATTACCTAAAAATCATGTAGCAACTCATCTGAATGCTTTCCATAACCTCAGTTCAACATAATTTAGTTTTCCTTCAAAATCTTTATCTTTGAGAATTTTCCTATTCTGAAAGCCACCAAATGTTTCTTCCTTTAGCTTGGCGTCACTTAATTTTCGAAAAACTTTCTTTAGGTGGCAGCAATAAACTGAAGGTAACACTAAAGGCAAGACAAAACATTTTTTAAGGGTATGAGTTCGTTAAAGGAGAAATGTCGAAAAAGTGAAGTGAGAATACGAAAGTGGAAAATAAAATTGTCAAAAAAGTGTATGTCTTTTGTTTCATAGCTAGGTAGATTCATTTTCTAGTGGCCCTCGCACTTTTCGATAGAAAATAAACCTAGGTATTTCAAAGAAGTCATTAAAATCATAAAATGTTCCTCAGATAAAACAATCAAATCAATTTATTACAAAAATCTTACGTGGTGTGAAGTTTTTTACACTATATTCGTGTTCTAGACTTTCGTATTAATAGATACATATCAATAATTTCGCAGTCGCAAAATGGCTGTTAAGTAGTGTAATGTAGTTACGTTACTTGGATTACAACTAGGTTGCCCGTTTTCTCTGTCAACGGGACAACAGAGCAAAAAGCTCCCATTACGTTGTTAAGTTTTGGCCACCCAGACAACAATATGTGCCTGACCATAAGAATTTAGTAAACAAATTTTCATTGTCGCCACTACATATTCAATTAGCCTCGATGAAGAATTTCGCGAGAGCAATGAATAAAGAAGGCGAAGCTTTTTTGTACTTGAAGCTAAAATTTACCAATTTAAGCGATGGAAAACTTAAAGAGTAATCAGTAATCACAGACCAATAGATATATACCATTATAAGAAAAAAAAAAGGTAAAATTTGTTGCACAGTGTTATTTATGCAACTATTTGACACATGCGAAAGTACTCCTCAACACTAAAAGCTTTTTGTGCGTTAGTATAAACCACATTCGTAATTAACTTTGTTACATTCGTAGTAATCCTAAGTTTTTGGCAAAGTATGAATATGTTAAAACATGACTATTGTTGAGAACATGCATCAGAGTGCAATAATTAGCGAAATTCTATCCACGCCGTTTCGTTAACAACCTCTTATCAAGCGACTAGATTGCGAGATCGTTACTGAAATCAAACAATGAATGAATTTCAGTTGTAGCTCGGTTTCGCACGACATCGGGCGCTTCGAGTCGGCAAAGCGCGCACCCCGCTCGCAGTTTCAGTTTTACTGAAGTTCTTCGGAATTTACCCAACTGAAACTGACGAGGGAGAAGTTTCTCCCGACGAATTTCCGCGTGGTCGTGCGTGCGACATTTTTATATCTTTTCCGACTGATTGAATGCAGTTAAATTTTTACAAGTGCTTTTGCGAAACAAGAAATTGATAAAAACTGTGATTTTTAACGTTCGTCCAAAATCATAGCCAGAAGGGTAAGATAACGACTTCATAATTTACACAGACGATGCATGAACTTGAACTTCATTGATTTTAAAATTTGGCAAGTTTCGACGCAACGCGTTTGCAGTAATTTAATTATAGCGAAGTATATTTAACTTTGAAAGATTTAAAAGTACGTAGACGCAGATGACATTTTGCAAAAAAATTAAATAAAATCTGCTTCGAGTTTTACCTGGAACAGATTTACTTTGTCATATAAACGAACGTGAGGAAATTGTTCGAATAAAGCCTTTCAAAGGATGTTTCTTGAAGGTACGTTTCCAATTTTTATACTTTCTATCACAGACCACTATATTCTTGATACATAACATTTGTCTGAAAAATTGCGAGCAATAAAGAACCAACTTCTTTTTAAACAAACTTAAACTTAACGATCTAAAAGGTTTGTAATCAAGTGGTGCGAAGTAAATTCTTTTATACTTTAAGATGAAGTTCTTTCCTGGTTAAAACTATAACATGTCAATTAATTTGGTTCAGATGATTAAACAGAGCTTTCGGAATCAATGAGTTTTAACTTCTTAGGCTTTGATTTGGTATTGATTTCTTAGTGCGCTTATTCAAGTGAAATAAATATCCGTTAGATCTGAAAGCAAAAGAGAACTTATTCTATTATATTTATTATATTTCCTTCATTCTTATTTATATTATTACATTTTCTTCAGAAACTGCAATTATAAAAGTAATGTTTTCCATTTCTCATTTTTGTTGGTTTATTTTTTAAGAACTCGTAATACTTTTTGAAAATCGCAAAAAATTACTAAGAATGGTTTTTTCTTGTGTACGGATCCAATCTGCGTGAGATTGAACACGAAATGATGAGCAAAATAAATTACAACGCCGTATATTATACTCGGAGCATAAGGCACGCACACATTTTTTCAATGGGTCACTGAATCTCAAATTCGAATTTATTTTATAGCGTTTTAAAAGATACACGAGCCAATTTTTTTATAGCAGATATTTGATTAGTTTTCATCTGATCTTGTAAACTGTTTTTTCGAATTAACATCGATTTTTATTATTATGACTACTGAGAATAAATTAAATTTGCGTAATTTTAGAAATATATAGTTATAAAATAAAAGAAGGAACAATAAATAAAGAATTAGGCTCTTTCTAAGCAGTTTCTATTCGATAACAAATACTTTCGTTCTAAACGACTAAAAATCGCATAATAAAAGTCGCTAAGAACGTTTTTCCTATACGTACAGAAGGCGTTCATTCGTGCTAGAAGTTAAAATAAATCAATTAAATTTCTTTAGGTGATTAGTGCAGTTATTCAAATGCAATAAATATCAACAACTTTAAGCAACCCTACACTAAATTCTACATATTTTCATTATTCACATAAGTACTTAAAACTTTCTTGTTAAGTTTTTCTACTTACATTTCTTTAAATAGCAATTAATTAAATTTAAATTTATGAGATCGATGGTTTCATAAACTCAAGATAAATTTACTGTACATTTTAATGCCTTGGTTACTACAGTTTAATGCCTTGGTTACTAAGGCATTAAACTGTATTTATTAATTAATGAAGTTATTCCTGCTGTTTGTAGCCATAATTTAATATTGGTAAATTAAATGCTGTTCTTGTGGCACAAAGTTTTTTATTAATATAACAACCGGTTTCGCCTTTTAAAAAGGCATTTTCAAGTTATATAAAATTACACCTAAAAATAATCAATTAATAGTAAATGTCTTAGATATGTAGATATTAAAATTACTTACTTAAAAACTATATAATAATTTATAATATTGGATTATATATGATTGTAAAAATATTTTAAAGAATTTGACATAAATTTTCTGTAAAATTTTTTTGATGTATATGATGGGTTGTTAATAAACAAATTTTTATTTTATTATATCATAGACGTAATGATCATTCACATAAATTCCATTGAATTGATTTTAGAAAATTATCTGTGCTAGAGATGGTTTGTTCATTAATTATATTAATATAAATATAATATGAAACTTGAACAATAATCTTAACACGAGTGCTTCAAGGTTAGCATTATTTAAGGCAAGATGGTTTTGGTTAGATTCTGAAATAAAAATGTCATATGGAAAACTACAATCACTGTCCAGAAGTCTATATTACATTCGGTCGGAAATTATCTTCAGAATTCATCAAGTTGAATGGGATGTCTTCGATGCCTCACTTAGAGAAAAAATTTTGGATAAATTCAATGGTAGATTTAAGAACCTAGAAAAGAAATTAAACAATTTACTGATGGTACAAATAACTGATCATAATTCCATTTCAAGAAATTTTAAGAAAGCATCTACAAGTCTACCTGTATTCATCAATGATAGATCTGATTCTTGCATTAATAGAAGGTATGCTTCTCAAAATGACAAAAACTTTAAATACTTTAATCCGTCAATTTTTGAAAGAAGAAATAACTTTCAAAATGACAACCAGTGTAATGAGAATCTTTTCTCAAATTCGTCGCTTCAAGATGAAAATATAAATCCATTTCCACAGCATTCAAGTTTATCAACTGTTCAAGAGGATTGTGAACCATTAATCTACAATTCTTATTTTGACAGCCGGAAAAATGAAGACATTTCCACATGTTCAGATTCTACAGAAACTTACATTATTTCTAAACAAAATTGTTTTAGTAATTACCAATCATCCAACAAGAAGGATTTTGAATCTTCAAATGGTGTTTTTCAATTTGACAGCTTGATGAGTAATTACAATACTTAAAGTTTATCTATTCCTGGGAATGAAGAATCACAGAAGAATGAAGTTATCTATCAAGATTCACCACCTATTGAAGATAGAATTTCAAAATGTACAAATTTTGGTCCCTTATCAAGTTTGTCAAGTGTTTCGGATGAGCATGGAAACAATGCCTTTCACTTGGGAAAACGGAAGAATGAATACTCTTCAAGTTCGTCTCTTCCAGAATTTAAGATAAATCTTAATCATAATAGTTTAGATTTAATTAATTTTAACTCTTCACCTAACATTTCAATTAATAATACATATCAATTTCAAAATTTAAATAATGAAAGTACAGATTGTAATAGATCATTCACACATAATTCTATTAATTTTGATCTAGATGAATCTTTTAGTATCAATGATAATTCTTTTCTAAAATACCATAATTTAAATTATAATGTAGATGATATTTTCAAATATCCTCCTAATCTTACTCATGATTTCCATTCGAATGTAATTAATTTATCTAATATTACCTTTACAGATGATGAACTAAATTTATTAAATCTTGGTCTCAAATTTTCTCCTCCATCTAGCCTAAATTTAAAAATACTTAAAAATCTAATAATTAACGTTGAAAATATCATTTCAAAACTAAATAATGAATCAAGAAATTTAGCACATATTGAAGTTTCACATATTATTAATTCTTTTCTTTTAAAAAATAAACAGAATTTAAGAAACAATAATAATAAAAAATTATTAAAAAACATTAGAAATTTGAAAAATAAAATAAAACAGTCAAATTTAATAATCTCTAAAGCAGATAAAGGTCAATGTGTGGTAATATTAGAAAAACAATCCTATATTGATAAAGTTGAATCATTTCTTAATAGTAATGGTTTTGTTATTCTTAATTCCAATCCTTTAAATTCATATTGCTTAAAATTAAACAAATTCCTTAACAATAACAATAAAAATACTTTAATTAAAACATATAAATTAAAGACTATGAATCCTCTTATCCCTAGATTATATGGTTTACCAAAAACACACAAAATTAATTATCCTATCCGTCCAGTTGTGTCTTTCATAGGCTCACCTGCTCATTGTTTATCAAAATTTCTTTTATCTGTCTTTAATCAACATTTAAAATATGAATTAAAGTACACAATTAAAAATAATGTTGATTTAGTTAAAAAATTAAACAATATTCAAATTAATAATGATTGCATATTACTTTCTTTTGATGTTTCAAACTTATTTACTTCTATTCCTGCCTCAGAATCTACAGAAATAGTCAATGAATTACTTTTTTCTTCGGATTTATCTGATGAGAACACTAATTTTCTGAAATTTTTACTTAAAATTACACTACAACAAAATTTCTTCTCATTTAATAACAAAATTTATTCTCAAATTGATGGTTTGGCTATGGGTTGTGGATTATCTCCGTTCCTAGCAGATATATTTATGAACAAATTAGAAGTAAATTATTTTTCTTCAAACAGCCCTTATAAGAAATTTATTAAATTCTATGGAAGATATGTTGATGATATTTTTATAATATATAACGGACCTAATTCTTCTTTAAATAATTTACTAAATGAATTTAATTCTCTTCATAACAATATAAAATTTACTTTAGAAATGGAAAAAAATAATTCAATAAACTTTTTAGATTTGACTATTTTCAAAATAAATAATCAACTTAGATACAAAATTTATAGAAAACCCACACACACACATAACTGTATTAACTATTATTCATTTCATCCATTTGAACATAAATTTTAAACATGAAATTAATGTAATTATTCAAATAGCTTACTATAATAATTTTCCAATTAAACCTATTTTCAATATTTTCAAGCGTATTAAAAATAAAATAACAAACAATATAATTTTCCCAACATTGGAAAATTCTAAAACTCCATCATGTTACTTTTCTATTCCATATGTCGGTCCTTTATCGAATAAAATTAAATCATTCTTAAAATCTTTAGAATTAAATGTTTCTTATTCTACAATGTTAACATTCAAAAATTTATATTCAAACAACAAAGATCATTTAGATAATTTTTCTAAAAATGGTGTCTATTCTTTAAAATGTAATTCATGCGATGCTACATATGTAGGACAAACTGGAAGAAGTTTGCTTATTAGAGTTAATGAACATTTAAGATCTTTACGTTTAAACAAATTAGATTCCACGTTTGCTAAACATTTGGCAGAAACAGATCACGATTTTGATCGTTGTAATAATGTAAAATTGTTACATAATTTACCTAAAGGAAATAAATTAAATATAGCTGAGAATTTAGAAATTTTCTTACATAAAAATATTTTTTCTATTAATATAATTAATGAACAAACCATCTCTAGCACAGATAATTTTCTAAAATCAATTCAATGGAATTTATGTGAATGATCATTACGTCTATGATATAATAAAATAAAAATTTGTTTATTAACAACCCATCATATACATCAAAAAAATTTTACAGAAAATTTATGTCAAATTCTTTAAAATATTTTTACAATCATATATAATCCAATATTATAAATTATTATATAGTTTTTAAGTAAGTAATTTTAATATCTACATATCTAAGACATTTACTATTAATTGATTATTTTTAGGTGTAATTTTATATAACTTGAAAATGCCTTTTTAAAAGGCGAAACCGGTTGTTATATTAATAAAAAACTTTGTGCCACAAGAACAGCATTTAATTTACCAATATTAAATTATGGCTACAAACAGCAGGAATAACTTCATTAATTAATAAATACAGTTTAATGCCTTAGTAACCAAGGCATTAAACTGTGGTAACCAAGGCATTAAAATGTACAGTAAATTTATCTTGAGTTTATGAAACCATCGATCTCATAAATTTAAATTTAATTAATTGCTATTTAAAGTAAGTAGAAAAACTTAACAAGAAAGTTTTAAGTACTTATGTGAATAATGAAAATATGTAGAATTTAGTGTAGCTTATTACTTGCATTTCGATTCGTCCCTCCACAATACATATATTTTTCTAATTGTCCAATGTCCATTTACAATTATTATTATTCTCATCTGGATTTACAATATTTACAATTTTCACTAAATCCACGTCCTCTACAATTCACTCTTCTTCACCAATAGTAAAATTAATATCAATTTTTTTATTAGCATTTTCCACTGGCTGCACTAGTGTACACTTCAGTGTATCTTCATCTCTTATTATTATATGAAGTTAAAATGTGATGAAGATATGACAAGTGTGCACTAGTGCAGCCAGTGGAAAACGCTGTGAGTATATGACGTAGTGTGTGCCCATCATGAATGATAACTCTGGTTAGTATCCTCCGATTAGCGTTTTAGTGCTCAGTCTAAGTAGCCGGTAAGTTACCGGCCAGGCAAACAAATTTAATACGAGGGTTAAATATACAATGCGACAAAAAGGCGAACATTGATTTTAAAGTGAACATTATTTAAAGCCAACTTGACAGAGAGGTGAAAAGACCGACCCTAATTTTGAATAAGTATGCGGATATGATTAAAAATTAACTTGTTTCTAGCAAACGATTTTAACCAGTGGTAATATGTAATTTATTTTTGTACCATACGTATCCAGAAAAAAACAATGGCTAAAGGTCGCAATAGACGATCATAAACTTTATGTAATTTACTTGTATTTTAAACGAAACGTAAATTTAAATGTGTACTGTGACAAAAAAAATTCAGAAATTTTTGCATGTAAAATTCTAAGAACATTTCTCAAGATCTTTGACGTGCTTTTTTAGTGAATCTTAGTAATTTCGTTAGTTAGTTTATGAAGGGCGTATACATATTTTGGTTGCAATTCACCATTCATTTCATTGCTGTATTAAAATAGAACTAACACTGTCGCATTAGGAATGTTACGCTTATTAGTAGTTGCAAAAATGATAAATTTCATTTTCCAATGCATTGATTAAGATTTGTAGATTAAAATCATACAAACTAGCAATACTTGACTTTAGTAACAGAAAACCATCTCAACCAACGCTAATAGCACAAATTACCATTTAACTGACATGTCGCTTTATCATGTACCTATTTTACACGTAATTATTGAATCGTATATTGGCCTACTTGAGACTTTTCCAATTGATGCTATGGTTTTTGCCTTCTTCCGAGCACGTTTACCATTAGAAGCCCAGAGTTTTGATTGTACTTTCAGGCATACGATGGTAATTTAACGTCTGCGGTTTACAAACAAACTGCTGCATCTTATAAAACTGAAAATTTTCGATGTAAACAATTTAATCAGGGTAGGAAGTCTTTAGAAGACGACCCTCGCAGTGGATATCCGAATTCTGTCACAACACCAGAAAATATTTAAAAAAAATTAAAAATTAATTCTTGAAGATCGACGAATTGTCAGTCATCAGATAGCTGAGATTTGAAACATTAGTGGAGAAAAAACATCTAAGGATGTCAAAGGTGAGTGCAATACGTGTTCTCCGAAAGCTCGCTTAATCGGTAAACAATGGAGAATTGAAAGTTTTCACCAACTTTTGGCTGCCTGTAAAGGAGAAAATTCTGACAAAGTACGAAACGTTGATTCGTCACTTTGACCCTGAGAGTAAACAAGAATTACTCTAATGGAAGCACACCCATTCTCCAACACCAAAGAAATTTAAAGTTCAACCATCGCGGCAAAATGATGGCTACGAATTTTTGAAATTCCAAAAGAATTTTGCTGATGATCTTCCCCACGAGACTACGGTAAAGGCGGCTTATTATAGTAACTTTTTAAGAAAATTGCAGGAGTCTATCAAACAAAATCGACGCGAGAAAGCAGAGCAAAAACATTTGATTTTGCACAACGACGCTCCTGTGCACAAAACCGCCATTGGTCGTGATTCCCTGAAGGATTTAAACTTCGAAGAATTAGGGAGTTAACCTAATCGGGGTTACAAGTTACAACTTACTATGACTCTACTTCCGAGCATTATCGAGTTTGCACAACATTGTATCCCGTTATCACCGAACATTGCCGAGATTGCAGCTTCTTACCAGTTGCTAAGGAGGTACCACCGTTGCTAGGTTGCAAATCCGATTAGAATGACCTCCTTATACAATTCTCTCTGTAGCCCAGATTTGGCTTCCGGCGATTATTTTCTATTTCGTCATATCGTGAATAAAGGTAAAGATTAAGATTATAGTTGGAAGTAGAAATTTTTTTTGCAGTCCAAGAAAAAAATTTGATGGTTTCTTTTCTTTAATTTCGAAATGTAAAAAGTGCATTGAGATCGCAGGAGATTATATTGAAAAATAAATTAAAATAATTTTTTTTGTACTATCTCTTTGATAGTCAGGTACCTTAGATATCAAATGGCCCTCGTTTGTTTCGTCAATCATTGTTAATCTGCGAAGAAACTCATTTGCATTGCGTCCATACGTGTCCAAACAGTGCTTTGAATTGTCAACACGCGTTCACCTTTGATGGCGTTGGCACCCGAGACGTCTACTCGCAGAAAGTTTTCTCATACTTAAATTTTCATGCATTTTCAATCTTTTGCTCATTTTCCGTACTACTGCGACCACGCTTAAATTTATTACACCAGTTATAAACAATTCTATAAGAAGAAACAGATTCGCCTAATGACTTTTAAAGTTTTCAATAGTTTCAGTCTTGTGACTTAACTGCCGGTTCTCTTAATAATTTCTATATAGATTCTCCACAAAAAATCCTAAATTCAATTAAACTTATAATTGGAAGCACAAAGATTTTTCAATTTTGCTCTAAAAAGATAGAACTCTAAAAAATAAAGCGTAATGTGTAAATTAAAATGTTTCAAAAATATTTTTAACTTCTTTATCTCACTTTTTTGTTCATCAGTTCGAGCGAGGCTAGAAAATGCACCTTAGTACTCCTACTGACGTCACAAGCTATATACGAGTATCTGCGAATGAAGCCCGATATACTATTAACGTCAGATTGATTTAGAATTTTAAGAACTTTTATATGGCTTCCTCCTTTGAACTTTCGTGAAACAGTTTTTCCTCTCGCAGTCGGTCACGTGCATTCTTAACTCAGATTGATCAGATCGGCATTTAAAAAAATGACATTTACTTACTTACTTACAATATATTGTAGCTAATTCTTCACATACAGCATATTAGCTTTCGAATACATGTTTCACAGTAATATATCTAAGTGGTGCTTTGTCCCCCAATGCACAAGTATAAGTAAAAAAATATCTGACAATACCCACCGTCTAGAAGAAAGTTCCGCTGTCAAGTTTTAACAAGTTTTGACTGTGTTTTACATATATGAGATAAAAAGCGCGCCAAATCTTTCGGGCTGCTAACGGGCTTGTGACGTCACAACGCGTTTTTACAATTCAAATATAATTCGGAACTTTGAGGACCGTTTTTAAAAAACTAAGATGCGTTTCAAAAAATTCTTTCACCTAAATGAGTTTTAGATGCTTTTCCATAATTTTAACATAAAAATACACATATATATTTAATTTTTTTGGTGCTTCCAATTGCGACTTCAATAGACTTTAATATATAGGTATCTGTACACCGCACTATCATTGCCATCTTAATACTAGTCCAGGCCTTTAGGCAGCAAGTGTTTTCAGCTGTGACGTCATAGTAAAGGGGTAACTGTCAAACACATAAATTTAAAAATTTCAAGCTTATTTAATAAAAAATGTAATTTTTGTTTAATTTATATTACTTTTCTTAACACTACGCGTCTGTAGTTTACACATATCCTTGCGTTAATGTTAAGAAAATGTATTTATATGAGTTTTAAAAATAAGGTTAAGCGTTAAAAAATTCCGAGGAAAATCATTACAGATCTGTGTGATACTTTCCATCAGGCAAAACGCTTTATTGAAGCAATGATTCTGCTTTGTATTGGTATTAATTTGTTCAAATATAAACCCTTCTCATTATTTTCACGGAACCATTCCGTCATCTTAATGCTTGGCTCCAACTACTTAAACCAACAACTTTACGTTGTTTTGCTGATTTTCGCTTTAAAACGCTTGTTTTATAATAAAGCGATGTTTTATAATATAATTTGAACAATATGAGACCTTTTAAGACTTTAAAATTCAAATACCTGTCAATTCTGGTAGTGATTTTGGTCGGTTAATTATTAATCTTCTACGACTTCGTTGTGTGGCAAAAACTATTAAATAGACTTACCCCATACTTTACGGGACAATTTTATTTACTTTTTCTTTACAAACACTGATAAAAATGAAAAAATAATGCATTTTGAGAAACGTCAAAACCCCTTTATCGTGACGTCACAATTTCTGCCTATAGGCGTGGACTAAATGTCAAGATGGCAATGGCACTATCCTTACTTTTGTTTTAAACCTGTCAGTTTTAATGAAGTTAGAGATATCATCAATAAGTTAAAAAACAAATAGAGTACCGATTATTTATGTATTACTGTGTACTGTCAATATTATTAAAAAATTGCTAAATGTAATTTTAATTCCCCTCACCAAATTAATAAATCAATGTATTAATGCAACCGTTTTTCCGGATGTTTTGAAAGTCGCAAAGGTCACACCCATACATAAAGGCGGTTCACTTTCACTGACTGACTATAACAATTATAGACCTATATCACTGCTTCCCGCCATTCTTAAAATTTTTGAATCACTTCTAAAAAATCAACTCGTTAATCACTTAGAGAAGTTAAAATATTCTTTATGAACATCAATACGGTTTCCAGAGAGGCAAATCAACTCAAGATGCAGTGTTACAGCTGAAATCAATAAAAACGGGAAATGTCAAAAAAAAATTGGCACATTTTTTCAATATTTTCATAGTGTGAAAATGACTATTAGAAATAGGTTAGAATTATTTGACGCTACGTCAGTTTATAAATGAATAGGTTAGATTTTTTTAAAAGGTATATATCGGGCAGATTTCAGAATTAACCGGTTACTCCACCGGTAGACTGTAAAGCTGTAATAAGTTATTTTAGCTATAGTAAGTTATCAACTTATTACAACTATATTATTATTATCAACTTACTATAACTACAATAACTTATTACAGCTTTAAGTGGATTTTAGAATTTTAAAATGTCTACCGGTGGAGTAACCGGTTAATTCTGAAATCTGCCCATCGTCAAGTCCCCGTTGTCAAGTAGACAATTAATTGACAAATGCAACCAAATTTACAATTGGAAAAATTTCATTTCCCGTTTTTTTTTTAATTCAGCTGTACATTTAATTAGCAGAATTACTTCTGGTCAAGAAAATAGAAAATGTGAAGATGTAGCTTTTTGCGTTTTGCAAAAGGGGTTCGATTGTGTCGACCATGCAATGTTACTTCAGTGATCAGAGTTGTCAGCAAATAGAATCTTATCTTACAAATAGAAAACAATTCACCTGTGTTGAAAACCAGGTATCTTTAGTGACTAGTATAAGGATTAATTTTGGGTCCAATTTTATTTCTTATTTACATAAACGATCTAAAACAAAGTGTCATCGTCGTTGATTACGGAAAACTTGATAACTGAGTCTGTGAAGGAAGCTAACAACTGATTCTCCTCAAACAGTGAATCTCCACACATAAAGCTATTAATAATCAGGACCTTAGTAATCCGGAAGTAGTTAAATTTTTGGGTCTATATCTAGACCCTCATCTGAGCTGGAATAAGCATATTGAAGAGGTAGCCAATAAAATTTCTAAAAATATATACCGAGCGTCTAAATAAAAACCTGGTCAAGTGGCTTGTGATCGAGAATTTATCCATTGCATTTACATAGCAGAATTACTAAATGTAGCCTACTTGACCAGGTTTTTATTTAGACACGAGTTATGTATTACGAAGCATAAGTAAATTAGTTGATCAGAAAGTTCTTCTAGTTGCTTATCATTCATTGATTGTTTCCTACATGTCTTACTGCTTGCTAGCTTGGGGTCATGTATCCGGTATATCTCGTCTAACTGGACTACAAAGGAAAGCAATCCGTATAATTACAGGTCTCGGTTATAGAGACGACGTAAAACATAAATTTATCGAATTACGAATCTTAACACTCCCATCACTATACATTTATCTTTGTTTAACATATACCCATATGAATAAATATTTATGCATCGCGCAGAGTAATGTCCACAATTTCAATACTAGACATGCTTCTGAGATTAGGTTAGATTTCAATAGACTTAAAAGCAGTAGAAACGGTTTCAACTATTATGGTGCGAAATACTACAACCTATTACCCAATGATATAAAAGATCTCCCAATGGCAAACTTTAGACGTGAAAAATATGCATATTGAGAAGATACTGTATTCCATACATGACTTGCAAAATTTTTAGACTCTTTATTCTTTGTTATAACATATGTATATTTTTCTACTTTGCGTTCACAATGAAGCTCATTGTGAAACTGTTTTTGTAATAGTAATAGACATTTAAAAATGTGTAAATCTGCATTTTAATTTGGTAATCAATTTTATACTGAACGACTTCTCAAAAAATTTTCACGTTTACGACACATTTTGTTGCAAATGTAAGTTACAAAGTTAATATGTTTAAATGTATGTTAAACGTTACAAGCACAAAGTGCACATATTTCTTCAATAGCCCTGTGAAACTGAAATTTGAATTTATTTTATAGCGTTTCAAGTTATTTCGCGTGTATGAGTATATTTTTCTTTTATTGTAAACGCTTGGATTTTTTAAGATAATTCACTATAAATATTCCTTTTTTCAGTGGTGGCTGATTCAAGGAGGCACAGGAGCACGTACCCCCAAGTTAATCAAGCTTTCATATATTTATTCGTTTATCACTCTTTTATTTCTTTTAATAATAAATACTAAGACCAAACTGAAAGAAATTAGCTCGTTAAGTCTCAATACTTATTTCGCAGTTTCTACCAATATTTACTTCTATAAGTTCACGTGTCCCGAGAACGCGTCATTGCCGTTACAATTAGACGGTGTGTTTATCAGGTTGTCATGACAACGGAGCCCAGGAACGCCCACAGAGGAGCACAATTTACTTCGTGTACCTACTCGAATATTCACTGTGTACTGTGTTGCAGTGCTGCAAAAATGAATGCGGTGACGTACATTTTATTACAAAGGCCTCTCAATTGTAAAGACAAGCTCTACATAAAAAAACTTGGCAGACCCACCCCAAAATTATATACTAAAAAATAACGGTAGGTAAAACTAGGGAGTTTAACCGATATTTTAAAAAGGAAAATGCCTATAATAAGTTTTCGTGAATGTGCGGGTGTGTGGAGAAGAAAAAATTATTTTGCTTCATTTGTCTTTTAAGCAACGATTTTTTTAAACATAAATTTGTTAATTAAAGTATCAGGAAACAAACATAACAGAGGTGCAGATTTTATGAATAAAGGAAATGTAAGGTTCGGCATTTTTATTGTTTGACACTGACAGATTATAAATTAAGACCGACTAAAATACAACAGAAATTAGATGTACGCGATTTTCTTTGCAAGCCACATATTATTTTCATATGTTTTGGTGGAATATTAATAAATTATCGCAGTTTGGACTTCGTTTTAATTTTATTCTTGTCTCTGCAAAAGATGGACCCTCACTAAATATTTTATAGAGTTCCATCAAGAGGAGAATATCTTACACACTTTAATTGTTTTCACAAATTAGTAATTTCACTGCATTTGTTTGATAATAATGATATATACAAGAAACATTTAAAATATGTGCCCTCCTGTAAAATAAAGTACGAGCCGCCACTGCCTTTTTTTGAATGATTGTTGACTACTAATCCTTTAATTTAATTACACGTTATTTAGGTGAATACGGTGATTATCGGGCAGTAACAATATTTTCTCTCGCGTAGGCGAAGTGACAATACACGAAAAAAACTGTGTTATTTACGGTCCATTGTGAGAATTAACAGAAGTTTTAGGGTGTAAATCATTCACATATTCATACGGAAATCTCAATAATTTTCACACAAAAAGTCAGTATGAACCGGGTTTTCAACAGTGTAGCCAACGCATATATATACATACGTAATAAAAGGTAGTGATGAAAACTGAAGCTGCGTTCATTTATTCAATTCCGTTCACTCTATTTACTCTTTTCGCACTTTTATCTCACTCTTACTTGTATAAAAACTTATTCGCACTCACTCTAATTTTACTCCTGCACCGTGTAAATAACAGAACTCAGCTTGAAACGTCATAACTAGAGAGAAGCGAAAAATATTGAAACGCCACGAAAAACCTCCCACCAGAATCACAAATCGTTTTACGCTGAAAGTATGAATTTTATTTATGATTTATTTAAAATGCTTCTTTAGTTATCATCGTTGATTTTTACTTACGCTTTACTCTATTACGCTACCTTAATATTCGGCTTGAAAAATGAATCACTGCTATGAAACTTTGCGAGAATTTAACAGCTCATTAAAAAAATCGTGCGAAAAAAATTGAAAGTAATTTATGTGTTTTTTTGTGTGATGTGTTAAATCGCTTTTTTGGTATCAATGTCACACACGTTGCAGTGGACAACAGCATCGTTTTATGAAGGAAAAACTGTTTCCAAATTCGGCGGTCCATCGATGCATTTTTGCCAGGGAACAAGACATAATGAAGGCATGCAATAAAATAAAATAAAAACCTCCTAGTAGAAATCAAAAATTCAAATTAAATTAAAATTTCCAGTAAAACGTACAATGAAATTTCTGATAGCATTCAATAATGTAGATAAGAACTTCTTAATGAAATTAATAAAATCAAAAGCTCATTTAACTTAATTATACGCCTACAAAACAGTACCTTTTTATGCAAGTATAGTTTTAAACTCAAACGATTCTATAGAACATATTAGCAATACTGCGAAGTCTACACGGTTCGAATGAGGACCGTCCCACTGCCGCATGTAATATTCATGAGGGAGGTGAAAACTATTCTTCGCCTCTGTCTGGTTATGACTATATTCGAGTGTATTCACACGTTTCACATGCTTCAAAAATTCAAAGAGTGTGTCAAATTTAGATCTTTTTTATCACTTCAATGAAAAATGTTGGAAAGAACTGATATCGTACAGACGCTAGTTCATTTGGTGCAAAGTAAAATTTAGACATACCTCAATTGGAAATTATTTGAAATACCTGTCATATGATTGTCCCTTATCTGAGTCTCATAATGGAGATTTGAATTTAATTAAATAAAGTGAATTAAATTACTTGAAAATTTTATACTTTGTCATATCATTTTTCACAACACCAAAACTTCCACAATACAAAACATTAAAGAGATTTGTTCCTTCTCCTACGTATAACACTTTAACTTTAACATTTTAAATGACGTTTTGTCTGAAATTATATTTTATCAAGATAATAAAGACGTGCGTTGTACAATTCGGACCACCCAGGACTCAAAGCTTTTGGGACACTCGTTACATAAGTTCGCTTTAGGGTTGCGTTTCCGTTCGACCCTTTTCAAAACGTTAAACGCATATAAGAAAAAACATTTGCTCGCTAAGTTTCTTGCCCCAAAAGACGTGTAAAACGTTTTTAAATTACCTCTCAGTTTCCCAGTTTTCCTTTCTTATATAGCAATTTAATTTAAATTTATTACTTTAGAGTGATTGAAGACTAGCACTTCTTTTCTACCTTCAATCAATCATTCTTCAACGATAAAATACTGAATAGCTAAACAAAAGTAAAATAAAAATTTAAATCTAACATAAAACTTAAATAAAAATAATTAAATTGGAACAATAACAAAAAAGAAACCGTGTGTTATTTATTTATTTAAAAGTATGGAATATCATGATGTAATTATTGTTGATTATCTAATGAAACAGATGGGCGAAGATTACAAAATACTTTATTTTATTGATGTGTGTGTGCAGATTTTTATGAGCAGCAGTTATAAATTGTATTAACAGTACGTAAAAATTGGCTTATAAATAATTAATTCAGTAATTAACGTGAAAATTTAGAAACTTCTTTCGTTATCGAATTGCTTGCTGGCGACATTGACCTAGAGACCCTGAATTTTTCTGGAATTGCAGACGCACGTATATTTCACGAACGAGCAGAGGTTTAAAAACAAAAGACAATACGCTCTTTTGGTAGGTCGGTTTTTATTTTTATTTTTGAACTAGACCATCGTTATTTGCAGAATTTATTCTCTTATATGATGAAGAGCTTAGAGTATTAATAAGTGAAACTTAATCGATTACACCCTGTATTTGACATGGACGCCAAACTTCCTCGTTTTAATTCTGATTTTATGTGAAATGTAAACGCCCTAGATTTTCCACGACCAACATTAGAAATACTGGACGTTAATTATCTTCGCTATATTTCCTCCCTGCCATTGTCTAGGCGCCAGGACGCTCGAATACCACCTCGTTCGACCGTCTCGACGTTTAGTGGCAAAAAGTAGCTTCAATAAGTGCTTACGAAACTATAAATTTCACTAAGCATATCATTTGCAAGGTGGTGTATAATTTATCGTGTCTGTAGATTTTGAAATAATCTCTTGACAGAAATTCATTAATCTTTCGGGAAGAAGGAAATAATACCCTGGGCTATAATATTATTTTTATTTACTATTTGTAGTTTTAGAAGAACGAATCGATTGTTAATAATTTTGACGACGAAACTTTTCTGCAATGCTATCGTTTGTTTAAAAATATATATAAATTCAGATTATTTTTACAGAGTGATTGACAATTGTTCCGCAAAAAAATACGAAAGGAAGTGACATCCGAAAGTATTGGAAAAATATTTAAACAAATTCTATATAGTTTATTCTTCGAAAAATAATTAATCACAAATTATACTCAAAACGATCACACGTCCCTGGTTAAGAAAGAGCATCAGATGAATGAAATAAATACAACCACAAAAGTGTTTTATAGTTTCATGATTGTTACGGCGTCTGTCGTGAACTTGACCTTTAAACAGCTGAAATGCTAGCTCAAAAATTATTGACAAATGCATGCAAATCACCTGAAGTAAGTTATTCAATACAAATTGTGTAAAATAAGGATAACAACGGGCCCAGTAAACAAATACTAATACACTCCTGCACGAAAACAATGAACAGGTATAATAAATCGTTACACTTTTCCAGAAAACCGATATGTTGTCGCTGTGACTCTTCCTTATTAGTAATTTTACGTACGTCAATTTTTAGTAATCCTGTCTGAAATTCTGATATTTCTAAACATCCCCAAAACATCTAAACATCACGTGAAAGATTTTCGTTCCCAGCTGTTAAACATGTAATAAAACGAAATTCAGATGTGTCAAGGTCGCATAGTTTGCAGACAAGAAAATAATAATCATAAAACTTTATACTCCAATTCACTGCCGCATTTATAAAACGTGGCGTTTTCTTTCGTACGCAGTGCATGCTTTTAGGGTAATCTAACGCGCCCATTTACCCTCTTTGTTTGTTTACTACCCGGACAAGCACACAATCAATAAACTGTCCAACCAAACCGACAATTGAAATTTATTGTGCCCTTAAGTAACGATAGCAAGTACTTATCTTCCAAGAGTTCCGGGAAGGATCATCCAGATGTTAATGCTACAGCTAACATGCCTTAGTCTGGCCTCTGCCTGTTCTACCTACTCGAGCCAAAGGTTTTATTGCCGGCTGGCCACTTCTGTTGGTCCTAATGACCTATATTATATTTAGAGTTGAATGTCCCTTCGGAACTCGTGCGATAAATTGCTAATCGTCCTAGTATTTCCTAGTTATGGCCCGATCGTCAATGTAACCCCGTAATTACGTTGTAGTAACCTGATTCTTTGGTGCAAGAGATAAACAACTCGTCAGAACAAAGGAATTAGAGGCCTTAAATCAAAATGCAACAATTAAATTTAATTATTTATTTCTTGAAAAAAGAAAAAAAAATGGGAAAAACTCCTTGTATCAGCCTCTGTGGGGTCTGATATCGTGAGCGTAAAACACTTGCGTTTGAAATCAATACAACGAAACAAAGAAAAATTTACAGTGATCAGAAGTACAGTGTAATTCGCTCAACCGATTTTACTTTCCGAATATCGGCAGTCTAGCCTGCCTTCTGTCACAGCTGGTGGTTTAAAACACACAGATGATCGTAGGAGAACTCTGCTCCTCAATTCAATTAACAATTAATTAGCATTCAACTTCAATTGGTCTTGGCACTAGTGTTTGCCACTTTAATCGTACTGTCAGACTCGTTCTGTTCAGTCAACCAACGCACATGTGACACGATGGAACTACAGAGTACTTAATTAGTAGAATAAATTAATTAGACGTTCTGGTGGCGTATGTGATACAAAATGCCGCCTATAGCGATCAATTTGCAAGTAAAGCAGTCACCGGTTTTTCAAGGACTTCCGTGGGAGTGGTGGTATAACCCTATATCTAGCTAAACTGATTAATAAGGAGGTGTGTATGGAGCCTACTCGCTACTGCTACTCCTCTCACCAGAGCGTTTAATTGAGGTCGAAGTAGTAGGAGCTTTTCTCGACTACTTTCGCCTTGCGTCGAGGGTGGTAGTCAGCACCCGCTTGCCTGGGTTTCAGGTCCCTCTATTTGTCGCTCTTTCGCCGTCTAAACCTATCTAATTAATTGATAGCGTAAGAACCCAGTTGACTGTTTTTTTGACACTACACTATGGGTGTTTTTGGCACTTTCAGTCTCTCGGCAATCGCTTCTAATTAACCGGCAAATCTCTCGGCAAAGACCACAATTTGGCCCACACACATACAGGGTGTGAAAGAAACTTTGTTAAGAAGATGGCTATGAATATGTAGTTCAAATTATTTGGGCTCGTGGTTTCACGAAATTCGTAGAGACAATTTAATTGTCTTGATTTCTGAGTTAAATTGTGCTGGCGCACGTGATTTCGGCTGCAGATATAACTTGCCTCAAGCCAGTGATTTAGATTGGCGATTTCCCTGTACAAATCGAAAACAGCCGTTAGTGTGTTTCCAACTTGGCAGATAATATTTCCAAAGGGAGACGATTTCTAGAGTACACTGTATATGAGTTTACAGGTAGATTTGATGGATAGTTAACCGCTGCTGGTTGGTTAATCACAGAACTAATCTAATAATTAATGAGACAAAACTTTACCAAGTGCAATATTTGTTGGAGTTTAAATAAAACTAGACTGAATGAAAATATAAATGGTTTAATTAAATTTATCTAAAGCAATGAGAGAATTTGGAACTGTTAGAGTCTCTAGTCACTAATTAATGCAATTTTAAATTATTCTCACTCAATTGACATCACCAAATCCTGTTCGCCTAATCCGCGGATCGCGTACACTCACGCAATTAGCGCACTTTGTTTAAATACATCCGCGTCGCGCCGCGTAATTGTTTTTAATTGCCTTTTTTATCAACACACTTTATTTACCCGTACCAGAGTAAATGATTTAACTGTAAAATGAATAAAGACTACAAGCGCTTAAGAAAAAACAGCTAAGCCAAATTAGAATTGAACTGGACCGTTCTCGATATAGCGTCAATGCTATCTGCCTGTTTTTCGTGTTCCTATCCCGCAAGTAAAAATTAACAACACCCCCTCGAACTTGCCAGATAGATTTTTAAAAACCCACCGACGAATGGTAACCGTTGATTTGAATTCTAACCCACGCCCTGAATGCATTTTCTCATAAACACCTATGAATTACGTGCTTCAAAACTGTCATAAGGAATGCGTCTGCACCCCAACATCTGCGATTTGTTTTCTCTAACTTCATTTCAAACGCCTCTTGAGTTGACCCAGAATTATGACGCCAGACTTGGAAAAGAAACAGACAAAAACAAAACACTTTAACTTGAGCGTAATTCGATATACCTTTTCCACTAATGTACATGTATCTGTGATTTTAACGCGACAAATTTTTGTACAGAAATTCGAAATGAAAAGATAAAGGTTACTCGGCTGACAGATTTATAGCTAGCTGTGTGGTCCAACATAACTCGAAAAGGGATGGCACGTCGCCCTGGATTGCTGGTTTATCGCTTGCAAAAAATACCAAGAATACGGACATCTGTTTGTTATTTTTACTAAACATGTAATACTTAATTTTGTTTTGGAACAAATTCAGCGAACGTTTCAGTAAATTCTTAATTAAATTATAAACTGTTCCGTAGAATTTTTTTAACATTTTTCCCGTAATCCGCAACGTTCAATCTCTTACACATTTTTTTTGCGGAATAATTAATACTCAGTCTGTATGTATGCAACCTCAAAGCGCAGACGTTTTTCAATTGTGAATATACGTGATCTTTCTTATTTGAATTCCATCTGTGCACACGTATGTATTATACTGAGTTATTCTGCAAAAGCAAACTCCATTTAAACTCAATGCATATACTAAAAGAAAAGAAAGTTCTTTTTTGCGGCAAGTTAAGAATGTGCGTATCATTGAGGTTTAGAAGGAGTTAGTTTCAATATCTCCGAATGAGATGTAGATACGATACGAGAGCGAACGTTAAAGGTACTCTCTTTTATTGAAAATATTCAGACTTTATTAGATTTGTGCCGGAGATTTGAGAAAGAATCGAAAGTATTTGGAGGATGTATGTGTGCGTAAATAAGTATGTCTGATTCTCAAGCAAAAAGTATACCGAGTATCTCAAGAAATCTGATCTATTGGATAAAATCAACATGTGAAATCTCATATAAATTTCCTGTAGCTCAGATTATGTAAGCCCGTAAGTATTTAATAATTCTACTTTAACTTAGAAATTAGTCAACGCACTATATCTTTTTCTTCATTTTGTATATCTGCGAATAGCTCCGTGCTTAATGATTTTTAAAATTTATGCTCAGAGGGTTGTCAACAAATAAGAAGCTTGAAGCATGGTAAATCTATAATGTAAAACTGTGAAACTGTTTCCTCAATTTAAATTTTTTAATGACGAAGAAAGCAGAAATTTAATTAAAGAAATACTCGATTCAAAATAGTGAATGATTGTGAATAATTATATTTTTGTGCATGCTTTCAGAATGTTGAGATGACAACATTTCATTTTGCCGCGTAGCTGATACATCCACACTGAATTTCTGCTGGATAAGGTTAACGATAGTTCAAATAATTTTATAATTAAAGTACAGTCTTGTCCGATGAAAATTTGTATAACAAATTGTTTTTAATCTTTTGACACTTTGAAAATCGCACAATCGCTCAACGTTTCGCTGTCGGTTGATAGATTCGTCAAAAGCTTTTGATTTTAAGGTAAATTTTTAATTCATTCTAATTTATTAATTAGAAATTTTTAAATATCAGTCACCCTGCATAAGTAATAAGTAATTTTAGTGACAAATTACAATATTAAAAATTTTTCCTTTGCGAAAGAAATTTAAATATATAAATATATTGTTTATGGAAAAAAGACTAAAGTAAAAGCTTATTTATCCATCGGATCATTATTATGGAGCTCTGTAATAAAAGTTAGGTAAGATTTTCAGTGGCTGAAAGGATGTCTCGTCCGCAATGTTTATTTTTAGAAATAGAACGGCCTCGTCTGAGATGTGTCTGCTGGCTGAAGTTCCTCACACTGTAATTAGAAGTCCTTCTGCAACCACATTTCCGTCCCATTTATCCAAACTTTTTTGGTTTGCAGAAATAAAAGAAATATTAAACGGGCATTTCTTGATTTTCAGTTAGAACTGCAAAATATTTGTGCCGAATCGGACGTTTAAAGAACTGTATTCAATTCATTTTGATCGTCAACAGTTTTTATCCAAGGCCTTCTCGTAATCAAATGATTCAAATCTTTGCCTTTTCAAATGATACATGCTGTATATTTTTTATATTTATTATGAATGCTCTAATAAATAAATTATGTAGGTACTTCAAAATAAAAGACATCGTTTTATTTTTTAATTATTGTTTAACTAAAAATTTTCCTTTACTTCATGTTATTTAAGATAAATATTGATATTATTTATACATTAAAACTCATCTCAAATGTTTCCTTTTATATGTATAAATAAATTCTGTTCATAATATAATAATTTAATGATTTTATTCAACTAAACATTTTGCCTTTGATAGTCGTATACATATCCTAACAAAAAAATTCTCTTTAAACGAAATTAAAGCTTCCAGGTTGCACACAACTTCCGTTAATTATTATCTGACTTCCGTCGTAACATCTTAATTGCGGTGAAGAATGATGAAGTGTCTAGATGCAAGACGTCTTAATTTATCAGAAAGTGCATGTTAAACATCTTTATAAAAGTCGAAACTCTTTTATGTAACTTGTTGTAATTACCTATTCATAACACGAAAGCTTTTTAAAGTGTCAGTCTTTCCTTATTGCGCAAGCGTACTTAACTCCGATGAGATCAAATGATTTGTGCATGAATCTATAAAATTTATACCACATAAATTATCTTGTATTACGGTAATTACAATATTAATTAATTTTTTCTACTTTGCGTTCACAATGGATTCATTGTGACACCAAAAACAGTTTCACAATGAAGCTCATTGTGACACTGTTTTTGGGGAAATTTTAGCCATTTTTAATTGAAAATATTTAATAGATTTTACAAAATAGCTCAGTATTTATTTGTTACTTAACAATATACTCACAATAAAGCTGGATAAGAAAAATTAATAACTTGTTAATGTGACTTTTGATTAAAACAAAAGGTTTTCAGTGTTGCCACGCATTACAACTAAAATTCCCCATATACTAAGAAGATCCAATATTTTTCATATTTTTATTCAATAAGTGACGCAAAGTAGAAAAAATAGTATATTATACACGTTTCACAAGAGGCATTGTAACACTCGTTCCGTTGGGGCACTCCTAGCTCGCTACGCTTCGCTAGTCGTACCCCAACCCCACTCGTGTTACAATAAGCCTTCTTGTGAAACTTGTATAATAATATACTATTGCGTGAACTCACTTTGATTGACGCTAATGACAGTGCACTTCACCGTCGCCGTCAGTGCCCCATAACCAGCGCCAAAGTGTCGATTTTTGGCGTTTTCTCGAGCACAAAAATTCAATGTAAATTTTTCAAAACGCCCAGGTCAGTTAGAACTCGCTTTTGATTTAGAAGGCCATGGTCCATATACATATAACATTGCTGAACTAACAAAATCAGCTTTCCTGGAATCTTTCACCCCAAAAATATTACGAGTGGGTTTTCAAAACCAGGTATTTGGCCATTTAATAGACTTGTTTTTGGAGATGATTTCGCACCAATAGAAATATTTGATACGAGTTCTCAAGATGTTCCAGACGTTGCGGAAGTGAATGATGAAAATAGACAAGAGCCAGATTTTGTGGACATGAATATAAATGAAAAAGATGATGAAGTGGCCGAAAATTGTGAAGCAGATGACGTACCGGCTGCTGTAGCCTCTATAGATCATTCGGGGACTCGAATGGAAGAGCATGTTACATTGAATATGGTTCCGCCAATAATGTCCCCCGTAGTAGTTAGACCATATCCAAAAAAAGGCATTGATAAAAATGCTTCCTCGTCGAAGAAAGGAAAAGAGAAAGGGAAATCGAGAGTCTTTACTGATACGCTTGAAAAAGGTAGATTACAGAGATTGCACGAAGAGAAGCAAAGAAAACAACAACTTAAAATGATGAAACAGAAAGTAAAAGATTTAAAAACGGCGAAACAATTATTGGGTTTATGGGAAACTAAAAAGATTAAGAATAAAAAACGTAGTCATCCACAATCTGACTCTGATAGCAGCCAGAATGAGTCTGTAAAATTAAGTGACAATGATGTCGAAGATTTTGAAATTGTATCTGATCCAGAAGATGAGGATTTATATCTTGATGTGCTCAATCCTGTAAAAATATAAATATTGGAGATTTCTTACTCATTACATATGAAAAGAAAAAGTCCGTCGTTCACTGCGTCGCCAAAATAATTTCCAAATACAACTTGACCGATTATCAAGTGTATCCGAAAAAATATCAGTATCAGGATTAACAGGAAAAAACCAGGATCTTGTGTGTTTGTCTTCCCCAGTGTAGAAGATAAGGCAAGCGCAGATTTCAAAGATGTTATTTTGCTGTTGCCAAAACCAAATTTCTTAAAGTGCACGTCTCGAATGTCATCTCTTTATTCTTTTTCCAATAGAGGCTAATCGTTACGAAACCAAATAAGCTTCTTTAATAACTATTTTTGCCTCTAAGTTCCTGTACATTTGAGAATTTCCAATTTTTTTTCAATTGATAGATGTTTGAGGAAAGATTAGTATTTATTTTTTGTTATAAAAATTTGCCAAAAAGTTTTAGTGTGAAACAATGTTCATTATGCCGAATTTACACGTGTATAGTAGCTAACGCAAGTTACTAAAGCAAGTTACTAAATTTAGTTACTTGCATCATGTAGACAGAGCTATTAAACTAAATAGCCACTGTCTACATGATGCAAGTAACTAAATTTAGTAACTTGCTTTAGTAACTTGCTACTTGCTACTATACACGTGTAAATTCGGCATTATAATACGATTAAGATTGTACCTAACAATTTGTAAGGCTGATTATGATCTCTCAAAATAAAAATTTATTTTCTTATTAAAATTTTGTTATTATTAACCGTTCTCATACAATTTAGGCTTTGTATCAAAGTACCCCATCCAATGTATCTAAGTGTCTCATAGGTGGGACAGATTGATACAATGTCCATTTTTTTTATAAATCATCATATTATTTTTATTTTCTAACTCAGTGGTTCTATTCTTTGCTATTATAATATTGATTAGTTATGCTGTGCACTAAGCAAAATAAAATATTATTTGACTCATTTTTGAGACACACAACATAAAATTAATTTTTTCTGTATCAATCTGCCCCACTTCCCCCTACTGTTCCCTTTTTGTTTAAAGTAAAAATTATCTATCCATAGACATTATCCTACTAAGATTTGCTTCTTAGAATAACGCGAAGTACGGTTGCACGTATAACTTCTGGTGTAAGTTTCAAAAAATTGTTTATCTTAATATCTTGAAAAAAGTTCCATTTAGGATACCATATTATATAACATTTTGAGTCAAGCTAGCGCAGTGTGAAATTATTGCACTCGAGTTCCTGACATCCTGTATATCATGTACAAAATATTTAAAGTACAATAAAGCACCCCTCTATTGCTTTCCAATGAAATTCGCATTTGTGAGCTTTACAGGCACGGATTTATATAATATCATAAAGTACTATTGCTTAAATTTTTTTTTTTATAAAATAAACGTGAAACTCGATAAATTTAAAGCAAATTATTTTTTTATGCCTAAATATTTGCTTTGCTAATTAATTTCTCACCATTCTGTTTCCCAAACCTTTCCGCAATGTTCCCGTACAAAAAGATCTCATTTCTGCCTGTCCCTTAAAAATGCCAGCGTTTCACGCAATGTGGTGTCAATTACCCGTAAGTTTTCCGCTCGAACAATGGGAATTTCATTTTGTTCAAGGGCGGAAAAACAGAGCAATCGGAGGTGGAAGTGTTAGCTTGTCCCACCTATTTGCTTTCAGAGTTTTGCTTCGAATGCGCTATTTTACTTTCCCCCATCAACATCGTGAAATCATCGAAGAAAATGTACGAGTAGAATATTCGTGGGTTTCTTCCTTCATTCAACATCGTTCTAACGTGAAAAAGCTCGATAATAATAAACGATAAAATGAGGGGTATACATTATTTAATAACGTTTTTTAAAATATAAATAAAATATCAGCTTGAAAAAACCTCTTACTTTCCACCACCCACAAACGAAGTACAGAATATTTGTTAAATATCTTAGTACAAAATGTATTTATAGTTATAAACCACGGAGGTAATGGAGTATTCCAATTTCTCACAATAGCGACTGAACACAAAAGGTCATATAACGACTACACATTCATTCTTGTAAAACTTCTTGGGACAATTTTGTATTACAAACGAAATGTTTTAAAATACATTTAACGTAAAATCCTTTTCTCTAAAGTAATCAACATTCAAAGCGATCTTCTCGTTTCCATGCGGCCTTTTCATATTTCTCTCGAAACTTTTATTGTCACCTTAAGTTTTTGGTAGGAAAATTAAGCCGCTTTCATTGGATACATTTAAAACTAAAATGTGAATAAGGAAACCGGAATACTTAGTAGAGAGTGATGATGATTCATTACTTAAAAATGCACCTAAATTCGTGCGTTACTTATTGCATTTATCGACGAATGTATAATGGACAATAATAAATTACCAAAGTTGGTTGTAACACTTTTCATAATATCTTGTCTGAAACAGACTGGGATTTCATAGGCGACAGCAAATCTGATATAAATACCTCTTTTAATAATTTCCTGGATCATTATATTGAAGCTTTTTTGTATGCTTTTCCCGAAGTCAAATTTAAATCTAAAAATGGAAAGAATAATGTGAAATGGTTTACTAATGATTTGAAAGTAATGCGTGAGAAAGTAAATCTTTTTAAGGAATTATACAATAAACATAAACTGAAAGAATTTGGTGTCCTGCATAACAATCTCAGCTCTCAATATAGAATTGTACTTAAAACTGCAAAAATTAATGCGAATGATAAATTAATTAACAATTCTAATAATAAGGTCAAAACTATGTGGCAATTAATCAATACTCAAAGAAATAAATTACCTAATACTCCTACCACTTTCAGCGCTGATGTCTTTAACAATTTCTTCATTAATATTCCAAATGTAATATCACAAAGCATTCCTACTTCCAATGTTGATCCCCTGTATTATTTGGACACTTCGTCGTCTACTATTCCCTGTTTCAGCTTTACTGAAATTAGCTTTAATGTAATTAGAGATATCGTTATGTCGATAAAGAACAATAATTCTAAAGATGTGTATGGTCTGAATACAAGTATTATAAAAAAAAGTTTAAATAATATCATTTTGCCTTTAACTGTCTTAACTAATAGATGTATCAAAAGTGGTTTGTTTCCTGATTGCTTAAAAAAGGCCCTAGTCGTCCCCCTTTTCAAGTGTGGAGATAAAAACATAATTGATAATTACAGACCCATCTCGTTATTACCTATATTCTCGAAAATCGTTGAAAAAGTTCTCAGTATTCAGATTGTAAAGTTTTTTGATGAAAATACCAGTAACCAATATGGCTTCAGGAAAAATTGTAATACAACAGATGCCCTTTTGCATTTTGTAAACAGTACGATTGACTGTTTTGAAAGGGAACATTCACTGTCCATTTTCTGTGACTTGAGTAAGGCTTTTGATTGTGTATCCCACTCTATCCTTTTGGATAAACTCAAGCACTATAATTTTGATGTTAATAGTATAAAGTTACTTACATCTTATCTATCCAATAGAAAACAACAAGTTTATTTGAATGGTGAATTATCGTCGGAAAAAGATGTGATTGTTGGTGTTCCGCAGGGCTCCATCTTGGGACCACTTCTTTTTTTGATCTACTTCAATGATTTTTCCAACTGTTTGCCTAACATTTACTGTTTATTTTTCGCTGATGATACCACCTTGAACATTAATAATTCTGATTTAGTACAACTTGAACAGGATTCTACGGAGGTACTGTCTACAGCTGCCAACTGGTTTTCTAGTAATAAACTTCTGTTGAATGTTACTAAAACTAAAAAAGTTTTGTTTTCTTTAAATAGAGTAAATTATTCATGTGAAAATTCGGTAAAGTTTTTAGGTGTTCATCTCGATCCTAAGTTAAATTGGAATTCCCATATACAGGAACTTTCTGGTAAATTATGTAGTAACATTTTCCTGCTTCGTAACCTTGCCAATATAGTCTCAAGACAATCTTTATTAGCAGCCTATTATGCGCTTATTCATTCATTAATATCTTACGCTATACTGATCTGGAGTCATTGTTCTAGTGCTGATAGAATATTTTCGCTTCAGAGAAAAGCTGTCAGAATAATTGGAAATCTGGGTTTGAGAGATGACTGTAGACTGAAATTTTGTGAATTTCAAATCTTGACTTTTCCTTCTATCTTTATTCTGCAGTGCCTCCTGTTTGCTCATAATCATCTCAGTACTCTGGTACTTCATGAAGATGTTCACTCTTACGATACTCGTCATAGAAAAAATATTTGTCCTAAATTTTACAGATTAAACAAAGCAAAATACGGGCCAAATGATATAGGTATCAAACTTTACAATCATCTACCTTTGTTTGTGAGACAGTGGTCGCCAAATATATTTAAAAAAAAAATTACTTCACTTTTGAAAAGTAATGCGTTTTATTCAATTGATGAATTTCTGACTTTTGTAAAAAATACTAATATTTTCGCTTAATCTTAACAGGGATCACCCTACTACCCCGCTGATTCTTTCTAGCAGTATATATAGTTACTGTTTCATTACTTGTTATTATTGTTGTTATTACTGTTAACTTGACGACTGTAAAACACTTGTGTTATTTACATAAATTAAAAAAAAAAAAAAAATATACAGAACATTTGCATTTCCATTTCAAGTAAGCAAATTTTTGATGAACCAACCCCATTCTCCCATAATTTTTTTTGTCAGCCTGTAGAACTGGAAGATTTCGTCCTGTCCGATCGAATAGTACCACAACTACAAATTTCCTTTTTGTCAGGTTTTCCACCAATCTTGTCATAAAGAAAACATCGAAATAAACATGATAATCCTTTCCTTCAATCTTTGTGTCATTTCTTCAACTACTCTATCCCCCTAACCCGCCTCTACTTCATTAGTACTTTTTTGTCTGTGTACACCTGAAATGCAGATACAGGGTGACTGTTAATTAACCCGACAAAATGAAACCACGATGAGAAGCGATGTCCGAGAGAATGGGAGAAATGTTAAAAAAATTGTTCCTACTTTAGTTTTCGAGAAATAATTAATAAAAAAATTAGTCCCAAAACGACGATGCGCCCCTAGTTAAAAAGTCGAGGAGCAGATGAACGAAATAAGTGCTGTCATAAAAAGTTTCTTATAGTTTTATGATACGGCGGCATGGCTTCGTGAACTTGACCTTTAAGTGGAATTACACAACTCCGTTTTTAGGTCAACGCCCGACGTGAAATACGAACTCGAAAATAATTACTTGACAAATGCATGCAACAAATTACCACGCAAAGGATAACAACGGCAACACTTTGGACACCTTAAACAAATAAATCAGTAAACTCATTCGTAATCTGTTTCGAATGCTAAATATTATCATTTCATTTTATGTGTGAAGAATTATTAACACAAATCTATTGAAAGTTTAACAAATTCAAGATGCATATACAACTCCACGCCCTGTGTTTTTGAGCATTTTGCGTGTTTTTTGTACGCATTCTTTTAACTTTTAATTATATTCTTAATGAATTATAAAGTGCTTAATTAATTATAAACTGTTCCTTAGAATTTTTTAAACATGATCCCGTAACCTATTACATTCATTCACGTACATAATTTAATTGGAAATTGTACCCAACGACGTTTAAAACAGCTGAACATAATAAAATGCTTATAGCCTAATAAAGAAAAAAAATTGTCGGCGATGAACTTCACGTCTCATTAATCGTTTCACATTTTCACTGAAAATCGATTCGTTTAAACGACTCCTTGCAAATGTAATCAAGTAATAATTCTTTTCTGGCGATAATTATTTATTACCCAGTAGTATTACGCATAATACTAACGACATCTAAAACAACAGATTGTATCCTAATAATTTTATTGTCTCCGTGCGATAATGAGACTAACATTTTACTATTAGCTGCCTGTTGGGCCGTGAATTTGACCCCTATGATCACCAGATTTAAATCCTTGCGATTTTTTTGTGGACGAAGCGACTGGTATATTTGGCTCTAATAAATAATCCACACGAATTAACAAACAATTATGTACTTACACAATTATTTGCTAACTTATTATTCGTATTTCATACGCAATTCCAGTTATTTTAGAAACTACTAATAATTACGTCGCGTAAAACAAACTTCCGTTCCCCAGCTGTTAAACGTGTAATAAAGCCAATTGAGATGTGTGTCAAGGTCACATTTTGTGCAAGCGAGTAGTCAATAAAAAAACTTTATAGTCCTATTATACTGCCGCATTTATAGAACGTGGCGCCGTATTTCGCACTCAGTGCAGGAGCTTGATTTTGGGGTAATTTTTTAATTAATTATAAACTGTTCATAAGAATTTTTTACACATTTTTCGCGTAATCTGTGACAACGATTCTCTTATGCGTTGTTTTTTGTCGGTACAATTATCATTCACACTGTATACATCCACACCTATCTGCCTTAACCCAAGTTTTAAAACCTCGGTTGACGTGCATTTTGGATATACACTCGTATTGCTTAAATGCAATGCGATCTTTATACCTCACCATGTTTTCATCATCTGCCTGATTATAAAATTTTATAAATTTGTTCTGCAAGTCATTTATCAAGTGTCTGATTTTGTATAACTTCTCAAGCTCTGATTCACCTTTCTTTTTCACCAATGAATTATTATCGTTTAGAACAAATGTATTTGAACATTTAGTTACTTCACTATCGAACGTCTTAATTATTATATCTCGGTAGATAAAGAACATCAGTTTGATATCCGAGTTCTAAATTATTTATGGGATAGTCTGGGAAGACATTGAAATTGGTGAACGTGCATCAACCATGTTTTTCACTTAATGACGTTTCTGAAACAGAAAACAAAAAATCACGTGCATGTTTTAGTAGCCTCTTTTTTCGATAAAGATAGTAGATAACTAGATAGTAGTAGATAAGTAGATAACTTTTCTCAGATTGAATTCGCAAGTTACTAAATTATTGAAAATGAATTAATAAAAATATATCTTTTACGAATACGTTCTGAATGTAATAGATGCCTATAATGGATAAATTTTTGGCTCTTGTATTTTTTTATTGTTTCACAAAAGTAATGTTATAATGTATAATGTAATCGAATAAGTTTCACATATTGTAACCACAACTAATACAAAAGAAAAGAAGCGAAGTTACGACATACGTTTGAAAAAAATGTCAATAATAACTCCGGAAAAATATAAGTTTAGTTTTTGCATAAAACGTTTGAGAACCGCTGGCTTTGATTTAAAGCCCCGGTCGGTCCGAACGGTTGAGCGAAATTTATTATTATACGCAATGGGTTCAATATAGCCGACCTTTACAGTAATTTAATTTTTTTTTTTAAACCTGACGTGATAGAAAAAAACTAATAACAGATTCTTCTTTACAATGCCAAAATCATTCAAAAACACCCAATTTTATCTCATACGCAAAAAAAATGATAGAGCAGTAAACCCGCAGATGCGAAACAATTAACGTCGAGGCAGGTCATTTATTACTTTCGTACGAAAGAATACGGAGATTCCCAGCTGATTTTTAAATTAATAGTTAAGTAATAGATATGCAGATTTTTCACAAAATAATGTTTACATAATAATTTTATTTCCTTAATTAAAAATAAAACAGTAATCATGAATCCTATCTAACAATAAGTAAAAAAATAGGTAACAATTAATTCAATAAAGGTCACATTCTAAAAGTATTATTGGAACAAAAAGCGGCGAACTTATCATCCCTTAATTTATGATTCTTTATTACGTTCTGACTAAGCAAAAAAAATTCCGAAAGATCGCGGAGGTACTGTGTGTACGCTTGTTCACAGTGTCAGCTGATTACGATAGTTGCAAGTGTGTTGAAATTTGCCTTTTTAATTTTATTAGACGTTCTTTATCATTTAATATTCTAAAAGCAAATAGTAATTTATACGTGAATTAAACAATAAACGATCGTACTGTTAAACTCGAGCGATAAAATCGCACCTAATTACTTTATTGCAGTAAATGATTTAAGAATGTTCTCAAAACTTAGGGAAAGCATTAAAGTAAACATTTGTATTTAGTACAGTCAATGCATATTATTTATTTGACGGAACCGAAAAAATGTTCGCAACCGCAAAATTCTCCAGTCACCAATTTGTTTTTTATCAATGTACTTATAACTTACATTCATTATTTTAACATAAGAAATTAACAAATTATAGCACATAGTGTGTTATTTGTTTACAAAGTGTGAAATATGACGATGTAATTACTTTGGATTATTTAATGAAAGAGATGTTCAAAGATTCCGTTTCAAATTGTATTGCGGGCGACAGTAACCCAGTGATCGTGATATTTGCGGAATTTATCGTTTTACGATGCGTCTATAAAAATCGCAAATGCAATGACGAACAAGCAGAGGTTTTCAAACAAAAGGCGATGCGCTCTTGTGGTAGGTCAGTTTTTTATTTTCGAGCAAGAACATTGATTTCTGCAGAATCAATTCGTTATGTGATGAAGAACTTACAGTATTAACATGTGACACTTATTCGATTACACGCTGTGTTGTCATTGTACATTATCATTATCACATTTCACTTTTAATATAATAACAATTTGTTTTAATCGAATATGTTTCATTTACTGTAACCACTGTTAATACACAAGAAAAAAAGCGAAGTTATGACATACGTATGGTGCAAAGCTCACTATTATCTTCGGAAAAATCTATGCTTACAAAAAAAGTTTGAGAAGCGCTGGATGTGATTTTAATGCCCCAGCTATAAATGATAGAGTAGTAAACCCGCAGATATATTACAATAAACGTTGAGGCAGGTTATTTATGACTTTCATACGGAAGAATACGGAGACTAACAGTTAGTGATACGTAAACAATAAAAAAATAATAATGAAACACTTACATTTTCATTTGTGATTAATATTTAAGTAATAGAAATGCAATTTTTTTTACAAAATAATTCTTACGTAATAATATTTACTTCCTTAATTAATTAAATTAAGAAATTAAATTAAAACAGTAAGCAAAAATCGTACCTAACAATAAGTAAAAAATTGGTTAATAATTCAATAGAGGTCACATTCTAAAAGTATTACTGGAAAAAAACGCCGGTATTCATCATCCCTTAATTTAAGATTTTATTACGTTCAGGCTACACAAACAAAATTCCAAAAGATGGTGCAGATTAACATGTATTCATTAAAAAAAATTATAATAAATGCATTTTCTTTTCTGAGTATGCAGGGCACTCAGTGTTGTAATCTTGTAATGCAAACTAACTAACAATAACATTCATTTATATTTTCAATCATCTGGCAAATTCAATTAATAAATGAATCACATAGTGTGTTATTTGTTTACAAATTATGGAATATCATGATGTAATTAATGTAGAATTTTTTCCGTTGTCGAATTGCATATGGACGACATTGACCTAGTTACCGTGATTTTTGCTAGAGCATTATTGTTTTACAATGTGTTTATATAAACCGCAGACGCACATTTATCGCACGAATGAGCAAAGGTTTTCGTACAAGAGACGATGCGCTTTTGTGGTAGGTCAGTTTTTTTTTTTAAAGCTAGACCATTGATATTTGCAGAATTAATTCTCTTATCTGATGAATAAATATTAATAAGTGAAATTTAGTCGGTTACACCCTGTATTTACATGCAGTTTACTCAGTTAATTGGTTGAAATTGCGAACGCGTACCTATGTAAATTTCAAATTTTTATATCATATCATCATTATTTACAGAGTCAATAAAAGTAATTTATCATTTGCGCAATTTAAATCATCCGCAGTACAGATTATGTAGGTAATTATTTTGCGGCAGAAAGTGCAGCATTTCTATTTTCTCGCGAATACAAGGACCTCCCAAAAGTCACTCATTGGTTTTGCCGTCAGCAATATATCAACTGGATATAGAGCTATGGAACTGCTTTTCCATGCATAATTTCAAATTAACCACCAAATTTTGTTGCTTGAAAAAGCTTAAATTTTTCGAAAAGTAACAATTTTAAACTCATTGTTAAAGAAATTAGCTTAGCTAAGAAAACTAGTTTCATATACATATATAACTGGCTATATATTCCTTGTGGAATTGTAGCCGCTCATTGAGCTCTTCTGACTTTGTTAGTGGCGTGGTTCGTCACGCCTCTCCACTTTTCTACTTGTTTATATTTCTAAAGGTCCTTGTGCTTCCTTGCTTCATCTGCTACTTTTTTCCATTTTTTTCTGGCCTTTATTTTTTAACTCCACTTATTAATCCTCATAGCCTTTATATCATTAATTGCTTGGTCCTCCTACTTTATTTTCGGTCTTCCCTTTGCTCTCGTTTCCTGTGGCGTCCATTTCATTATTTTTTTATGATTGATTCTTGTTTTCTGTTTACATGACCATACCATCGTATTCTTCTTGCTTTAATTTCTATTACTATGTTTTCTGCATCTAGTATATCTTTTATTTCCAGATTTGTTCGTCTTCTATATTGTTCTTCGCTTACTTTTTTGGCCCATAGATTCTTCTCACTATCTTCCTTTCAAATATCTTCAATTTTTCAACGTCGTTATTTGTAATACACATTGTTTCTGCTGCATATAATACTGCCGCGCCGGTCTTATTGCTACTTTGTATACTCTCATTTTTGTCTTCCTACTTAATTGATTACTTCTCATAATTTCTTTATATCTATAATATGCGTTATGTCCTGCTTTTATTCTTTGTGCTATTTCGATACTGTTACGGTAATAATTTAAGTAACATGAAATAAGGGACGTAGCTTAATATAACAAAACATTTATTAACAACTAATTACAAGTACAATTACTTACATTGTATTTGGGGCACTTACTGACAATTAGACTAGATGACACTCTGACTAGAATTGTTCTAATTATACGCTAGCGTTCGATTTGTCCCCTTTTTGTAGGGGTTTCGTTTCCGGGGTATTACGTCAATTGTTGCCTTGACATTTGTGCACATTTGGCCCGTCGTTAGATCCATGCACGTAGATGAGTCATAAGATTTTGCGCACGGCACACGAATGAATCATCGCTGTGATATGTGCAGGTGGTTCTTCCGCAACGCGAGTGAATCATACGTTACTTAATTGCAAATGAGTCATTCTTATGTTTATGTTATCATCTTATGCTTATGTTACGCTCGACTGATTTTCAGCTGCAAGCTCGTTCATCCTTGTCTCTATCAATTTCGACTTTTTTAGTTTAGTTCCTTCTTTTCGTATTTGCTTGTACCTTTTATACTCTTCTGCACATTCTTTGGTGGTCTTTTCGTCCTAGTTACAATACTTCTTTCATTTTTGTTACTTATGACCGTGCCTAGGTATTTGAAATTTTAGGCCTTTTCGAATTTGTATCTACCAATTTCTATTTCTGATTTATTCTCTGACTTTTGTTTCCTACTTATTTTCATGTATTTTGTTTTCTTTTGGTTTATTTCTAATCCTCTTTTTCGTGCTCGGACGTCTATTTTGTGTATTACTTCTTGTAACTTTTCCGCATCTCTTGCTATGACTGCAATATCATCCGCATATGCAATTACTTGTATATATTTTTGTATTATGGATCCTGTTATTTACAACTTCTTATTACTCCTTCTAATGCTCTGCTGAATAGTGGTGCGGAAAGCCCGTCTCCTTGTCTTACTCCTTTTGTTTGCTGTGCTGGGTTTGTTATGCCTTCCTGTGTAATTACTTTTGCTTTTGATTTGTCTAGTGTCATTTTGACTGATCTTTTTATTTTTCCTGGGATTCCTAGTGCTGTTACTTCTTTCATTAGTACTTTCCTCTTCAAATTGTCAAACGCTTGTTTGAAGTCTCCGTAAAGTATGTGTAGATCTATATTTCTTTCATATCACTTGGTTTAATACATGAATTGCAACAATCGTGGACTTTCCTTGCCTGAACCCATTCTGATAATCTCCTACCTCTCTTTGTATGTATTTGTTCATTCTTTTTAGTATCATTGTTGTCATTATTTTGTACACTATGTTTAGTAATGTTATTCTTCTATAATTGTCGCATTTTTTTAGGTCTCCGTTTTTTGGTATAGGTAGTATCATTCCTACTCTCCATTCTTCTGGCGTTATGTCTTCTTTCCATATTTTTTGTAGCAACTTACATATTCTCTTTCTTAGTTATTTTCCTCCTTCTTTTAGCATTTCATTACTGATGTTGTCTGACCCTGTCGCTTTTCCATTTTTTAAGTCGTTTATAATCTTATTTACTTCCTCTCTTGTTGGTTCTTCTATTATTTCCTCATGTGTGTTATCTATTTCCTCTTCATCGCTATCCTCTTCTTCTACTTCTCTTTCTATCTTCTCTTCATACTCTTGCCAATGATTTTTGCTTATTGTTATTATAATTTGTTAGTATAATTTTGTATTATTCTTGTTGTCCTTTTCTAGCTCGTTCATCCTTGTCTCTATCCATTTCGACTTTTTTAGTTTAATTCCTTCTTTTCGTATTTGCTTGTACCTTTTATACTCTTCTTCCTTGCTTGTCTGCAACCATTTTAGTCTGACCTCTCTCTTTCTTTTCTTTTTATCATATCGACACACTCATTGTCAAACCATTCATTTCTCTTTTCTTTTTGTGTTTTTTCTGCCGCTTCACTTGTTGCAGATTTTATGTTTTCCCATTCTTCTTCTATTTTCATTTCTGTTTCTCTTTTCTAGTTGCAACTAGAAAAGAGATTCATATCAATACAAAATACCTCAAACCATATGAGATCAATTGAAACTACATATTAACTGAATCTACGTTTCGCAGATTGCTTTAGCTGCTTTATCGAAAATACTTTTTGCTAAGTAGTTAAATCAGCAATAAAACACCACAAATAAATGCTACCCAATGGAGGACAAATTTTTTAAGATTATTTGTTCATGTCTCTAATAAAACTCGAATTTTGGAGCTCCGTTGTATAAAAATATTTGGTACGTCCTCATGTAACTGTAAAACTTGATGATTACTAAGAGAAACTGTTATTAAACATAACGATCTTAAAGTCATACAGAAAAGCATCGCAACTCTTTATTCAAACCCAGAAGAAAGAAGTTGCAGACTCACTTTGACGTACGTCCTCTATCATTTTTTCCTCATTCAATTTCTTAAGGTGACCTTATAAGCACTCTTATTACTATTATTGAAAAATAAATTTACCACATCCTAGAAATCCTTTTCCACTGGAAGTAGCGAATTATTCAAATAAATTGATTTGGGAATTTATTTTTTAAATCATATACTGGGTGAAAGTTTTGTCGATTTTTATTAAATATTTGCACAACTATGAAATTCACCTCATACATAATGTACCGAGTGATTTTTTAATTTTTTTATCAACTCATGACGACATGTCACGACATGGGCGGCATGTCTAAGCTTAAGTAAAAAGTACGTCATTGCACTCCTTTATCCTCTTTTAAATAAAGCTACGACAAGCCGTCCAAATTTCATGGCAAGAGTTGATAAAAAATTTATAAAATCACACGGGTAAAGAAAACTAAAAAGATAATATGTCCTTCAGCCTATGAGGAAAAAATAATGTAAGGACTCCTTCGAAAATGAAGCACTGGTATCCGAGAAGCCTCTAGTTATATAAAATTTCCATTTTCGTTTAAAAGCACACGACAATTAATCTTGGATACTTGGATAGGTGTAGGGAAGCCTTAACACTTTTTATTTAGAATAATGTATAGAATTAAAATGTGTAATAAACAGTATAGCATTCCATTTAAAATAAGAAAGTTAACGGCGACTTCCGGTATAACCGGAAGTAATATAAAAGTGAAAATATTTCAGTCTGAAAATTCACTTTCCCTTAGGGCAGTGTACTAATTTTCATAATTTTTGTATATTCCCTTCCCCGAAAACTTTTAATAAGCCACTCATACAGGATACCCTCTATATGGATCTTTCCGTGCATATGATTAAAAAATGAATCTCTAAGTTACAATTAAATTATATATTCTAGTTTTAATTTTTCAGTAATTCTTATTCACGATGGAATTTTTTTTATAAAAGTTTTAAGGATCTACAAAGCTTCACAATGTAGGTCATGACTTTGCATTCTGCACCAAGTCGATTGCGTACCCGGCTGTGAAATATTATCTTGTTTACCGCCAATATTTACTGTGGAGTGTTCCGGATGCGGAAATAATTTCATGCGCAAAAATAACGCAAATGTTTGGTACCTACCTGAATATGCAATACACAAACCTGTACGGTAGAGGACGCTGCACTTTTGCGATTGTGTATTCAAAATTTACATTTCGCTACTGTTTGCATAAACAGAAACGATATCGAAAATTCCTTTTCTCCGCACTCCAGGCAAAACACAAAAACGGCATTGGCATTTATATTCCAAATTTATTAAAAAGAAAACGCAGATATAAAAGATTCATGAAAACGTGAGAGTAACAAACTCATACCGAAAGACCAACGCTGTAAGTACAATTAGAATTAAAAGTAATGTCTCCCTAATAAAATGTTAATCTGCGGTCTAATCTAAAAAAGTATTAATCTTATTATTAATATTGTATCAAATTCTTTTAAACGGACACTAAATGGCGCATAAACACTTAACGTTTCGCAGTCGTTCGACAGCTTCGTCAGAAGTGAAAAATATTTATATTTATATTTATTTTTCACTTCTGACGAAGCTGTCGAACGACTGCAAAACGTTAAGTGTTTATGCGCCATTTAGTGTCCGTTTAAAAGAGTTTGTGATACAATTTTCATCGGACAAGAACCAGCTTTAATTACTTATTACTAATGAAAAATGAATTAGAAACTGGAAGCAAAATTTCGCATAGAATATATTTACGAGTAATCCTTATGTACAACTGTTTAGGAGACTGTACGAAGATTAATATTGCGCTCCAGTTACATTAAGTATATTAATTGCTTTGCCAAGTCATTATGTGCCATTAATATTCTAAGAGTATCATTCAGAATTCACATGGTTAACCGCTACACAGACAGGCAGCATTATAAATTAACGACACATCTATGAGTTATAGTAGAGTTCTGATTGGTAGACACGTCTGAATAGATTCTAGAAACGACAGCAAGGAAACCAAAAGCTAAATTGCATCACATTCTTAAATAATTTATTGTGTCTTATTTATATTTCAAAAATTGGTATTAGCCAGTTGTATTATTTATATTAGCATGTACTTGAAATACATTAAATTTTTCGAATATTTTGCGAGCTCATTATTATTAAACATTAAAATTTCACGAGAAACAAAACACTCCGAGTCTATAGTCGTAAATTATTAATGAAACCAAATGTGTGAAAACCAACATAAAAACGATTTTCCCGCGTGACATTTGCCCTTAAAGTAATTTGTTACTTACACCAGCCAGCAGAGTTTTAATGTATTTAACTGTTGTAATAAACTGTGTAACACGGCATGGCAGTACGTTCAAAAGGTTATCAGATGTCATTATTGTTACTTTTAATATGTTAAAAGATAAGAATGTTTTTAAAAAAGGCAAGGGCATGTTCTATTGATTTTACTATCCATATGCTGGTGCTGACCTAGAACTGCGTTAGTTGAGATAGCCAGACCTTTTATGGATTGCATAAGTTTAAAAAAAAACTTACATTGACATTCTCAAGTTACCGACAAAATTGCATTGCAGATACTCCATGCAGAAAATTGTTCAAAGTTATAAATCGAACGCGTCAATAGTGGTCGTAACATCCACGCAAGTAAACTTATTTTTAAGATTAATGATGTATTCTAAAATCTGTTTAATATCAAATATTATTTTGGCATAAAAAATGTATCTAAAGCAATTCTAGCGAAAAAAAGCTTAAATTCTTTGATTATATATTAAGTTACAATTATTATAGTCAACAAGCTAACATGGCAATATGCTAAAGCCACAGTAGATCTGATTTTTATTTCTTTAAAAATCACTGTAGGTTCTTCCCGTTTTTGTATTTACTGTTTTTTAACGAAGTATATTATACAGGGTGTAATCAATTAAGTTTCACATACTGTAACCACTGTTAATAAATAAGAAATTACATTTGAGAAACGCTGTCTTAGATTTAAAGCCCCGACTGAGCGAAGTTTACTAATATGCGCAATAAATGATAGGGCAGTAAAGCCGCAGATGCAATACAATAAACGTCGAGGTAGGTCATTAATTACTTTCGTACAAAAGAATACAGCGATTTCCAGCTATTTTTTAAATTAATATTTAAGTAATAGAAATGCAATTTTTTCATTAAATAATTCTTACATATTAATATTAATTTATTTCCTTAATTTAAAATAAAACATGAATAATATGAATAATAATCATGAATCCTACCTAACAATAAGTAAAAAAATATAGGTAATTCAATTGAGGTCACATTTTAAAGTATTATTGGAATAAAAAGCATGCCGAACTCGTCATCCCTTAATTTATGATTCTTTATTTCGTTCAGACTAAGCAAACAAAATTCCGAAAGATCGCGGAGATACTGTGTGTAGATACGCCTGTACACAGTGCCTGTTGATTACGACAGTTCAAGTGTTGTGTTGAAATTTGCATTTTTAATTATTGGACGTAGTTTATCATTTAATATTTTGAAAGCAAATAGTGATTTATACATGAATTAAACAATTAAGCGAACGATAAAGTCGCACCTTATTACTTTATTTATTTATTACTTTATTACAGTAAATAATTTAAGAATGTTCTCCTCAAAACTTAAGGAAAGCGTTAAACTACACATTTTGATTAAGTGTAGTCAATGCATTTATTTATTTGACGGAACCAAAAACCACATCCGCAAAATTCTCCTGTCACCAATTTGTTTCAAATCAATGTAACATGCATTCACTCATCATTTTAACACGCGAAATTGAGAAATTAAATCACGTAGTGTGTTATTTGTTTACAAAGTAATTATTATCGATTGTCTAATGAAACAGATAGACGAAGATTTCGTTATCGAATTATGATGCGGGCGACACTGACCCAGTGACCGTGACATTTGCGAAATTTATGGTTTTACGATGTGTTTATAGAAACCGCAGACGCACTGACGAACAAGCAGAGGTTTTCAACCAAAAGGCGGTGCGCTCTTGTGTTGGTCAGTTTTTAATTTTTTAGTAAAACCATATATATTTGCAGAATTAATTCCTTATGTAATGACGAACTTACAGTATTAATAAGTGAAACTTATTCGATTACATCCTGTATATTTGTGTACTTTTCGTGCAAATAAACAACTTATAACTATTTCTTCTACTCCTAATACATATATTTGAAGGAACGGAAATCTAAAAGGAAGTCCTAAAGTGTTAGCAGATATTTTTGCAGCAGCGACAATCAATAAAGGAAAAGAATTACGACTTCTTAGACTTTGATTAAACGATGGACCGTTCGTTAGGGAAAAGACACAGGATCAGTGATATTTATCTACAAGATTCGCTTTCCGTCGACTTAATAAGACCGTCGAAATAGCCTACAAATGTAACATTTTGTTATCTCTTTTTTTTAGACTTAAAAGTATCTACTATATTGGAATAGGTAATAATTACACGGGGTTATTTACGTACAGCGTTCATTTAAAAGTCTTCAAGAAAGACTTTAGATAGAAATCTTAAATTTATGCGGTACAGGTGTCCCAGAGATCCTTTTTAAATCAATGGCTTCCAGTCACGTCCGGTTACCGGAAGTCGCTGATTCAACTTCACTTGAAAGTATTAAAAAATCCAGAGGCGCACTTTCTAATAGAACTGCCAAAAAGAGTACACTTAACTCCATAAAAAATCGATTACTTAATTGAGTTCTCAATTAACTGTAATAATAATACCTGCTTATTTATGTTTCAGTTGACATATTTAAGTGAAATCATTTTTATTAATACCTCAATGCTAGAAATTAAAAAGGAAAATGATTTATTCGTTCCGCATTTATTAATATTTACTCTGCAGTCGATAAACTGAGAAAGGAGACCAAGCGTTTGAAATAATATTTTCTTAAACTTGTGTAATTTTAGCTTATTAACTCCCAAACTAATCAGATTTGCACGCTTTGACAAACATCGTTTTATCTCTGTGCGGGTGCGATTAAACTTTAACTCTCATAAAAGTTAAGAAAAATTATTTACTATCCTATTATTGTTATTATTAATTAAAACTTTTAAACTTATTAAAGCTTTTTAAATGGGAAAAGAACTAGATACCTACTACAGAACACGCGCAGAATGGATCTAAATATACTGCCTGACCACTTAAAAATGATTATATGAGAAAAAATTGAAGTAACTGCAGCATCACGTAATTATATAAAAATTCATATAAATTATTAACAAATTTTCACATAATACTTAAATATAATTCAAAAGTTATGATTAATCAGTACCTGCATTTTCACAATAACCAAGAACAAAACAAATGAAAATAGGATCAAATAACAAGTAAGTGATCTTTGAGAATTGATCAGATCCTGTTAGTTTAATTTACGCATACTTAATATAAAATTTCGGACAAACTGTTGAGATTCATTCTTCCCTTGAAATCTTTTCTAAAGACTATCTATTTTGTATAGGATCCCTAAGTTCTCTTCGTTGACCTGCAAGAGAAAGGAGTATAAAGGTATCCCCGTGCATGTTACTTTGTATTCATATCAGGTCACAACACAAGCCAATTCATTTGAAATATTTTAGTGGACCCACTGCATTTGTGGAGTAGTATACAGGTGATTCTTGAATAGACAGACAAAGAAAAAATGTTGAAAAAATAGGCTCCATAACATAAAAGAAATATTACAAAAATTTATGTATTCAGAATTAATTAATGAAAAGTTATCCCCAAAATGACGATGCGTCCCTACTTAAGGAAGGGCAGCAGATGAATTAATTAAATAGTCATAAAAGTGTTTTAAAGTTTTATGATTGTTACGGCGCGGAGTCGGACTTGACCTTTAAACAGTCTGTAGGCGCCTTTAGACGAACTAAGTCTGCAAAAAGAATAAGGGAATTCAGATATTAGAAATACAAACGTGGGATAAGAAGAATAAGAAGATAAGATAAGAAGAACTCTTTGTGATTTTAACATTCTAAGGCGATATGAAGAAGAAGTGATCGCCTTAAAATTACAGAAGGTGAAGCTAATTTAAATTAAAAAATAGTATATTATGCAACAAGTTCTATAAACGGAATTTTAGTCACGAGTTTTAATTAAGGCACGAGCGAAGCGAGTATTTAATAAACGAGTGTCTAGTGAAGTTTATAAATCGAATTGCATGCTATACTTTTTCTACGACCAACACAAAAATACTAAAATTCGGAAATTGTGCCGTGACGCCGTGACTAAAACGTACAAAGTCACAGCTTGTCAATGTGTATTTAAAAGATCACTTAGCAACGTGGAAACATATATGATAATTTGTGTTTTAAAGATGGAAGTAGAAAAAATATATTAGCAAGCAAATATTTAAAGCAGAATTTTCAAAAACGTCTGATAGAAATTTTTGGGCCGATTTGTACATCGCACCGAATATACACGATGTCATCTATCTACGAACGACTACAACGTAGCGTCGCTCATACTATACAAAAAAAACTTTTCAAAATAGATGACACCCTGTATAAATGAATCATTTTTAGCGAGGTTGTACTATTTTCAATTCGAGGTTGTACTAAATTCAATCAAAAAATTCTGCACAGAGAAAGAAAGTAATGTTTCTGCATAGAGAAAGTAAAGTTTCTGCACAAAGAAAAAAAGAAAAGAAATGCTTCACTAAAGAAAAAAGAAATATTTCTGCACATAAACAAAAGATATGGGAGACAGGGAAAGAAAAAGTTGGAAATCTTTCATTTGTTTTTGACATTACTGTTTATAATAATAATTTTTTTACAGCACACTTGAAATCTACAAAACTACATAATTGAACATGCCCCGCCTTGAAAGGATTTAGTCCTTTCTAATAACTAAAAACCAAACGAACTAACTACTGTCTTTGTCCTTTTCAAAACTGTCGTCAGGAGCGGGAAGTGGGCATACTTTGTTTATGGCACGCCTTATTACACCAGAAGAATTCTTCACAGATACCACTCTGACTTCATTGTCTCTCCCGGGGTGTAATAAACAGATGCGTCCTAAGACCCATTTCAATGGAGGCAAATTTTGGGTCTAGGACAATTCGCCGTCGCCGATTCGCCGTCGCCAATTCGCCGTCGCCGATTCGCCGTAGGTACAATTCGCCGTAGGTACAATTCGCCATAGGTACAGTTCACCGTCGGTAAATTCGCCGTCGGTAAATTCGCCGTCGATAAATTCGCCTGCGATTAGTTCGCCGTCGGTAGTTTTAAAATAAATAAATCATTTGTCATTTGTATATTGCATTATTTACATTTCATAATTAATTAAAAGAAGACACAATTTTGTAAATACGGTGTTCAAAGATGAAACTTCGTTAAATTTTTAGGCCAGTCGGAATGAACGAAATAATTTAGAAACAAAGAAGTAAGATAGAGAGGAATGAAAACAAACTGCGATCGATTTCAAAAAGGAAAGCGAATTACAAGGAATAAAGAAAGATGAAGCAAAAATAAAAACAGACAATTTCGTAATGGAAACTAATAATACAATTTTAAAAAAAAACTTAATTTAAGAACGAAATAACTTTTGAGAGACAAAATATCTCTGTAGTATCTACTAGTGATGGGATAATTCGAATTAAAAATAACCTATCATTCGATTATTCAAATAACCTGTATAATTCGATTATTAAATTTCGTTATTCCAATTAATAAATATAACCGGTAATTCCAGAAATGTGGTAGAAATTAGGCTCGAGTTTCGGTTGTACAGAGAATTCAGAAACATTTAAAGAAAAATTAAATTAATTAAGTAAAATTTGCAAAAATGTCAGCTTCGATACATGCGTCCCCAGATATTTGTAGAATATGTTCAGGGGGATTTCAGAGAGAAAACTAACCCTATGTTCATAAGGCAATTTTTGTTTATACTAGTCTCCTGAATACATTCTCCAAATATAAGATTACAGTCCATCTTAATTTATTTGAGAACTAAAAGTCATCAATAAGTTGAAATTGTGAACGCGACGGCGAATTGGTACGACGGCGAATTGGCCCAACGGCGAATTGGTCCAACGGCGAATTGGTCCGACGGCAAATTGGTCCGACGGCGAATTGGCGACGGCGAATCGGCGGCGGCGAATTGGCGACGGCGAATCGTCCCATCCCGGCAAATTTTCGTCTTTGACCAACACTAAGTCATTTACTTTTGAAATGTACGTAGAAAACTGCCATTTGTATCGCTGTTGTACTTGTAATAGAAAAACTCCTTTCTCCATCGATTCCAGAAGTGTTGAAAAATTTGCTGGTAACGTTGATACCGGGTTAAACGATTTTCTTTGGTTTCCATAAAATCTTGATCTGACAAGGTTGTCATTGGACGACCAATTAAAAAATGTCCAGGAGTTAGAGGACTAAGATCATTTGGATCACAGGACATCGAGGTTATTGGTCTTGAATTCAAGATAGCCTCTATTTGCGCTAAAAGAGTTTGGAGTTCTTCGAAAATTAGATGAGCTTTACCCGCAACTCGTTTTAAATGATGTTTTACAGATTTGATTCCGGCTTCCCACATTCCTCCAAAATGTGGAGAATAAGCTGATATAAAATGCCAATTTATTTCTGCATCAAAGGATGAGAATTTTTTAAGAGCATTTTACCCAATTCTTTTAATTCATGATTAGTGCCAACAAAATTAGTTCCGTTATCACTAAATATATCTTGAGGTTTACCGCGTCGTGCAACGACCTTCGCATTGCCATTAGAAATGTTTCGGTTGTCAAGTCTGAGACAGCCTCTAAATGAACACATTTGGTGTAAAGACATATAAATATGCAAATATAACATTTGACTAATTTAGCTCCTCGACCCTTTTTTGAAGCAATTAGTAATGAACCAGCATAATCTACCCTTGTTTTATCAAAAGGAAGTGATGGTTTTACTCTGAATTTCCCATACGAGCATTGACAATCTTAGGAGAAAGCTTAGCACATGTAATGCATTTTTGAGTAATTTTTCTGGCAATATTTCTGCCTCCTATTGGCCAATATTTTTCGCGAATCGAAGATAATAAAAGTTCAGGACCACCATGTAAAAACTTGATATGTTCATCTTGAAACAATAATTCTACAAGTTTGTGTTTGAATTGGCTTCCGGTTGGAACCGCGTCACGTTGACTTCTACTGCCGAAGTTTCGTTCTTCATTGCAGAAGAACTTCTTCAGGGCTGCTGCTGCTGGTGGTGTTGCTGCTGCTTCTGGTTAGTCGTTGAGACTGCAAATTTGTGTTTTGGGGGAAAAGCAATGGGATGAATAGTATCAAACGAATAATTTGTGTTTTCTAATCGGCCACCTACACGTATGGTATTATCTGAATGAATAAATGGAGATAACGGTAAAAGTTTGCTTTTGGAATTTATTCTACCTTTTTACATAATTCCTTTAGTTCTTTGCTAAATGATTCCTGCTGCACCAATTTTATTAATACTAGATTAGCTTGTCGAATTTCCGAATAATCAATAGTTTTGTTTTTTACTCTCTGTTTATATTTGAATCTTAGACACCATGGAATGACTTTTTACGTTTTAATTTAATCAAACTCGAGAATCTATTTAACAAATTATCAAGAAACTCAGAATTTGCCACAGTAACTAAGCTACACTCTTCCTTTCGTATTTCAGGTAATGAATCGAGTTCGAATTGATTTAACTCATTATTTTTTAATTGAATTTAAGTTGACAAGAATGGAGGACCTGACCACCAAAGAGATGAATCTATAAGATTGGAAAGCTTTGCACCACGTGAAATGCAATCAGCTGGATTGTCTTGACTTGTAACGTGTTGCCAAATACTTGAATTACAAATTGATTGGATCTCTGCAATACGATTTCCAACGAAAGGCTTCAATTTGTTAGCTTGAGTTCTTAACCAGCATAATACAATTGTTGAATCTGACCAAAGAATTACCTCATGAAATTTAACTGTTAAAGACAAGAATACCTTCTTGTATAATCTTGCAAGAATTAGAGCTCCACAGAGTTCTAATCTTGGTATAGTAACAGGCTTAAAAGAACTCACCTTACCCTTTGCACACAGAAGACGAACTGTAATATTATTAATGGAATCAATTGAACGAATGTAAATACATGCTCCATATCCTCGTTCTGAGGCGTCGCAGAAGCCGTGCAACTCAACTCTAACACAATTATTAGTATTAATAACAGGTCGTGGAATATCTAACTTATTTAATAAATTTAACTCACCTTTAAATGTATTCCATAAATGTCCATAAATGTTATAAAATGATTTTTACGATCATTATTACAGGAGCAAGCAATAGCAGTGGATCAAATATTTTGGAAATCTGAGAAAAAATTACGCGTTTTGTCACCTTTGACTCTGAAAAAGTTTGAACGGAATACAATAAAGAATCTAAAGTAGCTGACCAACCAACTCCTAACATTTTTACGTGATTAGACTCATGATCTAAATTAACAAATCTCGACAAATACGACAGAATTATTTGAAATCCAATTCCTGAGATCAAAACCTCCACTTTCTAGAATCTTGGATATTTGATTAGAAAGCTGTTGTAATTCTTCAATTGAGTCTGCACCTGTAAGAAGGTCATCTACATAGAAATCCTTCATAATAACTTGACTAGCCTTTGGAAATACAGATTTAAACTCTTCAGCAAGTTTTAATAAACATCTAATTGCTAAATACAGTGCACTGGCTGTGCCGTACGTAATCGTATTTAAATTAAATACCGAAATCGGATGTGACGAATCTGAACGCCAAACAATTCTTTGTAAAGAACGCTGTTCAGGTTGAACTCATACCTGTCGATACATTTTTTGCACATCAGCTGATACGACAAATTTATGCTGACGAAATCTTAATAATATGGACAACAAATCATCCTGAATTGTAGGACCGATGTATTGCAAATCATTTAACGAGTAACCTGTTGATGTAGAATAAGAAGCATTAAATACGACTTGAAGTTTAGTTGTTTCACTTTCTTCTCTTATAACTCCGTGATGCGGCATGTAATAAGAAATATTCGAATCATCTTTATCTGGACTAACTAAACTCATATGACCTAACGAAATATACTCATTCATGAATTCAATATATCTGTTTTTTAATTTTCTATCCCTTTCAAACCTTCTTTCAAGACGAATAGCATTTTCCTTTGAATCACCAAGTTTGAATGGAATTTTCACTATAAACTTACCATCCACATGTTTTGTAGTAGAATTCTGGAAGATTGACTCGCATGAAATATCTTCTTGCGACCAAGCAGGTTTAGATAAAATGTTTTCTTCTAAATCCCAAAAGCGATTCATTTGAAGATCCTCATCAGAAGCAAAATTACAAATTGTATTAGAAATATGGAGATGACTTGAATTTGCTGTAAGAGGACCTGTTATAACCCAACCCAACATTGTTTCTTGTAAAAATGGACCTGCATCAGCTAACTCGATTTGACCGACACATAGAAGATTCCAGAAGTAATCAGCTCCTATTAAAATCTAATATTACTATTAATATCTAAATCTAATCTAATATGATATAGAATCTTTAACAGCGAAGCATCAAAATGGAACTCTGGCATTGGTCCAGTTATTTTGGGAATAACCAAACAATCAAGAAGCAAGTTAAAATTGAGACTGAATTCTGAATTTTAACAGCGCATATTTTTCTTACCTCTGCGCAAGCCAAACCAATTCCCGTGATTTTCATTTTGACTGGTTGCGATTCTAGCATTAGAGAATTAATTGTTTTCTAATTTATTTAAATGAGGTAGCATTTCTCTCTTTCTACATGTTAATGAAGACTAAAGAAAATACTTTTACATTACAAATTTGTTGTACCAGTTTTTTTAGGCGACAACCGTACTTTCTGTAAGTCAGTTTATGTCTAATGAACTTACCTCGACCGAGCCACCTCTTAGTTCTCCTGCACGTGTACATATTTTATTCAGAATCTTATTTATATTTTATCTTGTAATATACCTGCAAACCGCTGCGGAACTTTCAGTCTATCAAAAAACATGAACGCTCGCGAACTTCCAATTTTCGAAACGCGACGAGTGAGTCGATTACGTTGGCGTGGAGACACTGAAAAAGTTTTCGCTTTTTGAATACGAAAACAGCTGTTTATTCATATAACTCGTTCTATAGGGCTAAAACCTATTGCAATGGCTTTATATTCGATATGAGCTCTCAGAAAAACATAATTTCATTTTGTGAGCTAGTGAGCTGACAGTGGTCATATTCTCCAGAGAATTGTATCGACGTAGATAAGTTTCAATACAAATGTGAAGAAAAAAATTAATACTCTTTTAATTTTTTTTCATTCGTTTGTTTTCTTTGTCCTTTCTTCAGTTCTGTTTTCCTCCCTTAACTTTTTTCTTCCGATTAAAAATATGTCTGAAGGCAACTCAACTTAAATTCATATATTAGTTCCACTTCTAAATTATTTTGACATGTACCTATACTTAAACTTACAAAGGAAATTACCCCTTTCAATCCTCTTCAAATCCCCCTTCTAAATACACTTATTCTTTTTTATAATGTAATAAACTGGTTTTTCTCATTTAACTATTATATAAAAGTTCAAAGTGCAACTGGAAGTAGAAAATGAAAAGTTTAAGTCATATTTGATTAATTATTGATTAAGCATTTAAGCAGAAGAGACGTACACGTACGTTCCGTGGCAAAGCTATTCGAAAATAGCAAACCAATACTTAGCACCCCACATTTGATACGACATGAGAAATGTAGAAAATGTAGAATGTAAATATTCGAAAGTATCGACGCTCTGTGGCCCCACTTACTTGAAATACCCATGTTGAATCTCATCATGCAGTTCAATAGATAGAAAGATAGAGACTTAATCTTTCACTAGTCACAGTTTAATTTATTTTTATTTTTTTGTGTGGAATGCCCTGGAATGGGTTTTCAGCGCAGAATGGATCTCGTCAGAATGAAATGTTAAATCTAACAAGTCCAACAGATTTTCTGCATGAAAAACAACTTGCAAAATCTGGTGACACTAGTTTCGAATAAACTTTCAGTTCGCAAAGATATCATTGCATATATGTACTTCTTACTTACTCATAATTTTTTGCAATTTAATATACAATGCCACAAGGTAGCCCTGTTTTCTGTAATACTTTCCAAAGAGATGTTGTTCATAATTTAAAATTTATTAACAATTTTGTTATATCACGGACAGCTTAAAACTCGTACAATTTCAACGTTTCACTATCAGTTGACGGCTTCTTCAGTAATAAAGGAGAACGGGAACAGACACAAAAAGGTACTTACATCGCATAAGAATACATCAGGAAGTTTTAAGATAACCTGTTAGGATAACGTAGTTTTTGGAAATATAAAGAGATGTATGACGTGCGAAGGCTATTTGATATCTAAGGTACTTGACTGAAGGAGGCCATAAAATCTAAAACAATTTTATTTTGTTTACAGCTTGAAGTGTTAAAAGATTTTGTATCAAGTCTCGTTCACAGAGCTTTAATAACTAGTGAGGTTACAATTTTTTAAAACTACTGGTGCATGGTGAATTACGATCATAGACAAAGTCGAGCATCGAGCAGTAACAAAATTTCTTAAGTTAAAAGAAAGGAATACTCCAAAGCAAGTACATGATAGGATGTTTGCAGTTCACAATGAAGCTTATCCATCTAAAATTTTGGTCTAAACAATATAAATAGGGCAGTGAGTCTTTAGAAGACGACCCTGGCAGTGGACGCCCGAACTCTGTCACAACACCAGGAAACACTCAAGAGAATCGAGATATTCTTGAAGATCGACGATTTGGGATTCATCAGAAGCTGAGATTTTAAACTTTGATGGGGAAAGAATTTTCCAGATAATTCATCTAAAGATGTCAGAGGTGAGTGCAAGATAGGTGCCTTCCTTAGATAAGTAACGCAACAACTTTTGGCTGCCTGTGAACTACAAGAAGAGAACTTTATTGAGAAAATTGTGATAGAGGACAAAACGTGGATCCATCACTTTGACCCTGAGGGTAAACAAGAATCAATGGATGGAAGCACACTAACTCTCCAACACCAAAGAAACTGAAAGTTGACGTGCAAAATGAAGCACGATTTTTTGGAACTCCAAAGGAATTTTGCTGATACACAAAAACTACAGTAAAAGGGGCTTATTACAGTAACCTTTTAAGAAAATTGCAGGTGTCTACCAAACAAAATCGGCCAGAAAAAGCAAGGCAAAAATTTTTAATTTTGCATAACAACGTTCCTGTGAACAAGGACGCTATTGTTCCTGATTCCCTAAAGGATTTAAATAATAATAGTGTCTTTACTAATAAATCACAATTAAAGAAATTACAAATTATAGTAACCAACAATTGGCGAGGTTCAGTATTAACGAAAATTAAATAATTAATTCGCCAGACTGCTCTACCACCTAACCAAAAAGTAAAAAACCTACCCTAAAGGAAAGCAATATATGAGACGTGCTTAATTTAATAATTAATTAATTTAATAATGTGTGATAGCTATAATATCAAGATAATTACGTTTGTAATTGAAACAAGGTTCGAAACAGTTTGCACCTGAACTGCCTGTAATTTAACTTAGTGCATTGAAGACAGAATTTATTAAAAAAATTTACGATACGGTAACTAAATGAACGTTTGAAATTTTGACTGTGAGGACGAGGGGGAGTTAATAAACCTCTGTATCGCAAATTCAAATTGTGAACGACAGCGACAGTTCGATATGTAATTAAACTATATAAATATGGCGAATGTTGATACGTAAAATAAGCAGTAAGTGTGAAACAGTCTTCTATGTTCCATATGCAACCAACCACTCTCCCTAAAGCTAAGTACACACTGAAGGAACACACAGGAAATTTTTGTTGATGGTTGTTGCTAAATGTTTCAAAAAGTTTTTAACTTTCGTCAAGTTATGGAAACATTTTGTCCACACTAAAGGTAGCAAAATAGAGAAACATCTGAATTTTGTTTCTGTTCCATTGTTGTAAATTGTTGCACGTAACAATCTGTACACACACGCAAGGAACAAATTAATATTGTTGAGAGTCGTGACTGAAGAAGATGTACTTATTCCCTAAGTAGTATCGATACTTATAGTCGTCCCAGTTTGGTAGCGGTTTTATAGCCTTTCCAAAAAAAAAGCGACACAAAGGCGACCGCACGCCGGTCTCTTTGAAGTTGTTTTTTATAGCAAGATCATAAAACCGATAGAAAACTTGAACGACTATACTTTGCTAGACATTTTAAAGCAAATGATTCTTTAAAAGTTCAAGCACAATATGGTGTTCATTGCTACAAGCCGTTACCAGAACTGGTGACAAGGTGTACACACTGAAGGAATTTCCTTTTTTGTTGCTGCATGTTGCTGCTTGTTTCCCATTTTCCTTTGATATTTACCGCTTCGAATGGAAACACGCAGAAACAAACAGTAACTTTTGTTACTGGAAACAGAAACATGAAGAAACTTAAAGATACTTTCGGAAATTACCGGTAACTTTTTCAAGGAACATGTAACAGAAACTAAAAGTTCCCGATTGTTCCTCCAGTGTGTACTTAGCTTAACTTTGTGACTAATTCTGGAATACTTGCCAATACCATAAATAAGGCGTAGACAACAATTTTGTAGTTTCTGTAATCTAGTTTTATTTATTACATCTAGATGTGGGCCATACCATCACAATCACAATAGTCCATCCTACTCAAAACTAAAAAATTATATAACTGAATTTTTGCTTTCTGATCTAATATGTGCCTATTGAGATAAATAGTTATATAGTTATATAGTTAAATAAATATAAATTCATATAAGCTTATTGCAACAATTTCAAATCATGATGGGTGAACGTAAGGTTAGAGGCTAAGGTAATACCCAAATTCTTTAACTTCTCAGTAAATTTGATACTAACATTATCATCATTATTTTTAATTTATTAATTATTTCTTCTTTAGAATTACATCTACCAAATAAAATTTCTGATGATTTTTCCGGATTTAGAACCAGTTTATGCTTAAGAGAACATTGTCCCAATGCTGCAAGGTCATTATTTATTAAAATACAAGCATCATCAACATCAGAAGAAAGAAAAGATAGATAAATTTGGAAATCATCAGCGTAGAAATGCGATTTACAATGTTTCAATACGGTGGACAATTCATTTTCAAAGTAAGAGGTTTAGATATCAGATTCATATAATTAACTGACTGTTGTCTAAGATTTAAATAACTTTTGATTAAATTTTCTGCGTCCTCACTTAATCCAATATAATGAAGAATTGCAAACAGAATATCATGATCAATGGTATCAAATGCCTTAGAAAAGTCTAATGTGACTAGCACCGTTATTTTTAATAATGCAGTATTACAACTATATCCAGGCCTAAAACCGGATTGATTTTCTGGCAAAATATTAGACTTCATCAAATGATCTCGAAGCTGTGAAGCAATAATTCTTCCAAAAATTTTTGATGCTGTAGGCAATAAGCTAATTGGCCTGAGGTGTTTAAACTCTTTAGGAGATGAAATTTTAGGCAATGGAATAACTGAAGCATATTTCCAGCATTCAGGAAATACCGAGTGTGCAATGCAATAATTTACAATATGAATAATGATATAAGTAAGCTGCGGAGTACATAACTTTATCATAGCAGAATTTATACCTTAAGCGTTCGATTTAAGAATTTTTATAAATTTGTCTATATCATATTCGGAAACCGTTTCTAAATGAAATAAATTATCTGGAGTCAAAATTCTTGTGTTGTAATAATTTAGTACAGGAATAATATCAACATTAGTTACAGGTACGGATTTAATAAAAAAGCTCATTTATTTCTTCAACAGCTCATTATTTTTTATTTTTATTTTTATTATTATTTTTCTTTCTTAAAATATCTAAAATTCTTAATGTATTCCACATACGCTTGGCACCATGAGAAATTTAGACTTCGAAATTTAGACTTCCCTACAGCCAAGATTTGACTCCTCCCTGCAATTATTCTTTATTTCGTCATTTTAAGAAAAAATTTTGTAGACAAAGATTTTCGAACGATGAAAACTTGGAAGCGAAAAAAGATTTGCATTCCAAAAAAAAAAATTTTCATTTCATTCCGTTCAAAGTCGATTCTCATCGATATGCTTACGGAAAAAAAATAGATCGTAAATAAGAAAAACATCAAAGACATCAACACGTAATAGTAATTCTTAATTCAGGTTAACCGGCTCAGAAATTAGATTTTCCCAATTTATTGGAAAATTTAGATGATCTGCCTTCAGTAGATATTTTCTCTACGAAAGCAGAATCTTTTTTGCTTCTAAGTTTTATTTAATTCAAGAATTACTTTATTCTATGCATCGTACATTTATTGAATCGAAACCATAGCCTTTGAATAAAATTACTTTTACGTAATTTTGTACGTTTATTTTATATTTACTTATTCAACATCTTGTAAATAACTTATTCAAGGCAAACTGCCTACTTCCGATATCAAAAACCTAAAACTGGTTATTAAATTAAATAAGCATTCGTTTAACTAATTTCATTGTTTACGCTATATAATTTGTAATTTAAGCACTAGAAATTTGATTCTGTTTTTTAATATCGTAATTTGTAACTTATAAATCAGCATTTTATGAATACTTAGTTACTTCGTATCGCTATTAAAAAAAACCATCATAAAAACCCCTTTAAACAAATGCTCTCCCGAATGTCTCGTCAATTCGATTACGGTTCCATTTGCCCGAACTCGAACGTCGTTTAAAGAACTTAACTCGATTAACCAGTGAATCGCTTCGGCGTTTCTCTTTAGATCTTTATAAGCAATCAGCACACCTATTAGTTCGCCAAAAACGAGCTCTTCAGAAAATTCCGTCCAGCAGAAGCTGCCAATCAGTTATCTTATAAGTACGCGTTTTCAATTTAAACGTCAGTGGTAGGTACATAACTACTTACCTATGTACACATTTTATTCACAGTATAAGAACAAAACTCTATAGAAATTTCTGTTCACAGCCTGATCATAGCGCAATGATCGACCACACACTCGCCAGGCTTTCGAGTGTTTACAAAATGGTGTTTCCAAGATGTGTTTATTCCATCATCAAACGGTATATAAAATAATAAGTTTTGCATTTATTATTCTTGTAGCCCGTGTTCCTACATTAAGACTTATTCATTCCTTCCAGGATAGAAGTTAGTATAATAACTTCTATCCTGCCTGATCCACATCGAACTCATCCAGGTCACAAAATTTAATGCACAAACATCAAAGGTGCCGACATGGAGTGTCCTTATACTATGTTTTATCGTTGTAAATTGACACGCGCAGCTCCCTGCTTACTCTAATTACTTATTTATGACAGACGACAGGTAATATGCTATGCAGTAGTAAATAATGAGGAAAAATGCTTAGCTGTTAGATATTAAACTCCATCATAAAACGCTTTACATTAAAACAGCTAAATTAAATTGCAAATATACCTGCGTTATTTCTAAGAAAAAGAAAAAATACATATTCTTACAAGAGAGCTTTTGATCTTAATCTGAAATATATGTGATCATTTACATAGGTATGTATACCTACCGATTGTTTCGTTGAAACTTGGAAAAGAGCAGAGACAAAACAGAAATGCATCAACATTTGTCCTACAAACGTACTATTAATTCAGAAAGTGTCGAGACTACAGTAGGAGTTCCTCAAGGTTCGATTCTAGGACCGATACTTTTCTTGTTTTACATAAATGATTTAACTAAAGTTACTCCTGAGATAGATTTTACTATATACGCTGACGATACGTCATGTCTGATATCTGATCCCTCATTCGATAAGTCACGGGATAAATGTAATATCGCTCTGTCGAAGCTTAATTGTTGGTTTAGTTGCAATGATCTCTACCTTAATACCGAGAAGACTTCTTCGGTAGTTTTTCATACTCGACAAAAAAATATCACCAACGTTGCTTTACGCGTCGGCAACGATGACGTAGCTTCCGTTGATAGCGTGAAGTTCTTGGGCATTACCTTTGATAAACACCTAGATTGGAAGATGCATTGCACTGGATTAATTTCTAGGTTGAATTCAATATTATATTTGTTTCGGAACCTTAAACAATTATTAACCTTGCAACAGCTACTGCAACTATATCACGCTCAAGTGGGTAGTCGCTTAATGTATGGCATTTGTTTTTGGGGTCGATCTAGTATGTCTTCCGATGTCTTTATCATGCAGAAAAAAATCATTCGATGTATTGCAGGTATCTCTAGGACTACCTCATGTAAAGATAGCTTTAAATCATTCAATATTCTTACACTTCCGAGTGTTTTTATATTTAATATATGCGTTTACGTGTATAATAACAAATCAAATTTTAGCACAAATAGTGATGTGCATCAGACAAATACACGCAATAAGAATGATTTCAGGATCCCTTTTGCTAGATTGTCGGTCACGCAAAACTCCACAAATTATTTAGGAATTAAAATTTATAATAACCTTCCAAACGAACTGAAAATATGCCGTAATGTTACAGTTTTTAAAAAATTGCTAAAACAATATTTAATTTCCAAATGTTATTATTCTGTAGATGAATTTCTGTAAACGAGTTATTGTGGAATAATCATACTGTATGTAGTCATATAGGCATCTTAGTTTTATTTTATTTTATTGTAGTTTTGTTGTTCTCTATTTTGTTTTGTGTCTTCTTTTTTTAATTTTCTGATATATGTAGTATCACTTGACGCTCTTCTAAACATGTACCTACTTGTCACTTGAAGAATAAAGCATTATTATGATAATACCTAGTAGTAGTTTTTTTAACGATCATATACATAATGTAAAATTTAATGTAATTCACTTTATTAGCGAGCTCCGAGTATATGTACGTATGGTCATGCGTGTTGTGTACTGTTGTTTACTTCTAAGTAATCAGTCATTCAATATTAGTTTGCCATGTATTACTATTAATCTAGAGTGTAGTAATTATGACTTTGAAGTTATATGCACTAGTCAATTTATGTAATTTAATAAGTGTTTGCTGTGTGTTCGTGCAATAAAAAGGAACTTAAAGAAGCGTTATTATCACTGCTAACCAACAGGTTATGGGCCCAGAAACAAGATTTGTCCCGAATTGAAAAATTAATGCGCGGAAAGTTATAAGTCTGAGCGAAGTGTGAGCGAAATAAGATTACTTGAAACTTGTATTGCTTTACTCGGTAAAAAATGAGTGACAATCATAATTTTCAAGTGAGTTTCGAGAAGCTGGAAGGCCGATCCAATTATGCAAACTGGAAATTTGGGATGAAAATGGCTCTGATACATGACAATTTATGGCAGTGCATAGAAGGCGACGACAGTAAAATATCAGCAGATGAACGATTACGAAAGGAGCAGAAAGCATTAGCGAAAATATGCTTGATGATTAAACCCTGTGCGTATCCATATGTAAGGGATTGTAAAACTGCTAAAGAAGCGTGGGAAAATTTACAAAAAGTGTATGATGACAAAGGTTTAACCAGACGATTAACATTAATGCGACGTATTGCCAGTATAAAATTGGTGGATTTTGCAAATATGGACCAGTATGTCAGTGAAATTATTGCAGTATCACAGCGATTAGCCAATATGGGAGCAGGTCTAGACGATGAATTTGTGGCAGTTATCATGCTAAGTGGTCTAACATCTGCGTATGATCCTATGGTCATGGCTATTGAAAGCAGTGGACAAAAAATAACAAGTGATTTTGTGAAGTCAAAACTTTTACAACAATACGAAGAAAATAATGAACCATTACCATCTACAAGCAGCGAATCTGCATTGCATACCAAAAGATACCCGCAAAATAAAGAAAAAATGGTTTGTTACAAATGTGGCCAACAAGGTCATTTTAAAAATAAATGCCCAATGAATAACTTGAAAGAGAAGAACAAAATAACAAGTACTAACAATTTCAAGATTAATAAAAATAAAGCTTTGCATATTTGTTTAAATGCAAATGTAGATAAGTCAGGAGAATGGATAATTGATTCGGGTGCTACAACCCATATGACTTGTAGGAAGGATTGGTTACGTAATTTCTCTAAAAAAGAATTAAAAGTAACTGTAGCAAACAATGCAAGCATAAATAGTGATGGAGTTGGTAGAGTAAAAATAATTACGGACAGTGGAGAAAATGAGGTGATGAATGTGCTTCACGTGCCTTCACTGAAGACGAATTTATTATCTGTAGAGCAAATGGTACAAAAAGGTTACACAGTCGTTTTTAATCAAAATGGTTGTAAAGTCTTAGATGATGAAAATTGTAAAATCACTGGAAATACAATAATTGAAGGTATACGTCAAGATGGGCTATTTAAAATTAGCACAAGAAATGATGAAGCCTGTTATTCAGCAAAGACTAATAGTGGAGATGACATTCTGTGGCACTTAAGATTAGGACATTTAAACTGTGTTAGTATGAACTTACTTAAAAATGGTTTAGCTGAAGGTGTTAAATTTTCAAACACAAAATCAGATCCTTGCATTGCATGCATTGAAGGAAAGCAAGCAAGATTACCCTTCAAGAAAAATAAATGCAGAAGAGCAGAAGGCGTTCTAGATATAATCCACTCAGATTTGTGTGGACCAATGCCATGTGCATCTTGGAGTGGTGCAAAGTATGTACTTACTTTTATTGATGATTTTACTCGAAAAATATTTGTATATTTCATAAGGAGTAAAGATAATGTCAAAGATATATTTCAAGAATTTGTGAATAAAGTGGAAAGAGAGACAGAAAGAAAAGTAAAATGTCTTAAATCTGATAATGGTGGAGAGTATGTAAACAGAGTTATGGAAGAATATATGAAGTCAAAGGGTATAAAGCATCAAACTACTGTGCCATATAACCCTGAACAAAATGGTATTGCAGAAAGGACAAACAGGACCTTGACTGAGATGGCAAGAAGCATGATTAAAGAATCTGATTGTGATCAAAGAATGTGGGCAGAAGCAGTAAATACTGCAGCTTATCTCAAGAATCGTTCTCCGCATAAAGCAATACCTGGTAAAACACCTGAAGAATTGTGGTCAGGAAAGAAGGTTAATTTGAGTCATTTACGAATCTTCGGATGTATCTGTTACAATTATATTCCCGATCAATTTAGAAGAAAATGGGATGCTAAAGGAAAACCATATATTTTCATTGGATATTGTGAAGATACAAAAGATTATAGATTGTTTAATCCAGAAAAGCCAAAAGCGATAATAAAAGCTAGAAATATTAAATTTATAGAAACAAAATTTTGGAACAAAAAGAAAGATATTATAAATAAAGAAATAAATGTAATGCCCATTAATGAAAATGTTACTGATATTGAAGAAAATATGTCCGATGAAATTGAATTTGAAGACGATTCAAGAGACATGGTGGAGCCAGAAGAGCCTGCTGAAGAAACTGTCGATAGAAGTACTAGTAAAAAAGGCACAGGAAGAAGATCAAATAGAATGAAGAAACCTAAGGAGTATCCGGAATATGTAGTGTATATGACAGAAGCAGACGATCCCATTGAAGTCAAGGATGCATTGTCACGTGACGATAGTGATGGGTGGAAAGCAGCAATGCAAAGTGAATTTCAGTCATTAATTGACAATAAGGCATGGACTCTAGTAAAAAGGCCAGTAAATGAAAGTGTAGTCAAAAATAAATGGGTGTTCAAGTTGAAAAGTTTACCAGATGGTTCAATGAAACATAAGGCAAGATTGGTTGCTAAAGGATTTACACAAAAATTTGGTCAAGATTACCATGAAACTTTTTCCCCAGTTGTTAAAAATTCAACGTTAAGAATTTTGTTTGGAATAGCTGCAAAAATGAATTTAGACATTTTCCATTTAGATGTTGAGACAGCATTTCTTAACGGAAATTTAAAGGAACAGGTTTTTATGGAACAACCTGAAGGTTTCATAACTCCTGGAAATGAAAATAAAGTTTGTTTGTTGCATAAAGCAATATACGGTCTTAAACAATCTTCCAGAGTTTGGAACGAGATGGTTGTTAAAACTTTATTAGATATAGGTTTTAGTCAGTCGAAATATGAACCTTGCGTATTTACTAAAAACAAAGAAGGTAAAATTGTTATTGTAACGGTGTATGTTGATGATTTTTTAATATTCAGTAATAATAATACAGAAAAGCAAATATTAAAAAAAACTACTCCTAGAAAGATTTAAAATAAAAGATTTAGGAGAGGTGAAACAGTGTATGGGAATTAGTGTTGAGAGAGATTTTGATAAGAAGACGATTTCAATTCATCAGAAAAAGTGTATTTTATCTTTATTGCGGAAATATAATATGCTTGATTGCAAACCTGCAAAAACGCCTTTAGAAGCTAATTTAAAATTAGAGAAATGTAATAATGCAGATATATCACTTCCTTATCAACAACTAGTAGGAGCACTATTGTACTTGTCTATTAATACTAGGCCTGATATAAGTTTTGCCGTCAATTTTATGAGTCAATTCAATAATTGTTACAGTCAAGTTCATTGGATACATCTTAAGAGGATTTTAAGATATTTAAAAGCCACTATTGACTTTAAACTTACATTTAATGGCAATCCTAAATTTGAACTTACTGGTTTTGTGGACTCTGATTGGGCAAATGATCAAGACCGTAGATCTTACAGTGGTTTTGTATATACCTTAAGTGGTACAGCTATTTATTGGGAAGCTAAAAAGCAATCATGCGTAGCTCTTTCCAGTACTGAAGCAGAATATATTGCCATGTCAGAAGCTTCAAAAGAAGCTGTTTACCTTAAAAGCTTCTTGTATGAATTAGGTTTTGATGTTAAAATCGATTTGTATAATGACAATCAAAGTTCACAGAAGTTAGTATATAATCCAATTTTTCATAATAGAACTAAACATATTAGTGTCAGATATCATTTTATCAGGAACATTGTGGACAGAGGTGTAGTTGCCATTTATTATAGGTCAACAGATAAAATGATTGCTGACATTTTCACAAAAGCGTTAAATTCTCCTAAACACTATTTTTGTATGAACGGCTTTGGTATTGTTTGTTAAATTTGAATGATCGATTAAGGGGAAGTGTTGTGTACTGTTGTTTACTTCTAAGTAATCAGTCATTCAATATTAGTTTGCCATGTATTACTATTAATCTAGAGTGTAGTAATTATGACTTTGAAGTTATATGCACTAGTCAATTTATGTAATTTAATAAGTGTTTGCTGTGTGTTCGTGCAATAAAAAGGAACTTAAAGAAGCGTTATTATCACTGCTAACCAACAATGCGCAGCTTTTCTGCTACAACTTGATAGTTCCGTGAGTCTTGTACCACAAGGTTTTAAGGGTGATGTTTGAGTGTAGGAGTTGCATTTTAGTTGCTCATGACTATACATCTTTCACGCTAGTTTGTATTGCCACAGTTAAGTACAGTACAAGATAATTGACAAAGAAATAAAAATTAATTACTTTTCCTTAATTATTGAATTGTTAACTGTCAAAATTCCAAACATCGATAACAAATAATTCTTGCCAAATTTTTTTATAGCTTTCTGATATTTCAATTGATAATGCAACTTAAAAATGTTTCTGTTCTCGAATAACGCGACACAATTTTATTGACATTACTTTTTTTTTATTCTTTACAATTCTAGAACTAGTTTGTTATTTTATTTTTTAATGATCACTTGAAACTCAAAGTTTTATTCTGTAATTCCGTAATATTGTGTGTGTGTGTGTGTGTGTAGTTTGACAAAGTAAATTGTTTCGTAAAACCTGCAAGCAGACGCAGACACGGCAAAAAATTAACAAGGTATACAATACCTTATCTGCGAATTGCGAGAGATAATTTAAGATTTATGAAAATTTATGTTAGCGTTCGAAATCCGTATGAGCAGACAAAAATAAATCTTATTTCTCACCAGAGACGAAGCAAAAGTTCACATGCACACAGACAGTGAAATTTATAAGCAATATGTGTTTGTTCGTGCTGCTATTATAATACACAGCATTTTCTTTGTAAGTGTTTGGATGGTCGCAAAATCCGAATCAGAGCTGCAGAAGCAATCAATAATAAAGGGACTCTGGCTGATGACGGATTAACTAGAAATGTGTCGTTTCCAATTACGGTCTTCAACAAACAAAACATGAGTTTCTAACAGGATGAAAAGACATAATGTCATGGTGTAGACGTTATTTGAGCAGTGATCCAAGAAAGTCGTATAAAACATGGTTAGGTAATTTGGTTTCGTGCGAAAAAAATGAATCTCTACAACGATTCGGAGGACGGCCTCAACCTGACGGTATGGGAATATTTGGAGAGAATGCGAGGACCGCAGCAGCTGGACTGGGAAATTGCTTTGCCGCTGACTGTACTGAATATCCTTATATTAGTTACCGGACTACTTGGGAACATCGCAGTTTGTCTTGTTATCATAAAACATCCCACGATGCAAACTGCAACTAACTACTACTTATTCAATTTAGCAATATCCGACCTCCTTCTACTCATCTTTGGTAAGTACAATTTTTTGTTCTTATCTGTAAAAAAAAATTACGTACCTTATTACACAATATTTTACAAAATGAGAAATTAAAATATCATGAAATCAATCGATTTATAAATAAAATTTATATTGTGCTATACATGTAGAAAGAACTATTCGTTGCTTAGATGAAATGCTTACATTCAAGAGTTCTTAACTTTTAAATATAGTTTGGAGATCATTCTACTTATCGTTTTGGACGTATGTTATACAATAATGAGAATTATTAACTATACACATCCTCTGCTTCCCACAGCCTACGCTTGTCGGTTTCTAACACCCACGCAATATCTAATCACGAACGTAATTCCCTGACTCTATATAGGTGCCCAGAAAGATTGTAAAACAGAGGATGGCGAACTCGTTTTTTATCCTATAACCTCTTCTAGTGTATATAAAAAGTGAGCAAAAAAAATCAGATTAGAGTAGGCGGTGCAATGTCTGTGATTAACTGAATTAATTAATGTAATACATTCATGGTCTGTCAAATTTATTGACTTTTTATTTAATCACAGACATACATTTTCTTTGCACCGCCTATCCTAATCTGATTTTTATTTGCTCACCGTTTATAATTATTGTAACGTAGCAAAAGTTTCTAGACAAACTATATAATTCAATTTTAACAAATATTTTAACGATGGCACCCTCATATAATATCGAAACCGGAAGCTATATTAAAATTTAAAAACAAATTAAGAAGTACACTTCTGTGCAATAAAATTAAGTATACAGAATGGACCCAGTAAGGTTTCTCGGTTATTTATAGGAATAAAAGAAAACCGTTTTCGCGACCCAATGCTGCTTTTTCGAGAAAAACCAATGGTGAAGATAAAAGTTAGCTACGTCGATTCGTTCGAGAAATATCGGCTAAGACACTTATTGTGAAAAATAATTTTTCGCGAAAATTTGTTTTCGGCCGATATTTCCCGAACGAATCCAGGTAGCTAACTTTTGTCTTCACCATTGAGTTTTTCTCGAAAAGTAGCGAAAACTGTTTTCTTTTAATCCTATAAATAACCAAGACACCCTGTAAAACCATCAAAAATGGTCCACTCTGTACATAGATATAGTAATTATTTTATAAACTCAAACTCAAAACTCAAACTCAACTTTATTACATACTTAGCCATTTTTACATGGATGTACAAGTCAAATCTATGATAATTTAACAATAAGTCAAATATCGCCCATGAACATACAGTTAAAACTCGCTATCTAATCTATCCTCTAGAAATTCATTAATGGAGTAATAGCATTTTTTACAGAGTAAATTTTTGATCTTTTTTTTAAATATCACAAGTTTCTCTGATATTATTGTACTAGGCAATTTGTTAAAAAGCTTAATGCCTAGAACATTAATCGTGTTTCCGAATTTGCTCGTACTGTGTTTTCTGATGCATAATAATTCCTTAGTGCGGGTGTCATACCCATGACAGTCAGAGTGCTTGAGCAACTTTTCTTTTTTTTGCCATATGAAAAGTAGGCATTTGAATATAAACAGTGAAGGGAAAGTTAGAAGACCCTCTTTTATGAATGTTGGTTTGGAAGACTCTCTGAAGTTTAAACTAAATATCAAACGAACTATTCTCTTTTGAGCAACAAACACTCTATGACTGTCACAGGCGTGACCCCAAATTATTACATTGTAAGATAAGATGCTATGCACCATTGTATAGTAAACTGTAAGTAATTTTTCTTTTGGTAACATATTTTTTAAGTGACGTAAGGCGAAGTATGACCTATTGATACGTTTACATACATAGTCTATGTGCTTATCCCAAGTCAATCTCTCATCAATGTACATTCCAAGAAACAGTGTAAATTGCTCAGATTGTATTGCCATTCCAGTAACTGTATAAGATTTTGTTCCTGTATCTTTTCTGTTAAAAAATTTTATGCTGACCGTTTTTTGAGAATTAAAGATAAGCTTGTTTTTATGACACCACAAACTGAATTGTGTGCTTAATTCCGAAACTTTTTCTTGGAGTCTCTCAAGAGTCTCAGGTGAGACCACCATAAATGTATCATCGGCAAACAAGGTTATTTTATCAGTTATTACATGTTTCGTTATATCGTTGATAAATAATAGAAAGATCAGAGGTCCCAAGACAGACCCCTGAGAAACTCCAAGATTAATGTCATATTCAGAAGAAAATGTACTTTTTACTTTTACACACAATTTCCAAGATGATAGGAAGGATTCTATCCAATCTAAAATTATACCTCTAATACCTAGTGCATTAAGCTTACTACATACAAACGTTACATCTAAACAATCAAATGCGCGGGAAAGATCGAAAAAGAGGCCAGCTACGTGACGACCATTGTCGATGTGTTCATAAATGGACTTTAGAAAATCAGCTGCAGCCCCTTCTGTCGATCTGCCCGCGCGAAATCCGAATTGAGAATCTGTCAATAGACCGCAAACGTCCGCAAACTTTCTCAGTCTATCTGAGATTACTGTCTCAAAAACTTTGGAAATGGTATTCAGAACCGATACAGAGCCGTAGTTATTTATGTCTAGCGCATCATTTTTTTGTAGATTGGGGTAATCACTGCAGTCTTCAATGAAGAAGGAAATGTACCTGATATAACTGAATTGTTAATAATATGTGACAATGGTTCAGCAATAATATCTTTGGTTGCTTTTAGAATTTTTACTGGGATGTTATCTATCCCAACACTGTTTGTGTTCTTAAGGTTACCAATGATTTTCTTAATTTCTGATGCATCCGTTGGTTCAAAGGCAAATGACCTGGGATTAATACTGTCCAACGTTCAGTTCGCCGAATAGTTGTGCCCAAGCTCGTCTCAGATTTGAGTCGGCAATACTAGAAAAGTGCTCTGCAAAAGCTTCTGCTACCTGTAATGGTTCAGAATATAATTCATTATTAATGGACAACCTGAGTTCTTTAATTTGATTGGATGGATGTAATTCTGCATTAATTAATTTCCAAACGGTTTTTTGTTTGTTAGGAGAATTTTTTATGATCTTACCAAAATGTTGCTTTTTAGTGTCAATGATCATTTTATTATAATTTTTCTTTTGAATCTTATAGTTGTCTATAATATCAGCATTTTGAGTCCGACACATAAGCCAATACAGGTCTTTTAATTTATTACTTTCTGTTATAACGCGACTATCAAGCCAGTTTTTGTTTTCTTTAATATTTTTAGGATTACAACGAACTAGAGGACAAGTCATATCAATGCTCCAAAGTAAGATGTTTGAAAATTCGTCAAAGAGCGAATCGGTATCAGTATCGGTACTAAAATTCTTTAGTAAACTGTCAGTTGAAAGCAAAACTTCATTTAATTTAGTAAGTGTTGCATAATTAATCTTCCTACGTAATTGATAATTTATCTTACTTTATCCACTAGCAATGTCAACACTGTTGTGTGTGTGAAAATTGGAAATGATTGCGAGATGATCACTTAAATTGGGTTGTATAACTACCGTGCTGCATGATTCGTAATTTACACTATCGACTATAATATAATCAAATTTTGATTCAGAACATAGTGATTTATCATTAAAACCTAATCTAGTTGGTACTTCAGAAGTGCATTTCAAGTCAAAACTTATTAATCTGTCACAAGATATTTTCTTTCCTGGTACGTTACTCAAAAGATTTATATTTAGATCTCCACATAAAAAAACATTTTCAATATTTTTTTGCAGTACAGCAGGGATTCAGTAAGTCTTTCAAAAAAGAAATCAAGAAAACCACTAGGTGGCCTATAAACATTTAAGATACAACATTCAAATGACCCTACTTTCAGTTTCAACATACAAGACTCAAAATGCATTTCGTCAGCTTCGTCATATTTACGATTCAAAGGCATTGATTCCAGATGTGTTAGGTTTCGTATGTAGATTAAGGACCCTCCATGGAGAATGGAGAACATGGATATGTTTCTCCCTGCAAAAGCTCGCTGCCAAAATGTAGCCAGGTAACTCCATGAGGTCAATGACATCCTGGGAGCACCAGTGTTCCGAAACACATATGACATCTGGTAGAATATTGTTTGCAATTATCAGCATGTTATCAAGTTTGTTACTTAATGATTGAACGTTGACCTGCATTATTCGCAAGTTGTTGATGTGTGTTAAATCTTCTGGACAAGTGTAGAGGCTGCTTCTTGAAAATTCTCTTCGGTTTTATTTTTCCGGAAGAAAAATCCTCTTACTGCTGCTCCAGTGGGCCAGATTTCTGGGTTGTAGACTTTGCGCCAATGCTATAGTTTATACATTTCAAAAATAATATTTCTGTCAACTTGTAAGGCAAGTTTTTAGGGGACTTTTAAGGTTTTCATTTAACTCTGCCTCGCATTTTATTCTGACAAATTTATAATTGTTCTTTACATCCGCTTAAAGTGATATTTCAGTGTACTTAATTTTATTGCACAGAAGTAGACCTTTATTTCCTTTTTAAAATTTATACCTAATCAACAATCAACAATACAGGCTGGTCCCGAAACAAGGTGCCAAAAAGAAATCAGTTATAGGAGAAGATGAGTAAAACTCATATACAAAAAATGTTTCTAATAAAAGTCCTTTCGTTTTTGAGATAAAAATAATTGAAAATTTGCTGTATGTTAATGAGTTTAGAGGTTTACAGGTACCGTTGCTAAAAAAATGCAAATATTGTTACCATGCAACCAGAATTTTCAATCCGATTAACATTGGCGTATAGCAAATTTTCAATTATTTTTATCTCAGAAACGAAAAGACTTTTATTAGAAAGATTTTTTGTATATGAGTTTTACTCATCATCTCCTATAACCGATTCCTTTTTGGCACCTTATTTAGGCACCAGCCTGTAAGCGTATAATTGAGATTTGAATGTTAGTACTTATGTTTTTATTAAATCTTAACTCACTAACTCACTAACTTAACGTTCACAATCACTTAACGTAACGTAAATTAATAATTTGAAAGCACTGTTTGATAGTGAAAACGAAGTAATTCCAAATTTAAATGACTTACTGTTCATAATGAAACACATTAATTAGTTTCAGTTTAAAATTTTAAGTATTTACATTAAAACAAAACGCTTCAAACCTGTATTTATAAGTTATAACACAGTCATAAAAGTTATTCGGACAATTTCAAATATGTGATAAAGTAAAATAATACTTTTAAGGAGAAAACTTCTATATTTTCCTCTGTCAAAAATTACATATCATCACATAATAAACAAACTTACTTTTTATATATTAATATACAACAGCCACCTTCGTCGATGGAACTACTCATCGCGCTACAGTTCTCCCCCTTTAGTATACGATGATGTTTCATTATTCGTATACTAAACATTTTCTTAAGGCGTCCTCTTTTGCTAATTGGTATCGTCGGATTGGCTTTCGTGAGATCTGGTCTATGATAGGGTGTAATTGCTGATACATGCTGTTTTCCCAGTATCACATTAGGTGTTGCTATTTCTACAATTCCATAACTGGTTGGAGAGAATACCTTCGCAATTAGATATGGTCCATCGCTCTAGGATCAAATTTAGATAGTCTCATAGTTCCATCACTTTTAGTATGCGTCGCTACCCATACAAATTCTCCTACTTGATAGGTTCCTGGATCTCTTCGCTTCTTATCCGCGTAATTCTTTCTTCTGGTTTGTTCCTTTTCTATTGTGTCTCGAACATCTCGCATTGTATTCACCATGCGGAGTAGATGCGGGGTTATTTCTGGAGCGAAGTTTTTGGTTTCAACGATAGCCTTCATATCCCAACTCAAATCATCTGGTGCCCGAAGTTCTCTTCCACACATTTTATTTAATTTGCGGTGTAGAAGATCTTTCTCCGTCTGGACATTCGATACGGTGCAGTAGTTAAGATGATTACCCGTATCGATATGATGTTCAGCAAACGGAGTAGGTTCTCCCCCAGCTTCAAAGGTATCACTATTATTTTCAAGTAGCTCATTGGATAAATGTCGTTCACTTTGTTTCAGATGTGCAGCTTCACCATGTCTCAGTTTGACATCCATCGTTGATAGTGTAATAGTTGCCTCTACAATCGGTTCTGGTTCAAACATGTACGAAATGTTTGTTTCATCATCTTCGAACCACCACTTTTGTTTTCGTAAATTCATAATAATACCAGCAACGATTAGAAAATCATTTCCCAAAAGCGTTTTGGTATTTTCAAATCCCAATAGCACCATAAATGTTGTGGGTATGATTCGATCACAGGTATTTACCTCTACATCTGTAATTAGCACTTCACGTTGATGTTTTTGACCGTCAGCAAGTGTCAACCAAATGTTTTGTTTGGTGAACTTTGCACCAGTTACCAACAGTTTCTGATACAGTTTGTATCCTGCAATGCACTGTTTCGCTCCTGTGTCGGTGCAAGCCAAACCAACTAAATTTCCGATTTGTATTTTCACGTGTGGTCTAAATCTTTTTGGAGTTATCGATTTCGTGTAAATACTGTAAAAATCAAGACTATCCGCTTGGGCAGTTTTCTTAACGTCGCTCTTTGTCCTACAACCCGGGCAATTACTGCGAATGTAGCCGGGTTTTCCACAGCCGTAACAACTAACAGTTTTACTGCCCTGGATTTGCGGTGAATCCAGCTTCTCCTTTTTCGTGCGACATTCACTTTCCATATGTCCTTTACGACGACAGAATTTACATCTTATCACGTTCTCTATATATGTGGAAATATTTTTCCCTTTCTTTTCATCTGTTTCTCTCAGAGATTCTTCAGCAACTCTTGCTTTATCCAACAATTCTTTAAATGTGGTTACCTCATTTCGTGAAACGCGTTGTCTGATTCGTCTATGTAACAATCCATACACCATATCTAGCTGTATCTCCTCATCAGGAGGTTTACTCAATTTAGCAAACAAAGACCTTTTATTGCAAAGAAATATATCTGTTGGGATGTCTACTTTTTGCTCTTCGTTAAAAATCTCTCGGTATATTCGGAAAGCGGGCTTCTTTGGACCATACATGTGTCTCATTAAGTTAATAGCTGCATCCCAATTGTCAATTGTCGCTTTAACACCTTGCCACTATGTCGCAGCAATGCCTTCCAATAACATTGGTAAACCGCGTAATGCATTTTCATCATTGACGTTTGCACATTCTTTATAAATTTCCACCGCTGATATGAACGCTTCAATGTCCGACTCTGGTAAACCATCAAACCTCGTCGTACATTTAACAAAATTGCCTGAAGAGGGCATGGGAATAATTTGTCTTGTACTCTCTTGGTCTTGCCGTATTGCTTTCATGGACATTATCAACATTTGTAACTGTTCTTGCGTCATTTGGATTGGAGCCGCCATTTTTTCTCGTACGCGTTCACTGCGTGTTGGAAATTTTTTCTCTTTTTACAACGACGTTATAAATGTTTTTTTTTACACTTTATCACACGCACTGGTCCTTAAGTTGGGCGCCAATTTATAACACAGTTATAAAAGTTATTCGAGCAATTTCAAATATGTGATAAAGTAAAACAATACTTTTAAGGAGAAAACTTCTATATTTTCCTCTGTCAAAATAGTATATTGTGTCACAAGGGCAGAAAGTGAGCATTTGCAGCCCGCGGCTATGAGCTGCACGTGCGAGCAAAGCGAAGCGAGGGCAGCTCATAGCTAAGCTCAGAATTTTCCGTGCTCGCGTAGGCGATATTGTATCAAGTTTAACTTATGTAATGAGCTTAATAATTTATGAAATTACCAATTTCTTACAATATTACTAATTTTTTGCGAAAGACGTAAGTTGCATGAAAAAAGAACAATCCAAAGTAGTATCTGTACTATACTGATTTTTGTCTGATTCAGATAAAGCAGATTTTTCTTCGACTAGGTTCTTGTTCAGCAAGGTACGACTCGGAAAAAAAGATAAATCCACCAAGTTTTTCTTCGGTCTAGAGAACAAAATGACGTCAGCTACTCCTCACTTTCTATTTAAGCAGATATCGTCCCTACTCATCGGAGTGAGTGTAACAATATTTGTCATCGTCCATGACAATGACACGATCATTTGCGAAGTGATGAATCTTTAGTACCCGACATCATCGAGGAATTCTGTCGAGTCGTTCAGTGTTCATATTTAGGACATTAAATTATTTTACGAAATTGCCAAGTTGTCTTTAGCAATTCTTTTGAGTTCCGATCAAAATTCTTGATGGATCAAAGCGTTCTTTCGTCCCGTCTTATGTTGCCTCATAAATCGAAGCTACTGATATGTTTTCGAATTTAAAAATATTCGCGATATCACATTTTGGCATCTGTCCAACTGAATTGTGAGGACTTTTACGTACGAATTCGAATTTGTACGAGATTGCCTGTAGTTAATTTAATACGAATAACATATTAACAGAAGTGGTAAAGTTTGTTTATAATAAGTAGACTTCGAACATTTCGGAGCGTTGCCATGGTTACGCAATACGAGGGCCAACGAAAACTGCCGATTCATTACGTAGCCATGGCAACGCTACGAATTGTCCGAAGTCTGATAATAAGTAACAAGTTAACTTGATTTGATTGTTCTCGGATATTGTAAAATTAATAAACAATTTTCTCTAAAAACTTATATTCCATACGTCAATTAATTTGTCTTCTTTATCTTTGGTGAATCTTCAGCCTTTAGGATTCAGTTAAACACTTTTTCTTTAATGTATTGCCTGACTGTACCATTACGTCACATCTTTCATAGTTTTTCTTGTTCTTCCCATTTCTCATATTATTTTTAGCTTCTCCCTCGTCTTCCTCTATTCAGTAAATCCATTCATCTCATTCCTAATTTGCTAATAAAATGCTCTTGTTATTTTTTATTTCCTTTTGAAAGATACGACTTGTTTTATCGTTTATAATCCGTGTCCTATGACAAACGAGTCTGTTATAAATAAACGCATAATAACGATTTTTTTAAATTGAATTTGGACAAATTCTGTATGATTTGTTTTGGAATCTAATTAAATAAAAACTGCAAAAAACGCTCAGTAAAATCGTTAGGGGGGAAAATATCCGGGCCTCACATTTAGTCAATCAAATTTTTCTCATATGCCATTTGCTTTTACGTGAATCCAACCTTCATTAATTTTTAACAGGAATAAAGCATCCGTCCAGATACGTAATCATGTGAGCGCAATTCACTTCGTTTCAGGAATCAGACTTTCATACTTTTAGAAAAGCGAATTTCTGGAATTGAGAAACCCAAAAAGTCGACGCAGTATGATATATTTTATTTAAATAAATTTTAAAAAACAACAAAATCATTAAATAAAAAATATTAAGCGAAAACATTATAGCGCACTGACATCAAACAATATCGACCTAAGCGATACATGTCCCCAATATAATCCCACCCCCCGCCACTAATATACGTACAAAAAAACAAAAGAGATTATTAATAATTAGTGCAAATCCTACCTGAAAGGTTCGACAGAAAAGTAATAAAATTTTCCGTGATTCAAAAATACTTTGTAACCCCATAATCATTTCCTGTTCAATCATTTCGTGTTCAATTTTTATAATTTAAAAATTACCTTTTCAAATTAGGGGCATTTACTACTTTGTAAAATCACAAGAAGTGAATAATTGCAACTGAAAAAAATCCAGATCTAGTTAAGACAACTCGTCGGAAGCTTGTTACAAAATCCTTAGAGGTATAGATCATTTTTTTATTATATGCCGATCGTATAGATCTGAGTTAAGAAAATATACGACGAAACGACGTAACATGAAAAAAGCCGCAAGGCTGTTTCACGAAAGTTAGAAGGAGATGGTTACATAAAAGTTCTTTGACTAACCGGCTTATAGTAAAAAACGAACTCTATGTAGTTTTCGTCTTTCTTCTCCGCTGGCGTATGATGACAATTTATTTACTGCAGAGAGAGAGAGAGGAATTTTGTACAGAAATTATTGCACAATTCAAACGCGAATCAACTTGAATAGGTAACTGCATTTCCCCTACGACCTCAAAGCTTATCAAAAGAAACATATCTCGCGTGTGCGTAATGAAATGACATTATGTGAGGAATTCTTTTCTCTTCAAAGTTTTCTTAGCTGTGCAATTACGTTTTATAAAGCAAACACGTGGAATTTAATTCACGTCTGAGATATTATTATTTATTAACTACCCAACAAGCGTAAATATTTGTGCACTCAAGAGGAAATTTAATAACTTCATTTAACAGAAATACTTTTAAGCTATTATTAGTTCAAATGATCATTTTAGTGCATACCTACTTAATTAATATTATTATAATAAGAAATTTATAAGGTATTTTGTATCATCGTGATTTCTTTCGGCGACCAAACAAACTTTATAGTGTCTCGTCTTATATTAGTTCTTCCGTCGCTATAAAAAGGCCACTAGGTGATCTGAATAATGAAGATTGTGCCTGGTATATCATAAAATGTATAAACGCGTCAAGGACGTTTATCAATCCACTCATTTTTACAATGCCGTTGTAAAATTTTATAACACATTTTTATTTCTTTCGTTCATCGCCTAATATTTGTTCGCCTTGGAAACATCGTCGTTTGGGGTACTACATTTCATTAATTATTTCTGGAAAACTAAAATACACAAAATTTTTCCATGTTCTGTGATGTTCTATTCTTTCAACATTTTTTACTTTATCGGTCTAATCAAGAAGCACCATGTATATTCACAGATATTTTCTTTGATGCGTATTTTAGTGGAACCTTGTTCCCAACGTATTTCATACTGTCATATGACTTGGTCATAAACACAGTGAGAATAAATACAAGGGATTCAAAAGAGTTTGTGGTTTATACGCGATATAAGACGGCGTCAGCAAATATCACATAAAATACAGGAATCGCTTAATATCAGAAACCTCAGGCGTTTACACTTCATTCTATTCTTTCATAAAATCATATTACATACAAGTCCACGTTGGGCAAAAATCGCTTATGACAGACGTTCACAATGTTACTGAAAAAAAAGGGAGAATAAGTCACCATAAATTTGAACTTTTAAACATCGCAAATCGTCTAAAATTTGAATTAAAGTGAGTTACAAATTAAGGGGCTAAGTTATAAAATTTTTATTATAGCTAACAGCAAAAATAACTGTTTTAGATCAATGCCGGTGGTAAGCAATGGTAAGCAGTGGCTGTTAAAACATAATTACTTAAATAATACTATAAGTAAATAGAACTGGCCCTACTCTTATTTAACGAACTCTCTGTAGGTATACCTAGAACTATCTTGGTTTAAAAACGTCTGAATTATGTATGTACTGTCATGAGCATGAAAACGGGCCATGTCTTGAAGCTGAAATTCCCAAAATCTAGCTGTGACGATTTCAAAAAAAAATGTGATCATCATTGAAATATCATTATTATATTTTATTGTAACTTAAGCTGTAAGATGTATAGTCGCGAGGACAAAAAACGGGACACTTTTTATAGTATCCAACTTTAAACGACATTTCTAAAGGTTGTGCATCTTAATGTCATAATAGCATAATAATGACTTCTCAACGATGATTACATTTTGAAATCGAAAAGTACCATCTACATTTTGGTCATTTTAGCTTCAAGACATGTCTCGTTTTCTATGCTCGCGACTGTTTAGAACTGTCGTTTAAAGCTGGATACTCTAAATAGTGTCCCATTTTCTGTGCTTACGACTGTAAATTTCTAAAAAGAGAATGTATTTTTGTGGAATCCACTCGAAGAAGTTAAAAGTTGCGGGGCCGGAAACATCAAATGTGAGGCGGAAGTAAGAGAACGAAATGGAAGCTGCGAGACGACAACGAACAAAAAAGTCATTTCCGTTTTAGTTCAAATATTGACGCGCCAGGAATTATTAAAAAAATAAAATATATTACGACGTATTAAGTTACCGAAATGCTATATCCTATAATTTAATACTTTTGCTCACGATCATATTTATTTTAGTATGACTTTAATAATTCAGAAAAAGTCATATTCTCTTTCTAAAATAAATACAAGTACAAATGAAACCCAAAAACCTTACTTGACTAAATCTAAGTTACGTTACTTAAATGAATTACCTTATATCCGAGGAAATTGTTTTTCTACTCCTTTGTAGTGAGAATAACTTAAGTAGAACTTAATTAAATTAATTAATTCAGCCAAGCATTTACAACTGATATACCAATGAAATTTAAAAATTCAACAAATCATTATAAGAAAACTACTTTACATGTACTGTATGTACATGTACTGTACATAGTTCTGTACATAACTAGCTTCTCGAATAAGATGGATTGCATTGTTTCAAAGTAATAGAAAACACTCTTTCATTTATGCTACTAACATGCGATCAATTGAATTTCAGATTAGGGTTGCCTAAGTAGCCCTGGCAGAATAAACTGTTGCTCCATCTTGTTGGAAGTACCCTTCCTGAAGTTCGTCATCGTGTAATACATTCACAAAAGCAAGCAATATTACGATATCGTTCAGCTGTTAATATACCTTGAAAGAACATTGGCCCTATCAGCCTCCTTCTGCTTAAACCTACCCAATGACTCCACAATAAAAGTCCTTTGTTTCCTTGTAAAGACCATTTTGAAATGATTTTGAAATAAACGTTCAAACGTCAAGGTGACGGTTGTCAGAAACGTCAAAACGACAGTTGTCAGAAACGTCAAAATGACAGACATCGGAAAACATCAGATTGACAACGTCAAACTACAGCGAGTAAAAAAATTCGGGCGAATCGTCACGTAAGCAATTGTTTAACAAGCAATGATGACGATCAAGATCGATGTAAATAAACAAACTTTAAACCGCGACCAAGGCTTACGACGGTCATTTAATTGGCTTTTTATTATAGCAGATGTGCAAGAACCTATAATAGGAGTAGATTTTCTGTCACATTTCAATCTGCTAGTTGACAGCCAACGTCAGAAACTAATTCATGGCACCACCTGTCTAGCTACCAGAGGAGTATCTGTTGTACACGACAAAATGAACATTCTGAATATGAAACACCAAAATCCTTATGAAACAATTCTTCATGAGTTTCAGGATTTAATACGACCCAACATTATAAACAAGAAAATCAAGAGCCATAATATAGAACATCACATTGAAACAAAAGGACCACCGGTTTTTGCTAAAGCGAGGAGACTCTCCGCAGAAAAACTAAGCGCTGCTCGAAAAGAATTTGAATACATGATTGAACAAGGTTTATGCAGACCGTCAAAAAGTAGCTGGTCAAGCCCTCTCCATTTAGCAAAGAAAAAACTGGAGACTGGAGACCTTGTGGTGATTATAGAGCCCTAAACAATATCACTGTACCCGATAGATATCCAATTCCTTTTCTTACAGACTGCAGTCAAATTATGTCAGGAGCAAAAATATTTTCTTCTATCGACTTAGTAAGGGCTTATCAACAAATACCCATTCATGAACCTGATATTCCCAAAACGGCAATTATAACTCCTTTTGGACTCTACGAGTTTCCTTACATGACTTTCGGACTTCGGAATGCTGCACAACATTCCAGAGATTCATGAATATGATTTTCATGGAATTTAATTTCGTCTTTTGTTACCTGGATGACATCCTCATAGCTTCACCCGATATAGAAACACATAAACAACATCTTCGCATGGTTTATGAAAGATTGAATGAGTATGGTCTATGTATCAAGTGTGTTTTCGGCGCAGAGAAGATAAATTTTCTGGGTTATGAAATCAATTCTGAAGGCATGAAACCGTTAACATCAAAAGTAAAAGCAACAATCAACTTTCCAGAACCACAATCTGCCACCAGCATGCGACGATTCCTTGGTATGCTCAATTTTAATCATAGATTTATACCTGACTGCGTTAAATTACAACAACCGCTAACAAACATGTTAATTGGACACAAAAAGAATAGTATAAAACGCTTAGAATGGACGGACGAAGCGAAAGACTCCTTTACTGCCATTAGGAAAGCTCTAAGTAATGCAACATTATTAGCACATCCAGTACAGAATGCTCCACTTTCTTTGGTAACGGATGCCTCAGAAACTGCCATTGGAGCTGTGCTGCATCAAAACATAAACGGACTTCTTCAACCTCTCAGTTTCTTTTCAAGAAGTTTAACAAAAACTCAAGTCAAGTATAGTGCTTATGACTCTTGGCCATACAGTGCATACAGTGCAATTAAACACTTTAAATATATGTTAGAAGGACAGACATTCGCAGTATTTACCGATCATAAACCTTTAACTTACGCGTTTCGACAGGATTTAGATAAAGCTTCTCCAAGACAATGCAGACAATTACAATTCAACGCGCAGTTTACAACCGACATCAGATATATTGCTGGACCAGAAAATATAGTTGCAGGTACACTTTCCCGTATAAACACAATAGAAACTCCTTCATCTATTGACTATGACGCTTTAACAGAAGCACAAAAAGATGAAGAACTGAAAATTCTTCAGCAAAATGAAAAATTGAAGATGGTGAAACTTCACTTACCAAGTACATCCAAGCAAATATATTGCAATATTTCAACCAGACACATTCGACCATATGTTCCTAAAGACTTTCGTCAAATGGCATTCTCATCGGTACTTAACTAGCTCACCCAGGAATCCGAATTACAACGAAGATGGTCACAGAAAAATTTATCTGGCCAAATATTAAAAAAGAATGCCAAATTTGGACTCGATGTTGTGAATCATGCCAGCGTTCTAAAATCTCCAGGCATACGCGATCCGTTTTGGCAGACTTTGCAGTTCCAAGTGAGCGTTTCCAGCATATCAACGTAGATATTGTCGGACCATTAGCTGTTTGCAATGCATTCAGATATCTTCTCACAATGATCGACAGATTTTCCAGTTGGATAGAAGCCACCCCCATAGAAAATCAGACAAGCGATTCTGTAGCTCAAGCTTTAATTTCTGTTTGGTTTTCTCGATTTGGTATTCCCGCTAAAATAACTACAGACCAAGGAAGGCAATTTGAAAGTCAACTTTTTAAATCACTCGCAAAATATCTAGTATTCCAACATAATAGCACTACTGCTTATCGTCCTCAAGCAAACGGACTAATTGAAACACAACATCGAACCTTGAAGACGGCTCTCAGATGTCATCTACAGCAAATTTCCTCGTGGGTTGAAGCTTTACCCCTTATTCTTTTAGGAATGCGCACTGCCATCAAAGAAGACTTAGGTTGTTCTTCTGCTGAATTAGTTTATGGTTCAACTATTCGTCTCCCAGGAGAATTTTTAACATCTACTCCGTCCATTACTCAATTAGATTTTGCGAGACGTTTACAAGAAATTATTCGTTCCATAAAACCTATACCAACTTCGAAACATGGCAATAGGCCAGTTTTTGTTTCGGAAGAACTTAGGACCTGCACTCATGTTTATATTTTTCAAAATGCTGTTCAATCGACCTTAGCACCAACGTACAGTGGACCTCATTTAGTAAAACGACGAACACAAAAATATTTCGATGTTGTAGTCAGAGGTTTGGTGAAAAGGATCTCAATAGACAGATTAAAACCTGCATTTATATTTAAAAACAATTCAAATATACCATTGAATTCAACTACAGACAAATGTTCCCTCCAACCAAAATCGATATATGAACTAGACGCTGCAAAAGCAACAAGACGTACGAAATCAGGTCGTCAAGTTCATTTTCCATCAAGATTTTCAAAGTCATTATCACTAGGGGGGGAGTGTGTAGTGGAAGTATACGAGTATACAGCTGAACACTTGAATTTATTAATTTTAAAAATGTTTGCTTAGAAACCATGTTGTTATCAATAGCAAAAAAAAGATATAACTTTCAACTTCGTCAATAAAAAATTCTAATTACAAGATTGTGAACTCAAATAACAGCAAAACGAATGGCCATAAATTTAAGGATAATGATGAACTCATTACAACTGTGCAAAACTGGATACACATGCAACCAAAAACCTTCTTCGAAAATGGTATAGATAAACTCCAAAACGTTAGCGCAAGTGTATTGCAGTCAGGGGGACTACCTTGAAAAATAGTACTCCCTCTGTCCCAATTAAGTTGTCACATTTGGTGTTTTTTCTTAAGATTATTGATAAATTAAATTTAATCCGGGAACTAAAATGCTGGAGTCAAATTGCGAAAAACGCACAATTTTTAGAGTGCACCCGCTGTAACTTCTGTTCTGCGATCAAGATGTCGAACATAACTAATTCTACAAGAAAAGTTATCAAAGAACGTGAAATGACCAAGACGACCACGCGACATTGCCTTAATATTACTCTTACTTAAATTTTATGAGTTCAGAATACACAAATGTAAAAATGTATAAAAACAATGCATAATTATTGCAAAATAAAGGGAAATTCTTTTGTAAAATTTGTTAAAATAAATTACAGTTTACGTGCGTTTCTGTGTTTTAAATATTTTTATTTCCAATTTTTACAAATGTGACAACTAAATTGGGACAAAATTAAAAGGTGAAATATGACAACTAAATTGGGACAGAGGACACGTCTTTGTTTCATTGACAAAAAAGACGTTCTAAACTCATTCTCATTCATATTTAAACGCTAAAGTAAATACAAGTTAATACAAACCAAACAGGATTATTAATGACCAAAGGATCAGCGTTTCCAGAAGGAAAGGCCTTCGGAGCCCTTGAACAATAATATTGTAAAATAATCTTCAATCTAATATTCGTTCAAGTAATTTTTGATTATTTTCTCATTTAAAACAAAATGAAATACTTCTTGCATCAGAATTTAGGTCAAGTAGAAAGGCTTTTGTATCGGCACGAACAATTCACAAAAAAAAAATTAATCTCTGTATAGACCAGTGCTATCCCGTCGTGAATCTCGCATACCCTTCGAAGGAATGTTGGATTCACAAAGATTGCAACCATCTGCTTATCGAAGTTAGAAAAAAAAAACGAAGGAGTAGGTAGGACATTCGAATACCATTATACACGCTCGTAAGACTAAAAGCGGAATAAAATTAAATTTAAAATCTATTAGTAGGCTAGTGCTTCTCCGTAAAATCATAGCGTAAAATTGTATCAAGGAATAAATACGTATTTCGAAGTGAAAGAGAAACGACGAACTCTGCTTAATCCTCGAATTTTCGGTTGTGGAGTGAGTGTTTTGATTCTATTTTCTTTTAAATAATAAATAGACTTTTATATGTATATTTTGTAAATCGAGACGCACTCGAAACGGATTTTCTCTTGTAAAATTTCTTGGAATGTTTAATTCGGTTGAAAGCCAAACTTGGGCCGTAGACAAAAAATCGTGGGAAGTAATTATTGGATAAATTTCTAAATCTGTTCGGAAAACACAGCAAAGACTACAACCAGTAAGCATGCCGAAAACATTTGGGAAGAAATAGAAAGTAACAACCTAAACTAGCCCTTTTCTTTTCTAAGGGCCAGTTTCATAATGGAAATTAAAGGAGACTTTAAATTTAAAGTCACTTTCAGATGTCAAAACACATTTGTTTACACATCAGATTGTGACTTTATTTTAAAGTCACCTTTAAGTTCCATTATGAAACTGACCCTAAGAGAACAGCAACTTATTAAAACCATATCTTTCTTATTGACATCATCACAGCGCCTATCAACATTAAGATTACCCAACACCAGCCCTTATTAACTCATAGCCAATATTCAGTAAATTAAACAAAATATTGTTAAGTTGAAGTTAAATGTTATCAATTTATTAAAGGGCAGCACATTACGGCAAAAAGCATGTCAGTAAGACAAATGTTTGACATCCTTTTTAAGAAGAAAGGTGACGGGAGATCATGTCAAATCACTCGCCTGTTAAAAACTTTGAGTGATTTATATGAGTTAAAAGAAGATGAAGAGGCTCTGCAGGAACTGAAAAGAAAAGTCTGGAAAGAGATGTTCGAGGATGAAAGATAGATTTTTACATCAAAATACACTTTGATTGCAATCAGAAATGGAATTACTTAATACCTGTTTCATTTTCAACGCCTCTATCCTCATCTGGGCCCCCCTTGACAACATCATTACGAGGATCATCCTCAATGAAAGGCCGTCCACTTCAACGGTTCCATGAAAGGAGTAAAAGAAGAAAAACTGAGGATATTCGGAAACTAAAATCTGCTTCAGAATTGAGTTTTGCGACTCAAATGAATTTGCGTTCCGAAGGTAATATTGATGCTGCCAAATTAATTCAGGAAGCAACACAGACGACTCCTACAATAGCAACAAAAATGATAACTTCTTTGGCAAAACAGAAAGCTAGGAAGAAAACTGATTTTCCTTTAGAAGTTTTAGAACTTCTTGAAATCAAACAAGCAACAGAAAACGAAGAAGAAGAAAAAGTAGTAGAAGAAGCGGGAGAGGAGGAAAAAGAAGACGAAGAAGAAGAAGAGAATGAAAAACAAGACACCGAATAACATTTTCTAAGGTTTTGTTCTACTTATTTATTGTGAAAAACTCTTGCTTTTAAAATGTTTGTTTAGTGCGTAATTATTTCTATGTGAAACATAGTAAATAAAATAATAAAATTAATAATAATAATATAGAAGTAAGTCATTATATATTTCTTATCAGTTTTGAGATTATTAGATTTTTGACCAAGAATTTAGCAATTCCGACCACTCTGAAACGCCTTGCATCGGCAAGTCAGGAAAATTCTGCTTCTTCATCAAGTGGAGGCGAATTTTGATTCGGCTTGTGTGGGCGTACCAAAAAGTCAGCGAAAATGGTACGCCTGGGTGCCCTCGGACAGTGGTTATTTCTCACTCGGAAGCTGTTGCGTAGGATAAAAATATTTAAGTTTAATTGGCTCGTATGATCTCATCTACCCACTTACAAGACTCGATGATAAGTGTTTTAAATACCTGAGTTTCCGGAGGAAGTTAGTTGCATTAAGTTTCTGTCAGGCAAACTCTACGTGTTTAATTCTCTTTGCGAATTTGCGCGAAAAATCAATTAATTTTCTCCTTAGCTTTATTTATATTCGACAGGAAAGATAAAATTCTTTCTTTCCGAGTGTTTTTGGTTTTGTTTTAATAAATTCAAATAAGTCGTAAACGAAATTTTTCAAACTAAAATTTAGGTGTCCCAAAATTTTTTGATTACGGGAAGAATAAACAGACCCAACGTTCGGTGAGGTAAAAAATCAATTTAATTGTTTAGAACTCAGAAATTAATAAAAACTCTTTAATTGTGGTACAGAATACCGTTTCTTCTCTCTTCGAATTAATTTTGATTGTATTGTTTGCATTTTTTATACTTTTATACGTATTTTGAACTATTTTTCTAAGATACCTTTTTGAATCTTTGGATTTTCTTTTCGATACTTATATACCTTTATTAATTTGCGTTTAATTTTATGTTAATTTAACTAAATATATACTTTCTAAAAAAGTTCAGTATTCTATTAAATACTAAAATTCATAAGACAAAAAATAGTAAGATCAATTCCGAAAATTATTTGTATGTGGCGGTACGGCCAGGGGAGAAAATTTCATTCAATACCAAAAGAAAGTAGTCCCTATTCCTGTAGGCGGTTGCAAGCTACCTACTTGTTTATCATAATCATAGATCCAGCGTGAGTTAATTTTTTTGAAGAGTAGTGCGAAGCCATTAAGAATTCCTGAATTCGTAACTCTTCAGTTTCAGAAGTACTCGGCCAGTGCTCACTCATTAAAATTACGGAGAGTAATTACCATCAATTAAGAACATTCTCGTTTCGTTAGTTTTGAATGTTAGTGATTTTAAAATGTTTAGAGCAGTGCGCGTTGCCGTCTTCTGTTTCGATTGCAAATGAAAAAGCTGATTTACAGCAGGTTTCGGGTGGTCAAACTTCGGGACACATCTTTTTTCTTTAATAATAATTCTTGTTGAATTGATCGCACAGGTCAACACGTCACATGTGATTAACTAACAAAATCAAATATACAGGGTGTCCCAACAGTTGTTCTCGGGCCATATCTCCATAACTACTGAAGATACAAAAAAAGTTTTCATCACAATTTCTTTTTTAATTTAAGAGATCTACAACACAAAATTATTTTCACCTATACAGAGTGAATCAAAACGGTGGTGCCGGACACAACTTTTTTATTTCAAATGGCGTGCCCTATATATGAAACCAAATTTGGATTGCCCATAAAATTCTACACATTTTCTGTATACCATTGCCTATACCTAAACCTAACCGTTCTTGAGATATTGAACATTTTGTCTAAAAACTGCCATTTGCAGCCATCATTTTATTTATTCATATTTTATTTATTTTTAACTCTAAGAAAAAGATTTTTGGTACAGATGTAGTTGATACGTAAGCTTATCATAAGCCATTATTAAATGTACTTTTATCGCGACAGGGTGGTCATGGAAATAACCAAAATCTCAGAAATTTCAAAATGACAAAACTAAATTTTCTTAAATTGCATGCCCTATATTTTTCTATCCTAAATTCTTCGTTTAATGAAGTACTTTCATTTTTGTTAAGTATGTCTTATACCTATCTGAGATATTTTCTGAGATTTTCAGATCTATTTGAATTATTTCTTTTGAAACAAACACTTGTCTAAGGTGGCTGTGGAAAACCGGCAAACAATGGACCGGTTGACAATAATAATTATTTTTCAAAGTGTTAGACTGTTGGAAACTTGTTAAGACATGAATTATTAGATTTATTGAATTATTTTTTTACTAAACGGTTGCATTGCCAAAGCTACTTGGATCCGCTGGCAACGGCTTGACGCTTAGTCGGGCAATTATGTGTGTGTTCGAATCCCCTCCTACTACATATGGGTCCTATGTGAGAAATGGAAAACTTATGTGTCGTATTGTGTTCAGGATTCATTTCGACCCCTTCGAATTAGGTTTTCTGCGTTTTCTCGGTTTGTAAGACGAATGCCGATGGAAAACACCTAGTAGGTCGGTCACAGCCGCAGCGGGCAATATTACAATAGACAGCTTAACGTAACCTTGACAAGCTCATAGAGAGCTTGGGGCATGTATGACGTAAGTACAAAAAAAATGTATAACTGTTTAAAGGAGTCACGTACTTGAACAAATTAATGCCTGTACATTATTGTCACTTGAAAATTGATTATTGAAGTCAACAGCTTCATTTGTTTGCCGTTTTACCACGGCCACTTTAGACAAAACTCGTTTTAAAAGAAATAATTCAAATAAATCTAAAAATCTCATAAAATATAGCAGATAGGTATAAGACATACTTAACAAAAATGAAAGTACTTTATTAAGCGAAGAATTTAGGATTAAAAAATATAGGGTATGCTATTTAAGAAAATTGGGTTTTGTCATTTTGAAATTTCTGAAATTTTGTTTATTACCATGACCACCCTGTAGCGATAAAAGTACATTTAATAATGGCTTATGATAAGCTTATGTATCAACTACATCAGTACCAAAAATCTTTTTCTTAGAGTTAAAAATAAATAAAATATGAATAAATAAAATAATGGCTGCAAATGGCAGTTTATAGACAAAATGTTAAATATCTCAAGAACAGTTAGGTTTAGGTATGCAGAAAATGTGTAGAATTTTATGGGCAATCCAAATTTGGTTTCATATACATATAGGGCATATCGTTTCAAATAAAAAAGTTGTGTCCGGCGCCACTGTTTTGCTTCATTCTGTATAGATGAAAATAATTTTGTGTTGTAGATCTCTTAAATTAAAAAAGAAATTGTGTTGAAAATTTTTTTGTATCTTCAGTAGTTATGGAGATATGGCACGAGAACACACTGTTAGGACACCCTGTATATAAAAAAATATAAATACCTAATTAAATTAAGAAAATAACAAGTAAGTCAAATAATTTTTTAGATTTCACTATCAGTCACCGGATAAAAGTACGTTGACAGGCTGGTTGGTCACACTGTATATGAGGAGGGTGAATCTATGTTAACTTTTCCTAAGTCATTACAGTCTACGATTATTTTGAAACTTAAGTATTAAGAGTTTAACTGTTTAGAGTTTCGTTTCTTGACTCAATTACAAGAATTGTTGATTTCAAGTATGAATCATAGGTCAAGTCTACATACATACAGATTTGGTAAATGCTCAGCTTGACATCCTGTATTCCTGTATGCACTGTCACTACTTTCCACAAATGGCATCTACACAAATATATGGCCCCTCTGGCAAATTAATTTCTTGGCTTTGTTTTCCAATTATGAGATCTTTTTGGCATGTTAGGCTTGTTCACCAAGCAGTTCAGGAAACTCATTCGCTCACAAAGAGATAACATTGGAAAACAAAAATTTCTATATACATAGCAATATAACTTGTGATTCAAAAAAAGTTTCATCAAGGTGTGCTATGACAAATAAAGATAAATATAACGGGAATGTCTGAGATACCAAATGTCAGTGACGTTTCTCCGTTAAAAATTACATTTGTCAGTTCTGTCAGACTTAAATTTTGATTATTTTCACACATTTAAATGTTACGGCTTTCACTGATCACCAAGAAAGCTGTTTATTAGAAATATATTTCAGAAACAGTGAAAAAGTTGATGTTTTGTGGATTTATTCAATACGTAATGCATTAGAAGGTTTAGTACAGTTCCAACATTTATATTCAGACAAACGTAATCTTTTTCATAGCACACTTTGATGAAAGTTCTTTTGGATCGCTGGTTACATACTTACCAGTGTTACTGTATGGCGCCGAGGATTTGGATTTCAACTAAGAAACAATATTATAGAATAATAACAGAAAGGAAGCGGCTTAGAAGAGTAAGAAGGATAAAAGTCAATAAAAAAGAATAGAAGAGGAAGACCAAGACATATGTGAAAAAGCTCGGTAGAATGAAACAATAAATTGGAACTCGAATAAGGAAGGATTAAAAGTGGAAGAATTTTGTATATACATAGTAAGAGGCCAAAGATATCAGTGAAAGAAACCTCGACATCTTATGGTACACACAAGAGGACCGGAGTGTATTACGTACACTATGTATAAGTAATGAAAAGTAAACTAAATGTAATTGTCATTTTCGATGTAGCTTTTAAGAATCATATCCTACGAATAGTTTACGATATATTTAACAACTGGGCCTTATAGTGAATTATTAAAAGTTTGATTATGGCACGAATGAATTCCGGGGGTAAGGAAGTTTATAAAAAAGAAGAACACATTGATATGCGGATGAAACCATATTCAAAATGATTAACACATAAATATTGTTGTCTTCGACTAATGGCAGTAAACATCGAACGCCACCAAACTGTAGCAATCGAAATAGACTATTGAAAATGGCCCGTGCATTCTGACTGTTACTCCAGGCGCAAAATATATTAATAAACAGAATTAGAAAGTGGGCGCGATTAAAGCGACGAATTTCGTCTGGAAACCTGAAATAAACAGCATACCTCTTTTTGACAGCAGTCCAATTAAGGCCCGAATAAATCAATTAATTTAATTAGAAATGAAGGATATTTATGTAGTAAAAAGTGTATACTGGCACTTTCTTCTGGGGAATTATTTTTGAAAAAAAGGTTTAAAGGTATTTATTAAAGTAAAGGCCAACAGAATATGTTGAAGTTTGTAAACAGTTAAGCTTTCGAGACAAATGTATCTTGTGTAGGTACATATTTTAAAAAACGACTCTACTTTTAGAATAATTAGAAAAAAGTGCAGATAATGTCGTTTTACCTGAAATTGATTTAATAATATGTAATAATATGCTCAAGAGCATAACTATAGCACCACATCGCAATTCTAAGGTATTTAATTCATAATGAAACTTTTCGATCTAGAATTGAATGACGTATAATTAATCATCTCATTGAAAGTATATTAGCCCGAAAAACGTGTAGTTTATTGAAAAAGGATAGGTGGTTATAAAAATGTGATTTTCGCCTGGAGCATAACTATACTACCATTATAAAAAAAAAAAATTTTAAATAAATTTTGCCATGAAAAGTAAAAACAAAATGTTAATATACGTTATTGACGTTTTGCTGTCAGTGAATTTTGAAGTGCTGTTGAAAAATGCCTCGCGGAACTTACCTAACCGACATTGAAAAGGGGAAAATTTTGGCTTTGCGTGAGCAGGGGCTTGGAATTCGAGAAATTGCTCGCGAAGTAACTCGATCCCACAAGATTATTTTAAATTTCTTGAATAGTCCAGATAACTATGAAAAAAATAAAAAAGGCGATCCAAGAAAATTTTTTTGGACGAGAATAAGTTTAACTTGGACGGTCCGTATTGGAGGGATTTAAGGAGAAACCCCCAGTTTTTTTCCAAAAGAAACTTTGGCGGTGGTAACGTAATGGTTTGGTGCGAGATTGGCATTTCCGTCAAACAGAATGAACAGTGGTGAATACACCACCTTGCTAGAAAACAATTTGCTACCATTTTTCGATGAAAATGAAAGAGAAGAGTGGGTGTTCCAACAGGACAACGCAAAAGTCCTATCAGTCGACACACAAAACGGTGGTTTACAAAAAATGCAATAAATTTATTGGAATGGCCAGCTTGCTCGCCGGATTTAAATCCAATGGAAAATCTTTGGGGTATCATGGTTCGAAGAATTTACGAAAATAACCGTCAGTTCAGCTCAACTGAAGAATTAAAAAACGCCATAAATGCAACATGGAATAACCTTGAACAAGAGGTAATGAATAAGCTTATTGCAAGCATGAACAACAGAATTTTCGGGACCATCCGTAATGTTGGAGGACATACACATTATTAAATTTAGTTTCAAGTCTTATTTTTTAATTTTTGTTGCGCAAGTTCTAAAAATAAATAATTTTTTGATGTGGTGCTATAGTCGTGCTCCAAGAAAAATTTAGATTTTCGTTACCAATTACTTACATTTTCAAAAAAAAACTTCATTTATCAATTAATATACTTTTTTAGACGTGTATAATTTACCGTTAACAATACTAACTCAAAGGGTTCTATTAAGAATAAAATGTTTAAGAATTTCATGTGGTGCTATAGTTTTGCTCTTCAGTGTATATATTTATTTGATAAATTGAATGGGAACATTTTAAATAGTTCTTTATGCAACGGTGTGTAAAATAGATGTTTTTAATAGAGTGCAAATAGCAGCACGAGATAAAAAAGGAATCTTTATACACGTGATGTATACAATATTTTTTCTACAACCGAACACGTTTTCACGTTTTTTTATCAACTGCTTTGTTTGTTTGAATTGACTTCCGATTGGAACCGCGTCACCTTGACTTCTTCTACTGCCGACGTTTCATTCTCCATTGCAGAAGAACTTCATCAGGGCTGCTGCTGCTGGTGGTGTTGCTGCTGCTTCTCGCTAGTCGTTGAAACTGAGTGGGTATGTCTGTTGTCGTGGTATTTATAGTGGTCTATTATTATTATAATTTTCAATGGCTTTAAATCATTTGAATATCCTGCTACCTCTGGTGTGCCGCAGGGCTCAAATTTGGGACCCTTACTCTTTGTTATTTTCATTAATGATTTATTAGTCTCTCTTGAATGTTACTCACTTGCTTTTGCAGATGATTTAAAGATATTTGCTTCGGTTTCAAATACTCGGGATGCTGACCAGCTCCAGCGGTGTCTAAACACAATTATTTCTTGGTGCGCTGATAATTTCTTAAAGTTAAATGTTAGTAAATGTTGTGTCGTAACATATACTAAGAAATTCAATCCTATTAATTACAATTACAATATTAATAGTGTACAGCTGTCTAGGAAAAGTATAACTAAAGATTTGGGTGTTATTTTTGATTCAGTGTTAAGTTTTTCTCACCATATCGATCATATTGTCACTACAGCTTCTAAATCTCTAGGGTTTGTTTTAAGAATAACCAAATATTTCAACAATATTGAAGTATTTAAGTGTCTTTACAACTCTCTAGTTGTCAGTAGACTTGAATACGCCTCTCAGGTATGGTCTCCTTACTATATTTGTTATCAACTAGATATAGAGCGTTTACAACGCAGATTTCTTAAATTTCTTACCTTTAAAATTACTGGTGTTTATCCTCAGAGAGGCATCAATTACGACTGCTTACTGCAAACCCATAATTTTCAATCCCTTAAACAACGGCGGGATATGCATGGTGATCATTTTATATGGAAGTTACTCCATTCTAAAATTGATAGTCCTGAATTATTGGCGTCTTTAAATTTCTTTGTGCCTCGACCCAACTCCAGATGGACTACTACATTTAAACTACCAATACCTAGGAGTAATATTCTAATTAAGGCACCCCTTTATTCCATGTGTCGTCATGCTAATGCTGATTCTGGTGACATATTTTTATGATTTTTTCTTATGATTGATTTCTTAGTACACGCTTTGTACTTGTATTATCTAGATTGTAGGTTGATATATATATATTTGTTTTTGTTCTTTTTATCTTTTTGTAAGTATGTTAGTTGCTTTTCTATATAGTGTTTTTCGTCCTGTAATTGGGTTTTCCTGTTGGGCGACTACTTAAATAATAATAATAATAATAATAATAATCTAGGAGCTAGCAACGTCGAAACCTACGGAAATATGTCATGGAAAATTCGAGTCGCTTCGTGCCACAAAATCGGTCTCAGTCACTGACGTGAGAGACTTGTCAGTTAGACTCTCAAGATCAGTGACCGAGATTGATTTTGCAGTATGAAAGGATTCGAATTTTCCATGACAAAATTCTGCAGGTTTCGACGTTGATAGCTCTCCGACTATAATTTGATATAATTAATTTTCTGTGCTGAATTCCGGTTTCTTACAAAAAAAATTTTCTTTTTTTTTCAATATTGAAGTAACTTGCTCTGCAACTGCTGCTTGCTCTGCAATGGGTCGCTTTAGAGAAAGTTTATGATATAACCAAGGAAAGAGAAAATAGTAAGGTGATCAGGACTGATCACATTGAAAACGCTTTAAAGAATATCACAAGTGTATAAGACGAAAAAGCTCTAGAAAAAGAGAGGTAAAAGGTTACGAAACCTTTTAACGATGTAGGTCGTGACGATATTGCATGCGTGTGAAAGTAAAGCGGCAAAAGAAAACTGCATTTATTAAACCTTGCTTTGAAATTAATGAAAGATTCAGCTAAATTGCGATCAAAAAGTTTTCAGATTACAGTGGGCTGTAGAAATACTTTTCATATCCAATTCTGCAATAATTATAAACTATTCAAAGTTGTTAAAATCAAAAGAGACGAGAGTTACTTTATTTTAATAATTACAATGGTTTTCACATTAGAAAAAAAAACCTTTATGATTGACCTATTGGGAATTTAATGAAAATTTGCAAAAAGTTGACAGAAATAAGCTTTCTTAATAATAATAATAATAATTTATTTATCTTGTAGATCATTATAACGACATAAGACAAGTCAAGTGAGGTTACATAGATTAACATTAAAATACACAATACAGACATAGAATTTAGCTTAGGAATTCCTTTACTGTATAAAAGCAATTGGTGATCAAGAAACGCTTAAGTTGAGACTTGAACACATTAAAATTACTAGACTCTTTGACAGTCTGAGGAAGTCGATTATACAGCGTCAGGCAAGAATAAGAGGGTGATTTCTCGAAACGCGCCGTGCTATGTAAAGTGGACCTAATTTCAGAACGCTTGCGAGTATCGTATTCGTGTTTATCTCCATTTCTGACGAATAATTCAGGATGTTTCCGTACAAACATGACGCAACTATATATATAAATACAGGGTAAAGTTAAGATGCATTTACTCTGAAATACTGGTTTGCAAGAATCACGCATTTTTAAATTAAAAATGAGTTTGATTATACGTTTCTGAAGTATAAAAATTCGTTCTGCACCAACTGCTCTTCCCCACAGGATAACGTTATACTTGAGGTGGCTGTACACGAGGGAGTAGTACACTTGCAGCAGGGTTGGAGAATCTAGAGAGTGTTTCAACTTGAGCAATGCATAATGCGCACTATTGAGTTTACCGCAAACATAGTCTATTTGATTGTTCCAACATAATTTATTGTCCACATATGACCCTAAAAATTTAGTACAAGTTGTAAGCACATCATTTGAGTCTTCTGGTTTCGCACCGTAGAATAGGCATACCGTTTTGTTTTTATTAAGAATAAGTTTGTTTTTGAAATACCAATTGTCAAGTTCATTAGTCACTGTTTTTATATTTTGCTGTAAACTATTGAAGTCACACGCCGATATGCCGATGGAGGTATCGTCTGCAAAGTTTATAATAATTCCTGCTGATTGCACAAAATCTGGAAGATCGTTTATATATAGAATGAACATTAATGGTCCGAGAACTGATCCTTGTGCAATGCCTATGTTAGCTTCGTATAGCTCAGAAAGGGTTCCGCTTACTTTGACCTTGAAATGGCGATCATGTAGAAATGATGCTAGCCACTTGTTTATGTTTCCTCTCAAACCGAGCGAATCTAATTTTTCCATGAGAAAGCTATGGTCGACAGTGTCGAACGCTCGCGAGAGGTCGTAAAAAATATTCATTTTTGTCAACTTCTCTGTTTATGAAGTTTAGAAAATGGAATGTTGCAGTCTCTGTTGATTTATTAAGAAGGAAGCCGTGTTGAAATTTTGAGAGTAAATTGTTTTTGGTTAGGAAATCGCTTAGACGGATATACATAACTTCTTCCAAAATTTTTTAAAATATACTCAACAGTGCAATGGGTCTAAAGTTAGCGATGTTGCTGCTTTCACCATTTTTGAATAAGGGACGCACAATTGCTGTCTTTAGTGACTTGGGAAAGACACCCGACGATATGGAGAGGTTTATCAAAAATACCAAAGGTTCAATGATGACATCACTTACATTTTTATTATTTTGACGCTGATACCATCTATTCCGGTAGAATTTTTACAAGGCAGATTTCTTATAATTCGCATTACTTCATCCTTTGTCACTGGATCACAGAACATACTGTAAGGCACTTCTGATGAAGTAGTGCTTTTGTCCGATATCCCCATAGAGAAATGTTCGAGAATCGTTTTTCCTGCGATAATAGAGAAGTAGGTAATTGCCAAACTCGTTTGCCACTTCAGCAGGATTGTTTATTATTTCAGTATCTTTACTTAAACAATTATCATCTTGTTTGTTCAATTTTGTGTTACTGTTTACAATTTTCCAGATATCTTTTGTCTTGTTTGCAGAATTGTTTATCGCTCGTTGATAATGCTCGAATTTGGCTTTCCTAATACTTAATCTGTAAGCCTGACGTCTCTGAGAGTAGAGTGATGTCGTTTCTTCGGAGAGGAAATTTTTCATTAGCCAATAGATATCCTTCAGTTCGTTGCCCAGACGGATGATTTCAGACGTAATCCACGGACACGGTTGTTTGTAGTTGATTTTTTTCTTGAGAACTGGACACGTGTTATTTATACACCATAGGAAATGTTCCAAGAATAGGTCGAAGCTGTAGTTAACATCATCAGAATGTATCAATCTCCAGTTTATTTTTGATAGTTCGAGGCGAAGACGTTCTAAATTTTGATAAAGGTCTGAATAACATCATTCGATTATTGTTATCAGCTTCAATGAAAGGTTGTTGATTAACTGTGAGGGATACTGCATAATGATCTGATATGTTAGGATTCAGAATTTCACAGGAGAAGTCTTCTTGTGGTAGATTTGTCACTATGTAATCTATAGAAGACTGAGTTTTTATACCGTTTTTATTTATTTGCACCCTTGTAGGGCCATTTAATTTGTTTACGAGTTTGTAACTATTGAAAACATCATGTAACATTTGTTTATATATACAGTTTGTTAGCGAATTAATGTTGAGGTTCCCACACAATACTACTACATCACATAATTTGCTGGTTTTACTTAAGATTGTATCAATTCCAATGAAAAAATTTTCTATGTTGCCCATCGGGGGTCGGTAGATGGTGATAATGCCTATTTTTTTTCGATTTGTTGTTATTACCACACCACAACATTCTAAGCACATCTCCACACTAGTTTTCTTAACAAAATCTAAACTCTTGCACTTATAGTCGTTTCTACTGTAGATGATAACTCCTCCATGCTGCCGGGTTGGTCTGCAATAAAATGCCGCAATATTATAGTTGGAAAAATTTGAATATTTCTGATTTTCCTCCGGAATCCAAACTTCGGTGAGGCACAAAAATGATGGATTGTATGTCGTTAAAAATAGCTCTATTTCGTTGTGTTTATTTGTGATTGACTGGATATTTAAATGAATTACATTCAAACTTGCTTTAGTGTTGCTATTTAAGCCGTTTTGCTTGTCGTTCTCTCCAAAAAATATATTTGTTTACGATTACACCTGCTGGCCAATTTTCAGGATTTAAAAGTTGTCCCTGGTCAGAAAAATCTGCTACAATTTTAAAACATGCATCCCTACCTTTTGTCTGTAGCTTGTTGCATTCAATATTATCTTTACCCAAAATACTCTGGACATGGTTGATTATATCCTGTTCAACCATTTCTGGCGCTATTCTTCCTATGAAGAGCGATGTTTTCTTAGAAGCAGCCATCAAAGAGCATGCATTGGCCTTACGTGTACCAACTATCTTGGTGGCATTCTTCGATTTTCGTTGAGTGTGTGAAGTTTTATCTTGAAATTGATCATTAGGATTTGAGTCCTTATTCAGATTTATTATTTTATCCATAGTTTGTTCTTGTTGGTTTAGAATAAGATTTAATTCATCTCTCACTTGCTTGACCTTGACTTGTCCTTCTTCTTTTTTGTTATGAGTGTTGGTGTGTACACTTTCTGTGTTTTTTCTATGTGATTGACTTTCTACCGTTACATTGGCAGTTGTGGCTTCTTTTGAAACAACACTACTGTATAGTTTTTCTCCTTTCGTGTTTTGTATCTTTTCGCGGTTATTCTTTCCCAATAATTCATTTACAGCCGATTTCATCGATGTAAGTTCTGAGCGCATTTCATTGTTTTCTTACCTTAGTTCCTTGTTTTCTTTTTCGATAGCGTCTAGCTGTTTGCACATTTTGTCCATGATCTTTTTGTGATTACTTAATAGTTTACCGACATCGTCCGAAAATTTGTTAAAATGAGTTTGTAAATTGTTTTCCAGAATGTTTTCAATACTGGTTGTAATCGTCGTTTTATTCATATCTGAATTAACTCCATCAGACACATTAGAAGCACCATCGACGCTTTCCACAAAAGATTGCTTGTCACAGCAAATTCCGTTAGTTGCGCAACTTTTGTGAAATGTTCCGCATGTTAGGCATTTCACCCGTTTTCTTACGGCGTTGCTTCCACAGTGGCCGCAAATTTCTTTAACAGATTCATCGCTGTTTCTGTCACACATTTTCACATCAAAACACAAAACGCATCAAGCTTGTTTACGTTTTACTTTTAAGAGCAAAGAAATAATAAATAGTTATTCATTGGACACCTAAAGTCCATATTTTGTTTATATGCCGATCGTATAGATCCGAGTTAAGAAAATATACGACGAAATGACATGACTTGACAAAAGCCGCAATGCCGTTTCACGAAAGTTAGAAGGAGATAGCTCTATGTATAAAAGTTCTTTGACTTATCGATCGATCGATCGACATATAAAGAAAAAATGAACTGTACATAAAATATTATGACGATTCTTTTTATCATATTGTATAAAGAAAATAAAATATTATTATTATTATTATTATTATTATTATTATTATTATACAGTAGAGTTATTTTCTCACAATAATAAAAGTATATGTAAAAGAGCACAATTTATTTACAATAAAATATTCAACATCAACGACTTTCTTCGCTGAGAATTAAATACTAAAACCCGATCATTTCATTATATCTTTTTATCTTACTTTGGGAGAAGCAAAGGGATAATCTGAAAAATCAGGAACGCTCTAATAGTTTCCTCGTTTCAATCAATTCTCTTAACATTTAATGAAAAGTTTTTAAGAACGAATCATCTCGCAAGGCGTGAAGTAACTGTTTTAAAGGAATCTACGATCCTATCTCATACCTGAAAAATTCATTTCCTCCGTCGCGTTGTCCTACCGTTTAAGAAAAGATCACTTTCCGATTTTCTTTTTATTTCATCATTACAGTTTTGCACCTTTTTCCACTATTATTTCATCCGAAGGGAAGTGAATAAAATAGCTAGTAAGCTTTACGTAAGTACGACTTATTGCGATGCATCAAAATATAAATAGCAGAAATAAATGAATAATTCTCTATTCAATGTTGCGTTAAAAGTAGCACATACAATTAAGCAATTATTTACTTACTCTGTCCCACACAGTAAAAAATATTTAGTTAATCTGACAAGAAAATATAGTTCCGACAGGTTTTGTATTTCGTTAGATTTATAATGATTTCATTGGCTTCGTTCAGATGAAGAAAATATCGTAAACAGTTTATGATTAATCATAAACAGTTTAAGCTGCATATACAGTTTTCAGTTGAACGATCGGTAGCGTAGACCGTTTTATTAACTGTAAATATTCTAGTACCTAGTGAGTACTAGTGAGTAAGTCTTGTTTAAGAAGCATTTCGAGCTAAATTAAATAAAAATGAATCCAACAATAATTATTTTGGACGCAATTAACCTCTGGTAACCCATGCAAAATTTGTAGAGCAGAAATGAACGACCTCGAAATGAGAATTAATAAAGTGCTTAATCGTTCATGAAATTCTATATCACCAAACACTTCATATTGCACTCCGTTTATTGTATAAATCATATCAGACTTTGTAGACGCCATGTTTTTAAACACTTTTCGCTAGGGTAGCGTAAAATCAAATCGCTCCAAAAAATGGCGTCCGCTACTTAAACATGTTTCATCGCGATCCTTGGAGCGTAAACGTTCAGATGAAAAATCGTAAACCGTTTATGATGTTTTCCGTCATCTGAACGAAGCCAATAAAACCATCAAATCACTAGAAATCATAGATTTTTTTTGGAAATACCGTATATTTTGTTTGCCAATGTGACTTTTCATTTAAGTGCTGTCAGTTAGTTAATTAAACTGGAAAAAGAAAAGTTTAATGTCTCAGAAAAACTACTGTTGAAGGCTGCAAAGGCAGCGGAAGCCCTTGTACCCCAAAAACAAAAAAAAAACTGTACGAGAAAGAGTTTTTCCGTTTTCAAGAATGGTTGCGTAAGTAAAGATTATATTTATACTATTTTCCAATAATAGAGTGCCTTGAAATTTTATATTGCCCTGCAGGGCATTATTTCAATGATTTAAAACTGATCCATTATTTTGTTATAATAGTCTGGTCGAGCATTAATTTATTAAAATATACACAGCCTTCCATTTAAACTTTATTAGAAGAATTAGAATTCAGGATTCAGTTCTTTCAGATGCGAAATGCGAAAATAAAGCCCAGATTATTTCCTGAGTCGGTCTACTTTGTATGCATTAGTTTTAGTTTTATTTCCTGCATTTTCGCGTGACTTGTGAAAGACGTTTTTTAATAATATGCACGGCAAACAAACATAGGTAATGCACCAAACGCAATAATTCTACGTCGCGTCGGTTTAAATAAACCTGCTCTGTGACATCTATGTCAAGGCTATACCCCCACGAAAAGCTGCTGCATTTCATCATAATATATTCCTATTATTCAAAAATTTTCTTTTTCGTTCCGCATCTTGTGCAGAGGTTGAAGAGATGGAACAACAATGGTTGAGTAATGACTTCCATCACTGTCAAGCAAGCAATCCAATACGTATATAAGGGATCCCTAACTAAGCGAGAACCCCTCGACGTTCTCCATCATAGACGATATGTTTGGGAATGGTTTTCGTACTCCACGAACAGTTGTCTCGGTCTATCCTTAAACAGAGCTTTCATAAACCAAAAATTGATAAGACGAGTGTCTCCGCAGTAAATTAAATATCAATAAAGCAGGCATAAGTATATTACGACTTAATTTTCACTAACGAAAAATGCTTTGCAAAGCGACTTATGCTACATAAATTGGAATGATATGAGCTCGAGTCACAACAGACTCGAACTTGTATAGAACGGATAATTCGGTGGGTGTCCTTGAGAAGACGATTTCCTTGTTTACCAACCCTTTAGAAACGTTAAGGATTAGGGCAGCTAGAGAACCATTTACATACGGCAGATTAATCCACGCTGAATCTCTCTGAATTTTTCTACATATTGTTACGATTTCGGGTTCCAGAAAGCGTTTCAATTAAATTAATTTAATTACTTACACTTGACGAATTACTTACACTCTCCAAACAGCAGAAAATTAACAGCGAATCACAATAATTAACTAAACCAAAACATTAAACTATTTCATATTAAACATTCCCTTCTTACTCTTAGCTTTATTTTTGCCGAGCAGATTTCCCCTTATAAGGGGACAAAGGATCTGTACGAATCGCTTTCTCCCATATGGCACAATTGATTGGCTGGTTGATCGTAACAGATCTTCACCGGCTATTGCTGCATAACCATTTAAATTGAGATTTCAAACTGAATAAGCTCTCAACCGGTACAACGATGTTAAGAAGCGAACGATTGTAAAGATTTATTTTTTTACGTAAGATTTATTTTTCTACTTAAAATTTATTTTTCTACATAACTCCCTTTAACACATGTATTAAAACTTTTTCTGTTTTTTTAAGTTTTAATAATTAGAATTCCTCTCAATAACCGCCTTAATTTATTGTTCCCAGTTTACTATTTACAATACAGTTAACATTTTTCGTTATTCGAATTTATTTTATTCAATAGTCGTAGTAATTTAATTTTAGTAAATTGCAGCTGTTGATACAAATCTTGTTTAGCTAATTTTTTTTATTTGCATCTTTTAACTCTACATAAAAATCAACATGCGAATGAACGCACTGAGCATATCAATTTTTATTTTAGTCCTGTGTCAGAAGATTCAAATTAATTATGTCGTCGGATCGAATGGTATCAGTTTACAAATTATTAAATTTAGTTGCATATTTCTACTCCCTCATGCAACACATTTAGGCCCGATTTTACAAGCAGTATTATTGGTATAACCTGTGGTATAACGTGACGTAGGTGTGACGTAGATATGGAGGAACATTAAAGGATATTTGGCGAACAGTTATTCCGTTCTTATTCCACGACTGTAAAACTGGGCCTTAATATTAAACTACTTCCTTGCCTGTAAAACGTTTCCTATGCAATGGAAAATTGCAAATGTTATTTTATGAGCAAAAATTGATGATCCCAAAGAATTTAATAACCTGAGGCCTAGTAGTGTGCTACCAGTTTTATCAAAATTACTTGAAGAAGTTATTGAGTCTCAATTAAGAACGCACATAAGTAATAATGATATTGTAACGATTTTAAGTGTTCGATTAATTTTTATTTTAAGAACAAAACACGATATTGTTAATAAACTAATTTATTTAAAAGCAAACTGATTTATTTATAAACTTACACTATAACAGTAACGGACATTTAAGTAGCGACATCTTCCGATCGCTATTGCAGTAGGATTGACAAATTGAAGCCAGTCCGTCACATAATAAGTCATCCCAATGCAAGGCGGCCATGTGCTGTCAAGGCATTGGGATGACTTATTATGTGGCGGACTGGCTTCAATTTGTCAATCCTACTGCAATATCAGGTCAACAAGCGATCGGAAGATGTCGCTACTTAAATGTCCATTACTTTCACATCGCATTGGCGAATAACCCTAGGACATATCGGTTTGGTTTGCAGTAGAGTTCTCGGGCTACGGTTCTGCTGACGAAGGCCCAACTAGGCCTGAAACAGCTGTACAGAGCCTGCTCGGGGAATCCGCTGCAATCAAAACCGATTTACACAAAAATTTATAACAGTAACATTTATTTACAAGCTTATATCTAATTTATTTTAACAGCCGAGCGGAAATTTAACGTGAACTTTAATGCGAAACTGTCCAACGCCGAATTCTTGCCGAACTGTGGCCCACTCCTGGACGCGTGCATTTATAAGCCGGAGCTGCTGTTCTCGTATTTTCTGGAACGCGACAGACTGTCTGGTCTAATTTATTCTGACGCCGCACAATGGAACGAGGTAATGTAATGCTTTGGACATCAGTCAGAAACTCAAGTATCAAATTCAAAAAATTTTTTCATATACGTTTGTTGCTTATGATAGTATGTTAAAACATCTATAACTTTTTTTTAGATTTCTCTAAAAATAAACCGCATAAATGCTAGAAAATAATGTCATTTTTAGTTCAGAACAACATTTCAAATTTGAATTTCTCCGTTGATATTTTTCTAATTGGCGTCAAACTTTGCACATAAAAAAGGATGTCTAAGGACATTATCCCAGACATATGAAATCTGTGCTCCAATGAATCGTTTAGCAAGAAAACGAACATTATTAATTTTAATCTATTACACAGGCCTACATATGAAAATTTTTTGAACATTGTTTTCGTTTTGATAGCTGTTCTTACCTAATTTACATGCTCTGAGTTCAGTAGTATTCACAGATTTTCCCTATCACATCAGGTTTTTCCACAAAATTAAAAAAATGTTATGTATTTTCGAGAAAAAAAAATCAATTTATCTAAAAAAATATATTATTTTCAAAATTACTACCGAAATATCTATTTTAATTAAGCCCTTTGGATATAATAAGACGGCTTTGTGTGATATCTTCCGTTTTCCAGCGCCTTACAGTGCTTTTTTTTATGGGTTTATACGTTTACTGACCAGCAGTAGTTGGCTATGATATTTATATTCCATCGGCCTTGGTATCGCTTTTCTATTTCTTTCATGTCCTGATGAAAGCGTTCTCCCTGTTTTTCGCTGAAATCACCAACATTTCAGGGAAAGAATCCAGATGTGAACGGAGTTTGATGATCATAATGCAATCCAGTTTTTTTTTAATAATGTTACGGTCATGTTTTTATAGTCTGGATGCTTGTGTTTGATGTTAGTTATGAAGTTCCACTACTGGGGGTGGACTGTGTAACTAATAACGTATATATAAGGTTACTGTATCGAGAAGGTGGCGCCAACTTTCTATCTCTTTTAATTTGGGGTTTGTCATTTCAAAGCATGCTAGAATTTCTTTTTCAACTGTACAGGCTGTTACAAATTCGAGGCTCACCATTGGGATCTCGGAAACGGTAAGAGATACGAAGTCGGTTAAATTGGGGCAAAGTTGCGTATCTTAGTACTGAACAATAATCTGTTTTGAAATATCTTCTAAGATTTTTAGTTCTTGAAATATTTCCAAAAAACCCAAAAACGTAATTTTTTTTAAATTTTTTTCCGAAGTTATTATTACAGGGATCACAACAAAATGAATACATCCTAGAGACACTTTTTTGAGCTCTTTACGATGATATCATTAGATTTTACTTACAACGTTTCGTTTCACTCTGATCAACATCAACTTCATTTTTTCTTATGGGCGCCATTAAATAGATCTATTTTTTCTGATGTTTCTACATGCATCACACATCTCTATTTAATAAAATGAAGTAGCTATGAATGCAAAAAACTGTTGAAAATAACAGTGCAAAGAAAAATATGGCTTGCTGCGAAGACAAAAAAGAAAATACATTTTGACACATCTTCGTACTATCTTGTGTTGTTTACTACTCGATTGTAATTAGTCTAAACTTATCACAAGGAATTTTTCCAACGAAGAAAAGCGTGACATGTTAAGAATTTATTATGGTAACAATAGCAATTCAGTAATAGCGAGCGAAATTTATTTCCAACAATACCCAGAAAGACGCCAACCACATAGAACAACGTTTGGTAAATTAGATAAAAACATTGCACTTCATGGATCTTTCCATAAAACTCGAAGGAAGTGTGGAGATCGCCTTAATGATGAGGAGAACGAAGAAATATTAGAAGAGGTAATTAATAGTTATTTATAAAATGTATGAAACTAGATATTACAGGAAATAAAATTAATAATAAAAATATATAATTTAATTACAAATCTAATCAACTACTGCCTTATCTGTTTCAATTTTCTTTTATAATTTGTTCTTTTAGATTAACAATAACCCATCCAATTCTACCCGGCAAGTTGCGGATACTGTAAATGCTACACATCATGTTAAAGTTTGGAGAGCCTTGAAAAAACACAATTACAGCTCAAAAGTAGCTTCCTTGAATCAAAATAAACCGATTTAGATCATTTTATTTTAGTACAATTTTGTTTCGTTAAAAAACTACGGTCCTTTAAAGAATATTTCTTTACTTCAATTTTTCATGAAAACTCATTTATTTCTTGAGATATTTATTTGTAAAATGACAAATGGGAGTTTTCTGTATTGCTGAATCTGAATATTTGTTTATTATTTATATAAAGTGTAGGGAGCGCTGCCAACACTCTGACATTTTTTTCTGTTTTTTTGATATATTTATTGTATGGGGACATATTCAAAAAATGATTCGTTAACTTTAAAGGATATTTATTTTTCTTTAAAACAGGTTATTGTATGTAGCTAAAGTGCATCATTTTCGAGAATAATTACTTTAAAATTAATGATGCAGATTGTATGTACCAGTAAAGAGTACAGTTTATTTAGCACCTGAGAAACGTTAAATTTTCTACTGTATCTTTCAGTTTGTCGATATCTTTTCGAGATTCAAGATTCCGTGTTCTTTTAATTTTTCATTTCGATTATTCAAACATATTCTTCGTTTTTTATTTTTCTTGACGATTAGGTTCCTACGCTTTTGGTGTTTATAAACGGAAATATTAATTTCTATCTAAAATTCTTGTTGGCGAATTGTTGTCAATTGTGTAGAAATCTTGGTTATAGCAGAAGTTTTTTATATAAACTACCAAATCTCATTTCGTTGAAAGTAATAATTTTCTGGTAAAAAAATGCAAGCCCTATTGCGGATCATGCTGTATATTATTATATTTACATTTATATGTTACAAATATTAGATAATTTTTCGCTAACATACGATAATAATGTGAAAAAATTATTTCAGTTCTCATTGTCCCTCTCTGCTAACACAAAGCTTGATATAACATTAAACAAGAAGTTTGTTATTTATTTTATGTATGAACTTTTGAATTAATCGTAGTTAAATTTTCACCGTGTATTGTAGTTGACATTGATAACACATATACAAATTTTCATAAAAATCTGTACACCTATGTAGCTATAACAGCTATGTCCAGTAGCTTCCATTACGTCGTTCCATTCTCTAGGCTGTCTGCAGAAGCCTCTAGTCTAAGGCGCGTCGGCTGTGACGCCAGACACAGACTGACGCCGGCTGGTGTCAACGAATCATTGCGATATTTTCCCCAAGACTCATTCGGGCTTAAGACAACACCACAGCGGCCTTATGGGACACTATTGACTATTTTGGTTTTATTGGATTTTTCGAAGGCGTCTTACACCATAGTTATGAAATCTTAATATCAGTACTGCACGATATACCTAGGAATTCTTAATAATAGCAATGTCGGGAAAGGAGAAAATAAAAACTGTCATAAGTAAAAATGAATTTAAAACGAAGTATTTTAAGCCTAGGTAAATGATCCCGAACGAGTTAACTCCGAGCAATAAAATTTACTGATAACATAATAAATAGTACTTAACTACAATGTTTTTAAGAAATTTCGCTAATATTCAAATGCAAAGAAAAATAAAAGCACTATTTATAATGAAAATTGAGATACATGTGTCTGGATAGTTCAATTTCATCATTGTCAACAACATACTCAGTCAATGAAAAGTAAACATAAACCAGTTATAGCACATATTTTCATGTAAATTAAATGGTTTATTAGATTAAAATGATTAAGGATACCGCTGACGGAGTCAGGACTGTCATAAACAATAAATTTTATCAGAGATGATAATTATTATTTAATTAGACAATTTTCAGAAGTGTTATAATAATAATAACAATATTTATTTTTTCCTGAAGTCACATATAATGAATAGCATATGTTAAACACAAAGAAAATAGGTACGAAGGTACTCGTCAAAATAACAACACTTATGCCATATCGGCGGAACCGTAATATTCATCACCGTATATAAACTTTTCGAGACCACAAAAGTTTTCAGATTCTTGCGAAATATACATGCTCCACTACTATACGAATAGACTTAATAAACATCAACCACTTATTATAGATTCTAAGGCCCACAGAAGCAGGTGATAACATTAACATCCTACGTCTGTGAAAAGGGCTGTGAAAGCTATTTTTATATCTGGTATCAATGTTATGAATATTTTTATGGGAATATTTTATGGGAAATGATCCTTGTTATGAAACACGTAAGTGCACAATTTATAAATATAACAAGTGTCTAAATAAAAACCTGGTCAAGTGGGTTGTGATCGAGACTTTTTCCATTGCATTTACATAGCAGAATTACTAAATGTAGCCTACTTGACCAGGTTTTTATTTAGACACGAGTTAGATAAGTAGGTTCGTGTCAATGTTAAAATTTTATATTCACAAAAATCTCCCTACATGTATGTGTGAGCGCCAGTCCTGCAATGATTCTTACAATTTTCTTTTGCGCTATGAAAACATCAGCAGCAGAAACGTATCCACCCCAGAAACAGTCTCCATAAGTAAGTCGTGCTGTAATTAAAGCACGATAAATTAGGACCATTTGATTTTCAAAAGGTACTGTACGTAAATTTCTAAAAGCGCAAGAATAGGAATTAAGTACAGTAATTACTGAACGACAATGTTTTTTCCAGCTTAAGCATTCCTCAATATGTAAGCCCAAAAATTTTCCAGCATTATCGTTTTTTAAATCAACGTTGTTGAGACTCATTTTAAGAGAAGGACATAATTTTTGCCTATTATGAAATCTAATAACTTTTGTTTTACTTAGATTTAAATGTAGAAAATTACTAATTAACCAAGTATTAAGATTCGTCAGGGCAGATCCATTTTAATATTTAATTTATCATTATCTTTGTCAGAAACAATGACAGTGGTATCATCAGCATAAAGGGATCAAGTGTGCATCTGACAGAGTTCATATAAAGAATCGATAATACTGGGCCCAGAATTGAGCCTTGAGGTACCCCAATATTCGTGAATTCAGTTTTAGACGAGGAGAAATTTAAAGAGCCATTACTGAAGTTAGAAACACAAACATACATTTCAAAAGAAAGCGAAATCCAGTCTAAAGCGACCCCTCTTATACCATAAGAGGACAGCTTGTCTATAAGAAGACTGTGACTGACGCAGTCAAATGTCCTACTAAGATCACAAAGGATGCCCATTTGCCCGCATTAAGATACAAGATAACTCGTTCATAAAACGAGTGCATAGCTGTGGCAGTACGAAAACTGTGCTGGCAGTCTTTTATGATATAATTCTTGTTTAAGAAGTCTAATAGTCTAGTCAGAAAGCAGTATTCGAAGATTTTTGCAAAACCAGAGATTATAAATAGTAATGGGTCTACAATTTTCGATATTTAGTCGATCGTGTTTTTTAAATAGAGAAATTATATTACCAAGCTTTAAAACCTCCGAAAACATACCCTCCTTAAATGAGAGATTTATTAGAAACTGATTAGAAACGAGAGTGGTTCGGTGAGAGATGAAGCTACTCTTGTTATCGTAGAAACAGGGACATCATCAAGGCCAGATGAATGTTTATCTTTTAATTTGTTGGTAATAATATTTTTAATTTTACTGTCGTTGAAAGGATGCAAATACATAGATGTTGGATGGTTATATGAGATATGAGGTGTAATGGTATGATTTGTAGTATTAGATGGATCAGTATAGCTCTTCAAGGGAGTTTCAATAAAAAAAACTGATTAAAAATTTCAACAACATTAATGGGATGTTCGTAGAGTTATAATAAGGGATTTTAAATTTACAAAAATGTGAACTTAATAAATGAAGCATTGGCTTAAATGTGTAATCAATTGTGTAATGTACATCAAGTATGACTATTTATTGTCTCCAAGGTAATGCCCTTTATGTAGGCTCCTTACATCCCTCTTTTATAAACATTAATACAAATACATAAATACAAAGTAATGCTTAAAAGAAATAACATTTTATTTTAACTATTACAAATCTAGGATCTTGAACGGTTTAACAATACGTCCAGACCTGGTGGTAATCACTGGTGGTGGTGGACTGTTTTCCATCTCTTGTTGCGGATCAGCTTCTTCTCGGTTTCCCGTGGGCAGAGCAGGTTCCTCTGGTGGTACTGGAGTGTTTATTAATGGGATATTTGGTACTCTAATATCTGACTATCTGACTGGGTAGGTCGCAAATACAAAGTGTTTCTTCGGTATGTTTTCCCGTCAGGTGTTTTTATTATTAACGATCTAGGGCTGCTCGCGTTCCCAATGACTGTCACTGGAATCCAATTTCGATGTTGTTGACGTAGTACTACTTTATCACCAATACTCCTGTTTGGGGCTGGCTTTGTATGGTTATCCGCAAATACTTTTTGTTCTTGTCGTAGATTTACCAACTGTTTGTTAATATTAGATGTACTTAATTCTTCTTTTAATAGCTCTTCTGTTACCGGTATTAAATCTTTAAGCCGCCTTCCCATTAACCTTTGACTTGGAGATTTTAGAATATTATCACGAGGTGTATTTCTGCTGTTTAAAATTAAATATAAAACGAAACTTGAAAGTATAAATTCTTTAATCAATGTACGATGTACATAGATTAAAATAAAAAATAATTAGAAAATGTAAAACAATATAGCTTATAAGACTTTGAAAATGTAAAATTAAAAAGTACAAAATCTGCAGCAAAATAGAACACAATAAAATGAAAATATCTTACCTAGAGTTGGGGCCTGTAACAAAAAAAAACAGTTGAAATTATGCTTTATAAAACAGAGATCGAAAACTTACATATGCATGTTTAAGGCCCCCAACCCTTCGGCCTTGGAATAATTTCGATTTTCATTAATTTGCAATTTACAAGCAAGAAACTTGAAAAAGTGTAAACTTACATTACACAATAAACATATAGGAGAAGCCGATCATAACCTCTTCAGGCTGGGGCGGAGCCCCTCGAATACAACGAAGTCAGCCCCTCGAATACAGTGAAGTCAGTGTTCTGAAACGAAATAAAAGTAAAAAAATATATACACACATATACATAAGGAAATTAAAAACTTACTTTTACATTAGGAGGCAACCGAGTCCACACTTCTTCGGCCATTAATTTCCTATTTAAATGAGAATCATTAACATCAAAAGTTACTTTTAAATTTCATGGTGCACTCGCCCATTTTTACTGCAGAAATTAAACCAAGAATTGTTAAGAGCGATCTTTCCGTTCGAGACGCGGTCGTTTTCGTATTCCTCTTAAAACGTTTTCTCCCACTACAAAACTAATAGGGGAAGTAAAATCTAACAAGAATAGAGCCTTCGTTATCTCATTTAGATGTTAACATGCTGTTTATGAAGTCATAAATATTGATACTTTAGGCAGAGCTTCGATATTTTTAAAAGAAAGCGATTATGCAGCATCCCAGCATCCGGATAAATGAAAAAATCAATAAGTAATTAATAAAAAGCATTGGCGAAAATTTGGATAGAATTATATGTTTTCATTGCATTGATATTTAAACTTATTGTTGTTTACTGTCTCTCAAGTAAAATGTATTAGGCTTCTTGTTTCACTCATTGAGCTATGGAATCAGAAACTAGAACAAGTTCGATAAATAAAAATTTATCATATTATGTTTCATAGCCAATATAATTAAGAATTGAAATTGCTCTGTTAGGATGAGATTAGGGTGAAATATAGAACAGATTAGTATTATTCCTTTTATTGCATCATCCTGTAACAAATTATAAATTATAAGTTTCAGTACATTGTTAAAATAAAATTTAAATAACATGTATATGATACATATGAATTAGAAAAGCGATTGTCAAAGTAAAAATATAAATTTAAAAATTAATTGGAAAATTGAAATTGAATAAATTAAAATTAAATATAAAACGAAAATTGAAAGTATAAATTCTTGATCTAATTCAAATTAGAAAATGTAAAACAATATAGCTTACAAGACTTTGAAAATGTAAAATTAAAAAGTACAAAATCTGCAGCAAAATAGAACACAATAAAATGAAAATATCTTACTTAGAGTTGCGGCCTGTAACAAAAAAAAAACTTAGTTGAAATTATGCTTTATAAAACAGAGATCGAAAACTTACATATGCATGTTTAAGGCCCCCAACCCTTCGGCCTTGGAATAATTTCGATTTTCATTAATTTGCAATTTACAAGCAAGAAACTTGAAAAAGTGTAAACTTACATTACACAATAAACATATAGGAGAAGCTGACCATAACTTCTTCAGGTTGGGGCGGAGCCCCTCGAATACAGCGAAGTCAGTGTTCTGAAACGAAATAAAAATAAAAAAATATATACACACATATACATAAGGAAATTAAAAACTTACTTTTAAATTAGGAGGCAACCGAGTCCACACTTCTTCGGCCATTAATTTCCTATTTAAATGAGAACCATTAACATCAAAAGTCACTTTTAAATTTCATGGTGCACTCGCCCATTTTTACTGCAGAAATTAAACCAAGAATTGTTAACACACAATATAAAATATAATCTTAGTTGCCCCCCCCCTCCACTTAGATTTTCCTTCTACAAGTCTGTTCGTTCAGGTTCGTTTGTATTGCTCGGAGTTAAGGGGCTCACAGACTTCGTTCAATTCGCGCAAATTGGACCGTGCGGACCAAATCGCGCGAAACAAGATCGTACGGTTTTTTTACTCACACACTACGAACTTTTAGTACAGTTCGTTAGGTTGTATGTAATGCGCGAGCAATGGTACCACGAAAGTGTCTCCTTAGCAGTGGCGGCGGTAATAGCTGTAAAAAAGAAAAGGGAGAAAAATCGTATAAAATGGTGCAAGAATTGATATAATATTAATAGAGCAGTCGAAAACTCTGGAAGATAAATTTCGAGAACAATCCGGAAATTTGAAAGACGATCTTGGAAATTCGAAAGATGATTTAGGTAAATTAATGGAATATTCTAGAAACACGGAGAAAATGTGAAAATTTTAGAAAAGAAACTCGAGAATAAATTAATACAACAGTCGAGAGATCTGAAAAGTAAGTTGCTAGAACAATGTGGAAATTTAGAAAGTAAATGATATGAACAATCTAGAAATTTGGAAGTTAAATTCCAAGAACAATCTGGAAATTTGACAACCGAATTACAAGAACAATTGGCAGCAACAATGAAACAGCAGGATAATAAAATAAAGACACTCGAAGAAGTTATGGCGGCAATGAGAATATCTGTTTACCAACTACATTAGAACACGCAGAACAAGCAAACAGCGCCAGAATGAGAGAAGAACGACGGCAGAGCGAGAGAAGAATCTGAAAGTACTATGAGAATGAAAGTGAAACCACCAACATTCGATGGAAAAACTTCGTGGCCCAATTATTTCAAACAATTCGAAGAAGTTGCGAGAGCAAATGGATGAACGAGTAGTGAAAAAGCCACATCATTAATTATAGCTTTAAGAGGGGAAGCTATTGACGTTTTACAAACTAGCCATTAGATGGGCAGGAAGACTTCTGCAAATTAGTGAAAAGGCTCGAGATGCGTTATGGGCAAACCCATCTGAGCGAAGTGTATCATGCTCAATTGAAGAGCCGTTTGCAAAAGCCTAGTGAAAATCTGTAAGAATATGAATCTGACATAGCCCGCTTATATTATTATTATTATTATACGCATATATATTGATGGAATTCGAGACTCTGAAACTCAATAGGCTTTGAGAACAGCAATGCTAAGTACACGTCACTGCCTTATCTTTTGCACCGCTTTATTAAATTTTTTGCAATTTGAACGTACCTTTCTGAAAGGCCATTTGATCTAGCATAGGATATGGGCTAGATGTTTGATGATTAAATTGCCATTCTCGAGAAAAGTTGTTGAATTCTCTCGAGCTATATTGAGGTCCGTTGTCAGTTTCCAAGACATTTGGAATTCCGTGTGTCGCAAACCATTTTTTTTAACTGCTGTATCACTTCCTGAAAACTAGTGTTTCTCAGAAGTTCAAAATCATAAAATCCGGAGTATTTTTTTGGAATATTCTTAATGATTAATGGCTCCTTTTGTGTATCACGTTGTGTACTTTGACACACTGGGCATTTGTTCACAAAATATAATATTTTCAGACATATTTTTCCAAAATACAGCATCCCTAGCTCTTCTGAGCGATTTATTAATCTCTAGGTGGCCCCGGTAAATCAATTTTAAAACTTTTGGCTGTAAACCCAAAGGTATGATTATTTTATTATTTTTAAATAATATGCCTTCTTAGTAAGAAAGTTCTTCACGAAATGTCCAGTAGTAACGGAGTTTTTGTGGAACTTTTGTAATAACAAAAGTTCCACAAAAACTCCTGATAAAATATTATCAGGCCAACCATTAATTATTATGGTCTTCAGTTCTTGTAATTCTGGATCAGTTGCACTCAATTTTTTAATTTATTTCCACATTACTTTAGAAGTTGTACAACGATGTGTACTTCTAACTGTACTTGCTCCTGTTCTTGTATCTGGTTTCTACAATCTCTACTTAAGGTATCTGCAATGTGAAGATCTTTTTCTTTTTTTGTATATTATTGTAGGCGAATATTGTGAGATATCTAAGAAAATTCTTTTTAATCTTGCCAGTGCTAGATGACATGCCATATACGTATTGATGAAACTTATTGCATCCAAACTTTATTGCTAATGCTTCTTTTTCTATTTGGGGGTATTTTTTTTCTGTTTCTGTCAGGGCTTTCGTTGCGTAAGCTACTGGCTTACCATCTTGCATTTATCACTGCTCCTAAAGCCTTTGAACTGGCATCTACTGACATCACTATCGGTTTATTAGTATCGTAATACGCTAGAACTGGTGGCGATGTTAATGTTTGTTTCAACGTTTCGAATGCTTTATTATGTTCTGCATTCCAACTCCAAATTTGTACATCTTTTTTGATCAATTGTCTAAGTGATTCTGTTATTTTAGACAGATTCGGTATAAATTTCGCCATGTACGTAGGCATGCCTAATAATCGTTGAACTTCTTGAACAGTTTCAGGTTTCTTCAATTTCATAATAGCTTCGACTTTTTCAGGGTCTGGTAGCAAACCATTTTGGGTAAGCATGTGACCTAAAAATTTGACAGACGTTTTGTTGAACTGACATTTTTCCTTATTCAGTTTCAGTCCTGCTGATTTTTATAGGACTTTATTTATTAGTTCCTTCAATTTGTCCTGTGTTTCTGCATAAATGAGGATATCATCCATTCGACGTTTGACAATCCTTCCAAAACTTTATTAATGGCTTCTTGAAAAACTTCCGGAGCTGACGCAATTCCAAATAAGAAATAAGTAAAGAATACCGCCCCCACGCCGCGCCGTTGCAAATATTAAATACTTTTGTGTTCTTTCTGTTACACGTACTTGCCAAAATCCTCGCTTGCAGGCTAAAATGTTATAGTACTGAGCTCCTTCTAATCTAGTCACTATTTCTTCTAAAGTTTTTAGTGGGTAGTGTCTTCTTAATATAAACTTGTTTAATTCAGTTGGGTCGATGTACACTCTATTTCGTCCGTTTTTTCTCACAATTACCATAGTTTTACCATGTTTTTCCATACCATTGTGTCTCACAATTACCATGTTTTTCCATAAGCTGGGCAATTTTTCTTTGCATGCTTCTTATCACAACGTTTGCATTTAAAAATTTTCTCTGTTATTTTTTTCTGGTTAGAATTTTTTAAAACATTTACTGTTGCTGTTTCATGAGCGATTTTCTGTAATTGTTTATTAGCTGCTTCCGTGGCTTTACATATTTTTATTGTTCTTTCCAATGTTAGATTGTCTTCGCTTAATAATTTGTCGCGCAATCTATCATCTAACACACCAAATACAATTCTATCTTTCACTAAGCTATCATGTTCGCAATTTTTACTTTTCGTTTTGAGGTTTGTTATGACCTCATCAATTGACTCACCTTGTCGCTGAACTATCTGGTTGAATTGGTATCGTTCATACGTAACATTGACTTTAGGCAAAAAGTATTTTTCGAATTTTTCCTTTATGATTGTTACATTTTTAGCCTCATCGATGGTTAGTGCAAATGTATTATAAATTGGTAATACTTCCGGCCCTATTGTTGACATAAATACTGCCGCTTGCACTTCCGCCGGTTTGAACTTTAGCTGCGTAGCTATTTCATAGAACTGATACTGTTGAATCCAATGTTTCCAACTGGTTTGATTTTCACTGGTGGAGCTTATGCAGAGTGGTTTCGGTTGTCTAATGTCCATTTTGCTCATTTTTCCGCACTCGATTCTGACACCATGTAATGTACGTCAAGTATGACTATTTATTGTCTCCAAGGTAATGCCCTTTATGTAGGCTCCTTACAATTGCAACATTATCAGTAAATTTAGTGTTAATTTGTTTGGAGATCTTTAACCTATTCTTAAAATAGTTCGTTTCAAATTCATTGTGCATTGTTAACATAAAATGTCACTTCATAATAGTTATTGTATTATGTAATAAAGAAGGATTTACAATGCACGTGAACTGAGCAAGCGTAGAACGGAAACTGCGCGTCAGTACTGCGCTCTGACCTTCAATCAGCACGCGGTAACACAACGAATTAAAGGCGCGAAAAATTTAAATTCGTAACAGAATGTAAAGTAGGCATTGAATGATGATTTAGGACCTTTCTTCAGTGAATTCTTAACTTCAAACAGTCGATGTAAATATTGTTTCATATTTCATTTTCTCGTCGTTATTTTTCCCTACACGTGTAATGTTATTTTGTAACGAAAATGTGCACATTACCTCGATAGTTATTTCTCAGCATTCTTTATTATATTTCCCGAGATACGAACTAAATTTCCTCTCTTTGAAAAGGGAAGTGATAATATTTCTCCCTTTCATTCATATAATGTGGACTTGGATTACAATTTATTCTTCAGATGTTTTAGAATACATTTTTGTCGCTAAAAAGTACACAAATTGAAATCATATACATTTCCGTCCTTCCTAAACGTAAATACTGGCTATGATTAACGAAATAAAATAACTTAAACATTACGTGTTCAAATCCATTGTAGGTACTTGATTTTCAGTTACAAAATAATTTCATATTAATTTTTTTTTAATTTATTCAATCATTCAAATACACCAAGCCTGCTGCTGTTATTTTTTCTTCGGCGTTCGCCTTACAAAAGTTTTTGCCCTGCTTTTTCAGGCCGATTTTATTTGATAGACTCCTGCAATTTTCTTAAAAGGTTACTTAATAAGCCCCTTTTACCGCAGTTATCAGAAAATTTTTCTTTGGAGTTCCAAAAAATCGTAATCATCACTTTGCCAGCCGATGGTTGAACTTTAAATATATTTGGTGTAAGAGAATGGGTGTGCTTCTATTACATTTATTCTTGTTTACCTTCACGATGAAGTTCTCTTCTTGTCCTTCACAGGCAGGCAAAAATTACTGCGAACTTTCAACTCTCCGTTGTTTATCGGGAAATCCATCTTGCGTTCACCTTTGACAACCCTAGATGTTCATGAATTATGTGGAAAATTTTTTCCTCACTAATGTTTAAAGTATCAGCCATCTCATGAATCCTAATTCGTCGATCTTCAAGAATTAATTTCTCGGTTTTTTGAAGTGTTTTCTGGTGTAGTGACATAGTTCGGGCATCTACTGCGACGGTCGTCTTCTAAAGATCCCATTCTTTAGACCACAATTTTACATTTTTATAAGATGGAGAAGCGTCATTGTAAACCGCAAACATCCTATCATGTTTTTGCTTTGGAATATTCCCTCCTTGTGTAAGAAATCTGCGAGAAACTGTTCGATGTTCGATTTTGTCCATGATTGTAACTTACCACGCAACAGTGGTAACATCAACATTAATAAAATTATTCAAACTAAACGTAGCAGAAAATCTTTTAACAGCTATGTCTAAATATATTGTCTTGTTATTGTTTGAGTATTTTACGAAAGGCAGTTGGGGATATTGAAAAACGTAGCGCATCTAAAAAAAATGGACTCAAAAAAAATAACAATCTAAATCAATAAAAGAAAGAAAATATAATTCTTTACCACAAAACAAGATTACAGTGGGATAAAAAGTACGCATAATTATAAAAAGTTTCGTGTCCTTTTAACTTAATCATATAATGAGCAGAGTAAACTTTGTTAAAATATTTTGCATTATACAGGTAATTCTTATCGTCTAATTATTATTTTCTATTTTCGTTTTCAAGTTTTTTCTTGCGCCCGTTGTTTTGTATGTGTATGCAACATCATTAATGCGTATATATTAATTTGTATTCTCTTGATTTTCAACAATTTTATCAAAGTTCCATCAGAGTTGGAAGCGTACATCAATGTAATATGCTTCAGAGGTTCCACATTACAACATTCGTCAAGGAATGACCATAGACTATAGTTGTATAACAATGTATTACTATTTACTCATCCATAATTTTTTGTATGAAGTAATACTACAATTAATAATTTCTTTTACTATTACATACTGGAATATGTTACATCCTTTTAGGTAACTAGGCCACACTTTATATGCTAATATTGTACGGTAATACTGACCCTTTTCAAAGAAACGTCAACACATGATATAGAATAATTAAACTGGTCATTATGTAGCCTCTATTTTCGCTAGTCAAAAGTTATAGGGATAATTGCGAAAGAACCCTTTTCAGTAGAAGATATTCAAAGTCATGCATTGCATACAAAGCTTTCCATACATTTTCATAGAAAAACAGTGGTCATCTGAATTCATTCAAAAAATATCGAAATTGTTTCTTCTGTCTTTTTAAAATCAAATAAATGGTTGGATTCTCCAAATCTATTCCATTTCCTGATATAGGATTGATTACTCAATCCCTTTTCTTTTAAGCTAGTAAATATCCTTTTCTATTTACTAGAATTTGAAAAACTTTGACATTTGAATACTAATTTGAGTTAGGAAAAGTCGAAGTGGGGAAAAAATATTTCAACACTACAAGTTATAGATCAATTTATTGAATTGTACATACTATTTTTTATCATTATTATAAATGTGAACAGTAACATTTTCATAATTTGCGAATGAAACTCCAGAACAACTCTTACTGGGAGTAGAAACAGAGTTAGTATTTACGTTAACCTCTTTTTTATTAATTAAATTTATTTGTTTAATTGGCAGTATAAAGAATTAGAATATCTTATAAATCACGTGAATTATTTCGGCCTTATTGGGCCTCGTCAGAGATATGTACAAAAAATTACTTTTTGAAAGGATAATAATTAAAATTATAAACTTACATATTTTTGAATTTCCAAAATCCCAAAAACAAACCCTGAAAGAAAACTTTTTGAAAAACTGTCTAATATTTTGCAAAAATGAAAGGAAACGTGTTAGCTTCATCAGTCAAAACGGCAAATTGTGACAGTAAAATAAATAACGTAAGTAACTATGGAAACATTGAGTGAAATTAATGACAGCCAATAAGGCCGAAATAATTCACGTGATTTATAAGATATTCTAATTCTCTAATACTGCCAATTAAACAAATCAATTTAATTTACAATTTTCATTTGGCAAGAACTACTGCTGTCACTCTTTTTTATTGTCCAATATCTCGTTGCTACTTGAAGTTTATATTCAATAGAGTTCTCAATATATTCCTCTTCCACATTCGATGTTTTCCATCCACTATAGTTGTCACCAGTGGCGGCTCGTACTTTATTTTACAGGAGGGCACATATTTTAAATGTTTCTTGTATATATCATTATTATCAAACAAATGCAGTAAAATTACTAAATTGTGAAAACTTAAAGTGTGTAAGATATTCTCCTCTTGATGGAACTCTATAAAATATTTAGTGAGGGTCCATCTTTTGCAGAGAAAACGACAAGAATAAAATTAAAACGAAGTCCAAACTGTGATAATTTATTAATATTCCACCAAAACATATGAAAATAATATGTACGGTGCGGTGGCTTGCAAAAAAAGTACACTTATAGCGTTTTTCACTGGGACTAAATTATGCAAACTCAGGATATCTCCATCCCGTTTCATTACATGAGGTTAAAATAAGATGAGAATAGGTCTTTTCGCGGAGACGTTCCGAACTAGTTCAGAACCTTAAAATCCATGCACTCATGAAAGTTATACACTTGAAAGCGTGTTAAAATTGTTCATTATTTCGATGGGCATTTGATTTCAACCGTTCCGAACTAATTCGGAACGGTTGAAATCAAATGCCGGAACGTTCGGAACGTCTCCGCGAAAAGACCTAATATTCTGAGTGCGCACTCAGTGCACAATTTAGTCCCAGTGAAAAACGCTATTAATTTCTGTTGTATTTTAGTCGGTCTTAATTTATAATCTGTCAGTGTCAAACAATAAAAATGCCGAACCTTACATTTACTTTATTCATAAAATCTGCACCTCTGTTATGTTTGCTTCCTGATACTTTAATAACAAATTTATGCTTAAATAAATCGTTGCTTAAAAGACAAATGAAGCAAAATAATTTTTTCTTCTCCACACACCCGCACCTTCACAAAAACTTATCATAGGCATTTTCCTTTTTAAAATATCGGTTAAGCTCCCTAGTTTTACCTACCGTTGTTTTTTTAGTATTTAATTTTGGGGTGGGTCTGCCAAGTTTCTTTATGTAGAGCTTGTCTTTACAATTGAGAGGCCTTTATAATAAAATGTACGTCACCGCATTCATTTTTGCAGCACTGCAACACAGTACACAGTGAATATTCGAGTAGGTACACGAAGTAAATTGTGCTCCTCTGTGGGCGTTCCTGGGCTCCGTTGTCATGACAACATGATAAACACACCGTCTAATTGTAACGGCAATGACGCGTTCTCGGGACACGTGAACTTGTAGAAGTAAATATTGGTCAGAAACTGCGAAATAAGTATTGAGACTTAACAAGCTAATTTCTTACAGTTTGGTCTTATTATTTATTATTAAAAGAAAGAAATAAAATAGTGATAAACGAATAAATATATGAAAGCTTGATTAACTTGGGGGGCACGTGCTCCTGTGCCTCCTTGAATCAGGCGCCACTGGTTGTCACCAAATTTATAATTTAAATTGACTTGTCTCTCACTTACCTTGACAGGTGACAAGTTTCCGCTGTCTCTTTCACCAGCTGATGCCCTCGGCTAGCTGCAGTGTGAGGGAGTGAGTAACTTGGATATTAATATAACTAAAGGGCGCCAGTTCGGACTTAACATAAATCGACTGAGCAATAACAATCTTGTCGACGTCCCCGAATCGACAGAATTGGCAGAAATAAACCAAAAGTAAAACAAAGGCTTTACACTCACTTGTACGTCAAGGTGGTAAATATAAACACAACAGTGAAGATTTACTTAAATTAAATTAACACAATTAAACAGGTCGTACAACGATCAGTACTGACAGGTTTTACAAGGCCAAAGCAATGGCTTACGTTACATGAACTTCCTTAAGTAGGCCGGTTGGTTCTTTACTGCAACACGCAAAACAAAGAAAAGGCCTTATTTTGCTCTTAAAAATGCATGCGCAAATTGGATTAAATAATAGACTTACGACCGAGCTGTCAAGTCACTGTGTCACCTGCGCTGTGAAGTTGGCGGTCATCACGACACCTGGTGGTGCTGGCCAAGCCGACAACTATATAGTTCAAACCGGACGGGTACCGGTTGCAAGATGACTGACTCACGTTACTCTTCGCTGCAGGGTCGACACGGTCGAAACCTATCTCGAACGGCACGGTAGACCACAGAGGGAATTCGATGTGGCACCAAAACCCAATTTAAATCAAACAGAAAACCTCGCGTGAAAGCTTGCGGGGTTAAGAAAGAACCTAAGTATAAAAGGAAACAGTTTCGTTAGCGACCATTATGGCGTCCGCCATTAGACTCAATGTGCATTACCTGAGAGCTAATGAGTTCCCAGGCTTGGAATTGGAGTTAAAATTATCCCCAAATGTGTTCGATGGTGTTACTAAATGTTCCGGCGCAGCTGCTAATGAATTACTTCTTCCAAAGAGCAAGAATTCCGATAACTTACAATGCACGTAAAACACGTCTGGCTTGCACTACGCTTCGAACAAGAAAGGTCGCGACGAAAGTAAAGATGGTGGAGGTCGTTCAGACGCGCGAAAATTGCCGACGATAACCAATGATGAGCTATCAAATAATCACATGGTGCCTCCTTAGCCTATGAATGTTGAGCGTTGGCGTCACGCAAGTTTCCCCTCTTGCGATGTAAATGAGGGGGAACAGTGTAGCCAACTGTGCTAAAACGCAGCTGGATGATACCGTAACGCTACGATGTCTTGGCGGCAAATTTGAAACGTAATATAGTTTTTAATAGTGGTTATGTCTGCTCCTATATCAGCAGACGTCCTTGTAAAACACTGCCCAGTAAAGTACGAAGGATTTGGTAGCTTCAAAAAATCTGCAAATTTTTGTAAGTATGCTTTCAACCCTTTCTATACCAATAGATTGCCTCGATATCCCAAGAAAAATCTTGATCCTTCCCATTTCTTGTTTCCACCAGAAATAGTAAATTTTTTCGTACGTTGGTCTTTGTATTTTTCTACTTCTAATTTTTGAAAACACTGAATTTCTTAGAGTAATGTTCCACTAACTTTCGTTTAATAAAAGGTATGAAAGCTAGCTTACATACTTACTTCTTTATCTCGATATTTTTCCTCACGGTGAATGTTGTCTTCGGCATTGAGTAAATGTGGAACTCTTACAGACTCTGAATTTTTGTTCAAAATATGCTAGCGAAACTTTATCTTTACACCAATCATCATATTTGCCGAATAGGTTTCTCATATGTACTTTTCTTTTGGTTCCACTGGTAACAAAAATTGAACAACCAACGCAACTGAGGGGGTCATTCTAATTGGGGTTGCAAGTTACAACTTGGTAAGATCCTGCTTCCGAGCATTATCGAGACTGCACAACGTTGTATCGTGTTACCACCGAACATTGGCGAGATTGTAACTTCTTAGTAGTTACTAAGGTGGTACCACCGTTGTTAGGTTGCAAATTCGATTAGAATGACCCCCTGATTCTCTAATATCAGAAGATTCACTTGTATCAGACATTTTCACAAAATTTCCCTGAATTTTCTCGAACGAAAAACTTTGCATTTACAAACAAAATCGTTTCTCATAGCTAAAGCACGGATTTAGTTGCATTTTTAGGTCATGAATCAACTTTTTTGTCGGACTTATGCGTAGTGAAGTGATGATTCATGACCTAAAAATGCTCCTCAATACGTGCTTGGATTTACTTGCATTTTTAGGTCATGAATCATCTTTTTAGTCGGGCGTACGGGCGTTGTAAAGTGATGATTCATGACTTAAAAATGCACCCAAATCCGTGCTTTACTCATAGTAACGAAAAAGAACTCTTAATTCCGTTTTTTGATTTATAAATGTCGAATTTAACACATCTAAATTTGTTATATTTTACAAACTCTAGTAAAAAAAAAATCATGGGTACAACACATAAAAGAAATTAACTATTTTCTTTTTTACTCCCATTCGTGAAGGAGTAATATTACTTATTGATCATAGTGAGTGAAGTCTTACTTTTAATACCAATACGTGAAGTACAATGCATTTCTTATGGAGTTTATTTGGTGCATTTCTGCCACAAGAGCCTGTACAAGTGAAGTGAACAGGTGAACATTTGAAATCTACGTACTAAAAAATTTTCTCCACGGACTTACATTTTTTTTTATAATTTGCATAACCCTAAACCTCCAGTTTAATTTTATCTACTAAAGTTTGAGTTATTTCTTAAAGTGTTAATTGATTTAAGATTTAAAGAATTATAAAAAAGCAAAAAGCAATTTTATTGAAGATATGTAATACATAATAATATACCTTTATTAAAAACAAAATTATCCAATTTACCAGTTATCCATTAAAATAAACTGCTTGAAGAATTCTAAATTTCCCAGTGTTTCCCTTTGTTATGAAATATGGACCAAGACGGTACCGCATAAGCAACTGTAGTAGATTAGCTGTTTTAAAGAAAAAAATATATAGAATATTGTACGCTTATTACACAAATAAATTATATAAAAATCTGTATTAGACTTAACTTACGTTCAAACATTCCATGATGTTGTACGTCTTCTTCCACCCTCTATTTTTTCTCGTTGTTGTTGGAGTATGTCATCGGAGACATTTAGGTTACGCCGCGCATCTAAAAATTGGTTTCGAAGAAAATAATTGCGTATTTCAATGAAAGAATGAGGACAAAATTTCTTACCGCAAGGCAAGACTGCGATGAAAAAAAATACTGCCATAAAGATGAGGGCGAGAAGCTTCATATTTGCTTTTGCACTTTTGTAATAATAGGCTGAAAATCCGGACGATTTATATATCGGGCAGGGTAAAGCTTTGTTAAAATATTTTGCATTGCACAAGCTAGGTAATTAGTTTCTACTTTTGTTTTTGTCTTTTTTTCTTGTGTCCTTAGTTTTTGTATTTGCAAACATTAAATCATCATTAAATGTTTAAAAACGTTGCGCAAAAAATAACTACATACGTATTGCTACGTTATTCGTTATTGAGAAATTAATTTGTGTATTTTTCAATACCGTATACAATATCCGTCTATAAATATGAAATGTTTTCAGATTCAGAGTGTAACCTTTTTCTTTTGACTTGAAAATTTACACGATTAATCAAGTAAATTATATAAATATATTTTACGTTGTACTGATAAAATTCTTATCATGGAGTTAACATATTTGCTGTTTTCCTCTTCATTCTGCAATCGTTATTTTTGTGAGACGTTTTGCTTTTGACAAATCTAAATCGTTATATCTATTAATTCAGATATCAAAATCAAGTAATCGCGAATAATAAGAGATACTTCATATTACAGCAAATATAAAACACCCATTCTACCTTAAAATAATTTCTAGTGAATTATCGAGCGTATAAAAGCTGCAATACCGAACGTGTCTCAGTATTAAACCTGAACGAAGTATGTTCTCTTAGGAAGCAGTGAACTATATCATAAAATTCTATCTGACATCTGCTATGAAATTTATCGCTTTTAATAACTTACATCCAACCATTTCTATGAAGGGAAACGAAATAAAAAAAGGTAAAGCTCAATAATAAAAAAAAATCACTGTTCTTTTGTAATCAAATGTAATTGCTGCGTACGTTGCATTCGTAAATGCATACAAAGAGCTTGCATGGAAAAACTAAATCTCGCCAATGGAAAAAACGAAAGCCACCGGGTTGGTTTCAGAGCTCCACTCCAACTTAAATCGTAAAAACTGCAAAAAATACCGAGACCGGCTTGCATTTCGCACGTACACGTTTTACGATTTCGGAAAAGTTTTGAGTGTCCTAAATAATACAGTTCTGATACAACGCGAAGCTTACTATTTCCTCGTAAAATTATACTCGTTAACTTATAGCTACTTATAAAGAGAATCTGTTCTGATATATTTTGTTTCATATTTTTATACTTTTCAATTTGGACTAATTAAATTAATTGAATTATGACTAGATAAAAGATTGGAAGTTTGACAGCTGTCTACATTAAGTGTTGGAGTGCATGAAGTGCTCTTTACAGATTTGTCTAAATCAGATTTGTCTAAATCAATTGTAGCTTCGGTTTCTGATTGACTGGATGTTGTCATTTCCAAAATGCTGACTATAGGAGAGTCGACATTAGGATTGGCAAGTTCGAAAAAGCTTTGAGGACTTACTTCGCAAGACGAAGGCTCCAGGTGTAAGGCTTCCGGGTCCGAAAATGACCAACTTCGGGAAGTAAGAGTCTGGGCTTTTAAGCTTAGACAGTGGAGCTTCTTTTGCAGCATCAGGAACTTCTTGTTTCCATAAATGAAAGTGACTTCTCTAGTCTTCTCCTGGAGGGTGTCCCATTCCAAAGAGTGTAGTCTGCTTGTTAGTTCCGATTGGATAAAAAATAAAGATCTAGACAAAGTCTGCAGGCGAGCATAAGCTTCCCTGATTTCTAGTTTCAACCAAAAGTATCTAGCCTTGGTGACAGATTTGAGAGCAGCACCGGTCGTTAAATTAGTTTTTAAATTATTAGAGATGAATGCCGGCCACACGTTCAAGTTCTTGCACTGTTTCAAAAACCACATTCTTGTAAAAGTTAGCTTCTTTTTGAGCGACAACTTCATGTGCTGTTTGAGGATGGAAGCCAGGCTCGCTTTTTTACAAAAAGTTATTGGGTTGTCCATGATATTTGTGACTAATAATCAAAATAATTTGGAAAAGAAGTGCCAGTGGTCACAAAAAACACATAAAAGACTTTGGACATTCTTTAGCAGAGTATTCAGCACCATCGATCTAGTGCGTGGTTACAAACAAATTCTTGTAACTCCTGGGAATATTCCGAAAACTGCAGTCATAACTCCGTTTGGCCTTTATAAATTTCCTTATATGTTTTTTGGTTTGCAAATGCTGCACAAACCTTCCAATGTTTTATGGAAGAAGTATTACGTGGATTTGATTTTTGTTATGTCTTTCTTAACAACATTCTTGTCGTCTCTCGAAATAAATTTACATTTAGATCACTTGCAAAGAATTTTCGAAAGGCTTAATAATTTTAGTATTCTTATTAATTCTGCCAAGAGCATATTTGGAAACTCAGAGGTAAAATTTCTAGGTCATTTAGTTTCAGCTGCAGGAATTCAACCTTTGGAAAAAATTCTTGCAGTTAAGAATTTCCCTACACCCGATTCTAGCAAGCAATTTCATCGCTTCTTAGGTGTGTTAAATTTTTATCGCAACTTTATACTCAATGCCACTGAGCTACAAGCTCCATTATGCCAAATATTTAAGGGGTTAAACGGCATTATTTTTTACTCAACACGCCAACAATAAGTTATGTTAAACTTAATTTTCTTAGTTATTAAGGCTTTCGGCCAAATTTTTTTTTAATAAAAACCTTTTTAATCGATACAAAACTTTCGCTAAATTTATTAGTTTCATCAGAACAAAAGTGTGATGACATTGGTAAAATCATACCTTTCTTTATACAATACATTAAAAAAAGAAGTAAAAGAGAAAAGAAAACAGTAGAAAGTATAAACGGTGAGCAAATAAAAATCAGATTAGAATAAGCGGTGCAATGATTGTCTGTGATTAAATAAAAAATCAATAAATTTGACAGTCCATAAATGTATTACATTAATGTATTTAGGCATACATTTTCTTTGCATCGCCTACTCTAATCTGATTTTTTTTTGCTCACTTTTTATTAACTAATTAACAAATTAGCATTCTAACATAAGAGAGCTAGCCGGACAACATCGTAATGTAACGTTTTTATTAAAAAGTATAAATTAAAAACATTCACTCCTAAATAAAAGAATATTTAATAATGAGTTGAACAAATATTATTAACTATTAAACAAACACTAACACTAAGACTACTTACAACTAATTTATATCGCTAAATAATTTATGTGGAATATGTTGTGTTGATGAAAGGGGCCGAGTTGCTTATTTTAGAAAGATTTATTTCTAATTCAAAAATGATACAAATTGTTTATGTAACTGACTTCTCATAACAACCTATTGTTGTTTTTGTTTTTATTATACATTATTATATTATTATATTATACATATACATATTATATTATTGTTTTTATATACAAAGTTCATTCATGGGCTTCTGATATGTATACACGTAGGTACATAACATCTCCCCTGTGGAAAAAGAGAAACATTTATATTAATCTCGGCGTGATGAGGTCAATTTTGGTTCATATCGAAAAATGGGTGTCTTGATACGAGATGAACGTCGCAGAGTTTTTGCCTCTGAGACTGAAGGATTAGGACAGATTTCTTGAGATTCTGGTACACAATTTGGGCTATCTGAAATAGAATTTTTAGTGTTTTGAGATGAGAAACAAGGAAGTGTGAAGGCATCTTGAAGTTCTTGGTTGACGGCTTCGTAAGTTCCAATCTTTGAATCTTCCCGTCGATTCCTCAGTTGATTTGTATGTCGAAAATATCTACCATAAGAGTCGAGTTGTACCTCATACAAAACTCTGCCTTTTCTTTTAATAACTTTTCCCGGTAGCCAACCTGGTTTGCTTGGATTTCGATAATCTCTTCCATAAATAGCATCTTGAGGTTTGAATTCTCGATTTTTCGTTCCGTGATGATTAAATTGATTTTCTTTTTCCATACTTCGTTTATTGAAATCTTCAGTTTCATTTGGTTTCATTAAATCATACATAGTGCGTACTTTCCGTTGTAAAAATAATTCAGCTGGAGTTCGATAAGAAATAACTTCTGCTGGTGTTGTTCGGTAAGTTGCAAGGAATAGTAAAAGTGCTTCGTCAATGTTCATTTTATGATGAAGCTTTCGAAGTGTTTGTTTAAAGGAATCCACAAATCTTTCGGCTTGTCCGTTTGATTGTGGAGAATATGGAGCGGTACGTAAATGTTTAATCCCATCCTCGTCGCCAATTGTTGTGTTGATGAAAGGGGCCGAGTTGCTTTTTTTTGAGAAAGCAAACAGATTCAACGTGTCCCGTTTTAGAACAATAAACACATACTAAGCTTTCTTGTTTTTGTTTGCATTCAGAGCAATAATGTTTTCCCCCACAGCGAGTGCATTTAATATTTTTCGTAGTGCGAGTAAATTAAATTATGCTCTTGAAATTTTTTTCTAGATTGAAGAGAATTGATTGAGCTGTGATTGACAATTTCATTATTTTTGCCAATGAGTTTGACATCTTCTTGAAGGCACAAATATTTTTGACAATCATTAATTAATTCGTTTAATTTTGACTTTGGATTTTCATCCATATACTTAAGAGATCTCGTTCGAAGTATAGCATGCTCGGTAGCATATAAACTTGACGTAAAAAGTAAACATTTGAAAGATTGTGCATCTAGTTTTTCTATTTGAAAACGTTCTACCGCATCAGATACCAAACCAGCGTGAGTTAATAAATCGGTACCCAATTCAAAGCGCATTTAGTGCTTGATAACGAGTAGCAAACAGTGAGCGAACTGGACCAAAAATATTCTTAAGCGTTTCTACAGTTTCAGCAAAAGTCAACTCTTTCGGCTTTTTAGGTAAAATATGAAGTTTATATCGATCATATTCAGTTTGACTAATTTTAGAAAGCAATAAGCGAACCTTAGCTGAATCTTCTAAACTTTTAGCGTCTTCTGAGAAAAGATCAACATACCTGTCATACCATTCTTCAAAAATTTGATCTTGATTTTTGTCATAATGAAATTCTGTTATTCTGTTAGATAAGGACTCCATTAATCTTTCTGAAGATATAACTGGTTGCTTGTTTGTCGCACATAATGCCATTTGTACAGCTTCAGACATAATGAGTTTAAATTCTTCAACAGTAAAATTCATATTGCCTTTTTCTGTTTCTACCATAATATTCCTCTTGCGTAGTTCGAAAACTCCTCGTCGCCAATTGTTGTGTTGATGAAAGGGGCCGAGTTGCTTATTTTAGAAAGATTTATTTCTAATTCATAGATAAAGGAAGATAGAAGATTGGTAACTCAATAATAAGAATCCACCACACTGTTTTCAGCGCCACAGGTGGTCGTTAGTTAAAGCTCAGTAATAGGCGGGAATTATTTAAATTTGAATGTTGACTACACTCGTATCTTCTATAACATTAAGGGGTCGTCATCCTACTTCAACACTACTCTACACTTTTCCCACCTTAAGTTCTCAGTTTTAATAAAAAAGAAGCATGTAAGGTGGCAAAAGTAATGAGTGAGGATATCGAAGGAATGACGCCTCATAACGCTAAGTTATTGTTGAATTTATGAATTAATAATCAAGGCAACAGAAAGAGAAACGAAAGATGTTCGCTTAAATTTGCGGTCATATGAATAAAACGTAAACTCTTGTGTAATATATATTTAATAGGTCAAGTTATATGTTCACAAGGACACACAGTTTTCGGATTCTTCAAATAAGCAGAGAGTTACTTCCAATCTTCAATACAAAGGAAATTCTTCACCTACAACAATAAAACAAAGATCTAAATATTTATTTTACAAATAAAATGTAACATACCTTAATTTTATGTGTATTCTTTAAACCATGCAGAAGTTCCTTAAGAATACCAGTTTTCTTACTTCCAACACGAACATTAGATGAAAAACGTAAACTAAAACAGAAACAGAGGGGCAATTTAAGTATATATAAAAAATTATACTAATTAAATTATATCTTACAGTGTCCGATTCAGAGTCTTCAATTTTGTTATTGAATTCACCTACGCAAGAAGCATGGGTTGCTAATAATATAAGAAGCTTCTGTAACTGGCTCGAGGAACAGGCTAGGGAGTTGGCAGACAGGAAACAAGATGAGCAGCAGAACGTTTCTGGACGTAATCTTGATGTGCCGGTGTTGAAGGTCCAGGAAAATGTTCCGGTGACAGCTGTCATGTCGACTCATAAAAAGCAGGGAGATGATATGAATTTCAGGCATAGAAACGGCCGCTTGAGAAAATTCGTAGTTAAATTGCCAAACGGAAAAAGCCTAAGAATAAAAAAACAAGAGGCAATAAAATTAGGACTTATACATCAGTATGACAAATAAAAAGATGACAGGATAATCTCGAACTAGGTAGGATTCGTGACGTCATTTATCCTCGAACCCCTATTTTTAGATTCAAATTTAAGAAAATCAAAGGCAAAGTTAAAATATTTTATTATGAAATCTTAAATAGAAAATTATTTTATGATTGACGAAACACACGGACAAAAGATTCACTGAAAATTTATGGAATAAACATCAAAGGAAAAATAAAATAAATCATTGGCTTTTCAAAAATAAAAAACTAGCACCGACGTAGTGGGGAGGAGCCTATATAAAGCGCTTCGAACTGACGTTCGCTCTCATTCACCTGACATCCACCAAGGAGTGATTAACTCTAACCATCAAACTCTCATTCACTTGACAACCCTCACGTGGTGATTAACTCTTACCACCAAACTTCCTCCACACAAAATTAACATTGAGTGATTAACTCATTACATTTATTATATAATACACTTATCATTGGGCGATTAGCTTATTACTTAAATACTCATCTATCTGACATTTATCACAGAGTGATTAACTCTAGACAATTTAATTTTCTACATATAAAAAAAAAGGAATTAACATTGAATGATTAACTCAGCACATTTATTATATGAACACGTATCATTGAGCGATTAGCTTATTACAGTTAATACACATCATTGGGTGATTAGCTTATTACAGTTAATACACTTATCATTGGGCGATTAGCTTATTACAGTTAACACTTATTATTGATTGACTGATTTAAATAACTTATAATAAATTAACTATCGTTATCGATATTATTGTTTTTAACATCATTGTTTTTATAAAACATTTAAAAAATTTGAATAAAATAAAAAGGTTTGAACATAAATCTAGCATTTTTATTTATCTCTACTGCTGCTCTTTCTACATAGTCCCACTTTATTTATATACAAAAGATAATTATAAAAAGAAAAATTGCTATTAAGTAAACCACAAGACTTATAAGAAAGTAAAAGATAAACTTTTGACACATAAAAAGTCTGGTAATAACCAGTGGTTATATGTCATAGCAATATGTTCAGATTCTCAGAACTTTACGACCAGTAGAATTGCTACCGGATGGGATCCGCGCTGCGGTCCTTTTCAGGAGAATGAAACCCCCCAGCACGAGTCATTAAAATTTGTAACGTTTAGGCCACGCTCAAATGGCACTCCTGGTTCTCTGCCATCAAGTCAGCTTGACATTTTAGCTTTGTGTTAGTTCAGTTTTTTTTACGAATTGGTCACATTAAATTTTAGAACATGTCAGTCACCAGAAAAGGGATCAATTACATTGCAAATGGAAAATAGTTCGCTTTGTCTGCTTAATGTTTCAAGGAAGTACCGGATACATTAAAATGTCAAATAGACGCTTGTAAGGTTGAGTTATGGAGAGAGTCAGGAAAGTTTCAAATTGCGAAAGACCACCCGCCGATTCTTGTCTAACAAGCTTATTAGAGTTTTCTTAATTTATGGGTATGGGACAGGAAATATGGAGTAGGCGTGATTTTGGGCTAGAGCAGCGATTATTGGTCCGGGGTTTTTTCAAAATTTGCTTGCGGAATCCAAGGGAGGAGATTCATTGTTTAGTTGGAAAGAAAGAAGCTCCGAAAAAGACAGAAAGGTTAGCTCTCGAGCGAACGGTTGAATTTTTTAATTTGACTTAGCGCGGTTCTTTAGTGCTTGCAGTCATTCTCTCATTTTCTCATATTTCTAGCTAAATCATTTTATTTCGGTACGGTTAAAATCCAGTGTGTTAAGAGAAAAGGCAATTAAACAAACAAAACCACGAATACGTACGGATTCGCGCCGCGGGTGTACCTAAGCAAGTGTGCGTACGGGTTTTGTGTTCATCTCGGGGATGCGGATAGGTAATTTACATTTATCTGTATTTCTTCGTCACATACTTGGTGATATAAATAGATATTTTTATTTGCATTTGAGTCGAGGTTAAACTTCGACAAGTTGCATTCACGTTAGTAAAATTTGTTGGTCATTTGTTGCATAATTTATTAGGCCAGTTCTGCGATTTAATCAACCAGAGTCAATTAACTGTTCCCTCAAATCTATTGGAAAATTCAAATACATACAGTGTACTCTTGGAAAATAGTTCTACCCTTTGGAGATATTTTCTGCTTAGTTGGGCACACGCTAACAGCTGTATTTCGATTTGCACAGGGAAGTCGGCAGTTTGAATCACTGGTCTAAGGCAAGTTATATCTGCCGCCGAAACCAAGTGGGCCAGCACAATTTAACCCCAGAAATCAAGGCCAATTTATAACTCGCTACGAATTTCGTGAAATTACGAAGCCGCACAATTTGAACCACCTATTCACAGCCATCTTGTAACAGAGTGTCTCTCACATCCTGTATGTGGACCGAAGTGTGGTCTTTGGCGAGAGATTTGCAGGACACGTTGACTCCCCTCGTCCAGTATACTGGACAGCAAGGTTTTTACTTGGAGTCTGCGTCCAGTTTACTGGACGGTTTCTACTATGCATTTTTATATGCTTTAAAAATTTATTGGACCTGTAGGTAAACCTGGTACGCTTACGGTCTGTAGGGATAGTCTGATATCAAAAATTTTTGCTTTATCCATCTGAGAGTGATTTTTCTAACTAGAATAGATGGCGCCATATTTTCACCAAATTCATCAAATTTCAACTTTGTTACAGATTTATTTGAGTATGTAGAACATTTGCTTTGCAGATTTCTGCACTTTTACGTAAATTAGAATAGATTTCGCCCAAGACGTAGTTGGAAATTTTTCAGTTAGGAGTTTATGTTCTGGGGTTTTAGTGAATTGTGATTTTTGTATCTACTGAATTGTGATGGCCTGATTTCAACATTTTTACCTAAAAATGGACAATGAATCTGTAGCGGGGTATGTAAATGATATGCGTAAATTAAGTCGGATATCGCAGTTTATTTTGTATTTAGTTGTAGTAGAGATAATACGCGTAAACAACCAAACAAACAATGTTATGGAAGGATTCTTACTAACACTGAGTTGGGATATTTTGCGGAACATATGTCTGAAATAGAATCAGAATATGAAGATTTTTCAAGCGATGATAGTTTCAAGGATAAAGATTTTGACGCAAGCGAGTACGCCGAGGATAGCGAAGAAGATATTGTTGAAAATGAAACTAATGGTACTGTTTCACAATATGTTGATGAAAGTGGTAATGAAAGTGACGAAAATGAACATGATGATACCAATCTTAGAAGAATGTCCACTTCTGATGAAGGTGGAGAGAGTGATGAATGGACAGATACAGAAGATGATCCTCCTACTGTACCATTTACCGGAAATCCTACAATAAATACAAACTTGGGTAATGAGGCCACACCTTATCAATATTTTCAATTGTTCTTCGATGAAGATTTAATGAATATTATCGTAAACGAAACAAACATACGGGGACAACAAAAAATTGCACAAAATGTAAGCACGCGAAGAAAGAGAGCTAAGACATGGAATGACATAAGTTTCAATGAAATGAACAAGTTTATAGGACTTTGCTGTTTATCAGGTATAATTCATTTCCCTCAGTTACAAAATCAGTGGAGCACTGATTTGTTATATTATCACCCCATCTTCGGGAAAACTATGTCACGCAATAGGTTTCAAGAAATATTACGATATCTTCGTTTCGTAAATCATGAAAGTGTGGACAAGTCTGAACGTTTGTATAAAATAAAACCAATTTTGGACAAAGTGATAAATAATATCAAGAATGTTGTAAGTCCTGTAAAGCAGTTATCTATAGACGAGTCTATGATACCATGGAGTGGTCGTTTGCTGTTCAAGCAGTACATAACTAACAAGAGTCATAAATATGGCATCAAAGTGTATGAACTTACAACATATGACGGGTTCATTTTAAATGCAATTATTTATTGTAGGGAAAGGAACTTTGGTTCTGGAGGCTCTCATACATCTGCAGTTGTAAAAGAACTGCTGAAAGATTATATGAATAAAGGTCATGAAGTTTACTTGGACAATTTTTACACAAGTGTTTCTTTGGCGCAGGATTTGATCAAAAATCAAACAGTGCTCGTAGGAACTTTGAGAGAAAGAAGAAAGGGTAATCCTTCTGAACTAATGAAACGTAAGCTGAAGCCAGGAGAATCACTATGGAAAAGAAAGAGTGCTATATTAGTTACAAGGTGGAGAGACAAGAGAACAGTGAATATGATTTCTACCAAACACAAACATCTAATGGTGGAATTTAAAAACAAAAGGAAGTTCAAAGTGGTGAAGCCTCAGTGCGTGTTGGATTACAATAAATATATGTCAGGGATTGACAGGACCGATCAAATGTTGGCTTATTATTCCATTCCAAGGAAAACGATAAGGTGGTATAGGAAGATATTTTTCCATCTGATTGACATTTGCCTATTGAATAGTTTCTATATTTACAAAAAGAAGAAAAAATGCCCCAACCTAAAATTTCTGGAATTTAGAGAACAAGTACTCAGAAAAATGTTGAATGCAGGATCCCAACAACGTAGTGAAAAACAGAAAAATGAAAGCACTGGAGGTTTTCACTATTTGGAGCCAGTCCCAGCAACAGAAAATGATAAATCAGCAATGAAGAGATGCCGTATGTGTTCAAAGAATAAAGTTTCTAAGAAGTCAAGATACCATTGCATCAAATGCCCTTCATCACCTGGCTTATGCGTGTGGCCATGTTTCAAATTGTGGCACGAGGAAAATATATAGCACCTATCTATATCTATTATTACTTTAGCATTCCGAAATGTCTTTTGCATTTATTGTTACTTTTTTACATTTTTTGAATTTGGAATGTTCTTTTATTTAGTTTATGCTGTCTGTTCCTTTTTTGATGTTTTATAATAAACCAATTTTCATAAATATTTTGTGTCCAGTTAACTGGACAGCGGACCCTAGCTTCGTGAACGATAATTAGGAACCGCAGTCCAGTATACTGGACAGCCTTTTTATCAAAATAAGAAACCAAAGATAGTTTTAAAAACCATCTGGCATTGCTTATAACTTCAAAATAAGCACACTTATGTAGCTAGGAGTTCGTGGATCAGGAGGAACGAAAGCCGATTTGGGCGCGGTAGTCAACGTGTTAATTAAAAGCGATTGACCGAGAGACTGAAAGTGCCAAAACCGCAAAAGCGGAGTGCCGATAAAACGTCATTCGAGTCCATTGCGCCAACAAATTAGTTAGATAGGTTTAGCCGACGAAAAAACGACGTAGGGTGATTAAAAGCGTACACTGTACCACACCTTTGAGACGATTGGACGTAGTTGAGAAAGATCCTACCCATTCGACTTCAATTAATTAGTTTAGCTAGCGATAGGGTTTTCCATCACCTCGGAAAGGAGTCCCTGAAAAGCTAGCGGCGATTGTTATTGATTATCTTGCAAATTAATCGCCGATGGCGGCATTTTGTATCACATACTTTTCCAGAACGTCTGATTAATTAATTACTTCCATTAATTACAACAACGTAAGGTCAGGTATTGCATTAACGATCACGAGTTATAAACATTGTAAGGTTTATGACGGGTTTCCGCAAGGGTCGCATCAGAACGTAGGCCAGGTAGAGTAGGTCAGTAGGGTATTTCCTTTAGCGTCGGCAGTAATTCTAGGTAGTCCTGTAGCCGAGTATCTACACGGGTAGGGTAGCGCATGTCTAATTGAAGTAATAAAACCTTTTGGTGACCTTTTTGAAGGTTCTCAGCAAGTAAACCTTTTCAGTTCAGCTTTTGGTCCAGTTAATTAATTTGGCAATAAGTTTAATTTGTTTTTTGTTTGGACAGTTTTATTGGTTATTTAGTTGTCCATAAAAGTCAATAAACAAGGTGGCACGTCGGCGTGTTATACACCCTTTTTTTATATGGAACGTAATTTTGGCCCATCCCTGCTGCTACATATATTTTTCGAAATTGTCAAAATCACGCCTCTTCTCTTTTTTCGTATTTTCTTTCTCTTACAAGAATTAAAATTGGAAACAAAAAATTCCAAATGTGTGTTTAAAATGAAAAAAAAAGCAAATAAATTAATTTAAGTGGCTACAGAGAGAGAATCAGAATTTTGGAACTCGACTGGATTACATTCGAATTATTCGAAAATCAATTCTGACGACGTGTTAACAGCAATACTCGTGCTGTTATGTGATCCTGTCACGATTACGAGGAATTTGGAAATTATTAATTGATTTAAAATGTTTTCGTAATCCTGAGTTATTTACTGAATCTGCACACTCCGCGAGCCGGACTTCCAACGCTTTGTCGTTGAACTTACAGGTTCATCGGAGTTGCCGACGTAGTAAAATAACTGGAGCAATGTGTAACTGGTTTAACGAAAAAACAATTAGCTTGCGTTCCAAATAAATTGGTAACCGCATAAGAAATCCTGACACCACCTTTTCCGGATTAGTAACTACGCGCATCCACCGAATTTAGTAGACTTTTGGTCATGACGTCATGTACATCTTTAGTATATAAGACACACATTTGTTATAATAGATAATCAGTTATCTGGTCGTCTTCAGAGAAATAACAGTAGCCGCAAAGCAGTGATAGTCGAAAGCAAGTGATCAAGTGAATAAGTGCACGAAGCGAGACTCTACGAGCCAAGGGCTGGCTTCGGAGGCCAGACCCAATCCAAGCTTAGATACTATAATTAAGTAAGATTAGATTTATTAAAGTAGCATGAATGAGTAATAGATAATTCCGAATAAATATAAGTTCCCACATCAGTAAATATAAATCCGTGATAGTTAAATTAAGTTTAAGGCTAAAGAGAGTTTATTTTATAACATAGCGTTTAATAAAGACATTTTAGTTCTAACATAAAATAGCGTTCCATTTAATTTAAACAAAACTGGTAAAACATTTAACGTGACAATACCAATTATCGACAATAGCCCGTCTTTTATTATAGTTATCAAACCGAAAAGGTAAAATTAATTACAATCAGAATCTGTAGGAATGAAGTTGTAACTCTTCATACATGTGTTCCAAGACCGATGTAGATGTTTTGCGGTCGCCACAATGTCGAGGCGCTTAGGCTTTGCTTCAATTGTACAGCAACGTTTTTGTTTATAATTTCGATATAAGTAATTAAAATAAACAAATCTCTCCCCGACATGTATTTGAAGGCGAAAGTCATTTTTTTTTCTTGAAGAACTCTACATTATATTCTGACGTTTCTTACATTTTTCTATCTATAATAATTAATTGTACACGGTCTAGTTTTATTATTATTTTTTTGTTTATCTTAAAAAGTTCGAACAAAATATTTTTTGGAAATGTTGATAATTAAACGAGCATAACGATAAAAAAATGCGAGCTTTGATTTTGAAATGGCAAAGATAAAACTGTCACCAACGAACCGTACATTCCTTGCGCGAAAGGGTTGCTTTGATATCGCGGGCTTTTAACGAAAACACACAATGGGGCATTTTCTCCGCATTTATTTTCTAGCCATTTAATCCACATTAAATGCTACCTTCTATCTTATCAGGAACTGAGACAGAATCTGCGTTTACTTTGCTGACGTGTTTTAGCATGTCACCGTTCAACAAAGCAGATTTATAAGGTAGGCTCGAAAACAAAATTATCTCCCAAGAAACGCATTTATTTATACTCTACACAAAACGGGAGTGTACTCCAATTGTTTTCCAGGTAGCATTTTAATTAAACACGTGTAATCTAAAAACAAACGATGCTGTAATACACTCCACATAATTTACTCCCGCACGTATTTGCATTTTTTATTAAAATTTTAATTCAACGCGGCGGAATGTAGGCACCGCAAAAATGTTTTATTTCACCAGTTTATAATTACGTCAGGCAACGTCTTCAACGGAGACAGTAGTTAGCGTACGAAGGAAAATTACAAATTAGTTTTCACGTAAAACCCTAGTTAAAATTAATTTGGTGAGGGCATATTCATTGCCATCGTGTTCTGTATTTCTGTATTTATAGGTAGACACAAGTGCGGGTGATATTAGAGAAATTCTAATTAACTCGAATACAAATAGGTGTAATTTTACATCATAATGTCTATGTAAATCTTCAAAAATAAAGTTCTAACACAAGTGCAACAAATTTTGACGGTGAAAAGTTGAAGGCAACCTTAATGTCACTTAACGCTGATTTATGTATGCTCCTGAGTTTAAAAGAATTTCAAAATATTCAAACTTGAGATAATTTGATTCACGACATGAGTGTTCTACATAAAACTGTAAAATAATTGTTTCCTAAGGCGTGAGCAGAATTCACAGAATATAAACTAAATACATTCAAAATGAAAAATTCTTCTAAATTTTTGAGTTAAAAGTTAATTGCATTTTTAAAATTTGTACCATATCTCATATAATTTTATAGCAAGTTAATATTTTTATTAATCAGGAAAAAGCTTCTTTATTGTCTATTGTAATAAATGCAGAAAAGTTAAAATTCATAAACAACCAACATGAGGCTCTCCATTAGCTCTGTTCCAACATCACTTTCTGTCAGTATCGAAACCGGCATAATCAGTTGCTCACCGAAATAATGATCGATTTTGACAACTTTGTCAAGTGTAAAACTTTGATGAGTGCATGCTTTTGACGGTTTCGAAATCGTCAGAAAGCGTTGTTGGAACAGATCTATTATCATCAGAGCATAAAATTGGCGCCCAACGTGGGGCTCTCCATCTTTATCACAGCAATGTGTATCTCCTTAGAGCCTCTGACGCATCCTCAAAATTTGTATACATACAAACACGATATTCAAAACTTGCTCTCTTTTTAATAAAAATATGCATATATGTATTTGTTCCGGCTTCTTCGTTTTATTTTGTTTAAACACCTGTCATTTTTAGTTTTATTTTTATTTTCTGTGAGGGAGGGACGGTTAACAATAATAAAAGAAAGGGGATCCTAGATACAGAAAGACAGACGAAACTTATAACTGGTTACGATCACACTAAGAAATGTTGACTTTTGTCGATGAATTTATAGCCATATGTCTTCTGACTGTGTGATCCTGTTCCATAACAACAGCCGCCTTTTATATGGTTCATATCGGAAATTCCTGTTGCGGTATTCCCAAGATCACCCACTCTTAGTCATGTCATGAGTCACCTCAGCAACTGTTTGATAGAACAATGTGCAGATGTTGAGTTTTTCGGTATTCTTTATGCAACTGTATTGCAAAGGTCAGCCTCATTTTCATGACGGCGAAACTGCCTTTAAAGAAACAAGTCACTGTTTACATTTTTCTTGGTGGGTGTATCCGATGTCGCGCTGGCGAACGTTCTATGGAGTATTTATTTGATTTGCGAAAGAAAAATGATTTACAAAATGCCGATTTCTTACATTTCAATTAATTTACACGTTCAGGGTATCTAAATCAATATGGCCTAAACGTGACGAATCTTTAATGTTTCTCAAGTTGCACGTATTAAAATGAATGATAATTGTATGGGGTGCTCAAAAAATATTGCAGTTAACATCAACTTCGTCTTTCTTTAACGGCACCTCCATTTTTATAGAAAGTATTAATTTTACAATTAAAATAAAGAAGCCTTGGTTAAGAGAATGGACAATAATTGAAATAAAAATTATTCCAAATGTACTTGTATTTTAACAAAAATAAGAAGAGACTGTCTCGAAGTGAAAAATAAAAAATTCTTTAGCATTTCTTTTTTCTCAAATCTTCTTTTTTTTAATAGCATACTATCTTCTATTGCAATTCTTATAGCTTCGAAAGGTATTAGGTCTGTTTCTGCAGCGTTCCGGACTAGTTTGAAACTGTCAAATATATTCGCCCGTCGAATTAATCACCGCTTTCAAGAGCTGCTTTAAATGTGAAACTTTGATCGGCGCATGGTTCTGACGGTTTCGAACCAGTCAGGAACTGCTGCAGAAACAGACCTATTATATTGAGGCGAGTTTATATTAAGGAATTTATTCTTGAATTCTAGGCAATAGAAAATCCTTTATGCTTGTCAAATTCGTATTCTCAAAGTTCTTTTTAAGAAGGAGCGAGAGGAATGTCCCGCTTGTATTCGCTTGAATTTCAGTAGAAAATAATCTCATAAGTTTATAGAGGGCTCTACTCTGTCATTTGAAGATCTAATATGTATTAATTTACCTCGCATTTAACTTTACAAAATCATTCCACATTAACGGACGAGACACAGTTTTTTTTTAATTCATTTTTCACTTTTCATTACTTCAAGTAATTCTTTCTCTAAAGTAACATAATATTAATAAAATTGGCTTCAAGAAGAATGATGTTTTTTTTGTTTAATATCAAATAAGAGAAAAAATAGTTAGTTATGCAACTAGTGTAAAAAGTAGGTTTTTTAATGCGGAAATGTAGCAGGAGATAAAAGGAGATAAAAGTAGTATATTATTTTACAAGTTTTACAAGAAAGCTTTTGTAACACGAGTGGGGTTGGGGTACGATGAGCGATGCTGTTCAATAAGAAATAAATAGTGAATTATTTTGTAAATTCTATTAAAGGTCTTCAATTAAAAATTTCACCAAAAACTGTTTCACATTGAGCTACTGTTTTAGGTGTCATTGTGAACGCAAAGTAGAAATAGCATATTGTGTCACAAGGGCAGAAAGTGAACATTAGCAGCTCGCGGCTATGAACTGCACGAACGAGCGAAGCGAAGCGAGGGCAACTCATAGCTAAGGGCTGCTAATGTGTTTCTGCATGTGTGACACACAACTGTTTTTCTCCTAACACTACACCAAATTCAAACGTTATTTAAAACTGACATTTAATGAAAAATTCTGTGAAATGCCAAAGCGCGCAAATGAAAGTCAATGTCCAATATCCAATGTCTTAGTAATAAGGTTGGTGTTTTAGAACCTTTTTTGCAAGAAAATCAGCCAACAATTTTATGTTTAACTGAACAATGGCAGAACAATACGAGCATCAATTTGATAAAAATTATACTCTAATTTCATATTACTGTCGCGAAAGCCATAAAAATGGTGGAACTGCAATATTTGTCAATGATTTCATACGCTTAAACCTAAAGATATTACAAATTTACTAGGTGGCGCTCTTGAGATGTCATTCTAGTGCTCAGCAATAGAAATACAGAAACTCTTATGTATTATTACTGTATACAGATCCCCAAATTCCGATTTTTCTACATTTCTAAATCAGTTACTTTTTTCCTTAAATAGACTAGTTAACAAATATAATAATATATTAATCTTAGGTGATCTCAATATTGACTGTCTAACTGAAACTACTAATAAGAAATTACTGCTTGACTTACTTGAGTCCTTTCAACTTAGATCACTGATAAAAGAGCCTACTCGGATAACTAAAACTAGCAGTACTTGTTTAGATTATATTATAACAAAAGATGATGTGATTAATTATAATGTGATAGAACCTAACATTGCTGATCATACCGCACAAGTAGTTACGATCAATATCAAATCAAAAATAATGGAACCAACCCAATTTCAACATTACTATGTTCAAAAATTCCATCAAACTAATATAAACATATTTAATAATTATTTGTCTAATCTATCCATTGATTCTACAACCATCGACATCAATATAACTTTTGATCAATTTTGGTCTGAATTTAGATACAATTACAATATTTGTTTTCCGATTGAGCAAAAAAGAGTGAAAAGAAGTTCTCACACAAACAGATTACCTTGGTTTGACAACAGTTTAAAAATTCAGAAAGAAGATTTAAAAGAATTAAATTGGCTCAGAAAATTGACTCTGGACAACAGTGTTGAATCGACTTATAAATCACACAAGAAACAATACCGAATAAATATAAATAAAAAAAAGAAGGAATTCTTCATATATAAAATTAATAATTCTAATAATTAAAACGAGACCTTGTAGGACATAGTAAAAAAAATACCTATCAAAAATCTAAATCAAATTCAAATATTATTATCAAACTAAATAATACGGAACATACTGATTCCATTGACATTGCAAATTTATTTGGCGAATATTTCACTAAAACAATACCTGCCGAAATCAATGAACATTTTACAAACACGACAACTGAAACTTGCACAACTACCTTTAGTAAATCCAATATATCTTTTGTTCTCACTACTGAAATTGAAATAAATAGGATAATATTGAATGAGAATATTGAAGTAATTGTCAATATGGATTTCGAAATGGATATTCTACAGAAAATGCTGCCATAGATTTTTACTCAGTCGATAAGAGATTCTCTAAATTCTAAATTCAAAGTAGCAGGTATATTTTATGAATTAACAAAAGCATTTGATAGCCTTCAATTCGATTTAATATTACATAAATTACAAAGTTTCGGCTTTAGGGGTATAGTTCAAAACTGGTTCCAATCTTATTTATGTAAGCGAAAGCTTACAGTAAAAATCAATGAATAGTACTCAAATAATTTTAGTCTAACCATGGGAGTACCCCAAGGAAGTGTTTTAGGTGCACTTATCTTTTTGCTGTTCATAAATGACCTACCTAAACATATAACTAAAGGACAAATATTTATGTTTGCTGACGACACCACAATTTTAGTTACCGCACCTAATGATATTATTCTACAACAAAAATTAAACATCGTTACTCAAGAATTTAGTGCATGGTGTAAACAAAATAAATTAATTATTAATTATAGTAAAACTTTGTACATTGATTTTTACTATAAAATATCAGACCCTCATCATAATTTTAATTATAACAAAATACAGGTAAAAAAACATACAAAATATTTAGGACTTGTAATTGATAGACATTTGTGCTGGGCAAACCATATTGAATATATAGCAGCAAAATTAAATAAATGTTATTATCTGATATTGAACTTAAAAAATATCCTTGATAGCAAAGCTCTCCTTAATATTTACTTCAATGTAGCATACCCACATATAAGCTATATGGTTTGTGCCTGGGAACAAGCCGTTGATTTAAACCGAATTTTTATTCTACAAAAAAGAATTGTTAGACTCATCTTTAATCTCTGTCCTTTAACATCCTGCAAAGAAACATTTCAAAATAAAAATATTCTCACAGTTCCTTCCTTATTTGTACAAACTATTAACGTATATACACACTCACTACAATAAATTTATCAGAGCCGAAAATGTCCACAGTCATAATACCAGATATAAGAGTAATCTACGTCCTGAGCACCCGAATACATCCCAGTATCTAAAATCACCATTCTATGCGGGAATAACTTATTACAATTACAATAAACTACCCAATAATCTGATGAATTTTAGAACACCGACCTTATTTAAACTGAATCTAAAGAATTTCTGATAAACAGATGTCTATACCATGTAAAAGAACTAACTTGAATGTTATGTACTCTTGCATATGTTTCTGTGAATGTTTCTGTGAAAAAAACTGAAAATTTATTATTATTATTAATGTGTCTCTAGGTTACGAATTATAAAATCGTCTTGTTACGAATTTAGCAGCCCAAGGGCAGATAAACATTACTTTCCGACACATTTTTAGGGTTAATATGAGTTACTTTCATATATGCTAGGCGAAAAAAAGAATGTACACACGTGTTGTATACAATATTTTGTTCCAGAAGGGGAGTCAATATGACTTTTCATTTAAGTGCTGTCAGTTAGTTAATAAAAATGGAAAAAGAAAGAGTTTAATCTCTCAGAAAAACTACTGCCAAAGGCTGCAAAGGCACCGGAAGCTCTCATACCCCAAGAAACAAAAAAAAAACTGTACGAGAAAGAATATTTCTGTTTTTAAGAATGCTTTTGTTAATAAAGATTATTTACAATTTATATTATTATTTTCCGATAGTAGAGTGCCTTGAGAAATTATAATGCCCTGCCAGAGCATTATTTCAATTCTAACGTGACTTAACTGATTCATTATTTTATTATAATAGTCTAGTCGGACATTACATTTGTTAATACACTACACTAATAAAACAATAATAAATGATAAAAAATTTTAATAGCCAATTAAATATCTGTTTAAAAGTTGCAGGTGAATTTACTGGGGAATGTAAGTCTTTGTAAACAAAAAATCGTTCTAAGAGCTCGAAAACTAAAATTGTTTTGGGAATAAAGCCAAACGTCAGGGGAGATTCTTGGCTCTCCCTTTTGCTATACTGTTACTCTACGTGTATCTATACAAGTATGTACAGTCGCGGACAGAAAATTTCGTATGAAAGTGTCATTCCACTGACGTAAAAGTTAAGAAATTCCTATATGTATACGTCAGATAGTGACACTGACATCCGAAATTTTCTGTCCGCCACTGTATATTATGTGGAACACAAGGGCAACAGCTTCAAGTTTCAAATCGTTGTTACAGGTAAAGTTTGTTACGTACGAGGCAAATAAAATTCCTTTAAAGAAGTTTGCTACAAAAATTAGCAGTTTTACGTAACAGTTTTAACTTAGTATAATTTTCAGTTTTAAAAAAATTATTTGAAACATATACTATGTTGTTAATTAGTTTGGTTTTCCCATCTACTTCTTTAATATGAATTTGCTAATGCTTTAGTAATCAAACTGCCCTTTGTCAATACGTTATTCCATCAAGATATGCATATAAGCCAACCTATAATATACTGGGTCGAGATATCCATCTCCTATTAAAATTGTTCGACGAATAACTTGATTTTTCTGAATTCTTGATTGCCAATTATAGCTTGCCATGAAGTAAACGCAAAAGTAATTACTCTTCATGCGACTTTAAATAAAAAAGTTAGTTGGTATGTAGACGATGGACATCAAACAGTATTTATATGTACGACAAATAAAAACAAAAGCGAACCTTTGAGATTTGATTAATTACTTCGGCCGATATTTGCATATAGCGTGTCAGGATTTCGTATGCATTAATTTCACAAGGCAGTCACTTGGATCAAAACAATCCAAAAATATTAATATGGTGTTTGTTTTGAATATAACCCTTTTCCAAGTATGGACAAAAACATTTTCTAAAAAAGCATGTCTATTGTAATATAATTAACCTTGCCTAATTTTATGCGTAAGCAATAAAGATTGTAATGTTACATGGTTGAGACAAGTCTGCGTTTTAGCAGCTCTATGTATTTTGGCGAAACAATAACTTTTAAGCGATAAAGTTAATGTTTTCCTTTGCATTCCTTTTTTAAAGATGTATATAAGATTCTTAAAAGAACACACAACTAAACATTAAGCAAATAAAATTTCCTGTACACACAATAATAATATTAGACGTGGGTTGCCTCAAAATAAATCTTTAAAAAATTGTTTACTTCGAAAGCTCTCAACCAAAGTGAATGAACACAAAACACATGTTTTTTATGAGGGTCATATTCACCCCGAGTTTCACAAACTGCATGCACGACAATTTATTGTAATAAAGACATAAAAAGTGTTTGTATTGCGGTGTTGTCAGACGATTCATGCTTCGTTTATTTCAAATTTTAATTCAAAACAAAATTTTATTTTCACGAAACTAACGTAAAATTTTAATAAATATTTAACAATCTGAAGTATTTATATCCAATGAGAACATTACTTTGGATTCACGAATTTCCATTTTTCGGTCGCATTTTGAGTTTTTGAAACTCAACATTTCATTTTCTCAGAAACGGTTACATTTAAGACACCGTATTATAACGGGTGAGTCATTTAACATGGAATTGTCAAATATCTGCAGAAAAAAGCAGCTTACGGAAAAATGTCCGAATTAAAAAGTTAATTATTCCGCGGAGGAAATCGATTGGTGCTAAAATTAGACCCCTTCCTCCTACCGTGGGGGAAACATTTTTTTCGATTCATGATAGATGGCGCTAGGATCAACGAAATTTCATTTTTCTGATTTCTCCTATTGAAAACCAATACAATCGATTCTGCAGTGCATTTGCAATAAAAAATACCACTTTTCTTCTCGACCACTTGAAACTTAAAACATATAAAATTACTGGAAAATTTTTAACTCATCGGCCCCTATACCATTGAAGGCACTTTGAACGGTCAAAGGTATCGAATCATTCTGGAAAATGAACTGCCAGTATAACTTGAAGAGCTAAGCTTGGAACTGAGACAGATAATATGTGGTTTCAACATGACGGTTGTCCAGCACATTATTCGGCAGTAGCACATGAAGTACTTAATCGTGATTTCAACAGTCGCTGGATCGGAAGAGCTGGTCCGATAAATTGGCCTGCTAGATCACTAGATCTTACATCGCCAGATTTCTTTTTGTGGAATTACCTGAGAGATAAAGTGTATCGAGAAGTGCCACAACTCGCGAAAATATGATTGAGCGAATTAGAAATGCTCGCACCGAAATTCGAGCAGATACACTTTTGGGGTTGTGTACAATCTTTTGAAATGCGGATTAATAAATAAATCGAAGTTGAAGAACATCATTTCGAGCACTTAATTTAATTAAAAATGAGGCGAGGGGACTCACAGAAATCAAGCACCCCGAAGGGAATAGAAAACTACTATGTCCATGTCGTTGTAGCTGGATATCTAGGTTTCTTAAAAGTTAAAAATTTTCCAGTAATTTCAAATTTGCATAATAAGTGGTTTCAGTTTCAAGTGGTTAGAAGAAAAAGTAGTATTTTCTATTGCAAATGTGCTGCAGAATCGAATGTATTGGTTTTCATCAGGAGAAATCAGAAAAATAAAATTTCGTCGATTACAGCGCCATCTATCATGAATCGAAGAAAATGCTTCGCATAAAAGTTTCGTACTTTTTGTCGTACTATCTGAATCTGCAATAAAAAATGGCGTCCCTATTTAAGTCTCTTCATACTTCCTATTTAAGATTTGAAAGTTACCCCCCACCTAATTTTAGCAACAATCAATTTCCTCCGAGGAATAATTGACTTTTTAATTCGCATATTTTTTCCGTAAGATGCTTTTTTCTACAGATATTTGACAATTACAGGTTAAATGACTCACCCGGTATATTTTTTATCAATTTCATACAAATTACCAACGTGTGAAATTAATGCACTCCATTCCCTGACACCCGTTATGCGTCTCTAAAAAAATAGCATTTCTATAAAGAATATTAGTGTGAAGCGTTATATTAACTGTATAATTGGTTTTCAAGAGCGTAACCAGAGGAGAGCATGGGGGGCTACTGCCTCCTCCCTCCCATAAAGATAGATATGATATCGATATGAGTGACTTTCCGCGTTTCCGATCATTTCCAGTGTTTTCCCTGATAGCGGGTGCCTGTGGGTTCTATTCTATTAGAAACGATTGAAAGCTTCATTAGTGTAGTCTATGATACACTGTGATCAACAATGACTGAAAATTTGCGTCCTAGAAAAATAGTTTAGTTTAGATTTTCCTATAACTATATTATCAAATAAATTTTGTTTTAGTTTACATTTTTAGTAAGATTAGAAAAGATGTTTTTTTTTGTAAATTTTAAAGTGTATAATATTGTAAATTTAAAATATAGTTTTGCATGAATTCTATAAATGGTAAAGTGGGTGATTGCGATAATGATCATTTACATGAAGAAATTTTATATCATTTTGAGAACTTTGATAAACCACTTGAATTTTCTTTACTTCACTTGAATATTAGAAGTATTAAAAAACTTTGATGAATTTATTCTTTTCTATAGCACACTGAATGTAAAATTTGATGTTATTATATTGACAGAGGCGTGGTTAGCATCTTCATTAGATCATTATAAAATCGTAGGATATAACTTTTATAAACCACAAATTTTAAATAACAAAAATGATGGGATTGCAATATTTGTAAGAGATGGTTATGAAGTTCATTTGACTGATATAACGTTCACAAATGCTAACTGTATAAAACTTAATATTGCCCAAAATAAAAAAATGCAAACAATTACTTGTATTTATCGTTCCCCCTCAGGTAAAAAGGATCTTTTTATTGATGAACTTCAGGATTATTTGAGTGATATACACGATAAACATCAAATAATTGTCGGTGATATTAATATCGACCTATTAGCAAATAATTATGCAGTTACTAATTATTTAAATGTCACGCAAATGTTTGGTTTTACCAAATATATTCTACAACCTACCAGGATCACCGATAATTCCTCTACGTGTGTTGATCACATTTTTGTTAAAGCTAATAATATTAATGCGTATCATACAAAAGTTTTACAGTCTTTCATAACTGATCACTTTGCTACTATTTTATATAAAAACATTAATGAAGAAAAAGTTATTGAACCTAATTATAGAACCTTTAAACGCTTAAACTATACACTTCTTGTTGATAAGGATAATAATGTTGATTGGCAAAAAATATACGACACTAAAGATCCAAATTTAGCCTATGATATATTTAAGGAACAGCTACAAACGTGCATTGAAAGTGCATCCGAGATTGTAACATACAGATTTAAAGGAAAGAAACTCAAACCTTGGATTACTGAGGGATTAATCTCTTGTATTCGTCACAGGGATAAAATTGCTAAACAGTTATTAAACAGAGCTGATGATGATAATCTAAGGACATATTATAAACATTATCGAAATACTTTAACTATGCTTATTCGTGAACAAAAAAATATTTATTTTTCAAATAAGATAAATGAGGCTAGTGGAGATTTAAATAAGACTTGGAAGGTTATATTTGACAGTTGTGATATTTCTAAACAGAAAGGTGACAAGATTATTTCCGTAAAGATGGGTGATTCTGAAATAAATAGTTATAATAATCCTTTAGAATTAGCTTTTATATTAGTTTTTATATTAGTTTAATAATCATTTTACAGAAATAGGTACTACTATATCCAATTCTATTGTCAAAACGACTGAAACATTTCATCTGCCAAGATTAAATACAAGTATTTTCTTTTATCCTATTTCTCGCAACGAAGTACTTAATTATATTTCTCAACTTACTACTAAATCTGCACCAGGTATTGATGAATTTTCAAATCGCACTGTTAAGGTAATAGCTCAACAAATATCGTCACCTTTATGTTACATTTATAATCTGTGTCTAAATGAAGGGATTTTTCCTAAGGAGTTAAAACGTACAGTTGTTATTCCTGTGTATAAGTCAGGAGATAAAAAGATACTTACTAATTATAGACCTATTTCTTTAACCTCAGTTTTTTCTAAAATAATTGAAAAATGCATTAAACATCGAATTCTGGAATTCCTTAAAGTTAATAACATCTTACATAGTGCACAATTTGGATTTAGACAGGAAATGAGTACTAATGATGCCGTGATTAATTTAACCGAAAATATCTATACAAAATTAGATTCAAGAAAAAAAGTATTAGGGACATTTTTAGACTTAAAGAAGGCCTTTGACACTGTACCCCATGAGATGCTCTTGAATAAACTTCAATGTTATGGATTTAGAGGTAAAGCGTTTGATCTGCTGAAGTGTTATCTAATAAATAGAATGCAATGTACAAGAATAGGATCGACACTGAGTACAGAAAGAAATATTAAAGCGGGAGTACCTCAGGGAACTGTTCTTGGGCCAATTCTTTTCTTATTATATGTTAATGATTTGTTTTCATTGGATATTCAAGGTGAAATTACTGCTTTTGCTGATGACACTGCGATAATTTTTACATTTGACTCTTGGGAGACAGTTGTTCAATTTGCCACTATTGGTTTACAAAAAGTTAAAAAATGGTTAGATTTCAATTTATTATCATTAAATATTGACAAGACTGTTATTATTCCATTTTCTCTTCAACACTATAATTTTGATAATATCCCCAAATTTAGTTTCTGCAACACCATTTTAAAATATTCTGAAAGTACCAAATATTTAGGATTAACAATTGATTCAAATCTGAGATGGCATCTACATGTTCGCAACTTGGTAAAAAAAGTTAGGAAAACATTGTATTTTTTTATGCAATTAAAACAATACTGTAATATCAATTTATTAAGAACAGTTTATTTTGTGGTAGTACAAAACCTAATTTATTATGCAATCGCAGCCTGAGGTTCCGCCAACTTTACAGTAATAAAAGATATAGAAATAACCCAGAAACTAATCTTAAAAATTTGTCTGCAAAAGCCTAGAACATATCCGACTAATCTCTTATACTCTACTTTTGATGTTTTAAATATTCAACAATTACATACAAAATCTCTAATTATATATACACACTTAAATAAACATAAAATCCCTAACATAGAATACGATAATTTTAATACGAGAGCCTCCAATTCAAGTAATTTACTAGTCCCTCATTGTAGTACTTCTAAAGGGCAAAGACACGTAAGATATCTTGGACCTTACTTTTATAATCTACTACCTACTGATTTGAAAACTACTTTATATTTTCCTCATTTTACAAAAAAATTGAAGATATGGATGAAAAATTTCTTTAAACAATAATGTTAAGTTGTTGATTTTTACAGGAAAAAGTAGCTAATATAAGTAATAAACTATTTAAATGATATTTAAATTGAATTTCACTTTTGTTTTATTCTCTTGTACATGCATACAAAAATTACAAAGTACTGCTGCGCTTGAACTCATCATAATCTCAAAATATTATCGCAGTCACCCACGAGCCTAGCTCATGTGACTAATTTGTATGAAAGTATGAAAAAATTTTGTGATTTACTATTATTATTATTGTGATTATATGTGATTATTTATATGACATTAAACAATAAACTACAACTACAAACTACTCGCAAAACTCATGAAAGTCGCACTCTTATCTAATTTTCAAAATCGACAATTTTTGTTGAAATGAAAAGCAGGTAATTTAATAAAACTTTTGTTTTGTTGGAATAATTTCTTCCGAGCCTGCTCGGAAAACAATAGATGAATGACGACAGACGATAGATGGATGTCAGCTGTCAGACCTTGCGATGGATGTCAGGTGTCAGGCCTTGCACCCCCTCCCCCTAATACATAACCTGGTTAGGCCCTTGTTGGTTTTCATACGATTTCAAATAAAAAGCAAATTAATATCAGTTGCGTTTGTTTAATTGGTTTCAAATAATCGAAATCTATTCATTATGAAGATTAACTACATTGTTGAATCGTTCTAATTAAATTTATTGTCAGTAAATCAATAGGGACTTTACAATGAAGCCATTTAGTTGTGTAATAGTACACGATGTAAGCCAGAAAGGACAAAGAGAAAATAGACTTGCGCAAACTAACGTTTATTACTTAATCTCAAGTTAACCGAACATTAAATGAGAGATTTCTTTTGTTTAAAATTTAAGGCCTTTAGAAATGTCCCATCACTACGAAAAAGCGTCTTGTGCTTAAAATTCTGATGTAAAGTTAATATACAGGTGATTCTTGAACGGACCCACAACAAAATACTGACGAAAGAAGAGGCTTCCCAGAACATGCGAAAAATGTACAAAAAATTCTGTACAACTTATAATTAATTACGTCCATGTATAAAACGAGAACTGAAGTTTACATCTTTAAAAGCGTGCAATAAATGTTTATGGTGTTACGTAGAAAATCAGAGTCGTTCAGTCGTAAAACTTGACCGTGAACTTAATAATACACTGTTGCACAGCTGATGATGAATGCATCATACAAGTGTATTAACTGCTATGTAGTGATGTAAGTTCGTTAAATGACGCCGGTCATGACAGTGGTCACAATAAAAATGACGGTCACGCCACAATGATTGGTCATTTTAAAAATGTCGCTGTGAATTATACCTGACCGTCATTTTAATAAATGACTGTCATTTGAATAGATGACTGTCATTTAAATAGATGACTGTAATTTAAATAGATGACTGTCATTTAAATAAATGACCGTCACAGACATGTGCAAACAAGCGTGTGCGCGCATGCTGTTGTTGTAATTGCCTAAGCATAAACGCATAAAGGAGGGGTGTTACTTATTGTTAGCATTGTTAGTTGCAGTTTGAAGTTCTAAGGTGCAAGATGCGACCACTGAGTGCAATATTTGAGTATTTCATTCAAAAAATTGATACCTCACGTAAAATAAAAACATATGAATGTAAATTTTGTAAAAAAACGTACCCATTACATGCAACAAGAATGACAAATCATTTACTTAATAATTGCAAAAAATGCCCTGAAATTATAAGAAAAGAAGTAAAAATGAAATCTAAACTTATGAAAAACACCGGAAAGGGAAAACAAAAATTATTAGAAAACAAGCCATTTTCAACTCTCAACGATGGAGCTGAGATAGTGTAATTTCAGCTGACACTGCAAGTGGTCTTCTACCCTTTTAACTACCATAGGTGACACACAAAAACAAGAAAAAAACTCATTTATTGGCCAATATATCGATACTATTACACCGGGACAAATTAAAGTTTCTTGGACTAAATTAGCCAGAGCAATGTTTGCGACCGCAACTCCTCTAAGTATGATTAATAATCCTTATTGGATTGATTATTTAAAATACATACGACCTGCCATAGAACTTCCATCACGATTCGTTTTATCTGGAAAATTGCTAAACGAAATTCATGAAGAGGTAGCATTAGACGTTCAAAACCATCTGAATTCGACATCTGTGTATGGAGTTCAGTATGATTCCTGGACTGATATAAAACATCAAAGCATAATAAACGTTATTGTCACTACGCCTGAACCAGTGTTTTATAAGACCGTAGCAACAGGCGAAAATAGACATACCGCCGAATACATTGCAGAACAGGTAGATTTAGTTTCCAATGAATTAGGAGTAGACAAAATACTGGGCTTTAGCTCTGATAACGCAAAAAACATGATTAAAACTTGGGAATTATTAAGCACAAAATACAAAGAGCAACCGATTTGTTTTTACGGTTGTGCAGCGCATACACTCAATTTAATAATAACGGATACTGTAAAACTTAAGTCGACAGATACATTATTAAAACGAGCTACGGCAATTATAAAAGTCATAAAACGAAAATCTGTTCTTTTGGCTGCATTCCGTAGACTACAGGTTGAGAAAATATCAGAAACTTCCTCCAAATCATCATTGAAATTGCCGATAGTTACAAGATGGGCTTCCATCGTATTAAGTTTTGAGAGTCTCCAAACAAATAAAAGTGTTTTGAAATCTCTTGCAATATCTGAAGACTACAAGGAATTGTTAGAAAAAGAAAACGTCAATAATATTTTAAGTGATGATGTATTTTGGACAGGAATTGATGCGTTTCTTAGGCTGCTGAAACCGATAAAGAAATGGATAACTGATTTGGAAGGCGACAATCCGAAAGTAATTGAAGTAGCTGCAGCATTTCACGAAATTAATAATATTTTTCAAGAAGAATTGCAGTTTTCACCACTTTTAAAATCAGAGGAAAAGAGTGCTGCATCATTTGTATCTGAACGGAAAAGAATGTGTATGAAGACAATCCATTATGCAGCACATAACGGGTGACATGAAAGTTTTCGGACTTTTTCAAACAACTGATAATTGAATTTTTAAAAACGTTTATTAATATTGAATAGTGTTACATTATTTTGTTCAGTTTAGACTTAAATAATCTTCAATTATAAAACACGCAACGGCCCACTCCTCTCAATAAGGAGCAATTTTTGTCGAATATTCTGCATTAAAGTGTGGCAAGTATCTGCGTCAAATTCGTATAATTTTCGCTGTATCCTTAACCTCAACTGTGCTTCGTTTTCTGCTGCCCATCCATTTGCGTCCAGTTTTGCGCTTAGCTGAGACCAAAAAGATTCAATAGATCTTGCCTGAGGTAGGTTGGGAGGATTATCTCTTCCCGCCACAAAAGGTATACTATTGGCTTCAAGCCATTTAATTGTTTCTATGGCATAGTAACTGGAAGCCAGATCAGGCCAGAACATTATTTGATCATTTTGATGATGATCATTAATAAAGTTAACCAATTTTGGAAGACAGCGCTGAGTGTAAACATTTGCTGTTACTGCTTCCCCTCTGACATGCCCAATGTAAGAACGGGAGATGCCTCTTTCCGAAATTGCACACCAGACTAAAATTTTTCTGGAATTTTTGCTTTGGTTTTAAATCTAATATTCTCCGGAGTTTCATCTACATTTTCCGTATAAAAACCAGAATATCCTGGAATTTCGTCATTGCTTAAAGGAAAATATTTTTCATCATCCATGACGATAATTCTGTCGTAAATTTCTACAGCATCGGGGTATTCGCTCCAATTGGGCAGCTGTGTATTTGGGACATTTTTGTCTTTTCCTATACTTTAAGTTGGAAATGATTATTCATAATTAACTTGAAAATTTTTAAATTAAAAAAAAATGTTTTGAAAACACTTTAGTCCGAAAACTTTCGTGTCACCCGTTATACTAGACTCCAAGTACAAAGGACAATTTCTAAATGAAAGCGAAAAATTGGAAGGGCTACAATATATTCACAAATTAGCACTATATCTACCAAATGTAGATCAAAATGCTATTTTAGAAAATATTGCCGATTACAGAGCTGGTACTGGATTTTGGTCTATAGGCTTCGTTCAAGAGTCTGCCAAAAATAAAAATATAAAACCTATAACCTTCTGGAGGGGAATATGCACGGATGTCCCTTTAAGGCATATTGCAGAGGCTGTTTTGAGTATGCCAGCAACATCAGCTGCTACCGAAAGATCCTTCAGTGCTTATGGCAATATACTCACAAAAAAATTAACAAATTAACTGTGAAACGTGCAAGCATGTTAACGTATGTTTACCAAAATTTAAAGCTAAAAGAGAGAATCTTAAAAAACACCAATTTTTCGTCACAGTTGCCAGCTCAACCCTTTTTAGAAGAAGTTGCAAGTACAAGCAGAACAAATACGAGAATTTTTACAGACGATAGAAAAGAGGTCGAGTCAACAAGTTCTGATACAGACAGTGATGAAGAAATGTACCAGCACACGGAGAGCGAAATTGAAATAAGTGAAGAAGGTGTAGATACAAATACAGATACTGATGCCGAAGATAAATAATATTATAAAATTTAAATAATACGATTTACTAAAAACTCCTAGCTATTTTTATTTTGAAATTTCTGCAGTTTCCTTTTGTTAAATAAATATTTGTTTATTCTTGAATTTTTATTGCTCATGTTTATAGTATTTTTGTGATAGAATTTTAGTAAGTTTATTTAGCTATCAGAATTTTAATTTAAATATGTTGTATCGTTATATCCCTTATCTATAAAATGTAAAATTTATGAAAATGTTTAAGAGTATTATCTTTGTTCATTTGTTTTAAATATATGTATATGTTTAGTAAAAATGTGTATTTATTTCATTTAATATGCGTATACATACAATGTGTGCCAGTCTAGAATTAAACGGTTCATGATGACCCCAACATGACCGTCAATTATGCTTAAATGACCAAAATGACGTCACGATTTTAAATGATCGTCATTTTACATCAATACTGCTATGACATTAAGCCAAATCGATTACTTTTCTAAGGTGGACAGAAATGAGATACTTGAGCCAAACAGATTACGAATGTGTTTATTTCGTTCGTCTGCTGCTCTGTCTTAACCACACTGAGAAAAAAGTATCTTTGTAGTTAAGAAATTTGTATCTTTAACATTTTGTATTTCAGTGAAATAAATATTGCTTCATTAAAATATAGGAGTATCTTATTTGTGTTAAAAAAGCTACTTATTCACATGAAAATAATATTTCATCCCCAAAGAAAATATTTTAACCAAAAGAAATATATCTTTGCTACTATTGAAAGAAACAGTTTCTTTAAATTGAAGCACATTCATTAACTACAAAGATTTATTTTTCTAAGTGCAGGGATGTATTGTCGTCTTGGGGATAATTTTTCAAATTCTGTGATGTCTACTCTTTCACTATTTTTTTTTCTTTGTCAATCTATTCGGGAATAACCTGGTGTGTGTGGGTGTGAGTGTGTGTTTGTATAATTTATATTTAAAATTCTTTACTATTGCATTGTTTTACTGCAAAAATTGATCGAATTAATACATTTAATTTCAGCAATTAATCTTACTTGAATATCAAACGTCTAGCCATCCTTTCTTAAACCAAATGAATTCAGTAATTACAAATTCACATTGCACCTCATAATTTCACTTTAGTAAAAAACACGCGAGCGTGTTTACATGTAGCAACATAATTAGAATTCAGTCACGGTAGAACATTTCGCGAATGCAAATGGATTTCTATCAGGCTGAAATCCGTTTCCAGAAATATCTCTGGGAAAACGTTTGGAAATTCAGTACAAAAGTAGCTTTCTCCATATTTCATTTCCCTGCGAGCAAGATCACTGTCGAGTGCACACCATGCACATATTTACCTGAATTACTCTAACTCAAAACATTCGAACTATGCCTTCGATTCACGGAGATTTATCGCGTCTCATTGAAACCGTTCCTGTTGGATAAAAACCGCTCGACGAACATTCGCTAAAATATATTTCCTCACAGAAGCACACAAGTCGTAATATTTTATCCGTGTCCGTTATAATCGGAGGTTAAAAATAGACACGAAGTACTATCTAGTTAATTAAAACGAGAAAATATTGTACGTGCTCCTCATTTGAATATATGCATAAATTTTTTTTACTTGGATGTAAATACGAATTAAATTAAAAATAATCCATGCAAATATTAAGGTTTAATTACAACGACCCACTTGTTTGTCGACTTAAATTACTGTTTGAAGTGTCGACTGATCGTAGTACATTATGTTGACCTTTCGCATCGGCTAGTAATTAATGGCCCCAGAAATCTGTTGTTATCGTCAATTAAGAAAATTCGCCTACCACGTGATTGATTTATTTGTTCGCCTAACTACTTAATTAAAATTCTAAGCGTCCTTATTGACAATTATCTGTAAAGTCAATTACTTCTGATTGACGTCCCTTTTTGGGGGTTATATTTAAAACCAAGCATATTGACGTTATCGAATTATTTACATTGAGTGAGTGCAACTTTATAAATGTGAATTTTGTGTGTGCCAGTAGCATTTCGTACGTACCACTTTTTGGGCAGAAGTTTCCAATAAAGGCCACTTTCATCCGCGTTATAGAAATGTCTGAAGTGAGAGAGTAAGATTATCTAACTGCTTCGCATATTAGGCCACAATAATTTACGTTATCGAGAGTACAGGTGTACAAGTCGTATAAATTATCGGGCGTTCCATTTGATCCCTTGACATGAATTTGGTGTTAGCGCAATGTTTTCGGTATTGGGTGTTTACGTTAACGAGCGTCTAATGTATTCTAAATATTTTAGTGTCCTCTGTTTTGCCGACATCCAGGTCTTGGTTTCCTCATTACCATGTCATCTTCATCTTTGTCCTTTCCTTCATTGTCGACTTCATCATAGTCTTCATCTTTAACACCGTCTTCACTTTCTTCATCTTTGTCTTAATTTTCTGAAATTTATTTTCAAATTTCCATTTCAACTTCGTCTCTATATCCTAGCAGGATCACCTTCAACCAATCTTTATATAAATTGTTGTTCTTTGAACGTATGTACCTAACAGCATTCGCCGTATTTTCACTTTCCAGTTCCGCGATCTACTGCCACCATTTCAATCAGACTCTTAATTTATCACGTCGGTATTCCCAAGTTTTGTGAAGGATGATGAAAAATGACATCAAGTTGTTTTACTTTATTTATAGTTGTTGTAACCAAAAACAAAACCTTAATCTAATTTCTCATAATCACGATTCTCAACATCAAAAAGCTTCGTACCAGTAGATTTTCAAGATGGAGGAAACGAAGAGACCCCATTGTATGAACTGTTTAGTCATAAGATCACGATTCAATGTAGCAGCAAATTCATTCGTCCCTATTCAGAAACTTCCTTTCACAAAGTTCTATCTGAAACAAGTAAGAAAGATCTTTTCCTTCCTGAAATCATTATGTACAATTTTGCATTTACCGAGAATTTCTTTGGGCAATATACTGTATACAAAGTCACTAATACAACGTCAGAAAATATTAATACCAACCAATTAGTGTACGACTCACTCAAAATTGTGATTTTATTCTTAGAGACGATGACGCATGTCCCCCCCCCCATCGTGCCCAGATTGTTAAAAATATCCTTGAAGAACAAAACATCGGAAGAATGTTGTGACCACCGCGATCATTAGAATATAACTAGATGGACAAGAGTCTGATTGAGGTTTTTCATTGTCTATGTGGTTATTGTAATCAGTAATTTAATCGTAACTAGACAAGCTGGCACCTGTGGCAAAACTCTAGCCGCCCATCCTCTTCTAAAAAATACACTAATTTGTCAAAATGCACCGAGTTTCAATCTAAAACTTTCTAAAGCTTCTTTCTAACGCCCACGTTATCAAAATTTTGGGTTGAACCTTTGTTTGTTTTTCCTTTTATATTTTGCAATCTTCTGTAGACCTACCTTTATTTTTTTTTGTTACTACAGCATAGTGCCATTCTTTATCAGTTCCCCTTTTACTTCGTGTGTTCATCAACTTCTTGCTTCAAGCTTCGGTCATACAAATATGGTATATTTAAATTTCAACTTTCTTATTTGATATTTGACAATTAATTATTAAAGTTCTTGTTCTGTTCAACCTGCAACAATTTGTCAACATCTCCCAGTTTGCATTTCTTTCTCCTATGTTGTTTCTTCAATATTCTTTCAAGTCCACAATTGTGAGAACCAACTTTAATATGAGATCTCTCATTAATATGAAAATATCTTTTTTGAGACTGTTATTCATTATACCAATCAGTTTGTTATAAAACATATTTTTTACTTCAAGCTTGGTTATTTCTTTTGGGGCATAGAATTGGTAATGCAGCACATCACATGTTGTCATTGCTATAACTTATATTTATTTAATAGCTATTATTTAATTGCTTCATTTTATTCCTATTTTTTCTTGATTCTGCACCTTTCCAATTCCTTTGTGGTTTGTTATAGTTTTCTTTCTTAATTTAATTCCTACATTCCATGTTGTTTTCTTTTCACTTTTTTCTTTTTTCCATCTTTGTCTCCATATCTGGTCAATTCTGTAACTGTGAATTTATTTTTGTCCCTTTTCTTTGTCAGGTCTATCCTTCCATGTTTCTGATTCTTATATTTAATTAGTTTTCTTGTCCTTGTTACTTCGAGTTTCATTTGTATTTTACACCATCTATACACATTTATCATTATTTTTGTATCTCTCGTTCCTTTGAAGTGAAGTCACAATTTATTAATACAGTTCGAGGTTTTACATTGCATGATATGCATTTATTTTTTTTTTTAATATAAATTTTATCAGTAAAATTAATTGGTTTGATTAATACTCATTTTAACTTTTATTTTATATGCGTTTTTTTTTGTTTCTATTTCAACCCAACCCAATTCATTAGACGCCCCTCTCTCGCTTGCGCCCATGGCTAGTGCCACCTCGCGCCCTAGTTACGGCCCTGAGTTTAATGAAAATAATGATAATTTAATCATACTTAAGGTTAATTTTCTTCAGAACTGAATCGTAAAGAAATAATAGGGCATAAACATTGAAAAGTAGCAAATGCAAAAGGTTTGTTTTGTTTCTGTATACTTGATAAACTTTCAATAATTCTTTTGCAGTAGAGTAGGTAAGTCTTTCGACTGTTAAATTCAGTAAAGCTTGAAGATTTATTTCCTCCCTAGTATCCGTTAGTTTAATGAATCTTCTTTTAGCATGCAGATTTTATAAGACAGTATGTCACCAAATTTATAATTTAATTTACTTGCCTCTTACTTACCATTGACAGATGACAAGCTTCTGCTGACTAAACGTATCAGCTGTTCCCCGGACTAGCAACAGTGAAGATTGGGGCGGGTTAATTAAGTTGGTAAAAATTATTAAAGGGCCCAAGAAGACTGTAATCACAGCCAAAACGTAATCGACCAGTCGACGTCTCCAATCGACCAAATCGGACAGAAAAATCAACAGCTACAAGAGGCGAGACTTTACTCACTGGTATGTGAACGTGGAAATCAAACTCGACGTTAAAGTTAACACAACTGAGTTTTAATTACACAATCAAAACAAACAACACTTTACACAATTACAAGTGGCTGTTTAATTTATGCTAAAATTAACTACGGTAAACGCAACGCAACACGTAGTTCGAAATCCTTCCTCGCGATTCAACTATTCACGAGAAATGAATAAAATATAAACCGATCGATCCGCAAAACGTCAGATAAAATTAAAGTTGGAATACCTAACCTCTTGACAGCGCGTCCAGTCATGCGTCAGGGTCAACATTACCAACCGAAGCGCGGTGTCCGGTGGGTAGTTACGACGACCTCTGTCGTTCGCGGGTAGCGTCGACAATCTGGTTCAAACTGGATCCGCTGGGATCGTCAAGATGGCGGATCAGGTTTCCACGATCGGGCCACGGTACATTCACAGGGCAGAAGCGCCACCGGAGAACTAGGCCTAGAAGTGTGGACTAAAAGCCTGCGCCAGAAAACTGCGCCCAAACAGAAAAGCCTACATAGAAGAAACGATTTTTGCTAGCGGCCATGTTAGCTTGTTCGTCGACGTATGTCGTCATATTTTACCTGAGAGAACTGGGGTCCCAGGCTTGGTAAGGGGGTTAAAAACTATCCCCAAGGATGTTCGGCGGTGTCACTAAATCTTCCGGCACAGCCGTTGGTGAATTACTTCTCCCAAAGAGCAAGAATTCCGATAACTTACAATGCACGTAAAACACGTCTAACTGGCACCACAATCCGAACAAAAAAGAACGCGACGAAATTGAAGATGGAGGAGGTCGCTACGACGCGCGAAAATTACCGACGATAACCAATGATGAGCTACCAAGTAGTCACATGGTGCCTTCATAGCCTGTGGATGTTGAGCGTTCGCGTCACGCAGGTTTCCCCTATAGCGATGTAAATGAGGAGGAACAGTGCAGCCAACTGTGCTAAAACGCAGTTGAATGATACCGTATCGCCACGATGTTTTGGCGGCAAATTTAAAACGTAACAAGTGATATGACGGAAACACTTTTATATTGTCCATCTTCGAATGGTTTTATATCGTGTGAGTTCTCACATTGTTTAGCGACTAGCAAAATCATGTCACGATGACACGAAGAAATGTCACAACAGCAAACGTCAAGCAATGTGATGGTGACTGCTACTGGCAGAACGTCACGATGACATCTCCGTAACAGAGTCACATTGACGATCGTCATTACGAATAAAATTAAGGCTGCCCCTTAACGAATTAGAGCGCAACTGCATTCGTTTCTGACTGGCCAACAAATAGGACCGCGAACCTGACTTTGGACGCTCACACAACCACCGAACCAAACACACAAAAAAACTGCTCTCTGACAAATAGAACGCGACTTCGCTCAACACTAATTCGAGCAAGTAAACAGACCAATGATACAGAGTTATCTAATCCCGGCCACAAAATAAGGGTATAGAACCCAGAACGCGTATCGTGCGAGACAACCTTCGCTAGAGCTGTAATACTCACTCGCTGGTGCTGCAATAGTCCGGCAAAGCATATACATATTCCACGAGCTAGTGCTGTAATAGTCTGGCGTTTTACACACTGACCACACGTACGTTGCCGGTATCAGGTTTTTTTGTTGATGGATCGGAGAGACAAGAAAATAAGTTAAAATAATTTTTTTTTCGATCGAACACAGCCGTCTACGTCTTCTCCGAAGAAAAGGTGACGACCATTTGCGCCCACCATCACTACGCATTACAAGCTGACCCTCACTAAGCTTTGCCCAACGATTGCATCCCAGACGTTTCTCTGTCAGACAAATGTACCGATTATCTCACCATTAATATTTTATATATATTTTTTTAAGTTGCAAATAATATTTACGTTGAATGAAGTTTATGTTTTATTGAACAAACTGTACGAATAAACCTACATATTGGCGACACCGACGTGATCAATAAGATTGGTGATTCATACAGCATTGCTTATAAAAGAGTAACGCACAAGAGGAATAAGAAGTTTATTTTGATCTACGAAATATGCTTGAAGGTATAACGACATTATTATACACATGTCAAGAATTTAAAACTTAATTTTGTCCACCTAGACTGCATTAATCGGGTAACTATGCATGTGTGGAACAAACTTGAACAACAGTTACGAGCAGGTATTCATCGTCCAAGAAACGTTAGAGGAACTTGCAAAAGCTTTACAAGAAGAATGGGAAAGAATTTCTCGAGATTTTACTAACACTCTGGTGCAAAGCGTGCCAAGATGTTTGTCGCACGAATAGCGAGAAGTGGACCAGCGAGATACTAAAAATGAATTTGTGTCAATAACATTTGATACTTTTCTTTCGAAAATACAAATTTAAAAAGTTATGTTTTTGATCATATAGGTATTTTAGTTTTAAATTTTAAAACCTTGCCGTTTGCAAGCTTTGTCGCGGTATTAATCCCAAATATCGTTTGCTTAAAATAAATATTAGTGGACCGCTTCAGTTGACCAGCAGTCTAGTTTCTTGTTGCGACAAATTTTTGAATTTGTTAAGGAAATGGAAACTTTCTTCTAGTCAGCATATAAAGATGTATAAAATCAAAATCAAATGCGTGTGCCATTTTAGAACTTTGATACACATTGAGTTGAAGCTTTATAAAACTTAGGACCGTTTTCATAATAGAACTAAGGAATACTTTAAGAATAAGGAAAACCAATGTGTTTTTACAGGTTAAAGTAACTTTAAATTTAAAGTTCTCTTATGAAAATTGTACTTAATTAGAAAAGCTAGTAAAAGAATATAACAAATCTGAATAAAATTGGAAAGCAACAGGCTTGATCCGCTTGACTTGGAATAATCCTTAAGAAAAATCCTGGTCGACTATTTCGACTATGTCCACACCGGTATCCACCTGTTACCGTTTCTATTCTTTCTTTCATTTTGTTTCCGTATTAATCCTAATAATATTTTGTAAATCTGCAAATCTATTACTTCCGCCTATCCTGTGGTATATGTACAAAGTAGTGAGGAAGTCCCACAACAAGCTCTTAATTTATTTAAAGTTAATGTTAATCGTACATAAGTAGATTATTAAAGATAAAAAGATATAAGCATAAGAAGGGTAAACAAGATAATTATCAATAAAAGAAGTGAAGGTAACAGAATGTTATGAAGAATGTGGTAATTTGTTAACGACGAAGTAATACAAAACAAGCAAAGAAGATAATATATTGGTCGAAGAACCACGAGATTAAAGAATAACAAGCATATTGAAAACGAATATGATCATCAGAAAATGATGAAGTTTCAGCAAAAATATTGTAACACGCCCACTAAAACCCTGTTTGTTTGTTTACTTCCCGGACAAGCAAACAAATAAACGGTCCAAGCAAACCGACAATTGAAATTTATTGCCCCTTAAGTAACCGTACGAAACACTTATTTTCGAGGAATTCAGAGGGCTCACCAGCTGTTAGTACTAGGCGACATGCGGTCCTGTCTCTACCTGAGGTTTTAGGGCAGGCGCTACGTTAGTAGTAGGGTTAGTGTCCTATTTCGGCTTATGGTGAATTCCCTCCGGAATTCGTGCAGAACTGGTAATAATAATAATAATAATAATAATAATAATATAATTTATTGTCATAGATCTAGCATAAATGTAGATATGGACAACGTCAACTTGTATAATACACACATAGAGTGCAAACAACATATAAATTACAATAAATAATTTGTCACATAGAAGAAAAGATATATAAATCACATAGGGGAAACAAGATTGATAAAGAAAAATATTCATCGAGTTTAGATAAATTATGATATAAACTCATTTATATGATAAACGTTTTTTTCTAATAAATAAGTCTTGACCAATGACTTGTATTTTGTAAAATTTGATTCTTTAATATTCGCAGGCAAGGCGTTATAAACTTTAATAGCTTTGAAATGCGCTCCCTGAGTGAAGAAAGAGGACTTATGTTTTGGTATTCTAAAATCGTTGCAGAATCGAGTACACATAGTAGAGTAGAAATGATTATTTCGAATATACAAGTGCTCGTTTCGCTTTATAAAAATGGCCAATTCTAAAATATATAAGCAAGCTAGAGGTAAAATGTTCAGCTTTCTGAATAGGGGTCTACAAGGAGTATTTACAGGCACTCTACACATTATTCTAACTAACCTTTTTTGCAATAGAAATATAGATTTAAAGCTGGTGGATGACCCCCAAAATATTAATCCGTACCTCAGCCTCGATTCCACGTACGCAAAATAAAATAATTTTAAGGAATATAATCCGACATTCTGCCTCAAGTTGATCAAGGCATAATGTGCAGAACATAGTTTGGAACTAAGTTTAGTACAATGCTGCTCCCAATCGAGTACAGAATCTAACACAAGACCCAGGAAATCAACAGAGTTAGCTGTTGGTACAGACTTATTATTAAGCTTCACGTATGTGCTATAATCGAGCTTAACCTTACTAAAAGTGACAATTTTAGTTTTTGAGGTGTTCATCCTAAGTTAATTTTTGGCATACCAGTCAGACATCTGATGTATGACAGTAGTACAGGTCGTCGAGATGGTGTTGATGGATTCATTAGCGATAAAAGCGTTAGTGTCATCTGCGTACTGTGAAAGTAAACATGGTTCCAAAGCTAAAGACAAATCATTTACATAAATCAGGAAAATAGTCGGCCCCAACACCGATCCTTGAGGAACTCCGCGGTAAATAGTTGTTTCGGAGGATAAATGATCACTTACTATGTCTTGATGTTCTGAAGTTAATGAAATAATCTGACTACGATTCGAGAGGTAAGAGCGAAAGATGCCTAACGAAGTACCGCGTATTCCATAGGCTTCCATTTTGAATAATAGAACCGAGTGATCTAAAAGATCGAATGCCTTGGAAAGGTCAAAAAAATACCGGACACGTTGAAATTTTTGTCTAAGTTATCGTAAATGTAAGTTTTTAGTAGAAGAGTTTGCTGTAAAACCTAATTGTGCTTTATTTAAAATTTCGTGTTTATCTAAATATGAAACTAATCTTGTATTTAAAATTTTTTCAAAAAGTTTGTAAAAGATGGTAATAGAGAGACTGGACGATAGTTGTTAGATAGTTGTCGGAACGACTGCCTTTCTTATGGATCGAAATTACTTTAGCACGTTTCATTTGATTAGGAAAAACACCTTGCGACAAACATTTATTTATTACATCAACAAGCGGGTTGATTATATAGTCAGAGTATCGATTTAGTAGGGAACAGGGTATTCCATATATGCCTGAAGAATTTTTGTTTGTTTTTTTGTTTGTTTGTTTGTTTCTTTGTTTGGTTTTGTTTAATATTGTTTAATATTTAATATTGTTATAATTTTGTTTAATAATATTACCTAATTATGGCCCGATCGTCAAGGTAACCCCGTAATTACGCTGTGATAACCTGATTCTTTGGCGCGAGCAGTAAATAACTCCAGAACAAGGAATTAGATACTTTTAAATAAAACGCAACAATTAACTTTAATTAATCATTTATTGAGAAAAAAAAAATGGGAAAATCTCCTGATATCAGCTTCTGTGGGATCTGATATCGTGAGCGAAAGACTCTTGCGTTTGAAATCAATACAAATAAACAAAAATTACGATTTTCAGAAAGTACAATATAACTTGTTTAACAGATTTCACTTTCGAATATCGAAGCGATCTACTTTCTTTCGATTCACACCGTTGGTGGTTTAACGTCTACACAGATATTTGTTGAAGAGCTCTGCTCCTTAATTGGATTCACAATTAATTGGGTTTCAACTTAGCTCGAGTCTTGGTAGTAGTGCTTGTCACTTCTGATCGTACTCGAAAACTTGTTCTGTTTAATAAACCAACGCACAATGTGTCACAGTGGGTCTACAGTGTACTTAATTAATGGACTTAATTAATTAATTAATCAGATGTTTTGGAGAAGTATGTGATACAAAATGCCGCCTTCAGCGATCAATTTGAAGTAAATCAGTAGCAATCACCTGTTTTTCAGGGACTCCCGTGGGAGGTATTGGGTACCTACCTATCTCTAGCTAACCTGATTAATAAGGTGGAGTGTAGTGAGCCGAATTTCTGCTACTCCTACCACCAGAGCGTTAATTAAGGTCGAAATAGTAGGAGCTTCTCGACTACTTTCGCCTTGCTTTGAGGGCAGTACTCTGTACCCGCCTGCCTGGAGCTCAGGTCCCTCTGTTGTCGCTCTTTCGCCGTCTAACCTATCTAATTAATTTATAGCGCAAGAAATCAGTTTTGACTTTTTTTTTGGCACTCCACTATGGGTGGTTTTGGCCTTGCAGCCTCTAGGCAATCGCTTCTAATTAACCGGCAAAGACCCCAATTCGGTTCACACACATACTAAGCTAATGGCTATGACTATGCAGTTCAAATTGTTCGGCCTCGTAGTTTCACGAAATTCGTAGTGACAATTAATTGGCCTTGATATCTTTGTTTATTTTATGCTGGCGCACTTGGTTCCAGCGGCAGATATAATTGCCTCACGCCAGTGATTGAGATTGGCGACTTCCCTGTACAAATCGAGAAACAACCGTTAGTGTTTCCAACTTGCCGGAGAAAATCCCCAAGGGTAGAATGATTTCTAAAAGTACACTGTATTGAATTCCCAGGTAGATGCGAGGAATAGTTAATTGCTGTTGGTTGATTAAATTACAGAATTGGTCTAATAACCAAAGAAACAATGACCAATAAATCTTTTTAAGATGAAGGTCACCAGTGAGTTTTAATACTCGCTAAAATGTAAATAAAATAGTTTGGTTAAGTTATCTAAATGCAATGTCAATATGACCCTTACTGACTCTTTAGTCACTAATTAATGCAAATCAAATTATCCCTATACAATTGTTACCACCAAAGTTACGCTGAAGAATACAAATAAATGTCAATTACCTAAGCCGTATAATCCGTGCACTACTTCCGCGCACTGCCCACTTTGATTAAAACACTCGCTTCGCGAGGCTTACGTGTTTAATTTAATTGCCTTTCTTAACACACTGTACTTTAACCGTACCGAAATAAATGATATAACAAAAAATGAATAAAGACTACAAGCGCCTAAGGAAAAACTGCTATTCCAAATTAGAATTGAACAGAACCGTTCTCGGTAAAGCGTCAATGCTACCTGCCTTTTTCTTCCCGTCCGGTCCTTCCAAGAAAACAATTAAAACACACTCCCTCGGACTTTGCAGCGAAATTCTGAAATCACTTCGAGCAATCATAGTCGTAGGTAGCATTTAGTTCTCACTCACGCCTATTCCAGATGCCAAAATGTATCAAGAGACACTCTATTAACTTATCAGGAATACTTGCTATCGTCTGGCGCAAATGAGGCCCCCATAAATTTCTATTCAAGTGTAAAAGCTGATATTTTTAAAGTATCTGCTGCCTGACTGAAAAGGCCCAGACTTATGACGCCAACTTTGAAAAGAAACAGACAAAAACCAAACACTTTAACTTGAGCGTAATTCGATATGCCTTTTTCGCTAATGTACATGCATCTGTGATTAGAACGCGACAAACTTTTGTACAGAAATTCGAAATATAAAAATAAGGTTACTCGATTGGCAGATTTATGGCTCTCTGTGTGGTCCATCATTACTCGAAAAGGGCTGCATGCCGCCCTGCATTGCTGCCTTATCGCTTACAAAAAAATACCAAGAATACGGACATGTGTTTGTTATTTTAAAACTAAACATGTAACAATCGATTTTGTTTTGAAAACAAATTTAGCGAACGCTTTAATATGTAAAAATGATTGGAGGGGAAGTAACTAGTACTAGCAAAAATCTCATTAAATGACTACGAATTATCATATACATAAGTTGTGATAAAGCCCTGCACTAAGCTCACAATATTGTTTTATAATGTTTTTTACAAGATCCTGAAATACGTAAGTTTGTTATTTTCATAATTTTATATTTACAAAGACATGTTAGTGTAAAAATCTTACTTATCTTGATCGGCATTTATATTTCTGCTGAGACGTCATTATTAATTTGTTATACACTTTTTATTTTTTTAACAACACTTCAATTTTGCTCATCTACTCATACTACCTCTTGTTTCCTCGTTAATTATTTTTATTTCTGTGATCTAGATAAAGCTTTTGCTTCTACCGTTTCTCCAGTCTCCTGATATCCCTTTTGTTCTTTGAATTTTCCTTCTATCACTGTTTTCTCATTTTTAATCTTTTGATGGCATATTCTAGTTTTTGTTTTACTCCAATGCAGCAACTCTTTTTATCATTCTGTTTGTAACTTCCTTTCTTCATTCATTCCTTCTTCGTCTTTAATATTTGAGCTTTTGTATTCTTATTGCAATAATAGTACTAGTACTAATACTAGTTTGTATGTTTTTACACAATTACATTACTGAGACTTTTAATAAATATTTTTAAACTTATGTTCATTCATACGTTCTGCTTTATTCCATTCTTTACATTTAACTTATTTTTATTGTTATAACGCGTTTTACTTTTTTTTGTTGAAAATTATTATTTTTTATGAAAGAAGAAAATGGGTAAGTTCCAAAACCGATTATCATTTGAAGGAAACAGCTGCTAAATTGTGTTTTGCTTATAACACAACTTAAAACCTAAGGCGATTTTTCGCGACATATCGCTATCATTGTATTACAACACTAACATACCGCTCATTTTAGCGAATGATACCACTGGAGGAGAGCGTAGTACGACATACATTATGACGTAGTTAAAATACTTACTGCATGTAACTGTAGGTAACCCAAAGCGCAAGCTGTGTTACCTACGGTATAATAATAATAATAATAATAATAATAATTTTATTGTCTACTTGTCATTCAGACATGGACATTGTCAATATAATATACAAATTAGTACTTATTACAATCATTATTACAATATGTATATGGACGCTGAAACTTTTCATTCCGACATGGACATTGTCAATACAATAATACACAAATAATTTTTATTACAAAGATTGTATATGGACGCTGAAACATTGTATACCTTGTACATGTTCAAAAATATATAATAATCATATAATAACTACTTGGTAACTATGCACTTATTGTTTTGCAACATATTCGTCAAAACCGTAGAAGCAATGTGTCAGTAGATATAATTTTAATTCTTTGGCAAATTGTTTAGAACTTTCTATTCGTTTCAGGTTGGGAGGTAATGCATTATATGCTATAATCATTTTGTACTGAGGACTACGTTCATAACGAGACGAATGGTGATTGGGTATGGCGAGATCATAAGCATACCTCGTTGTCATAGTCGTCGACACATCGCAATTTCTTTTAAGGGAATAATGGTGCTGTCGGTGAAAGACTAACAGTCTGTAGATATACAGGCAGGGTAACGGCAAAATATTTAAGTCTTTAAAGTAGTTTCTGCATGATGTTCGTGATGATAAGTTTAGCATACATCTGATTATTTGCTTTTGCATTGTGAACACCCTATTAGAATAAGAGGATGATCCCCAAAATAATATTCCGTATGATAAATGACAGTAGACGTATGAGTAATAAAAAACCTTGACAATATCTAGACTAACCTTATTTCGTAGATGGTAAATTGCATAGAATGCCTTTCTCAGTTTAGCACATACGTCTGTAGTATGCTGTTCCCATTTCAGTTCTGTATCCATACTTATGCCGAGAAATTTTACGGTGTCATTTTCTGCTATAGTTTTCCCGTTGATTTCAATACTGATGGTTTCTGTTTTCTTACGTTTACTATGAAAGCCAACCATAGTGGTTTTTTGTGCATTTAAGTGCAGAGAATTTAAATTACACCAGTCTGTCATTTTTTTAACAGTATCATTAGCTATCGAGGAGAGGTTGTCAGTGGTCGATTCACTGAAGATACACGTGGTATCGTCGGCAAACTGATATAGTGAATTTATTCCTAAATGTGTATTCAAATCATTGGTATATATTAGAAACAGAACGGGACCCAAGATAGAGCCCTGTGGAATTCCTTGGGTAATTACAGCCGAAGAGGATAATATATTTTTACGTGTTCCTTTTACTACTGTATTGATGTTAACTCTCTGTGTTCTATTATTTAGGTATGACTCGAAAAGGTGCAGAGCTCTGCCCCTAATACCGTACGCGTACATTTTATCTAATAGTATTTTATGGTCGATTGAGTCGAACGCTTTGGATAAATCAAAATAGACACCCGTTACTTTATTGTTCTTTTCCAACTCCTCCAGTACAAAAGTCAAGGATTCGTAAATCGCCATCTCGCAAGATTTATTTGGTATAAAACCATAATGACTGCTACTTAAAATGCGATTTGAATTAAGATGGGACAATAATCTCACTTGTATAGCCTTTTCAAATATTTTAGAAAAGGAGGATATTAAAGAGATAGGACGGTAATTATTAATATTGGTTTTTTCTCCTTTTTTGTACACGGGAGTTACTTTGGTCTCTTTAAGCTTAGTTGGAAATTTGCCTGATTCATACATCTCATTTATGATATCAGCCAAAGGTTTCGATATGTATTGTGCACATTTACCAATAATTATACCGGGAATCTGATCTAAACCCGATGACCGTTTAGGACGGATTTCTTTTATTATCTTGTAAACTTCTAGATCAGTGCATGGCATCAAGAACATAGTTGATGTTACAGTATCGGTAACTGTTGACACTAATCCCTTACTATTAATGGATGGTTGCCCCTTAGTGAAATGAGAGTTAAATAATGAAGCTACTGAATCAGGTTCATTTACAATGGTATCACCATTAGTTAGAGAAATACCTGAATCACTAATTCTGTCAGGTCTGTTTTTACTTTTTAATATTTGCCATACCGCCTTAGATTTATTTTTAGCAGTTAATATTTTAAGATCATTTGATGATTTTCTAAAATTATTTGTATAATCAACTGCTTCTTGTTTTTTCTTCTTGTAGTGTTGCAGCACGTTTTGATCGTTTGTGATTTTATAGAGTGCATACAGTTCACGGACATTTTCCCACATATTTTGGATATCTCTATTAATCCATTTATTGCATTTATTTGGTACATCGTTCACTTTCGTTAAAGGGAACGCGGCATCAAAATAGTAGAAAAAAGTATTAAAAAACTGATCGTATTTAGAATCTATATCGTGCTCCCTAATGATTTCCTCCCAAGACTCATATTTAATTGAATTTAAGAATATTTCTATATTAGTATTACTATAGAACCTCTTATGGCAATACGAGTTTGTACGCTGAATTTCTAAATTCAATTTAATTTCAATGATGCTGTGGTCGGATAAACCCTCGTCTGTGATAAGAGGGTGTGTAAGAGATACAGGGTAGTTTCCGAAAACATTATCAATGCAAGTTCCTCCAGAGGTACCGGATCTAGTTACCGCATCCACGATGTACGGCTCTAGACAATAAGATGCAAATAGATTTTTTATCTGTACTGTTCTAGGTGAGCTCTCATTAAAGTTAACGTTAAAATCCCCTGCTACGAGTACGTAATCACTGCTATCGCAAACATTATATAGTATATCATGCAATGTGTCGACGACTAGTTCAAAGTTACCACAGGGTGGTCGGTACATGCACAATAACGAGAAAGACGTGTTCATTGAATGAAATTTTGCTGTACAGAATTCTAAGTTGCCTTCTTGCACATTTGTTTTAAGATTTAATTTATTCACTCCAATTTCTTTCCGAGCATATATCGCACTTCCTCCACCTTTTGACTGCTGTCTACAATAACTAGCTACCAAGTAGTAATCATTAAACTGAAACTCGTTTATCTCCTCACTATCTAGCCAATGTTCAGTTATACATATTATCATAGGCGATTTCCTGTGTAAGAGTACTTCAATTTCGCTTATTTTATTTCTAATACTGCGCGCGTTAAAATATAACAAATTCAATTTTTTGTTTTTTTTGTAGTCACGTTCGTTTTGACTTATTTTAATATTTCCATTTTGTGATCGCCGCGAAAATTTGAATTTGCTGTTTTCGGTTTATCTTTAGATACTCGGACAGTATCTTCAGATACTAAGGCAGTCTTATTCTCCGACGCTAAGGGTGTAATAAAAATTAAGTTTTGTTTGTTAATATAAGAAGTCCACGTTGAAGAGGACGAGGAAAAGCTGCTCTCCACACATGAACATTGCTGTGTTATGTATCTGGCAATTTTAGAAAATATTAATACCTTGCCAGTTGCTGTTAAATGTAGGCCATTTCTTGTTTTGTGCTCATCGCCAACAATTGAATTTACATCTAGAAAAACTGCATTTTCCGTATTTTTTAGAGATTGATACAATTTAAAGTTATAGTTATAAGCTAATTTGTTAAATGCTGGCTTTCCTTTCCAATAGGGCACACCAGTAAATATGGTGTTTGTAGATTTTAGAGCTTGCACTGTGTCGTCAACAAGTTTCTTGTTAAAAGACAGACCACTGGAGATGTCATTTGTTCCTGCCATTATAATCACAAAGTCGTTTATGGTATAGTCTTGCGTTAAATTTTTCACATCTGAGACAACACTTGACAACCGTGCATTTGGCTTGAATATACACTGCGTTTCAAAATTTACATCGTTTAGGAAAGTTTTTAATGTGATTGCTGCGCTCCGGCCGTGGCTATCGGCTAAAATTAATACCTTATGTTTAGGTTTATCGTTACTGCGTGACGGGAATAATTTACTTGCGTCTAACACTCTGTCGAAAGAAGAATTACTGAAGTCAGCTGAAGTCTTATGGTTACTATGGTTGACTTCATCAATTAAATCTTCATTCACGCAGGTGTTTGTTAGGTTTTTGCCGTCTTTATTTCCATTGTTCTTTACTGTGTTACTTCCTTCCGCTTCGTTGCATAATTTTGGTGTATTTGTTTGCTTATGTAACGTAATTTGTCTATCCGTTTGTGTAGCTATTGACGTTCGGATTAAGTTACATGGATTAATTTTATCTATCATTTTTGTTTGATTGTCTATGATCAGTTTGTAATTCTCTATCTGGATTTTTAGTTTATTTATTTCCTTCCGTAGTCCATCATTTTCGTCGTTTAGTGTTATATTTGTGCTTTCACATTCAGCAAGTTTATTTCTTAGGTGTCCCGTTATATCAAATGAATCATTGTCTTTTGTATCCTTACCGTTGTCCTCATAAGTTAAACTTATGTAGCTAGTATTTTTCGCTGATTCATGAATTTTTTTCTCCGAGTGTAGTGGTTTTTTTCTTGCCGTTTTCTTGATAAACCAGATCGTGTAGTAGACATGTTTAAAATTTCCGATGTATATTCTTCAACGTGGTGGAGTATTTTGAATTAAAAAGAAAAGAAAAACTTATTTGATTGGAGACACTATGTTTTATATACCGAACTGTTCTCACACGTCATAGAAAAAAATCTTGCTTGTTTAGAGTTAAAATTCGCGACAATAACATATCTATGTATGTTATGTTACGTTATACATCTACAACTATAAATTTGTAACAAAATATGTAATTATTATAATTGATCGGAGAATTGTGGAAATCAAAAATCAACATTTCGCTATACGTTGACAGTTGCCTCAGGTTGCGTATTCTCATACAGTAACCGAACCTTTTTAGCGAGAAACACGGTTCATGTAGAATGTTTTAGAAATTCGAGTGGGATATCAAGCAACAAGATAACAAAATGTAACCGAATTTAACCATATCGGTAAGTTCTGGTACGTCGCGAAAAATCGCCTCTAATATGACATAATTAACGTGACATATCGCTTTGTTTTAATTCAAGACCTGCTTACAATGTTATGAAATATTGAAGAACTTTTCAGTTAAACACATGACAATTTAACATTTAGTTTTCCAAATTTTTTTTATCAGTTGCATTCCTGTACTTGTTAGCTTTGATAGCTAAATATTTTTCATTTCATTCATTACCTACTATTTTATTAGTTATCAGTACTTAGTTTTTCTATTTTTATTGTTTGTTTCATTAATATAATTTAACAATATATTCGTTTATTCAACTCCATTCACTCTATTTACTCTTTTATCTCTCTCACTTTTACATGTATACCAGAAAATCACGGACTAACTGGCACCTAGCGGAAGTTTTATGAAGGGCCCTATCTTTGACTACAAACACCTTGACTGCTAGCAGCAAGTGATTTACAATGTAGCATGATGTCGCCAACATCAACCACGCCACCGTATTGCCTGACGAGCAATATCGAAACTAGTACTTACCCGTAAAACGATTCTTTTTCGTCGTTCTTATTTTACTATAAGCAATTGTATCACAATTCGCAGCAAAGTCGCGTCTGTGGACCATTCCATTATATAGCACAACACTCCAACTTGAAAAGAGTAACAAATCTGACGAAAAGTTTCCAGAAGTTATAATTAAGCAACTATGACGGATGATGCTACCAACCTATTCTGACAACCAGTGTCAACATTTCGAACTTTCAAGTTGTATTGTAACCGAAACCGTTCCTCAATTCCAGTTGTATTTAAAGCACAAGAGGAACCGAATTTACAGTAGTTTTGCATCTCTGATGTAATTCCCAAAGTCGCCACTTGGCAACTTCATGTCGCTCATGTTGGAGACACATTTTCAAAACCGCTAGCAGTCCAGATGTATATAGTCAAAGAGCCCTATAATAATGAAAATATTGCAATGACATTTGGTTAACCTAGAAAAAAATAAATATTCTGATGTATTGTGTGCTTATGCCTACATAAAGACTTGATCCAACTCAATGATAATAATGAATGTAAGCAAACTCTCTTTGTTTTCCTTATTAAAAGCGCCTTCTGTTGGTTGATGATTTTCGCGAATCGAAGCAATGTGACCGTTCCTTAAACGCACCGCACCCCTCTAGAAACAAATATCCGAACGCACTTTATTCTATATTTTAAATTGTTCAGCAACCTTTGCACAATTCAAAATTTATCACATCATTAAATTGGCGGTCCACTAAACTGTATCATGCAAATTAACGATATAACGTTTTCTATGAAAATGTACAAATAACCAAATTTGTATGTGTTCCATTAATTACGATTGCGATTTAGGATTTAATTAAATGAACTTGATTTCAAATTACACACAAAACTCATTTAAGCCACTAACTAGCGCATTTCGATATGAAGTGATTACCTAAATAAAATTTCGATTCACATTTTTAATCACATCAATTTACTAATCATCACATGCACATCGGCTGCAAGAGTGATGCAACTCAAAATTTTTGATATACGATTAATTATGTCAGCTCTCAAAATATGAAATAAATCATATTAAAAAACACCGTAATAAATATTGCCATATTAATCTAAAGTAGTTGAAGACTTATGCAACTTATATACAAGGTGTCTCAAATTGGGCTGTACACTGTAAGTATGTCTGTTAATAATGAAAAGAAAAAGAAAAACTAAATATAACGGCTGTTTCAAATTAAGTGTACATTGAAGGAATCTCCTAAACCGTATGAGTAACAGATCTGGTTAATGGAAGAAAAGTATGGCCAGTCAATGCCTACTGGTATCCAATAACAAAATCGATTTTTTTTTCTTCCTTGTTCTTGAGATGCAGACTTTTTGTGTCTGCGTCTATTAGATACAGTAGAAGCGCATTCAAGCATTTCGTCTTTACAAAACCAGCTTTGCTTTTTTAAATATCACAAATACAAGTTTGCTATCGCAGTTGATAGCATCTTTTATTCTGTTTACGATGTTTTTTTTTTAATAAAACAAAGTGCTCTATATCAACGTAAACTTAACAAAAAATACCATCGAATGCATAATAATAAACTCATATACCGATGAGAAGTTAGCAATAAAACTTCAGCAATAAAGTTATAAAATTTCAAAACGCTGTTGCCGCTAAAATAACAATCACAGATCAATAATACTTAATCCATTGCAAAGAGTATAATGTGTACATTCTCCTTGTACCAAGAAATTGAAGAAATATTTGATATTAGGTTAGAAATCACTATTTAAACCAGCATGAGTCATTATTCATGTAACACACTAAAAAAAATGTTTTCAATGAAAATTTTCACGCAGTCTTAAAGTAAACATCTATATCTATTCAATAATGCCTTTGGAAAGTTTTAGCCGGTCGATTTTAATTAATTACAGATAAATTAAAAGTACACTTTCACGGTCATATGACAATAATCAAATTAGACGCTCATATCTGATTAACCAGAATTTGCATAAACATTTTCTTTACAGAATATGAAAGCACAAATCGAGATCTTTCATTTCAAGTGAACTCTGAGTTTTAGCCGGTTGATTTGAAGTAATTAGAAATTAATTAAATGTGACGTTTTCAGCCTTAAAACAGGACTAGTTTGAAACGCCCATATCTCGTTAACTAGAATTTGCATAAACATTTTCTTTACAGAAAATATATGTTTAATATGATAAATAAAGGCATTATTATTGTTATATAGCCTGAAAGCATGAAAAATAAATTAAATTCTTAGGAACCTATCTCGAAGAAACTTTGTCCCTGGAATAGTCATTATTCCAATCTATATTCTTGTCTGAATTCAGTGTGCTTTCAAATTAGATTCTTAAAGCGATTTCTCACAACACAACAACTTATCATGATTTACTATGTCAGATTTTACTCAAGAATAACTTCCGGAGTAATCCTATGAGGACTAACTTTTGATGCCAAACGTGTGTTTATAAAGCTAAAAGAGCTGTCCGACTTATTGCTGGTATATTCCTTTATTTATGAAAACAGAAGTAATTTCTTAATAATTATTTATGGCATAATCACAATACCAGGTCACTTCCATTTAGCCCAACCACATACTGAAATTGCTACATACATACATTACACATACATACACATTATTATCATTTGTAAAATACCTTGTTTTATATTTGTTCTATTTTCACTTCCTCCTTATTTATTTTTTTTAATTGTTTTTGTAAACTTATTGCTAACTCTTTAGAACAATTTCTAATCCGAGTTGCTCCGCAAAATTCTAGACCAGATTAGTTGAATTCTTAAGAAGACAATTATTAATGAACGCCACTTTTTTTCCTAAACATCTGATTCAGAAAAACGTTTTTTTTAAATATTTTAATTTATATTAAAACATCATTATTTAGTTTTACATACTCTGAAAAAGCAACCACCTTACCTTCCGTTTCGAGAAACAAAATGTAACAACCAATTTTACGATGTTTTTAATTTCCGATTTGAGTAATTCCCCGCAGGGCGGATGCTACGAATCCCAAATCGTAAATTTCGTTTTCCATTAGACGAGATGCGACTGAAGAGCATGCAAACTTCTTTGAGAAAGGGGAACAAATTTCAGCCGAAAATATTGTATTGATCTGCATAAGATAAGAGCCACGCGATCGTGAATTACAGTTCTAAGTTATACATTCACATTTGAAATCAACAAGTCTCCTCCGTTGTTACGTTTTGAACTCGAATTCCCTCAAATCTCAAGTGATTGCATGTTAACCTCCGATTTGCGTTATCCATTCAGGCGAAAGCAAGCGAAAGAGGATTTACGTATATCTTGCTTTACCGCATCTGAATGGAATTTATGTTGCAAATCATAAAAATTACAAAACTTTCTTGATAAAAATAAAATCTCAGTTGCTGACCAAATTAATAAAGAAAATTAAATATTACACAAGTCTACAATGAAAAACCTTCTTGAATTTGATAATTGATCCTTACTTAGATGATTAACCAGGAGGTAGACTCAACCAGACTACATATTTATTTTTGTTGTGATTTGAATCACCCGCGTTCTGGATACTAAAGTGACGCCAGTGACTTTCTCATCACAACCATATTCTCTACGAAAGTTCCTGTACGTATTGATGGACTAGAAAGAAATATAGAAAATGGTCTCAAATAAATAATCCTCCCTTTCCCCTAAGCTATTATTCAATCTACTTTGTCATGGAAGACGAAACTAAATTTCAACTGAAGTAAGAAGTCCTTTATAAAATCCTTACACCATTGCTAAATCTATGATTGCATGTATTATTATAATTACGATCAACTTGTTTCCCAAAATCCTACATAAATCAATTCCTAACTTAATGCTTCGTACAATGCAATTGATGAGAGTTTTCGGGTGCTCAAGCAAGTTGTGCGATTCTATTGAATGAACCGTTATTAATAAATTGTAATTCATCTGACCATAGAATCGAGTATGGAAAATTGGCACTGACACTACATTCTTCAATGATTCACTCAAAATATGCCATTCTTCTCTCTTCACCTCCTTGACAAGACGTTTCTATAAGGATAGCACTCATGTTTTGTGAAACTATTCTTAACCGAGGATTTTTATTTATTTGACTCTCTATTTATTATTAAATCGCACCGAATTGCCACCATTTCAGTAGAATTTTCCCCATTGTATTTTACACAGCTACCACCAAAAATTACGGAATCCCATTACAAATTGGAAAAGCCTAGGGATATTTTTTGAAATTTAAGTAATTTAACCAAATAACGAACAAGAAATCAAAAAAAAATACAAAAATACAAAATTACACATTAATGCAAACAAATTTTAATGACCTTCACGTTGGTTCATGGACAAAATTACATTATCAACATCGTCTTGAGGTAAACGTGTCCATTCTTCTGTCAAAAGCTCCCGGAATCTAAATCCACTATGGATGTCGCCCATACCGAAGCAATCCTTTGAAGCATGTCCCACACATGCTCTATTGGATTTAGATCCGGGGATTGTGCTGACCATGACAATGCTTCAATTCCCTTATTGTTTAACCTAATCGTCACAATTCGCACGATATTTGGGCGAGCATTGTCATGCATAAGATGCAAATTTTCACCAACAGTACCACCAAATGGATGTACAATGGGTTGAAGAATGTTATGTTGCTGAGCTCTCCGGAAACCTTTGGGAAGGAAGACGAGCTCCGTTCTACCTCCAATAATTATTCCGGCCTATATTATTACAGTACCACCTCTATTAAATGTGTACTTCCTGAGGGTACCTCAAATGTTCCACATATCCGGATCGTCTCCACACCCTTGTTCGACGACAATCTGGATAAAATCCAAATCTGAACTCATCAGTAAATAATCATTTTGATCCCAGCTTTGAACATTTTGACACCTGGGGTTGTCTCTAGACAAGGGTGGACATCTGAGTGGTCGCTGAAAACGGAGATTGGCTTTATGATTTCTTACAGTATCACGGTTAATGATTAATTTATGCGCCCTCTGCAAATAACTCAAGTGCTGTAACTGTGGGTTACCTTCTAGCAGTTATCCTGAGCTGCTGTCGTAGAACAACCACGTCCTTGATGTTGTTCGGCTGGAGTGCCACTTTCCCTAAAACGACTCCATAATCGACTGATGACACTTTGGGAAACACCAATTCGCTCAGAGACTTCGACTTGTCTCGTGCCAGCTTGAACAAGACCTACTGCTTTATTCATATCAACTGACGATAAATGTTGTCATTCCATTATCAAACACGATATTATAAAAAAAACAATGGTTTTTAAGCATCGCCTCATAGAAATCGAACAATTTAAGGGAGCACAAGAATTCACTTTTTAAGTATCGTGTTTATCAATAGTGCTGTTATTTCTTACACGTGCTTTCGAAAATGTTGAGCTTTGAACATTTTAATATACAGTATGATTCAAAAGGGCCGCACTACCGATTAGAACCGGTGAGAACAATACAAGTGAAAATTTGTTTCTCGTGAATTTATAAAAAACAATACATGAACTGACAAATTCGATTTTTAGTTTAAAGGACGTCAAAATAATACACTAACGCTGGATTTCACAAACATCACTTAACTTTAATCATCGATTAACTGTTACATTTAAAATTTAGCGCTAGAATGTAGCGACTAATAATTTCGCTTTCGCGCCGTGGCAACCCTGGTACCCCTCCTTTACAGCGCTATGGGGGAAAACCTGCACGCTGCGATCGTTGATTTCTGATAGGTTCTGGGGGCCCATGTGACTCTCAGGCCGTCTACCATTGGTAATTTCCTTGCGTCAAGGCGATCTGCGTTATTTAGCAGCTTGGTTGCTCTCTTTTGTTGTTCGAGCATTGTGCCGTAAGGACGTGTCTTTTCGCGTGTGATAAAATTAACGGATTCCTTGCTCTTTTGGAGAAGAAATCAATCGCAGCTTGGCTGGAAAATCATTCGACACTGCCGAACACCGAGCGGAGGTACTTTTAATCTCCGTACCAAGCCTGAGGCTCCTGTTCTCTCAGGTTTTTAGTTCTGGCTTGTCCCTTTTCCTACTTGGCTTTCCGTTTGGGCGCAAGTTACAGCGCAGGCCCAGGTCATCCCAGCAAGCGTATACGCGAGGGATTTCCCAGTTTATCGAGTGTTGGTGCCCCGACAATTCTTGTTGTCCGTCTGTCGTTCCCCGTCGTGTGGGTACGCCATTGTGAAGTCATCGACTCGGACAAGACCACTAGATGGCGTAGTGACAGCCAACTTCAGACGGTATATGACATCGGTCGCGAGGTAACCTTCTTTTTTTTGTTTGTTGCGCATGCATTCTTAATAGCGGATTTAATTTAAAGAAACGTTACGCTAGAAATTAAACGCATTAGTGTAACTGTGAAAGTGTTTCTTTTATTTTTATTATTTTAGTTGTGTAATAAATTGTATTAACTTAAGTACGATTTTAATTTAACTACTTTCATACACACAGTGGGTAAAAGTCTCGTCTCTATTTAGTAGTTTCCTTTCTGCACGACTTGGTCGATTGGAGACGTCGGCCAGTCGAATTTCGATTAGTTGTTTTTAAATTGTCTTCTGGCGCCCGTTATAACTTATCATCGTTGAGATAACCTGCCCCTTTTCCACTGTTGCTAGCTGGGGCACAGCTGATCTAAGAATCGGCAGACTTCTCACCTGGAGCCGTGGTAAGTAGAGACAAGTAGATTTAATTTAAACTTGGGTGACATAACAATAATCATTCCTATACCTTCAACACATGTAACCATGGCAACGTTTATTTTTAACGGATGATTACATTTAAGTAACATTTGTGAAATCCACCATAACACTTGTTTGTACGTACGAACCTGTAAGAAGCTTAAGAAACAAAATAAACATGTTTTTTTTTATTTTCTCAAAATTCAAACATTTGGACTTATATCACCAATAGACAACGCTGCACCTTGTAGTTGCACTTATTAATTTGAAACAACAGATAATCAACAACAACAAATCATAAAAAATAGTGGAAAAATTGACAATTGAATTTGCACTGAATTGTTTGGAAATCAAATTTGACACAATAATATGTTATTTTATTTAGATATTCTTAAGTTTCTTAAGTAAAAATTGATGAAACACGGTAAACTTTCAAAGAATTTAAGAAAATCAGAAATTAAAAGAAGTAAACGCTCATTTATGGTCACATGTCAGACTATGGTAACCATAGTAACACCCAATTTTTGCTGCACGCACCGTTGCCGACCTTACAGCTAAAATAGTGCTAATATTTCCAAAGAGTTTTTTTTGCTGAATTATTACTTTATGTTAATTATGTTTAATAACAAGGAAAATTTTACATACCTGTACCTACGGCTCTTATTAACATAAAATTACATTATCTGATTAATATAAAGCCATCATCAAATTCGTATCTTTCAAAGCCTATACCTTCTTAAAGAAAGCTCATAGAAAATTTTTCTTTACATTTTTAGAACAAATAAATAGTTCTCAAGAACGCCCAAGTGATGGTGGGGTTCTTTTGAATCGTACTGTATAAATGCGTTAAATGTTCAATGTAAACCATACATAAATTATCATACAACCATTTTCACGGTTTTTCAAAAATAATCCTAGATTTTTCCGATGTGTGCAGTTGAAAGAAAACCATATTCGTTTGTTTACGTCTTTCATTGTCGGAGGACTCGGAGTTCTTCGAAGCTCAGAAGCTGTGGAAAGTTAAATAATAAGAAAGAACACCAAATTTAACTTGAAGGCTTCCGCGGCCGTCGTCCATGTTTGAATTGGCTTCCGGTTGGAACCGCGTCACGTTGACTTCTACTGCCGACGTTTCGTTCTTCATTCCAGAAGAACTTCTTCAGGGCTGCTGCTGCTGGTGGTGTTGCTGCGGCTTCGGGTTAGTCGTTGAGACTCAGCAGCAGCCCTGAAGAAGTTCTTCTGGAATGAAGAACGAAAGGTCGGCAGTAGAAGTCAACGTGACGCGGTTCCAACCGGAAGCCAATTCAAACAAGAACACCAAATATTCTGGCAGGGTCAAGTAGGTATATTAAGTAAGAAAATGATGTTACATTTTGGGTTGGATAATATGGTTCACTATTATGAAGGGTAATAACGAAAGTATTCTCACCTGGAAATACTTAGGTGTTTAAGAAACTGTTCTCATAAATTGTTTTGTTCGACCAAAACCACCCCCAGAAACAACACAGAAAAGAACTTAGATGCAACAAAAGCTAAATTATGCGTCTTAATTCTTTTACCGCGACTTCATAATTGACCGTTCTGAATTTTGTCTGTTCGCGTTATTGGGGTCGCGTTATTGGGTTCTTCCCGAAATATCGATAAGAGGTCTCTGCGAGGTGCTGCCCTCTTTGCTAAATCTCTTTTAGAATTACATCGTAGTGCACTAACTCTAATCAGGTTGTCTATATCAAGTTTGGACTTGTAATAGCGGATGTTAAAGGGATTAGAATCATAAGGATCTAACAATAAGTGATACAACTGATACCTGATCTTGGAGCTAAAACATTGATGCAAATTATTCATACAGTGCAGTTTATAAATGGCATTACATGTAGACTTACATGAAGTAAAAGCAATTTTGTCTTTATGCAATCAAATTAATTAATATTTCACCTCCCCTATTACTACTTATGTCAATTCACAAAAAAATTGTACTTTTACCTTTATGGTTCTAATTGCTTCAATTTATTAACACAGTTGCAGCATTACATCATTGAAAATATTAAATATTGTCACGATGTCATTATCTGGGAAAATAAGTAAATTTAAATTCGTTTCGTAATTATTGCAATTATGTGCATTTCAAAATTATGCGGGATCAGCACCCATTGAAGTTTAGTAGGACAGGCCGTGTTACACATACTCGCATTTCACTTACGCATAAATGCAAGCTCTGCGAAGTGTAAGTGTGTTGTTTACATGTGCCAATTAAGATCGAGACAATTAGAACGTTTTAAGGAAACAAATTTGATGCTGACACCTTTTACAACTTTGTACTTTGGACCAAACCCCCAGCCACCGGAGCGAAAAAACGAATTGTGACGTAGATTTAAGAAGTGTATAAAAGATCGACCCGCAGGTAGACAGCAATCAGTATTATCATTATCAATAGAATTATAATTAGTAATTGAGTAGTAGTCATGTAGGTACATGGTGAGGTATTAGAGATTATTATTATAGTTAATTATTATTAGTCAGTGTTGTGAAACCAAGTGCGCCAAGCCAAATGAGTGGGCTCTACGAGCGCAGGGCTGGCCGCCGAACCAGGCCCTTCCCCCAAGTATGTTAAATAAGTTCGTTAATTTAGTTTTAAAGTTAAAAGGACCTAGAAAGATTAAGTTAAAAGGACTTAGGATAATTATGTTTAAAATAATTTAGTTTAAATAAAATTTAGTTGAAAGACACTTTCGTAATCCGTAACCATAATCCATAACCTGTAAATATAATACTAATTTTTTTCTTTTTTAACGCAACAATATGCTAAGGAGAGTTTTATATAATTCGTTTAAAAAATGTAATAAAATAATTTTTAATTTGCCCAGTGAGATATCTTATTCTGGACAGTCTGTGTATGTAAAATAATCGCGCCTCTAGAAACAAACAAATATGAGTTTCAGAAAATTAAGAATTAATTAACTCTAATTTAAAATGAACCATACAAGAAATTAACAGTACATAGGCATTAAATATTATTATTATTATTATTATTATTATTATTATTATTATTATTATTATTATTATTACTGTTTGCAATTTACTTACATACTCTTCTTCATACTTCTCTTTCCTTCCCTTCCGAACGTCGAGAATTAAACACGCAGAGAGGTTGCTTTCTTTTCAAAATTGGGTTCAAAAACTACCCTAACAGAAATTCTTTGGCGGAACTAAGCTCCTTTTCATGATCGCAGTATTAAAAAAAAATCTGTGCGACGACTCCAAGAGGGGGAAAATGAGATCACCAGAAACATTCAAATTTAATTATTCTTTCCTCACGCATAGCTCCCGAACGAATAGTAGTTACCAGCAAAGGGCGTGCGAAATAGCTACCCATACATTAACGGGATTATTGACAGGCTTGGCCCGACGGGACCGGACTGACAGTTTCGGCCCGTCGCGGGCCAATCCTTTCTACGGCCACTAACACAAAAATAAAAATGACGGGCAAAGGCGTTGATTTATCCCGTGAGATGCCAATACTTCATGTTAGTGGTGCAAGTCTGCCGTAAAATCCCGTACGTTTGCTTATTCCGTGGACTTTCAACACGTTGAAAGTTTAGTAAGCGTATTATTATGTTAGCAAGATGAATACAAAAAGAAAAGCTCCTCTGTGTATCGCAAGCTACACATTATTAAAAAGAAAATTAAATTTAAAAAAAAAGGTGTAGTTGGACTAAAAATTGGTTACTAAAAAAGAAAACTCAAATTTTGTTTGGATATTCTTTAGACTTAATTTTCCATAAACATGGAAACGTTTCATACAACTGAATAAATTCTGTTAAAAATCAACAAAAAACACGTGTCAACAAACTACGTGTTCTCAGCTTAACTAACTACAACTAATATAAAGGCTGGTGATAAAGACTGGCAACAAGCTGATAATTTGTTTATTTAATGTTTTCTCGCAATATCCTGAAACAGGTGAATTTTTAATTTAAAAAGACACCTTTCAATGGAAAAATCTTTTCTTGATCAACATTTGTTTTTCCGCTGTGACATCATTAATTTTTTTTAAATGGCAACCCTAACTTTTTCATGCAGCGTGTTTGAATTGGCTTCCGGTTGGAACCGCGTCACGTTGACTTCTACTGCCGACGTTTCGTTCTTCATAGAAGTCAACGTGACGCGGTTCCAACCGAAAGCCAATTCAAACATGAACGACGGCCGCGGAAGCCTATAAGTTAAATTTTTCATGCAGCTTTTGATAGTCCTTCTCGTCAGCAAAATGGTGATATAAAAAATAGTACCTTACGCAACAACTTTTTCGAAAAAAATAGACATGATCGTCTAGAATTTCTTTGGAAAAATTATGTTATGTTGCAATGAAAATGTGAACAATTATTGGTTCCTAGGGAACAGCTTCAATATTTTTTTGAATTTTTACTAGTTTTTGTTTTCAATTTCAAGATTATCACTAAAATAAAATAAAATAACATTGTACTTTTTAATTGTAATTTGCTGACAAGAAGTACTATTAAAATCTGCATAAAAAAGTTAAGGTTTCCATTTAGAAAAATTAATGATGACGTCACAGTGGAAAAACAATTGCCGATCGAGAAAAGATTTTTGCACTAAAAGGTGTCAAAATTTACCTGTTTCAGAATTTTGCGAAAAAACATTAAATAAACAAATTATAGGCTTGTTGCGGGACTTTATGACCACACGTTATTTAAGCATATGTGAGACCAATGCTGTCGCAGGCCAATGCTACGTCTGCTGCGGGAAAAAGTCGGGCTTGCAGCGAGAACGTCTGGCCTGCACTTTACGCACTAACAAGCAGTATTATTGGCAGGCAAATCCCTTCATAGTCAAAGACGGTCAGAAATACTGCCAATGTACATATGGGTACCTATTGTCCATTCCTTGTGTTTATTGATATGCCTACGCGAAGCGAGTGCAGATGCATCTTCCAGTTACGACGTCAGCGTTTATTTTCTCAAGCTTTACAGTTGCTATTATTCTACGAATGATATTAGTCCTGACAAGAACGAATCTTTTCAGTGAATTGTTTACGACGACAAGAAGGCTACGATTGTTTCAAGTTATAGTTTCAATTCAATGCGCAAGATGATACGTTTTGTTTGAACAATAAATCGGTTCCTTTTAGTAATTAATATTCTGTACAGAGTTCCGGTCTCTTATATATGAAACCGTCGCGTCAGCTCTCGGTGAAACATAGCTAAAATTTAAAAATGTAGATTAAAAACTGTAACGCGCCCACTAAAACCCCTTGTTTATTTACCTTTACTTACAAGTAAACACCTAATAAAACTGTACAAACAACACAACTTAAAATTTATTGCCAATTTAAATAACGGTCCCTTGGACTTCCGAAAAGATACCCACTTTACAATGCCAAATGCATGCCCTCCTAGACGTCCTTTACAGACGTTCGCTACCTGCTAAGTACCTAAACGTCTACCGCCGGCGCTAAAGCTAAACAGTTAGTTTTTACTGGACTACCTTCTGTTTACAGTTGAACGATCCTTCGGAGGATTCGCTATAATTAATAATGCTTTTGATTATGGCTCCTGATCGTTGTGAATGGGAATCTACGTTATGACAACCCATTCTCTTGGTGCATATGTGATCGATTGAATGAACAAAGGAGCGGATTACAATAATAAAAACACGAAATTATTTTTAATTAATTATTTATTGAGAAAAGAAAAGGTAAAAACTCCTTGTACCAGCCACTACGGGGTCTGGGATAATGAGCGAAAATACCTTGCGTTGCAATTAAATACAAAGGAACAAAAATTACGATTTTCAGAAAGTACAGTATAACTCGTTTAACAACTTTCACTTTCGAACCTCGGCGCGATCTACTTTCTTTCGATTCACACCTGTGGTGGTTTAACGTCTACACAGATATTTGTTGGAGAGCTCTGCTCCTTAATTAGCTTCACAATTAATTGGATTTCAACTTAGCCCGAGTCTTGGTACTAATGTTCGTCACTTCTGATCGTACTCTAATACTTTAATACTTTAATACTTTAATACTTTAATAAACCAACGCACAATGTGTCACACTGGGACTACAGTGTACTTAATTAATGGAGTTAATTAAAGAATTATCAGACGTTCTGGAGAAGTATGTGATACATAAATGCCGCCCTCAGCGATCAATTTGCAAGTAAATCAGTAGCAATCGCCTATTTTTCAGGGGCTCCCGTGGGAGGTGTTGGGGTAACCCTATCTCTAGCTAACCTGATTAATACGGTGGAGTGTAGTGAGCCTAGCCGCTACTGCTACTCCTCTCACCAGAGCGTTAATTAACGTCGAAATAGTAGAAGCTTTTCTCGACTACTTTCGCCTTGCTTGCGTTTTTGGCACTACACTATGGGTGTTTTTGGCACTTGCAGTCTCTAGACAATCGCTTCTAATTAACCGGCAAATCTCTCGACAAAGGTCACATGTTAAGAAGATGGCTATAAATATGTAGTTCAAATTGTTTGGCCTCGTGATTTCACAAAATTCGTAGAGACAATTTAATTGTCTTGATTTCTGAGTTAAATTGTGCTGGCACACTTGGTTCTAGCGGCAGAAATAATTGCCTCACGCCAGTGATTGAGATTGGCGACTTCCCTGTATAAATCGAAAACAACCGTTAGCGTGTTTCCAACTTGCCGGAGAAAATCCCCAAGGGTAGAACGATTTCTAAAAGTACACTGTATTGAATTCCCAGATAGATGTGGGGAATAGTTAATTGCTGTTGGTTGATTAAATTACAGAATTGGTCTAATAACTAAAGAAACAATGACCAACAAATTTTTCTAAGATGAAGGTCTCTGGTAAGTTTTAATACTCGCTTCGATGTAAATAAAAATAGTTTGATTAAAGTTATCTAATTGCAATGGTAATATGAATTTTACGGACTCTTTAGTCACTAATTAATGCAAATCAAATTATCCCTATGCAATTGTTACCACCAAAGGTGCGATGAACAAATACAAATAAATGTCAATTACCTAAGACCGGTTAATCCGTGCAACACGCGCACTGTTCACTCTGATTAAAACACTCGCGTCGCGGCGCACACGTATTTGTTTTAATTGCCCTTCTTAACGCACTGCATTTAAACCTTACCGAAATAATGATTTACAGCTAAACCAAATTAGAATTGAACTGAACCGTTCTCGGTAAAGCGTCATTGCTACCTGCCTGTTTTTCGCGTCCCGTACTTTCAAGAAAAAAATTAAAACACACGCCTCGGACTTGCAGCTAAATTTTGAAATAACTTCGACCAATCATAGTCGTAGCATTTAGTTCCCACTCACGCCTATTCCAGATGACCAGAATGTATCAAGAGACACCCCATTAGCTTATCACGAATACTTGCTGTTTGTCTGTCGCAAATGAAGCACCCATAATTTAACTATTCAAGTGTGAAAGCTGACATTTTTAAAGTATCTGCTGCCTGACTGAAAGAGACCAGACTCCAGTGTCTAAATAAAAACCTTGTCAAGTAGGCTACATTTAGTAATTCTGTTATGTAAATGCAATGGATAAATTCCCGATCACAACCTACTTGACCAGGTTTTTATTTAGACGCTCGTTATTTCTCGACCGAGCGGTTCGGTTTTTAAAACAATTTTATTTATTCATGAAAGACAAAAATATTTTAATAATATAACTATGTTGATTGATCAGTACAAACTTTATTAAGACTTATATTGTACATATGAACGTCACAAGCATTCTACCAAGACTCTACCAAGATTGCTTTAGCGAGATGACAATTACTCTTATATACACATGTTATTAGTAAACAAGATCAAGGTTGCGCACCTGCGAGTTATGAACCATGTGAAATATGATATTAGTAAACAATGCCAAGGTTGCGAAGCTGTACCATTTACATAAAAGAATTCTTTGTTGTTGTAGTTATAACTGGTATTATTTCACTTATTATTAACTTCATGTACATACATATATTTCGGCTGTTGTCCCATCATCAGGAATTTATATGGCTTTGCCTATCATGTAAAGCCATATAAATACAAGAGAAGGTTACTTTTATTTGTATGAAATTATCTTCAGAAAAATGCTAGTGTTCGATGGGAAGCAATTTCCTTTTAAAATATAAATGAAATTTAAGAAAATCTATCAAATTTAATGCAATACGTTTTTCTTAGTAATTACTTTCTATATTTTCAGGTGTGCCAAATGATGTGGCAGTATATTGGCATCAATATCCTTGGACGCTGGGTGAATCGTTCTGTAGACTACGTGCGCTCTTCTCCGAAATGTAAGTTGTACATTAATCTCCTAAATTGGAGCTGCCTATACGGGGCAATATTTTCAGGGCCTCATACGTATCAGTATTAACGATCGTATCGTTCTCCACCGAACGCTACTTATCAATCTGCCACCCCTTGTATTTGTACACAATGGTGGGACTTCAAAGAGCCGTACGGATAATAGCCTGCCTCTGGGTGGTGTCTTTCTTGGCCGCTTTGCCGTTCGCCTTATACACCAATGTGAATTACCTGAAGTACCCGCCTGACACGGACAACGATTTGGAGGTGATAATTTCACGTTTTAATTGCCGAGCGTCAATTCTAACACGTGCGAACAATGTTCACTAAAAACTTAATTAAATTTTCAAGTTTATTACATTAGAGAAGATCAAAGTTGCGTAATTGGGATGCTTCGGTACAACTTAGACACATCTTAACTAAATTATTTACGGAATGAACTTTTAATTAATAACAGTTATAATTAGAGAACGGTTTCAAATAAAATTTTAGCTGGCGGTTACCGACTGCTTTGATACACAAAACTATTTACGTAATTTTAAACAATTAAGTTGTATTTCCATCGTAAGTGAAATGGCCCAGATTATTAAAATATAAAAGATTAGACAACTGTGTGCAACATAAGCGCATAAGTTTTCAACTCATAATGAAACATACTATATGTGGTAAGGCTTCGTTTACGGCAATTCTTCTGCATGGTGAAATTCTCGAGTCGGTCATCGGGTACGATTGAATTCCAGAGAGATTGATAGTGAATTTGCCCTTGTATTTCGCTCGCCAATGAAATTAATTGTATCATCTTCAGCTTTGATCGTTATCCTATATTGCCCCGGGCAGCTAGGATTTTCATAATAATCTGTAGTTTAAAACCGACGAACCATGGCCATGGAATCCTTCAGTATATTTGTCTCTCTGCAAATTCACCATCACATCTGCAATAGGGTAGAAGTGTGGAGTTACCTATTTTTGTGTTTCTATCTTACACACAAAGTAAAATATTTACTATTGCGATCACAATTAATTGACTTAATTTAATTAACTGTCTTCTCCATTTCACATTATAGCTATTTATTTATATTTTTTGAATTCATTATTTCTTTGTAACAGTCCTATTTTATTTCTACATTTCTTGAACCTGCAATTTTATTTCAATTAATACTCTGCAAGAATAGTGACAATAGACGTGAACATTGATACGATTGCCAAAGTAATTAGCACCAAAAGGTTTGTCAGAAAGTGAAGTAGAGTTTTCATAAAGTTTGGGCTTACTCCAGCGTTTCTCAACCTTTCGGTATTTGCGACCTAATTTTCTATCACAATTTTCATCGCGCCCCCCTCCCCTCTTATACAATAACATACATCAATTAACAATTAACATACATTAATAATGTATACTCTTTGACGCTAAAGTACACTACGACCTTAATTACAGACCTTAAAAATTACCATGAATAGATAAAGTTATTGGTATTTGGCAACACCGATACGTTGCATTGACACAACCAGAATCGAAGCCTCTCTCTATTTGCTCTCTGTCTTACGTCCACCATATCGGACATTCTCGCGGCTTCGCGAGAAGTTCCGATTTGTCTCAAATATTCTGGAATGTCTGCGCAAGCGTATATAAATTCTGCATCTCGTTCAATGTCAATTGTAATTTGCGTGTTAACTGCAATTCAGGGTATTAGATATTCACGGCAGTAGATTTATACAGAAACATGGATAAATTTTTAAGTGGACGTAAGCGAGCATTAGACGACAGTGCAGCATCAACAAGTTCACAAACGAGCGTGGTTCCGAAGATAAAATCAAGAAAATATTCTCAAGCATACTTAAATTTTGGGTTTACCAGTACTGAAGTAAATGAAGAAGAAAGGCCCCTGTGTGTCATATGCTCAAAAATTTTGGCAGCAGACAGTATGAAACCTAATAAACTTAAACGACATTTGGAAACGCTTCATAGTGAGTATGTTAACAAACCCCGAGAATTCTTCGAATTAAAATTAAAATGATATGAAAAGCAAAAATCATTTTTTAAAAAAACTTTGTGAATGAAAAAGCTTTACTTGCCTCTTACAAAGTTTCATATAAAATAGCCAGATGTAAAAAACCTCACACCATTGGTGAAAAGCTTATTCTGCCAGCGACAATTGAGATTGTAGAAACTATGTTTGGAGATAATTTTGCCAAACAATTGCAGATCATACCTCTATCAAATGATACTGTTGCCCGTCGAATTGGTGATATAGCTGAAGATGTACAGCATCAGCTTTTCAGGAAGTTGCATGACAAATTGTTTTCAATTCAGCTTGATGAGGCAACAGATAGCAATAAAGATGCTCATTTAATTGCCTATGTTCGATTTTGTGATGGTATGTCAGCAGTAGAAGAACTACTTTTCTGTAAACCAATAGAACTTAAAGCAACAGCACTCGCATTATTTGCTATCTTAAATGATTTTATAAACGAGGCAAACATAGAATGGGAAAATTGCGTCGGAATATGCACCGATGGTGCTCGTACAATGTCTAGAAGGTTCCAAAGTATACAAGCACTTGTGAAACAAAAATCTCCACAGTGTGTCTGGACACATTGCATGATCCACAGAGAAGCTCTGGCTTCCAAAGAAATGAGTCCTGGTCTGAATATTGTGTTAACGACGGTTGTAACCGTAGTAAATTATATAAAAATGAGACCCCTAAAATCTAGAATCTTTTCTGCACTTTGTAAAGACATGGGTGCAGTACATCCAGCGTTACTATTTTATTGCGAGGCAAGATGGTTATCACGTGGGAAATTTTTGCAACGTGTTTATGAATTAAGAAATGAAATCGCCATTTTTCTAGAAGAGGAAAACCGAACGGAAGCCGAGAAGTTTCGAGATGTTTTTTTTTCTGATGAAATTGAGCTACTTGGTCGACATATTCGAGAAATTAAATACCTTGAATCTTCAACTCCAAGGAGCAAACACAAATATGTTGGATACGAGTGATAAAGTTAATGCTTTTTGTAGAAAATTGGAATTGTGGAGCAGAAATTTAAAAAAGCAAAAAAATCTGTAAATGTTTGCAAATGTGGATGAATGTGTTAAAACTTACAAGGCTGAAGAACAACAGGTGAAAGTTGTTTTTGTAACCATTGAAAATCATTTAGCCATGCTGGCAAAAAATTTTAAAAAGTATTTTCTTGCTGACGACAACTTGCTAGCAAGTTACGAGTGGGTTAGGGATCCATTTCAAAATACTCCCGAAGGTTTCTCAACTGCCGAAGAAGAAATTTTCATTGACTTCACAGCAAGTGGCGAAATCAAAAGACAATTTAGTAATAAATCACTCTTTGAATTTTGGGCAGGAGTGGATGATGAGTTTTATGCACTGAAAATGAGAGCATTTCGTATACTATTACCATTTTCAACATCCTACCTTTGCGAAACCGGATTTTCTGCGGTGGCTGCTTTGAAGACAAAATATAGATCTCAGCTAAATATAGAAAAAGAACTCAGAGTGTCTATTTCTAATATTAAACCTTCTTTCGAGAAACTTTGCTCTGCAAAACAGGCCCAAGGAAATCACTAATAATTATGCAACTTGTAAAAACAAGTTTCATAATTATTAGTGATTTAGTATTGATAAGTTAATTATGATAAACACATTGTGCAATACCGATACAATTCTATTTATAAGTGTATTATATCAGTGTAAACGTGTATTTTATTTTTTATTATGTCAGAATGAATTTTATTTTGTTTTTCCTTCAGTAAATTGAATAATTTTTTTTCGATGTTCTCGCGCCCCCCACTTATTGTTGTCACGCCCCCCTAGGGGGCGCGCCCCACAGGTTGAGAATCGCTGGCTTACTCCTTTATTTTGATATTGTATAACGCCAATCGTTAAGTGAAGTATTTTTGACCAATCAGTACATGAAAATGCGTTATCTCTAAGCACTGATTGGTAAAAATATGTGACTTAACGATTGTCGTTATACAGAGTGGATAATGCACCAAACTTAGGGGGCACTTTTCTGACATTATTTGGAACAAAATATCGTAATACAATTTTGCAATTTGAGCAAGTTAAAATTTGCACTATTTTGAGTCGATGTTTTTAGAAATACTGCAGCAATTTAAATTTCTGCTGCCGTGAAAATTGTTTTATGAACGTCACACAGCTACAAGAATAAATATCTATCGGAAGCCAAAGAATTTGTGAACGGCTTTTAATTCTGCCCTTGATCGAAAGACGTGTTCAACATTGAAAGAATGTGCATTTAGCGTGCATTTTGAGCTATTCTGATAAACGTTAGATAATGCGGATTTCGTTGATGATCAGGAAACCTTTCCGCATAGAGACGTGCTGCTAATCGCGCCTTTCCTTGGACATTCTTATAAAATATCTATGCAAGTCTGCGTATTCTTGACACGTAAAATCGCCCATCGCAAACACGTATGACAACACATGCACAAACACACTTAGATATACTAATAAACTGTTAAAAACGAAAGTTACAAACTACACCAAATTCACGCAAATTATGCTTCGCCTCCAACGTTACTCTGTATTAAAATCTAAAAACCATTCAATAACCAGAACAAACTAAGTGTGTTTCATCACATCATATGAGGCAATAAAATAATAAACCGATTCTTTTGACGAAGGTTAAGGCAGGTTAAGGATTCCGTTCGACCTCATCTACGGTACTTTCCGTTCGGTTTTCTCAAAATCTATTCGTTAAAAAAAGCATACGAAACTTTTATTTCTTTTTTCGATATCTACCGACATACTGAGTTTGGTGCAACAGCCTGTATAACGATGTCGACATACAAAATAAAAGAATTCATTACGATTGAAAATTAAGTTTCATAACATTTTATTACAAAGCTGCTACTGCGATGTGACAGTTTTCCCAACCCACGTGTATTGGCAATAGCCTTCAGCTTTTCCCTTTCAAAAGCATTTATTTTGTCCCGCTTGATTGCACCTCATTTTCTCGTCGCTTTTATTTGAAGTCTTAAAAGAAATATCCGACTCGACTGCGATAGCCCGCAACCAAATCAAATTTAACTGAAGTGAGTTTCCTCACTTTATTAATTTGATTGTTTAGGTTTTAATTTAAAAAATTCAGGACATTATACTGCCTAATTCATATTTAATTAAGCTGAAACTGAAATGAAATAGTTCATAAATAATTCCCGATTGCTTTTGTCAGTGCCATTAACTTAATTAGCTGGTGAGATAACTCATAAATGCTTTAGTTTCCTATAAAAGCTGTCGCAAATCGAAAATGTACGTATTGCTTTTTTATTATTAATAAAATCACAAAGTTGTGAATAAAATCAAATTTAGTAGTAGAAGTTAATTCGTTAATTCGGCAGAAATTTCAGCAGAATGAGAACTGTCAATACGTTTAAATAACAGTTCAACCGAAAGAAAAAAAAATGTACGGTTTAATTAAGCTTGAAATTACTTTTGCCGGACAGTAAATTGCACTTTTAGTGCCTTAGCATTAAAATACATTTACGAAAATTACGAATTCATCTCATTTCAAATTTAATTTTATAAGCAAGTTCTGTAAAGTCTAATTTCTGAATCTACTACATCTGCGATGGTTATATATACCGTCTATCTTATGAAAAACGCACGACACTATAACTCCGTTATTAATGATCCGATTTCAATAATTCAAAAAGCACACAAGACTAGGCAGATATTTTTTTTACTCAGTTTGATAGAGACTTATTTTCTGAATTCAATTATTTAAAAGTCGATTTCGAAATATCAAATTTAGGGTGGGGGGATAATCGAAAAATTTTCGGAAAAATGAAACTCACCGTGCGGGTACTCAAATTAAAGATCTCAAAGAGGAAAATCAGATAATCGAAAATGTGCAGTTTCCCGAGTTGAAGTTCTTGGATTTTCTTGAACACTAAGAAAATCATCTAACACTACATTTTCACGAAATTGACGTTGCTGTTTCTTGGGTTTCTTAAATTTTTTTCAAGTCTTCTAAATTTCTGACGGTTAGGAACTTCTCTATTAGGAGAGCGAGCTGCATAAAAGCGCTCAGCTTGACCAGAATTTTTGTGGCACTCGAAAAACACTTGCACCATATCAGTTAATTGATTGTTATCCATAATGAAATAATAATGGTATAACAAAATAATAACAAGACGGTAACAAATAATACAAACAAGAATAAATGAAAACAAGTTGACAGATAAATACTTAAATCGTAAAAGATGGTTAGTGTTTTGTGCAATTTGGTAGGAATACAAAACATACTTAAAAATTTTATTAAAAAAACAATTTCCATTTCTCGAAAACATTCTACAAAAAATATCAAGTTGAAATAAATAATTGAATTCAGAAAATAAATCTCTATCAAACTGAGTAAATAAAAATATCTGCCGCCATTTGAAAAAAAAAGTTGACTATTTGACAAAAATGTCATATTTAAAAAAATCTAAAACGCTATCCTTTTGTAGTATTTTTAAATTAGTCTTATGTGCTTTTTGAATTATTGAAATCGGATCATTAATAACAGAGTTATAGTGTCTTGCGTTTTTCATAAGACAGACGGTATACATACACCCTGTCCATTTTGCGAGTGCCACTATGGGGATCTCGCTTATCTTAAGAGATACGAAGTTGGTTAAATTAGGACAAAGTTGCGCATTTTCGTGCTGAATAATAATCTGAAAAGAAATTTGTAATATCTTCAATAGTTTTAAAAATATTGCAAAAAAACGAAAATTTCTGATTTTCGTTTTTAATTTTTTCACGATAAACTAATCGTACTAGACATTTCTAACCAAGACATTATTCAGACACTTTTTTATGGAGAATTCGAATATGGCATCCCCCTTTCAATAATGTTCAAGATGACGGAGAAACACCTGGCAACTTCATTTTTTCTTATGGACGCCATTTTGGATTTTAACATTTTGAGATAACGTTCTTTTTTCTCTTTACAACGATGTATCACACATGGTGGTCCAATATCACATTTTTGCCAAAAATCCAATTTTTCATTTTTTGCGAAGAGTGCTTTGGAAAAATAAAACAGTTAATAAATTTAAAAAGTTTGACAGTTTGATCCTATTTCAAGTCTTGTCATTTACATTTTTGTTAAACTAATCGTACTAGACATTTCTAACCAAGACATTATTCAGACACTTTTTTATTGAGAATTCGAATATGGCATCCCCGAAATACATAATAAGAATAGATAATATTTAACGAATATAACATCACAACATGTATTCAAATTGCCCACCGCCTAATTCTAAGCACAGTGCCACTCTCTTCCTAAGATTTGCTATAGCTCTTGACACGTCCCTTCTTCTAATCTTGTGCCTGAGAGTGGTGACAATTCTTTGACGAAGTTCATCAAGATCGGCTGGCAATGTTTTGTAAATATCATTTTTCATTGTCCCCCACAAAAAAATAGTCCAATAGAGACATGTCAGGTGACCGCGCCGGCCAGGATACGTCGGCATTATTAGGAATAGCATGGTTGGGAAACATTTCCGATAAGCATTCCCTAACCCTTCTAGCATTATGGGGCGGTACGTCATCTTGTTGGAACCAGATGGCGTTCAAACGATGAAGAGGAACGTTGTCGGCAATAAAATCTGTCAGGAAATTGAATCAGCATTTAAAGTCTCTTCGTAGATGTAAGGACCAATTATTGTATCGCCCAATAAACCGACCCACACGTTAAAGCTAAAACGTATTTGTGGTCGCCGTTCTTGAAATTGATGTGGATTTTCAACTGACCAGTAATGTTCATTGTGGCGATTAAACATTGCTGCATTGGTGAATTTACATTCGTCAGACCATATGACATTATTAAGGAAATTTGGGTTTTCCTGAATCTGATTATTTACAAACGTGCAAAAAGCTAACCGTTGTTCATGATCTCCAGGATGAAGCGTTTGAGAAATATGAATTGCCCAAGCCCGATATTTGTGTTTTTTAAGTGTTCTCCAAACAACTTGATGTGATGGCAAATTCAGCTGGGCTGCAACTTCTCTTGAGGAAACAGATGGATTGTCTTGCACCTAATTAAGAATTAAATGATGAATACGTATTTTAGTACTTGTAATCATGTAAAACTTTTACCGCTTGCAAAATTTTCTGCTCCGGCCTATCGCCATATTTTCGTCTACGTCTTTTAAACGAACCATATTCGCTCAAGTTTCTGTGCAACAAAGAAAAATACCTCAAACTAGGTTGTTGCCGCTCTGGATAACGCTGCGAATATTTTGCCGCAGTCATGTGGGCTATTCGATGCGAAGTGTTAGTAAATTTGTATCACATCTCTTTGTTCTTCACTTGAAAAAGGCATTCTCGCGATAAAACTAGCACAAACGTAAATGACAAGACTTGAAATAGGATCAAACTGTCAAACTTTTGTTCACAACAAAAGAACGTTTTATTTTTCCAAAGCACTCTTCGCAAAAAATGAAAAATTGGATTTTTGGCAAAAATGTGATATTGGACCACCACGTGTGATACATCGTTGTAAAGAGAAAAAAAAAACGTAATCTCAAAATGTTAAAATCCAAAATGGCGTCCATAAGAAAAAATGAAGTTGCCAGGTGTTTCTCCGTCATCTTGAAAATTATTGAAAAGGGGATGCCATATTCGAATTCTCCATAAAAAAGTGTCTGAATAATGTCTGGGTTAGAAATGTCTAGTACGATTAGTTTATCGTGAAAAAACTAAAAACTAAAAGCAGAAGTTTTCTTTTTTTGCGATATTTTCAAAACTATTGAAGATATTACAAATTTCTTTTCAGATTATTATTCAGCACGAAAATGCACAACTTTGCCCTAATTTAACCAACTTCGTATCTCTTAAGATAAGCGAGATCCCCATAATAGCACTCGAAAAATGGACAGGCTGTATATGAGCTCTCAAAAAAGTAGGATAAATAATAAATTACAAAACCGAAACTTTGGTATAAAAATTTAAAACGTAGATGTTAAATATTAGGGCTATCGATCTATCCAACGTTTCTATTAATGGCTCTTCTTCTGTGTGCATATTATTACGGATTTGCTGTGATGAAGGTAATATGATAAATTTAGCGAAAGCTTAAGGCAGCTATTAGAAAAAGCTTTTATTAGAAATTTTGAGCCGCTTAAAGTTTTATAAGCAGTGAATAAAATTTTAATACACACGATTTGTATCGATACGCTTTTCCGACTGTGCCCGCATGTATTGATATATCGTTATCAAATCCCGATACGTATCACCGTATTTATGTATATACAGTGAAAGCTCCCATAGCGGACAGCTCTCTTAAGCGGACACTTCCCTTAGCTGGACAGTTTTTAATCTCCCTATATGTAATTTACATGCATTTGCATCTCTCTTGGGCGGACACCTCTAATGGACGGACAGTTTGCTGGTCACGGTCGGTGTCCGCCTAAGAGAGCTTTCACTGTATGTGTATCGAAATATCAATGCCGATAAGTATCGGCGTATCTTTACGTATTTAAATATTAGGTATAGTAGCATGCACTTTAGCAAGACCTTGTTTCACAACTTCGACTTCGCAAAGGACGCCGATCGTCAATAAAGAAGTTTATGACACCTTTGTTGCCGCAACAATACTGATTATGATTTGCGGTACCTTCAGTAAATCCCAATAAAAGGAAAGAATAAGCTATTTCCGGTTCTAAATATGATAGGATAATTTTTAGATTTTGTAGCATGATTGTTTAATAATATTATTGTTCCAATCTCTTCTTCTATTACATGCGAAAGGATATAAATTAATCAACGTGGATTCGAGAATGCATAAAAAGAGTTTTATAAGTGGCGCTTCTATGATCCATTTATGATCTCTTTGAAAAAGTACCACTATACCTTCTAATAATCCTGCTAATTAATCGAGAAACAGCGTCTTCATAAAATGTACATTACTTATATGAGTCGGTGTATCGTTATACAGGTTTGTTGTTAAACATACGGAAAAAATACAATTGGGTTATTTTATGAATAATAATAATAATATCTTTGAAGAATTTTCAAAAATCACTTGATAGTGATAATCCAAGATAGGTACAGGTATATAAAGATTTTCAAGAAGCACTACATTAATATTACATGTAGAGCTACAAGAACTGCTGAAAATAACTACCTCAAGCTAGTATATGCATGAATCCAATATTCTTCTCTTTGAATACGGACTCTTTCGAAAACACCAGGAGTGTTTCTTATTGCATTACATCCATCGATTAACCGATTCCTTAAGTCGTCTTCAGTTTCCACTGGATTGGTAAAAATTTAAGATTTCAAATATCTCCACGGGAAGAAATCTACGGGATTTAAGTTCGGAGATCGACAGGCCGTGGATGAGGTCCATCCCGACCAATCCAGCGATTTTGATATGTTGTGTTTATTAGAAACTCACGAGCAACCACACTAAAATATGCCAGTGCTCCATCATGCATGAACCACCTTGCCAATGAGGTATCCTCTAGCAACTCAAGTAACGTATACTCCAAGAAATTTCGATGTACCTCCTGGTCCGATTAACCAATCAGTCTTTATAACAAAGATAATTTTAAAAAATCATCAAAGATATAATGATTCATAAAATAACCCGAAGAATCACTCGTTGAACTTTTTGCCGTATGTTTAACAAACAGCCCGTATATTGAATGTCAGATTTACAGAAATAGAAATATTTTGGGGCTTTTGAAATATTAACTGGTAGATTTTTTTATTTGATAACGGTTATATTAAATTCTGAATTATGTTAAGTATTGTTAAGTCTTATTGGTGTCCGATATTTGGATACGTATCAATATCCCGATACGTATCGTTACTCAATATGAATCGCTAATTGCAGAAACGGGACATGTCACATTTTCAATGGGGGACATGTCCATTTGATAAACTAACAAGTGCGTTAATTTTAAAAATGCAAATCAAAGAGACTCTACACTAACCCACGGCAACAGTTGTAAAGAAAGTGCAGTCAGAAACGTAGGTAAAAAAACATTTGTTTTAAACAAATTAGACAGTTTTTCTCACTTCCTGAACATGAACTTTGAAAATGTGACATGTCCCGTTTCTGCAATTAGCGATTCATATGTAGTGATATTTGGTACATATCGATATGAAATAGCCAACAGAATACATTTCGATACGTATCGATATTATAGCTTTATTTACCAGGTGGTGAGTGTACAAAAACGTACCGATATTTGAGGCACAATTTGCCCTAAATGTCACTTTTTATTCGTCTGAAATTAATTGAAAAGCTAAATTAATCTTTGCATTTCGTTATGATGTCATCTTATATTTTAACTTTATTTATCTCTACAATAATTTACTAAAACTGTATGTTTGTGATCAAGATGAATTTCATTAAGGAGAAGAGAGTAATCGCAGTGCTCTGCAGGAAGAATATTCGAGCACTGTATTATTTACTCAACGAAAACAACATACATCTAAAAGTCAAGATATGATATTCCCAGAAAAATCAACTGTAATCCTGAAATTTAATATTTCATGTTTTATTTTAGCATCTGCTATGAATATTTCACTTCAAACCGTTTATGTACTCTTCCAAATGAATTCGTCTGGTTCGTAATAAAATAGGACAAAAATGAAATACTTCTTAAGACAGCGGTCGTTAGCTCGCTTGGACAATTCCAATAACTCACAGCACAGCATATTCGAGAAATCTAAAAGACCTGTTCCATAAATTCCGCATAGTTGTACCGCTCAGTATAGCGAGAGTGTTGGATTAGGATTGGGTAGGTCGCTTTTTATTCGAAAACTATTAAAGTAGCTTGCCACATTGAAAAGGTTGGCGACCGCTGTCTTAAGACCTTTTGCTACTTCTGATACTGTTCATAAACTCTCCTACTTTATTTTATTACTATATCTCTTCAGTAAACAGAGTATAATCACTTTAAAACACAAACATTAATTGGATTGTAACATCTCGCAGTTAAAACAGAGAGTAGCCCGATAAACGATAATGCTGGTGGCAAAGCTTACTGAATATTTCTGCTAAATGAGCTTTTGTATTTTTCTGCGTAAAAAACGTAAGGGGCATACCAAGGATGCGCTTTTGTTAAACACATACCACGAAGAATGCGTGCACAAGTACGTTCCATGACAACTGCTTTCTAAACTTGGATTCTACATTTTTTATTTCGAAGTAAACAAAATATTTCATTTAATTCTGACGCGGCAGGAAAAATATTTAATTAAACGAATTTCAAGTTAAAATATTAGACAAATCCGCGATGATAAAATTTTTAAAAAATGTGATTTGTCCAAAAAGTTTTTCAATAGTTTAAAGACTTAAAAAAAGGATAAAATAGACTACTAAATTAAAAAATAGGAAGTTGCCATTTGAAAAGACACAAGCTGGCATTGATTAGATCTCAAAAATAACATAAATGACATAAATTAATAATATAAGTCTTATTGAATCTAAAGCAAATACATACCAAATTTCATTCAGATACGTCAAACCACGTCAAACAGTTTTTCTACATTAAGTTGTTTTCTAGTTTTATTTTAGTCAGCGGGCTTTCAGCAATAGGAACAGCAGGCTTTTTAACTAAACATTGTTGAACTAACTCTTAGATACCGCAAATTTGAATTTAAAACGTAATTTGTTTCCACAGTTAATAACAATTGCTTGCTTATTTATTAATTTAACTTAAACTAGCTACAACTTTTTAGTTATTGAGTTTTTATTAAAAGTTAATTAAGAATAAAGTTTTACTTTGATCTCCTCTAGCAACCTTTTTAGTCTCCTCTTTACATTATAAGACACCCTGTACTAGTCAGCAGTATTTCAAGAACATAAATAAAGAGAAAAATAATCAAAAATAAAACAATTGGATGATCTATACGGAAGAGATGTTAATTTAATAAGAAATTGTCCAGTGTTGATTACACGTGAATCGATAAAGGATGAAGTAACTTGACTGTAATTCGGTTTAAAAAATAATAAATCTCTTGCGTTAAAGGAAATACAGGGTCAAGTTTATTTAAAATTATTAGAGAACAGTCATCTTGACATGACTTTTCATCGTTTGTTGTGGTACAGGTAACCCATCCGGAAATCAACATCAAAAAGAGCGTAGAGTGCAGGATTATTTGCCTGATAAACCCCATTCAGTAAATATGTATATAAATTGTTTCAAATGTATTATCAAAAAAAAACACACTTCACCGAAATATTTCTGATAATAAGGCTTGTATAAATACACATACGAACATTTTGAGGTTAATCAAATATTATGCAAGCTACGACGACGTGCAACTTTTGTTCGAGGCTAGCTTGAGGCACTTTTTTGTTGAAGACACAATACAAATAATTAAGTCACATTCAATTCAAAACTCCAATGAACACGGCATAAATCAAAACTAGAAAATAGATCAAATTAATTCGAGATAAAGACGTCTGTAGTAATACTATGAGCTCTACTAAAGTATATTGATTTTACGCCCTTAGGGAGAAAGCAATTTTAAATTATTATAAAAATAATATTAATTTCACTATCACAATATGTAAAGTACAAATTATAAGTATGTTTCTTAACTGAAAATCAAGTATTAAATTTGCGCCGTGTATTTGATGTGAAAATTAATATGATCATGAGGCGTATAACTGCTTTATTGGAAATGTTTATTAACAATAGCTTCCTGAAACTAAATCTCATCGATATTACGGATTGCAATATGATAGGTACTCAACACAGAACGTTATTAACTGATATATACATGGCCTCTCTTTGGCTTTATAAACGATAAAAGCGAAGCTTGTATAACAAAACCGATTATTTTATTGGTACGTTTTATTATCTGTAGGCAAAACAAATCTGCATCAACTTCAAAGAACGAACACAATTACAAAATCCAATGAGTAAATAACAAAATTCTATAACACGTTAACCTTAATTTTTTCTTCCTTTGAGAATTAATTCGCAAAACTTTTGTTTACAATCGAGTTTCTTAATTTCGAATTTCATTAAGAATTGAAAACCAAAGTGTTTGTTTTTTGGAAACCTCTCAAATCACTCAACGAATAAGATATAGAATCAACGTAATATTCATGTCACCAGATAACACGGTTTAAACTACGTGCTCACTTCTGCTTTTATAATGGAATCCCTTTGTCTCTGAATGTTCGAGAGCCGACGTGAAATTTACTACTCATTAGTAACATAACAATATTATATACATATTAAGCAATATCAAAAAATATCGCTACTGTCGTACTGTTGAATATTTAATTTAATTCCTTGCTTATCCTCTCAAACTAATTTGCATGCAAAGGAAGCTTTTTAAGTAAATATCCAAATGGAACAAATGACTTTCTTGTGATGCTAATGCAAGCACGTTCCTCTACTGTAATGGAATCATACATCGTCGAGAAAATTAATTGCAACTGCACCAAGAAGGAACTATTTTCAAATTTATCAAGACCTGCTGCATCAGCGGTTGACGCACGAAATTTATGCGATTGAATTACAACATTCCGCGAAAGAACGAGAGAAATAACCCTAAAATAAGTCGCAAAATTACCTGAACGTAGTAGCGGGACCCTAATAATTACACCAAACCGCAGACGGTGGCGTAATTACGGTGCCTAATTACTTCCTGTTGGAATTTGAGAAGCAAAAACTTGGGGAGTAATTTCCCCCCTTTATTTGATTATATGGCGTTTTGATTGAACTGTAGAAATAAAGTGACTGTATAATTTAAAGCATTCATATTTTATTAATTATTTCTGCCTTTTTTTTACACCTCAGGCAAAAAATACATACATATAAAATAAAGTAAAACCAATAAGAGAACGAATTTACAGACATGGGAAAAGTTCTATAAAATAAGTTAGACTCATTGTCAATTAAAAATTTAGCTCAAAATCACCCTGTTTTGTAAATACAATGATGAGACTGAATCGTAACATTTTAGATTGTTAAAAATTTGTTGTAAGTCCGTTTTGTAATATTTTTTGTTATTAGCTACATCATGATCTGGAATTTCGAACACATTACACATCACCGAAGAAAACTGAAACGAGAGCAAGAAGGAGATCCAATTTTCCCTCTTTTTTTCTCGCCCTTTTACCAAATTCTTTTTTCAATCCTATATGTGATTATGAGAACAATGGTATACACTAAGAGCCACCTGAAAAAATACTTTTATACAAAACAATTTATTTATGTCATGCTACGGATGCTATGATTAGTAAAATCAATCAATTTGTTAACAATGTAATTGTTCAGATATAATATGTTAACAGAATATAATTAGTTCATAATTAATAAGTTAAGTTTCAATATTAAAGCCTTATTTTAATTCCTTACTCACCTTTAACCAAATTCACCTTTAACCTTTAACATTTTTCTCATTTTAAGATTCTGAATTCTGACTTTATGTTGTCGATTAAAACTAAAATACCCTGTATATGTTTAACATTGATTATACATTTATTTATTTGGTTGCCATCGGTAGACAAGAAATTGTAAATTTTTAATTCATATAGTTTTAGATTCATATAACTTTTTCTTACTTTTCATAGGACAGTGCTTAAGATAGAACTACTGTTCATTTTTTTATTATATGCCGATCGGATCAATCTGAGTTAAGAATATAGGGTGACCTCCGACTGCAAGCGAGAAAGCTGTTTCATGAAAACGAAAAGGAGATAGCTATATAAAAGTTCTTAAACTTCCAATCAATCGATCGGCATATAACAAAAAATGATTTCTAACTTTTATTTCTGTCTGAAATTCGTATCTCTAGGTAACCTGTGAGCAACTAAAAATCAGATTAGAGTCGGCCGTGCAAAGAAAAAGTATACCTATTACTAACGCGGCGTTAGGCTGATCTGACAGTTCATGATTGTATTAGGTTAATTAATTCAGTTAATCACAGACATTCATTTTCTTTGCACCGCCGACTCTAATCTGATTTTTAGTTGCTCACAGGTTATAAATAAAATAGGTATGTACTCGTTTTTGTAAAGCTTATTTAAAGTCATTTGACAACTTATAGCTGAATATACCTTTATAAAGCTAACTAACTGTAGTAATAAGATCGAAATTTACATACTTTTATTTGCTTTCCGCTCTCTTTAAGCCGTCCGTGACTGTGCATAACATTACCATATTTATATCGAGTTTTTAAATGATTCTTTTAAAAAATATAATTTTAATATGGATTAGTAGATTTATTAATAATTTTAACATTTCTTTCACCAATTAAAAAGCTTCAAAATATTCAATAATTTGTCAAATTCTAATCCATGAACGCTCATGATCAAAAAAATCGTTACGATTCGAAGGAAACGTAACCCTTAGCGGCGAGATAATAAGAGCGAGGTTAGCATTCAGGGGTAATAATTTGAACTGTGCATATCATATTAAAGTGAAATGACTAAAAAATCAATCAATATCAATTGATTGTTGATATTCTTTATAGAGAAGTTTATCGCATTAAGGCCCAATTTTATAATGCCAGCTTAAATTTAAGCTGAAACTTAAACTCATATCAACAATTATTTCAATAGTTATTGTTAAGTGTTTAAGCTTTGGCTTAAATTTAAGCTATCATTGTAAAACTAGGTCATAATGGTACATTTGTAAAAAATGTGCAAAATTAAAATTCCGAATTACCTAAACTAGTAAAAATACCGATTTTGCAAATTTAAATGAAATATTTTTTTAATTTTCTCAATTCGTTAAAAGTAATGCAGAAATTAATTTAAAAAATAAATAAATAATAAATGAATTCCAATAAACTTAACTCATTAATTTTTTTTTCTTTCTTTCGTTATTTACTATTTCTAAGACTTATTATTTGTAATTATGTCTCATGTTAATTTGGAAAACTACGTTTTTCCGTTTTTTCGAAATATTTCAAAATCTACAAATCGTTTTCGAAATCTCAATAGTGAACTTCGAATTTGTGACAGCCTCTACACAGGGTGTTATGAATCATATGTCATTAATTAAAACTGTAAGTTCCTCATCATATACAGGTTGTGGGATTTAACCGGGTTTCTTCATTAACGCCATTCCTATTGAATATATGGAAAAATGTTTTATACCAAAGTATCATCCTTTCAAGTTCCGAATAATTTAAAATTATTTGCAAACATACAGGCTGTCCCAATTTGGCTGAACGATGTATAACTTCGCTATTTTAAACGGAACACTCTATGTTTTATAACGAATTTGAGCTTGTTAGGTTATTTTAAGGTAAGTTTGATAAGAGTTCCCTATACCTAAGTCCTATGGTTTTTAAAATATTAGGCTTTGTTTACGGTTTTCGGACAGATGTAACTTTTATAATTAATATCTCATTAACGAAGAAAGTTAGAATGCAAATATTGTGGTACTGTTATAAGCTAAATGGAAGGTATCTATCGCAGTAACAAAGTTTACTTTTCTTTAAACAGGGATTCAGTAAAACTATTTCCATTTCGACAACAAATGAAGGGCAATAACTTTTGTTTTTTAAATGGAATGGTGTTATTTTTATATCGGCGTTAGATACTCCATAAAATTATCTTTTAATTAGCTATACACTTCCCTATACCAATTATTGACGGTTGGGGTAATATTTAATATTATTTCATAATTTCTGCATTTTAACATTTTAATTAAAATCAGGAGTGAGTAAACTCAAACATTTTACTTGTTTCAAGTAAAAGGTCAGTTTGCTAAAGTTTTTAAGTCCTGGTCGTATAAAATATTGTTAAATACATGATTATTTAATTCCATTGTTAAGGCTTGTGATAAGTTAAACAGTAACGAGAGAAATAAATTCGATTGGAATTTTTAAGTATTGTTAAGTTTCCTCAAGTGATATTGCTTAATCACGCGATTAACACGATCTTGTGGTTAATACGTTTCATACAATTGGCCCTAAGACTTCTTATACTTAAGTTTAACTTTTCTTTTATGTTAAATAATAAAGTGTACTCTATACATTATTGACGAAATATTTATTAATCATATTTGAACATTACCACAACAAGTAACAAACTTAAATACAGATTTTCCAAAATAAATACGAAACCTTTGAAAACTGTAGGAACAACAAAATAATTCTAAGATGTCTTGTAATTTTACAATAAGTGTTCAAAATGTATGCATTTTATGTAACAGAGCTTAATAAACTTAGGAAATTGACATTTTACTCAAAACAAGTAAAATATTTGAGTAAACACTCACTTCTGATTTAATTAATACGTTAAAATGCAAAAATTATGAAATAATATTAAATATCTCCCCAACCGTCAACAATTGGTATAGGGTAGTGTATAGCTAATTGAAAGATAATTTTATGGAGTATCTAATGCCGATATAAAAATAACACCGTTCCATTTAAAAAACAAAAGTTGTCGAAATGGAAATAGTTTTACTGAATCCCTGTTTAAAGAAAAGTAAACTTTGTTACTGCGATAGATACCTTCCACTTAGCTTGTAACAGTACCATAATATTTGCGTTCTAACTTTCTTGGTTAAAGAGATATTAATTATAAAAGTTACATCTGTATTTTCCGAAAACCGTAAACAAAGCCTAATATCTTAAAAACCATAGGACTTAGGTATAGAGAACTCTTATCAAACTTACCCTAAAATAACTCGACAAGCCCAAATTCGTTATAAAACATAGGGTACTCCGTTTAAAATAACGAAGTTATACATGGTACAGCCAAATTGGGACAGCCTGTATATTTGAAAATAATTTTAAATTATGCGGAGCTTGAAAGGATGATACTTTTGTATAAAACATTTTTCCATATATTCAATAGGAACCCGGTTAAATGCCACAGACTGTATACAGGGTGTTAATAAAAAAATTGTACACCGTTTGGCAGGTAATAGTAGAAGTCAAAACAAGAAAAAAATTCTAATAAACCCATATCCAATTCTCAATACAGGTTGTCCACGCCATGTGTTCACTCTTTTAGAATTTTTATTTTTTACATAAAATTCGGGAGCGATAAATTAAATAAAAGGCTGAATTTTCCGACATATCACTAGCCACCGCAGGACTTCCGGTTTCGCCGGAAGTGATATCAACTTTCTTATTTTAAATAGAACGCCTTGTATATTTTTACACATTTGGAATCTACGGATCATTGTGAGTCCGAATATGTATCACTTGGAAATTTTGGTTTCCACGACAACGAACAATTTTTTTTTTGTTTTTCAGTATGCAAAGCTGATCTTTTCCTGATTTGTTGGTTATTATAACGAACCAATCAGGAAACGATCCGCAATAAATATTTTGCGTATTCGGATGCAGTATAGTGTATTTTCGTTCTAATGCGACCAAGTAATTCGAGAAAGCAACTTCTTTGGTTGCACTTTGGTTTATTAACATTTTTACAGCATGTGAAATTTTCATTCATGTGAAATCATTACATTCTTTAACTTATTTTAATAGATAATATGTTTTAATTACTGTGCATTGGTGAACCAATAACATTGTTGCATAAATGAGGCAGCCAATATTTTAAATAATTATCAAACAACAATTCGATCTTTTTTATTATGTTTCAGTAACCACAAGTAATCTTCTTTGATATTTTTTTTTTACATCTGCGAATGGCTCGGTGTTATGAAATGTATAAAGTTACGACGAAATTAAAACGCAATAAAATGTAAACAACTAAACAAATTGTCTGTACACAAAATAATAAAAATAACAGACGTAGGCCGCCACAAAGTAAGCCCTAATGAAAACTTCGACAGCTCTCAACAAACGTTCGCAATTCAACATAAAAGACGTTTTTTTTATTAGGGTAATTTTAAGAAACCTATTTACCAGCATTTTTTTGTTTATTTTGATCTAAACTTCTGTGAAAATCTCTGCACTTGAGTCGCTGCACCTATAGAGCGTCTTTATTTTACGGAATTTTTTTCATTTTCAAAATTACAAATTGATTCGTCTATAAGTTTATGGCCTCGCCTCGCCCTAAAAGCTTTTTCGTAATCATATCCAGTACCCCTGAAACGATTTCTCTGAAAAAGAAATTTATTTATTTCCGCTTAATTATTTCAATAAAGAAGTGTTAGTAAACAAAAAAATAAATAAACTTACTTTATATTTAAAATTCCTGGCAGGAAAGAGGAGAGATCGTGAAATAATAATATTCAGGACTCGTCCGCATTCTTTAACTTCCTGCGAACTTTTCCTCGTCTCCTAACTTCTTACTTACTTATTTATGAAAAACTTCTAAATATGTCACATTTGAAACCGAAACAGATACCCTCTTAAGGTGTTAAAAATTCGAAACATCTTCCCCTATTCCGACGCCTTTGACGCAAATATAAAAAAACGGTTTATTCGAAGAATACATAAATTCCTCAAACTCGTTGGACGATTTTCCTTCCGGTTGCTGTTTTTTCATACCTACCTAAATTCACGTCCACAATTTATTGATTCATCTTTCAATTCCCCGCGGCATCGTACGATAAATGGGTTATGTTTTACGATCTCTGAAAATGTATTAGGGCCATGGAGGCGATGAATTTTCGTTTAGAAATATTTCGCAAAACGGAATCTTTCAAATAAATATTTTATACGGATTTTATTTTGGGTTTTCCCGAAGAAACTTCTCTCTATAATTTAGTAATCGATCTTCGGATTCATACCAGTTTTATTCAATAAGAAGTTTATCAATCAAGAGACGAAAATGTAAATTAGCAAAAATGAAAATGACTGAAAAGGCGACACGATGTACGTAGAAAAGACGATAAAAATAACTTACATGGATGTGTCAAAGGTTGAATGATGAAGGAAAGTAAAAAATTGTAAGGAACGAGAGTAATAGAAAAAAGAGAGGCCAAGAAAATGAATGAAGCAGGAAGGGCAACAGAAAAGAACTAGGTGGGAAGTAAACTGGAAAAGAAACTTCAATTCAGCTTTCCATAACCTTATCCGAAAGATAGAGAAGGACCAGAACTAAGTAATCATGATAATGATCAAAGGATCCAGACCAAAGATAAATGCGAAATACAATACCTTCATCAGTACTGTTATTTATTTTAATTTGAAAATAACTTTCATAACTAAAATTAATAGTTTTAATAGCTTTAATTCCCTTCTTCAGCTCAGAAAACAGAAATAAATTGATGCTTAATATTTCACCAAATTCAATTGATTTTTCTCGTTTTTCACACGCCGAAGAAACTTTAAATTACCAGCGAGTCCTCGCTTATCACATTTCTTTCCCTCTGCGTCGCATACGTTCGACTACACGCTACTATTAAATTAAGGGATGGATATGCAGATATCTACATTCTAAGCGCGTTCTAGCTTTCAAAGTTTGGATGGAGGCTTATTAATATTTACGCGGCAAACACAGCGACATATTACCGCCAATATCATCCATCAGTGGAATAGGCAAATGTGTTAATAACGGATTATTTGCGGCAAGGACAAATAGAGTAAATTACTGCCGAATATGTGTGACACTTTCATGTGGATTATTAATGTGTGCAGCAGTAAGGAAATAAAATAGGACACGCCTCGCCTGTCAGTGAGAGATGATTATTAATCTACTTTCGAAGTACGGAAATGAAGCATGACTTTGAGCTTTGGAGAAAGCATAAATTACTTAACTCGCATATTTAGGGGAGCTTCCGCTTCAGTTTATTCAGTTTTATATACATACGCAAAAGCTGCAAGCTTTACGATAAAAGTATTTTAAGTATTAAAGTTACTTAATTTATTGTGTTTTATTCGCCTTTTTCTTAATTTAAAATAACCTGCTTTATTTATTTTTAATTTTACTTTATTTTCTCATTTTCTTTAATTGAAGTACGTAATTTTTATGGAAATATCATCGGTTTATAATAATAATAATAATAATAATAATAATAAATGTCTTTATTGCCCAAGAGTTACAACAAAAAATTAAAAAATATAAGAAAAAGAAAAAAAAATATAAATTTAACAATATAATTTTTAATCAATAAACTGGGCAATCTCAAGGCGAAGTTCAGACTTGGGACTCGCCCGTCTGCTTTAAAACTTAACCTTGTATAAAATATAAAAGAAAAACAAAAGTGAATTCTGAAGTAATATAGTAATTAGTATATAACTAAGTATAAGAACTATTTAACAAAAATTAAATTAATTGAATTAAATTAAATTAAGTATACAATTAAAAGAAGAGAGAAGAAAGAGAGAAGAAAAGATAATACTAGATGACTACCTACTAGAAGGCATAAAAAATAAAATAAGAATTAAGAGAAACAAAACATATTATACTAATGCCCTACCTACGCTAAGTAACTAGCCATCTAAAATTAAAACAAAGCTTAAATTACAAACAAGAACTAGAAACAAAGAAAGAAAAAAAAAGAAAGAAAGAAAGAACGAAAGAAAGAAAGAAAGAAAGAAGAGAGAGAGAGAGAAAGAAAGAAAGAGAGAAAGAGAGAGAGAAATTGTGCACTCGCAGAGAAGAGGAAGCAAACAAAATAATATAACAACAACTAAATTGCTCAAGCATATAATAATTAAATACAAGAAAGAATTCACAATAAAATAAAAAGAAAATTAATTAATTCTTCATATCTCATAAACTCCTATACCAATGTAAAAAAAATCAATATCACTGACTAAATTGTGTAAATAGTAAACGGGACTTTAGTAATTTCTTAAAGGCTATAGGTTTCAGGTTTTTTAGCTCATTAGGAAGAGCATTGAATTTACTATAAATGGAAAAAGAGAATGATCTTTCATAGAGGGCAGTTTTGTGTAGAGGAGGTGAAATTAGACCGCGGAATCTAGTAGTAAGATTGTGGACGTCTGAACGAAAGCGAATTTTATTGTACAGATAAGGCGGAGTTTTAATAGTCAAAACTTTATTAAATAGACATAGCATCTGAAGTTCTCTACGATTCATCATCGAGAGCCAGTTAGCATCACATAATTTGTGAGAAATATGACTGTATTTCCTAATACCATACGTGAATCTCAGACATGAGTTCTGCATCTTTTGTATTCTATTAATCGTATTACAATCTATTGCACTGTGGTATAAAGGTGAACAATAAGTAAATTGAGAAAGAATTAATGCTTCACATAAACGTTTTTTTGTTTCTATATTCAAGATGGATCTCAAAGGATACAGCCTTCTTAAATAAAAGAACGCATTGCTAATGTATTTAGATATTTGATCCTTATATCGAAAACTATTGTCCATTGAGAGACCTAGATTTTTAGCTTTCTCTACTATGGGAATTCTAACATTATTGATAGTAATATTTATTATATTGGATAAGTTTAAACAACATTTAGCCTTACCAAGCAGCAAGATCTGAGACTTTCCAGGATTAATAGCAAGCGAATGAGCGGCAGAAACAACCGATAGAGAATTAAGATCCTCGTTTATGCAGTCCACTGCTTCCCGCCATTTAGAAGGGCAGAAAGAAAAGTATAGTTGAATATCATCGGCGTATACGTGATAGTTGCAATATTTCAGCGATGATAAAAGTTTAAATGTGTATATAGAGAATAGAAGCGGACCTAATAGTGAGCCTTGGGGTACCCCTTGTTGTAATAGTAAGGCTTTTGATCGACACGCCCCAATGACAACAGTTTGATTCCTCTGACAAAGGTAATCCTTAATCAGATCAGTGGAGTTGCCACCAAGACCAATACAGTTGAGAATGGAACACATTACATCATGTTGTACCGTATCAAAAGCCTTACTGAAATCTAACAAAGTTAGAACAGTAATAAGCTTATTATCCGTCGCTTGGAGAATGTCGTCTGTAACTTTCAGTAAAGCGGTAGTGCAACTATGGTGCTTCCTAAAGCCAGATTGCATATTCGGAAGGATATTCTCTGACTGAACATAATTAGAAAGTTGACAAAAAATTACTTTTTCAAAAATCTTCGATATGGCAGGAAGCAGGCTTACAGGACGAAGATCTTTCAATACTGAAGGTTCCTTGACCTTCGGTAGTGGTACTACAAGAGCATGCTTCCAAAGATCAGGAACCTTGCCATCAATAATACATGAGTTAATGATATGTGAAAGATAAGGAATGATAGTAGGGCAACATAATTTTATCATCTTAATATTAATATTATCAATACCCGTTGCAGAAGAATTAATTCTTGATAAGATATTATAAATAGTATCTTCATCAACTGGTTAAAAAAAAAAACTCCGACCATAAGTACAATCAGATTCGTAAGATGTCTTTAGAGCCTGATTATTTGTTGAAGGTTTTGGCAAGGAATTAATAAAAAAATCGTTTTTCGGTTTAAACTCGAAAATTATCAAAAATTTAAGAAGAAAATTGGAGCCTTTCCCAGTTTCTCTGTTTTAATTCTGATAGAATTAAGAATAATTTTTTGAAAGTTTTTTTTTACTAGAATAAGTGGTTACGGATACGAACAAATTTCTTAAATAAAATAACCATAGCAATTGTCAAAACTTTTTGTGAATCCAGGGATTCAATTATAAACTGATAGTATTTTTAAGTGTTTTAATGAATTTAAAAAAAAATCAAGAATAAAAAGAAAATTAGGAATATTTCTAAAAGCAGTAATAAATATTTTATAAATTTATTCCACTGACAATTACCAAAGTGAAATCTAGAAGAATCGTTCTCTTTGTACGAGTATTTGGGGTTTACCGTGCATACGACTTTTAATTTTCTGATAGGGTTCGCAAGCATTGCATTGTTTTTCTTATAAATTTTAGATTTTATGTTTCACACTAAAGCTAAGAGGTTGCAGAATTTTACGCTTTGCTCTCAGTTAAATTTCAATCAAGTTTAGAGATCGTTAGTTACTCTGCACAGCTACACTACCGTCAATATCATTTAATGTGACAGATATACCATATGTAAACACATTTATGTGACTTAAATGTTTAACCATATGATCAATATAAAGGAGAAAAGCAAGCGTGGTAAAGACAAACACAGCAACAGCCAGTTGTGGAGATACGTAACTCGCGAGCTGACTCCATTTTATTGCAGTCTCTATCTCAAACGCACTTAATTCCTCCTTTGTCTTGCCCATTATCAGAATGCAATGTTACAGAAATCAATTGGCAAATTGTATGCTTGTATAAACTCGAAGGCTTCTACGGCCATTGTCCATCCATCATTCTTATGGCTTCTGAATGTGTCACGCAGGGCCGTAACTAGGGCGTGGTAGCACTTGCCACGGACGCGAGCTAAAGTAGGGCACCTAGAGAATTGGGTTGGGTTTAAGTAAAAATAAAAAACACATATAAATTAAACGAAAAAATGATACTGATAAAATTGAGATTTAAAAAAATAAGAACAAATTACGCAATGCAAAATCCAAAACTGTATTCATAGATATTGACCTCACTCCAGAGGAATGAGAGATACAAAAGAGACTTAGAGAAAAAGCAGTCACTGAAAAGAGCAAAGGAAAAAATAGTGAAAATTGGATACGATAAAACGTGATGATGTAAAATGAAATAAATAAAGACGAAACTGGAAGTAGGGGAGACAGAAAACTAGTGGATTATAATAACGAGGAACATGGAAGAATAGATGACCCGGCAAAGAATAAGGACAATAAATTCAAAGTTACAGATTTAATAATAATAATAATGTATTTTATTGCCTTCAAACAAAACAAAGAATTACAAAAAAAACGATAAAAACGTAAAACTGAAAGCAATGCAGGGAATAAAGACCGAGTTCAGATTAGGCAAGGATTACCTACCTATCTACTTTTCAACTCCGTCTGCGTATAAAGAATAAACTGAAACTACTAACAACGCAAGATAAATAAGAGTAGATACATAACATGTTAAGCAAATTTCAACCTAAATAAATTCAACGACAAAAACAATAGAGTATGATAGTAAGTAAAATTGTAGCAACAAGAAATAGACTACATACTACATAGTAACAAAAGCTTGAACCACAAGAATTTCAATTGGGCCAATACTATACCACAAAAGAACCCCGACAAAGACTCTTCACAAAAGATACCCTACAAATACCATGACAGTATAAAAGGCAATCTCGCGCTAAATATTATATAAAAATGGAAACACCTATAAAAGATCGCCCATTACACCATCACGCCTTTCCACAAAACAACCCCTGCCAAGAATCCCCTATAATGCAATATCGGCCTTAGACAAAAATGTACGCATTCTCATTTTAAAACTATGAATGGATAACAACTTATAATTACGTGGGATGTTATTATAGACTTTCGTAATGTAATAACAATAAGATCTTTCAAATAAACTGGAATGATGCATTGGGGGAGTTAAAATGCCCTTGTATCTGATATTCAAGTCCTAAAAGATATTTTATTATATAAGTATTTCGGTGTTTTAGTCAAAATTATCTTATGGAATATACAGGCAGCATGTAAAAATCTTTTTTTAGCCATATTCAACCATTCAGCCTCTACCAGAGTATGCGATATTCTGTGAAATTTTCTTATACCAAATATAAGTCGGAGACATGAGTTTTGGATTAATTGTATTCTATTCCGAGTAACAGCATCCAGACATGGACCATAGACAACGTCACAGAAATTGAAATGAGATAATACAATACTTTCGCACAGAATAATTTGTATTTTACGAGTTAGGAGATGCCTAGAGTTAAAGAGTAATTTTAAGTTGGAATAGGCTTCGCGAACACAAAAAGAAATGTGACTCTTAAATCTCAACTTTGTATCTACGATTACACCCAAGTTTTTAGCTTCGTCCACAAAGTTCAGGGGAGAGCCATCCAAAACAATTGGTACGTCAACAGGACACAAACGTTTGCTGAACAGAAGTGCTTTAGATTTGGCTGCATTTATTTTGAGAGAATGTATTTTCGCTACATTAACTAAATCAGCTAAATCCTGATTGATGGCTTGAGACACTGCAGAGACATCACTACTAAAGAACGAATATAGAAGTTGAGTGTCGTCAGCATACATATGATGCTTGCAATTCTTCATGTAATCATCAAAATTACAAGTATAGATCGCGTATAACAGCGGTCCCAAAATGGATCCTTGTGGGACTCCTTGTTCTATCTTTAATTCTAAGGATGATTCGTTATCAATTGTTACTACCTGCGAGCGATTAGATAAATAGGAGGAGAAAAAAGAGATTACTGGGTCTGACTCCAATGAAATGAAGAATCGCAAGCAACAGCGTATGATTGATCGTATCAAATGCCTTGCTATAGTCAAGGAGTATCAAAATACTATCTTGTCCCTTATCAGCCGCGGCAAAGATATTATCAGTTATGTCGAGCAATGCAGTAGAGCAGCTAAACCGAGGCCTGAAACCGGATTGGTACTGAGACAATAAATTAAACGTATTTAAGTGCTGACTGTATGTCGACAACTTTTTCCAAAATTTTTGGTAGAACCGGTAAAATGCTAACAGATCTAAAATGACTGAACTGGGTCGGGTGAGAGACTTTAGCAAGCGGTCGAACAAATGAGAGTTTCAAAAATCAGGAAAGCGATGTTCTAAAAGGCAGGAATGAATAATATGTGTTATATGTATATGGAACAATTAGGGGACAGCACAACCGTAGCATACGAATGTTAATACCATCAGATCCAGAGGCTAAATTTTTAACACCATTAATTATGTTCCAGACCGTCTCAGTAGTAACAAGCTGAAACTTGAAGGAAACGGGTACATCACATTTAACATTGGATAAATAGAATTGGATAACGTCAGAATTTGACAGAGAAGTGGAATAAAAATATTATGAATAAATGGAGCAATATTTAGAAATTTGTTGCAAATCGGTTTTGATTGCACTGGAATCCTTGAACATCCTTTGAACAGCTGTTTGTCCCTTTTCTGGCCTCTTCAGAGATGAGTAGTAGTAATTTATGTATAAGAGAATAATGGGGAAAATGGCATAGGAGAAGGAAACAAAAACGGGGAGATGTCAGTAGCGTTATGCAAATTGTTTCAGCTTAAAATAAGAACCCTATTCATTAACAAGAACTATGTATTATATTACCAAATAAAAAAGTCGAAATTAAATAGACCATATTTGTATAATTAAAGCAGGTTCTTGTCCGATGAAAATTGTATCACAAATTCTTTTAAGACGGGCACTAAATATGCGCTCTACCACTTAACGTTTCGGTATCGTTTGACAGCTTCGTCAGAAGTTAAAAAAACAAGTTGTCAAAAAGCTGTTTATATTTTTTCACTTCTGACGAAGCTGTCAAACGATAATGAAATGTTAAGTGATGGTGCGCATATTCAGTGCCCGTTTTAAAGAATTTTTTACACATATTTGTATCAGTGAAGTTTGGAGCAAGATTTAATGGACACGTGAAGTAAAAGAGGAACTATTGTGGAATCTGATCACTATGTTGTAATGGCAAATGTAGATAGATAGACTAAAGAAGATCGAAGCAAAATATAAAGAGAAAACAGAAAAAGGTTCAACAATAAAATCTGGATAACGAAAATGTTAAATGAAGCATAAAAGTTTTATATTGTAAAACGTTATAGGTACTGATGTGATTTTATGAAATTGTATTTTGAATTTTGACAAATTTGTGTATTGTTTAGAAGAGGGTGGGGGCGCTGGCTTGCCTAGTTACGGCGCTCGTGCCCATCCTTGCAAGAAGAACACCAGCAGTAGCCCTTCTAAGAATGTCATTTTGCAAGAAAGTACAGTCGGCAGAAAGAAGTATTTGTATGTTTGTATGTTTATATATTATAAAAGTAATATTTCTCAAAAAGGACAAAGAGAAGGCGGTAAATTTTATTCCAAGAAGAGTAGAACAGTAGTACAAGAAGCACACTAGTAATATTAATAATGCGATAGTTCTCTAATTTTTTTATACACGGGTTTTTTTTCTTATTTCTTTGACGTTTCATTCTTGAATATACATATATGTATATCTTCTTGTAAATGTTTATCTCTGTACATGACTTCATGTAGCTACCGTTAATTGCTCTCTACATTCGCAATCTTTCTTATTTTTTCTCTTCTTTTCTTCTATCTTCCTTAAAAATTTTTGTTTAAGTAAATTATTTAAAAAAACATTTATTTGTATTTTCGTTTTCTTTTTTTGTCACTTCCTTTAAATTGTTTAAAAATAATTTTTCCCAGAAACGTTTTTTCGCGTTATACAGTCTTTACGTTTTTGCTTTTCGTCTTCAATTTTTGTTTTTTTTTTTTTAATTTTTGTCTAATCGTACAACCATATCACCTAAGTAGCCACTTTCATTCTATGTTGGAATATAACTAACACTGAGCAGTCCTTCTTTCACGAGCAAAGTGAAGCTAAAGGATGTTTAATAATAATAATAATAGTAATTTTATTTCCATTCTGAATTTTGTACATACATACATACATATATAAGTATAATATGGAAAAAGGATAAGTTCAGCTGAACTGCCAGGACAGTTCTCTGTTCTCCCACTTACCCTTAAAATAAGAAATATAATAACCCTATATACATGAATATTGATGGTTAATGTAATAATACACATGTATAATAAAATTTAAATTAAAGAAATTACACAGTATTCAATTTTCAATGAATGAATGAAAGAATATAAACATATAAACATAAACCCATTTAAAAGCTCTGCTCTCGAATTAATTTCTTTTTGATTGCGAATTTAAAAGAGGTTTTAGATAACAGTTTTAAGCTATTCGGTATATCGTTATAAATTTTAGCAATGTTATAACTAAAAGATCTTTCAAAAAATGTTGTCTTATGAGAAGGAGGCGTTAGCAACCCTTTAAACCGAATATTCAGATGATGGACATCACTTCTAAACTCGATTTTATTATACAAATATTTTGGAGTCTTTTCCAGATTAATACCATGGTATAGACACGCACAATGCAAATATCTACGATTTGACATATTTAGCCATCCAACTTCAGGTAATTTATGAGAAATATGCTGATTTTTACGAATTCCAAAAATTAATCTTAGGCAGGCATTTTGCGCTTTTTGGATCCTCAATTTATCCGAAGAATCAATGCATGGGCCATAGACAGTATCACAAAAATTGAATTGGGAAAGTACCAGTGCTTCACAGAGACTTATTTTCATTTTTTTAGTCAGAGAATATCTATGGTTAAAGATTACTTTTAAATTGCAAAAGGCTTTTTGAATGCATTTAGTTACATGACTTTTAAAACGTAAGTTTTGGTCCAGTACAACACCCAGATTTTTTGCTGCATCTGTGATGGGTATATTAGTACCGTTAATATTTACATTTATTAGCTGTAGAACTCGTTCGCGCAAATTTTTAGAACCGCATATAATTACAGATGATTTTGTGGGATTAATATTTAGTGAATGATAAGTAGCAAACTTAACTAGATTATTAATATCGTAATTAATTTCAACACATGTAAGACATTTTAGGGTTTAAACTTTAAATACATTTGCGTATCGTCGGCATAAAAATGTACATTACTATGCAGCAGTTGAGTTGCAAAACTATGGGTGTAAATAGAATAAAGTAAGGGACCTAATGCCGAGCCCTGAGGAATACCCGTAACAACACCGCGAGCCGCTGACAACTGTCCATTGACCAGAACACGTTGACATCTACCGCTTAGAAAATTGCGTATTCATTGCACACTATCACCATGAATACCGATATAATGAAGTATCGATAATAGAATTTCGTGATCAATAGTGTCGAACGCTTTGGAAAAGTCTAACAGAACCATAATTGTCAATTCTCCATTATCAGCGGCCCTACAGATATCATCAGTAATACTCAACAGGGCCGTGCTACAACTGTGGTACTGTCTAAAGCCTGATTGAGTTAAAGGTAAAATATCATTGTCTATTAAATACGTTCTTAATTGATATTCAATAATTTTTTCAAGTAATTTTGATAAAACAGGTAGCACACTAATCGGTCTGAGGTCCTTAAATTCTGTCGGATTATTAATTTTTGGTAGCGGTATAACATTTGCAACTTTCCATTGAGTAGGAAACACTTTATAATCTAGACAATAGTTAATTATATGCAAAATGTAGGGAAGAATAAACGGACAACTGAATTTAATTATCTGTAAACTGATTCCATCTGAACCAATGGCATTTGATTTGATTGATAGTAATAATTGGTATACAAAATTTTCCGTTACAGGACTAAAATTAAAAGTAGTATTTATAGTCTTAACATTACTTTCGTAGAAGTGAATTAGTTGACCTTTCCTAATATTATTTTGAACAGGAATAGAATCAGTGAAATAATTATTTACTGTATCAGGGTCTGATAGATGAACTGGCAAATTTTCTCCATTATTTTTACCGAAAAAATATATTTTTTTAAGTTTATTCCAAAAGTCTCGAGTATTACTAGCATTAAATGATTGAGATAAGAAGGCCTTTTTTTCTTGTCTTATACAAACAGTGGCAAAATTTCGCAGTTGTTTATAATAAACCCAATCTGTTGACTGGTGAGTTACTTTAAATTTTTGAAGAGCTTTATCACGTAATAAAATGAGATATTTTACATTGTCTGTCAACCAAGGAGTAAAGGGCTTGTTGACACGACTAGTTTTAAAGGGAGCATGCAGATCCAGGAGGGCTGACATGTTAGAAGTGAATATAGAAACTTTATCATCAATGTTGTTACAATCATATATATTACGCCAGGGAATTGAGTGCAAATCACTATCAAATTGATCGCAATCAAAGTTCTTGAAGTCACGATACGTTCGGTTTGTATGCCGCAGTGTTTGATGTGCAAGAACAGTTTCGCACATTATAAGCTCATGATCTGAATAATCATGTAGGCTGATTGTATTAACGAAATTAAAAATATTATTATTTGATACGAGTATTAAGTCTAAAATAGCTGATGTTGTCTCAGTAATTCTTGTTGGTTTATTAACTATTTGTACTAGATTATAATCCTCCATTATGGAAATCAATTTAAGCATAGAATAACTATTTATGTCCAACGTGTTAATGTTTAAATCTCCCATACATACAAATTCATCACATAATGGTGCTATTATAGAAAAGGTGGAATCTAACTCATTCAAATAGTCATTATAATTGTATAATTGTTTCATAGTTCAATTACCTTTCAAAGCGAACACTGATAAAAATGGTGGTAAATTTACACTATTTTTATTTCATTTTTTGGTTTCATTCTATTTCTAAACTCTTTCATTTCTTGTTTTTATTTTGATTGCTTTCACGGTGATTTATTTTATAATGAAAATAATGTCTTCTGTTCCTGTTCTGGCTTTCACGAATGCATTTTGCGTCTCCTGTACTTACTTTCAATTTCTTTAAAATTTTTCTGGGTCGCTTAAATGTTGTACCAATTATATATTTTAAAAGGCACGTGTCATTTCGGTATGTTTGAATGTTGGTAAATGGTTCTGCCACATTTGAAATGGCGAAATTAGTATTTAACTAGTTGGTCAGAAGCAGGATCATTCTCAATTACGCATGATACTCATTTCTTTCAGTTTTATAAATTTTAGTGAAACCACTATTTTAGAACAGATGGGTTATATAGGCCAAAACCCAAGCCGTGCGATGTTGCAACTATGTGGCAATTTTAGACAATTTTTGGACATCGACCATATTCTGTTTAGCGCTGAAAATTTTAAACAGACTTAAAATGTAATTGTGAATTTTTTGACTATTTTTCAGGAATCTGCATTCTGTGCAATGCTGTCACAGCCAAAATCCGTTCCATTAGCTGAATTAAGCACTCTAATCTTTTTCATACTCCCAATGATAGTAATAGCCATCCAATACACTAAGATGGGCCTAAAGATCTCAAAAAGAACTCAACAGACGCTGGGTAAATCAATCAGGGGTTCGGTGCATCGAGACAGCCGAAAATCGCACTCCCACAGAATCATCATAAGAATGTTAGGTAAGATCACTACTCGTATATCAATATGCGTGATAAAGTGAAATATTTTTTAGCTGCCGTCGTAGTAGGTTTTTTTATTTGTTGGGCACCGTTCCACGCCCAGAGACTGCTCTATATCTACGGAAAAGACTGGACCTACTACAACGAAATCAACGCCTGGATGTTCTATATAACGGGCATCCTATATTATTTCTCTTCAACGCTAAATCCTATCCTGTACAACGTTATGTCCAACCGGTACAGAACGGCTTTCAAAGAGATACTTTGCGGGGTTGGAACGGGACGCGGAAATTTAGGGAGAAGATCGACTTTGCGAGACACCAAAGTTTCTCACTCCGAAACCATCAAGGTGGACGAACAATACCTATGCAGGATGCCATCTCAACGAAGCAATAATACTAGCAGAAGCTTAATTGAGAACGATGAGAAGTGTCGCCTGGTGACGCAGGAAATCGCTAAACCTATGAAAAGCACGTTGGTGTACCAAATTAACTGCAAAAATGTGAAAGAATACGGTTTGAATTCAAGCGAAACATGCATATAAATAATAATTAAAACGAGACCGAATGTTTAAAACTGTTACCAAAAGCACAAGCCTAAACAATGCCCACATTATTATGCCATAAATGTTTGAAATAGTTTATGTATTTAATCAAAACAAATATATGTCCTCCTTGCTTTGACGTGTGATGGAATGTTTCTTTCTTTCAAATCGAAAAATCAAGGGCAAAGCGAAGGTTAAAAATCGTGCATTCTGCAGATCAATCTAATAAAGTTTTATTATTTTATGCCTCCATGCGACCTACACATCGGCGAGAGCTTTTACAATCAGCTGTAAGGTAAGTTTGCATAAATGACGAAGTAAGTTCGCCCTTCAATAAGTAAAAAAATGTCAGCGATGTATTGCAGGTATAAATAATGTCGGGGAAAACCGATATATTTACACGATTCCTTGGAAATGCGATCATCGCATCTTGTCAGGATAACTACTTATTTTACCTGCAACAATTTCTAGCAATCATGTCTGAGCTTCTGAGATTTCTAAATATCCCCAGCTACTTAAACACCATTTAATTACGAGGTGTGATTGGAAAGTTTTAAGACAGGTGGCGCCACTGCTCAACAGGCGGGGCTAGGTTTGCCTGCAAGTGTGGAAAGGGGGGCTTGTTTCGTCCTTGAAACATTTTCAAAAGATCACCGCCATATCTTTGTTCAGTAGAAAGTGACATCCTGGTGAGTGAAGACTTGTTTTAGGTTCTTGGCGGATTTTTGATTTAGTAAAATGGATGATATGATAAAATGGAGCAACGTGTTAGTTTCAAGGGAAATCAGCTTCGGAGACTCATGATCCTTAAAAACAGCTTTCGTGGATAAATATCTGAGCCGTTTGTATCTGGTTCAACGGATTCAAAGATGGCCGCGAATCAGTCGTCCGGCCGGCAATCCACTGCAAAAATCAAGACAATGTTGGTGCTTTTTTTTCGATTCCACGGGTATCGTGCTACCATGAGTTTGCCCCTAAGGGGCAAACAGTCAACCAACAAAAGCGTTTAATGGCGAGACAAGAATTTGGTCCTCCATCACGACAACGCACCAGCTCATCGTGCGTTCTCGATCACAGTTTTTGGCCAAATTCAAAATTCCTGTGCTTCCACAATCCGCCTATTCTCCTGTTATAGCTCCTGTCGACTTTTACCTGTTTCTTAAATTGAAATTTTCCTTAAAAGGAAAGAGATTTGACTCAATTGAAGACGTCTAGGCAAATACGGAGACGATCCTTAATACCCTTAAGAAAGAAGATTTCCAGGAATGCTTCCAAAAGTGAAAACATCATTGGAGTCGGTGTGTACAATCAGAGGAAGACTACTTTGAAGGGGATTCATCACAATAGACTCTAAGTACTGCCATTTTTAAATTACGAGCCCAGTCTTAAAACTTTCCAATCACACCTCGTATATCGTGTAAAAGACACATAACTTTCGTTCCCAGCTGTGAGACATGTAATGACACAAACAGATATGTGTCAAGGTCACATTGTGTGTAATGAATAAAATAATAATCATAAAACTTCATACTCCAAACGTGGCGTTGTATTTCGTACACAGGATTGTAACAGGATTAATTATAAACATTTTTCCCGTAATCTATAAGGTTCATTCTCTTACGCGTTTTTTTTTTGCGGAACATTTGTCAGTCACCTTAATAGCCTGGTATCGAATGATCTTTTCTACTCAAGTGACATGGAAATAAAATCGTGTGTCTTTGATTAGTTCTTTATTTCAAATGCCATTTGAATTATTTATATTGCATCCCTATACAAAATCTAACTGCTGTTCTTATCTAGGTATTAGATGTTTTTTTTTTTTATAAATTTGGATATCAAAGACCAAATTCACATTTCCCACAAAATGAAAGCACGCGCCAAGAGCAACGAAAAACTGGTTCATAGAAGATACGTTGAATGTCCGCCGTTCTCTTGTAAACATTCGAATTCTGCGTTTTAAATTGTTAATGACATTCGTTAGGATTACTGGTTTGTTATTTGACTGTTCACAATGTAACAATAAACTCTAATGAACAAATATTTCTGTTAATGAATTAAACTTACTGACAGTTAAACAACTTAAAATAACCGGAATTAGGGGAGACTGGGGTGACTGTGCGCATTTTTGCTTCAGACCCCCAGAATATAAAAAATAATAAAGATAGTGCCACCATTTTTATTTACACAATGCTTCAGTTATTTGCAGAACAAATTTCAAAGCGTAGATATCTTAAAGGAAAAAATACGGACAATAAAAAATAAAATTCATGACAGTGCTCCTGCACACAAATACCCCATACATACGGGGTAATTGTGCGCGGGTATGGGGTAACTTAGCGCAGTAGAATATGTCTCTCTTTAGGTATTAATATTGAAAATATGTTGAAATAAAATATTTCTCGAGCACACTATATGCATATTTTGTTATAAAAAAACATGGGTGATACAACAAAAATAAGATTCTTTGAAAATACGATATTTCCATTTCGGATATCGATATTAACGATAGAGCGATAATAACGGTGTATCAATAAATATCGATATTTTTAAGTTATCGATAACCGATATTGAAAATACGATATCGCGCACCCCTAGTTCCAACCGTTGCATGTATGCAGCCATCTAGAACAGAGAATGCACCTAAACCATTGTTAAGTTTTAAGTAGCAGCTCCCCACATCTGTGGAGGTATGTGTCTTCTTCTGGATTTCAGTTACTTTTGCATAAATATAAACTTTTCGCGCGCACACTTACCCCTTCATAATGCGCACAGTTTCCCCGTACCTACATTCTTTTATTGTTATTATCACAAAATTGTAAAAAAAGAATTTTCAATAAATACCAAATGCGCAATGCATTCTTTAAACGTTACTGAATATCGTAACACAAAACTGAAATTAAAATATTTATAATTAATTTTAGAGTTGTGGGTGGATAATATAGATTTCATGAGCAGTAAGTTTTTGTAAGTCTATTACTTTTTGAGATGAATGGATGCGTGCGCACACTTACCCCATTTTCCCCTATTAAATGATTCCACTTATTTAATAGAAATCTTCTCCTCTTAGGATTCTTAATTGTTCACAATGACTTAAATTAATTAATTAATTAAACAAAATTAACCTCTAAATATAGGTTTGAAGCGTTTTGTTTTAATGTAAATACTTAAAATTTTAAACTGAAACTAATTAATGTGTTTAATTATGAACAGTAAATCATTTAAATTTAGAATTAGGCACTTAGTTTACATTAACAAACAGTGCATTCAAATTATTAATTTACGTTACGTTAAGTAATTGTGAACGGGGTATTATAAATAAATGAAATGAGAATGATATTTGAAAAAGAATGAATTAATCAAAGACATACGATTTTCTTTCCATAGGTCACTTGATTAGAAAAGATATTAATGACGCCTTATACCGTATGACATCTATATTACACGGAAATGGTGCCATTTTTCCGAAAGAGATAATTGAAATTAAATATTTAAAGAAAAATGGAAACCAACAAAAAAAGGAAACAATCAACAACAAAAATGCCCAAACACAAATTTCAAATAATTCAATTCTGTATAGTAGAAGAAACGGGAACATTCCATCACATTTTTGTTAAACTTTGTGTGCAGTATGGTAAAGAAAGTATCTTAACATTTTGATTTTCTTAGGCTGGATTTCACAAACGTCACTTAACTTTAATCATCGATTAAGAATAATCATTCCTATACCTTCAACACATGTAACCATGGCAACGTTTACTTTTAACGGATGATTAAAGTTAAGTGACGTTTGTGAAATCCGCCATTAGAATTTTTGTTGTGAATTTATTGATATTATTGAGTATACACTATTGATACGAAACAGAATTTAAATTAACAAAAACGGTTTTTCATTGTTTTCATCACTTCGTAGGTTTTGAATTATCCTTTAACACGTGTCTAAAGCTGAATTTACATGGAGTGTTGAGCGCGTCAAAACGCCGGGCGTACTGTACACCCATTGGTTACTGCTCGTTACGTAAAGAGTTCAATAGGTCTGAGGAAGAGGAAAGTTATACCACATGAATACATTTTTCAATCAGTGATATAAAATATATTCATTATTTATATTTATATAAGGCAGCGGTTCTCAAACTGTGGGGCGCAAAGCCGAAGGGGGGGGGCGCGAATAAATGAACAAGACATCAAAATTGAATTTTTATTACCAAATTCCTGTCACCCAATTTAATGTCTGCATCTGCGAGAAAGGATTTGCTGAAAGTAGTCTTCAAATTATCTAAAGGACCGTCCACTATCTTTGTATTGTACAGGGTCCGCAAGATTATTAAAGGTAAAAAAGGAGGGCGCTAAATACGAAAGTTTGAGATCCGCTGATATAATGTAAAAAAATTTTGATTTCTAAATGAAGATGTTGGAGCTCAAAATGATTTGAAACCTTTCTGTATTTTTTTGTTTTAATACTACATTTATACTACATTTTTTTATTCACTTGATTTATCAAGAGTAAGTCCTTTCTGATTTATTTTCATTATTTTTCGTGTTCACATTAACATTTGTTACCTTTATAATTACATATAACTTATTCGATTATTTTATGAAAAACAAAATGTTAAAGTTATTTATTTACCACACTGTATAACATATATACCGCATAAATGTAAAACAAAAATTCAATGTTACCATTAAATGTAACCACTGTATTTTTTGCTCATCTGTGATACTACATAATGTCTGTAATTATGATCTTAAGTGAGTAATTAAAACAAATATTTATTAGTCGTTGTCTTAATTAGAGTTTTCCGACTTTACGTGACATGGTTTTAAATAAAGAGAACTTTAATTACTTAGGTTATAAAATGAGTACCGTATATGCTTCACATTTCAGCTGAACTCCTGAAACCCACGCTGCAATTACGAGCATCAATCTCATTCCAGCTCTTGCTGCGGCATTTTTATAGTTTCTGAACTATTTCTTTAAAAATCTTTCATTTCATTTTAACATTTTTATAAACATCATATACACCTTACGCTTCTAGCAATAAGCTGATTTAAAATACTTCAAAAAGTTTAATCATATCTTGAATTGTGTACATACATATATTAATTAATTATATTAATTTCATCAAATCATGAAATCTGAAATTTATATCATTAGGGCTGAGTTGCTCACTGAAGGTTTAAACGTTGTTTAACGTTAACTAGAGCCTAATTTTTCTTTTTGGTTGTTCAGACAGTGATTAAGAGGTAAGACCAAGTTTAACTCTGACATTTGTTAAACTATGAAATTCGGTCGTTTAAACTATAATTAACGTAAAAAAATTTTAAACACGAGAAAAGTTCTATTTGAAAAATTTCGGTTGCTTGGTAAGTATTTGTAATAAACTGCGCAGGGGTTTTCTTACTCATAGGAGTATGAAAAATTAGACTTTTTAGTAACAGGCAAATATTATTTACGTTTGCTGACGTTTCACCAAATATACAGGCTGTCCCAAAACCCTCGTTTGAGACTGAAACAGTATGTAGAGATCCGCAAAAGTATTTTCAATACATTTTTTTTCCAAAAGTCAATAATAAGGGAGTTATAATTCCCTGAAAGAGGGATGAAACGTATTTTTCTTTTGGCAACATCTTCTGAATCATTTAAGTTATCAAACTAATATTTGAAACTCAGATATAAGGCACCTAACTGAACATTTACAACGCATTTGTCAGATCCTTCCTCCCTTTTAATGGGTCGTTTGAGGGGTTACTTTCAGTATTTTATGATAACAAAATGCAATGGACGTATGTTAACTTTTAAACCTCAATTACCTACTCGAAAACGGTTCGGTTTATCGAAATGTAACAAGAGAGCCTTCTTGTGCCAAATAATCTAAAGAATATTCTCTTCGTAAATTTTTGATGAAATATGTAAAAATAAAAAGTTATGAATAAAATACTGGAAAGTCACCCCCTAAAACTACCCGTTAAATACGTTGTAAATGCGTAGTTAGGTGCCTTATACCTGAATTTAAAATATTAGTTTAATAACTTTAAGAAGACGTTGCCAAAAGAACAATATTTTCTAACCCTCTTTCAGAGCTTATAATTCCTTTATTATTGACTTTTGGGAAAAAAGTATTGGAAAAAGTTGTTTCTTTTGCGCCTCTCTATGTACTGTTTCAATCTCAAAGGAGGGTTTTGGGACACCCGGTATTTATGGCTTTTTATTATTATTACAATAATTTTAACATAAGCAATTAATAAAATATTTGCTGAATACTGAAGTCTTTATTTTTTCTTGTGTTTAATAGAATTAAACATTTTGTCTTCAAGAAAATTCGTAAAGATTATTTTATACGACGATTCTTTTACATTGCTGTATTTTGTTTTAAAAGATTTGGAGAAATCATGGCACCGTATTTTTCCACAAGTGCAACTACCATCTGTGGAAGCCATAACACTTCAGTATTTTAATCTCTTTTTAAATATTTCTTAACTTTTTTCGTATTTATACCTTCTGACACACGTAATAACTACTGTTACGAATAAGAACGTTAAAATTTACAAAGCGAAATTAGATACTAAAGCACTTCAGAGCTGCCAACAATTAACAAATTACTGGTTTAACCAGACACTGAGCAATTCGGCCTAGGTGGTTCAGATAAACAAATAAAAGAACTTCTGATACACGCAAGAAGAAGCGAGTAAATAAATATTTGGTGTATATAAAAATACTTTATTTAATAAAAATAAAAATATCCTTAATAGACAATGCTTATGCAATAACAAACATAAATAAAGTTTAATATATAAATAAACGTTAAAACAAAATTTCAGTGCAAAAAATAAACTTAAATACTGATAAAAGGACAACAAAAAATCGAACATAGAAGCACATAACATACATAAAAAAATTATATACAGTGAAGCAGGTTCCCATCATTTATTGCAACTCTTATTATTCGTCTGTGCCATTTTGCAGCCGCTCTGATTCCTTCTTGCCTTAATCCTATTCTGAAGCGTATTCAATAAGCCAGCGAGGACGTCGTGATTGGGCAGTTTCTTCGCGAACAAAAGTCGCTTCACTGAGTCGTCGTATGTCAACAGAGCTACCATATTTTGCAGCAGGAAGCCTTGACAGTATTCAAGCAGCTGCACAGCGTTATACACTTTTGCATGAATATACATTGACACGACGTTATCTAAAGCTAACATTGCCGCACATCTTCCCTCGCAATATCTTAATAAACCATCGAGTTGAAAAAAATTAGCTGCCGCCATTAATTCCAGGATGTCTTCAGGCGCTGGTTCTAATGTCTGGCATCCACCTTGATACAGAAATTGCATAACAATCTGAAAACCAATTAAAACTTCATTAATAATCCTAGTTATGCGAGTACACGACAAGAGTGTACTATTTTTTTTGTTAAATTGAATCAAACAGCTATGTACGAGTTTTTAGATACACACAAATAAAGTAAAGTTAAAAAATTGATTACTAACACCCTATACATCTTAATGAGAAATTTAATGACTAATGTATACTGAGAATAATTTAATACAAACTTGGAATATGTGGTATCTTATATCGTTGATTTGTACAGTTGGAAGCCCTCCTTCACACAGCTTAGAGCTCAACATCGACCGCAATCGCGGACTTGCAGTCACCAAAACTATTTTATGGGCGTAAAACAATCTGCCTTCGACACGAAACGTTACGTCGCTCAGTTCTGGATTGTTCACGTATTTCGGGTCAATTCGAGATCCTGATGCGTTCGTCAGTATGCAGTCTTTAATTGTTTTGATCGGTTCCCAACCGAAGCACGTCGAGAATATATCAGCCAAGAGTAAAGTTGTCCCTTCTTTCTGTTCAGTGAAGAAGAAAAATAGGAGAAAAATATTAGTACAAAATGATCTGTGATCACATGGCACTTAAAATTAACTCCATTTAGTTAAAATAAACTGCCAAGTACTGAGGTTTACATTGAATTTATTTTAATTTAGAAATTGTTACCTGTGCATTACTAATACGAATGTCTGTAATAAGTTAGAATATCACAGATCCTCGCACTGATTACTATTAGTATTATTATTATTACTATTACAGATATTTATGGACGCTCCCTACCTTGCTATATCTAAATATGTTAAAGAGTAAGGGCAAACATTCCTGAACAAATTGCGAGCTGTAGTCATCTGGACAGACTTGTAAAAAATCTTGCAGCAGTTGATCTATAACGCAATCCAAGCGAGCTTCATGTGCCGCCCCTAGAGAATGCATCCAGCAATGCAAAGTCCACGGAACCCCCAACGAACGAATTTCCACGGTAATATCGAGGTGGTTGTTTTCAGCACTGTGATACATGGCTTCTTGCAACGCTTTGATCTGCATCTTGCTGAACTGAGGTGTGGTGTTTGCCGGACTCGAACGATTAGTAGCAGTACCTTGCGAAGCACACGCAATTTTTAATTTATCTAAGCATCTAAGGTCTTCACTTACCCTCCGCTAACATTTCCTCTAGAGATAAAACTTCTTTATTTACAGGCGTCATTGGTTGGGCGAGTAACTTTTGAAGCACGGCCCTTTGGCCATGTGCCGCAGCTACTGATATTGCACTGTAACATCCTCTTTGTGCAGAAGCTGAGTAGCAGAGAGAATCTTTAAGCTGAGTGGACAGGAAAGGATGCGCTCCATGTACCAGTAAAAGTGATACCATATCCGTATTGCCACTACCACAGGCCACCTAATAAACCCTTCATAAAGCAATTTTTTAAAATTTAATTAGGTAATTACCTGCAACGGCGTAAGGGTGCATTTATCTTCTGATAACTGCGCCCCACCCTCAACACTGGCCCCTCTTTCTAATAACAACCGAGCGCACCTCGTATGTCCTCTTGCGGCAGCGTAAGTCAGGGCAGTCCAATGTTGGGTTTCTCCGTTGATTGCCGTAAAACCTGGAGTGCAACTTGCAGGAGTTTCTATGTCTAAAGACGCACCAGCTTCCAATAAAGCCTAAATTAGAGGTCTTATAGAATAAATGGATTAAGAACAAATTGAATTCGTACCATTAATGTTAAGTCATCGTTGTACAGAGCGGATAACATTAGGGCGGTATGTCCCTGCTGATCTAACGTGTCTAAACGAGTTGCAACGGGAAGAAGAGATATGGCTTGCTGGATGAGTTCTGGGCGACCTGTTAGCATTAATCGGAAAGCCAATTCTACCTAAAATAATATCAATTAAAGTAAGAAACAAAAAGATATCCCTAGCGTAAATATTCACATGCGATAATAGGGAAAAGTCCCTAGCCAAAATACTGACTCTCTTTCAGATAAGTGACCATTAGAATACAGTAAAATAAATAATCGTGGCCAAGTTAATCTTTACGTTTTGAAGGACACGTAACCCTTAATGGCAATATGAGTGGGGAGACGATAGCATACGAGAGTATGAATATGATAGCCATTGTTTTCATTGCAGGTCAATTAGGGCGAGGTTAGCCTGCAAGTGTAACGAATTTGATGGCCACAACTGTACACACGCGATCGGTCGAATTAATCGATACTTTGCTGGAGTGACCTAAATGAGTGGTCCAAAAATGGACCCAAGTAGATGTTGCCAGTTCCTTACCGCGAATTACAAAAGAGAATGGAGCTTCTAGTTTTTGAATGTTAATAATGAGGTTCCGCGGTAAAAGAAAAATGAAGCAATTTCTATTAGAAAGTTAACTAGCCCCTTTTGGCGAAGAGGTGTTCATCCGAGAATGTACGCCGAACCCTTTCTGAAAGCGAGTGTTTTACTTGGTTCCGAAATTTTAACCGCGACCTTAGTTTTTTAGTATCTTTGTTCCCTGGGGTGGACTCTGCAAAGAAATGCTGTTTACGACCCCATAAAATACCTGGAAACTCAACGAGCCATGAGATCCTCTGCCATTGCGTTTCGTCCCTCCCTAAAGTTAGGAATAAATTTATACCCCCATTACAGAGTTCTTTGTAAGGTGTAACATACTCGCTTATAATCCTTATTATTGTTTTTTTTTATTGAGGGTATAAGAGTATTCCTGTATTTTAAAAATTGTGTTGGATGCAAGTTCCTGTTTTCTGTTTGCACAAAGCACAATACCGATTTGAATCATACGCAACTGTGTTGCTGTTCATCAAAGTCACGTCGAACTATGTGGCTTCATTTGAATCCACACTGAAACGTTCGCTAAATTTGTTTTCAAAATAAAATCGATTGTTACATGTCTAATTTCAAATAACAAACAGATGGCGGGATTCTCTGAGTTTGCAGCGGTATTTTTGCGAGCGGTAGGCCAACAATTCGAGGCGCCGCGTTTTTCCTTTCAGAGTGGACCACCCTCGGGTAGTTGTAAATCTGTCAGAATAACCTTTATCTGGGGATTTCGAAGTTCTGTACAAAATTTAGTCACGCTGAAATCGCAAGTATTTGTACGTTAGCGGAAAAACCATATCAAATTACTCTTAAGCTAAAGTGTTTTGTTTTTGTCTGTTTCTTGTCCAAGTCTAGCGTTATAATTGTGGGTCCTTTTAGTCAGGCAACAGATACTTTAAAAATGTCAGCGTTTACACGTGAATAGTTAGATTTATGGGTGCTTCGTTTGCGCCAGACGACAGCGAATATTCCTGATAAGTTAATAGGGGAGCTCTTGATACATTTTTGGGCATCTAGGATAGGCGTGCGTGTGAACTTAATGCTACGGCTATGGATGGTCGAAGTGATTTCAGAATTTCGTTGCAAAGTCCGAGGGGGTGTGTTTAATTGTTTTCTTGGAAGTACGGGACGGGAAGAAGCAGACAGGTAGCATTGACGCTTTAGCGAGAACGGTTGAGTTCATTTCTAATTTGCTTAAGCGTTTGTAGTCTTTATTCATTTTATAGTTAAATCATTATTTCGGTACGGTTTAAATACAGTGTGTTAAGAAGGGCAATTAAAAACAAACACGTGCGTCGCGACGCGAGTGCTTTAATCAAAGTGAAACAGTGCGGATGTGAGTCGGCTTAGACGGCATAGGTAATTGACATTTATTTGCATTCCTTCAGCGCACCTTTGGTGGTAACAATTGCGTAGGGATAATTTGATTTGCATGAATTAGACTAAAGAGTCAGTAGGATTCATATTGAGGAATTCCACACAGTGTACTTTTAGAAATCATTCTACCCTTGGGAATTTTCACCGGCAAACTGGAAACACTAACGGTTGTTTTTCGATTTGGACAGGGAAATCGCCGAACTAAATCACTGGCGTGAGGCAAGCTGTATCTGCCCCCGAAATCACGTGTGCCAGCACAATTTAACTCAGAAATCAAGACAATTAATTGGCATTACGAACTTCGTGGAATCACAAAACCAAACCATTGTACTACATATTCCTAGCCATCTTCTTAGCAAAGTTTCTTTCACACCCTGTATAGGTGTGTGGTTCAAACTGTAGTTTTTGCCGAGAGATTTGTCGGTTAATTAGAAGCGATTGCCTAGAGACTGCAATGCCAAAATCACCCATAGTGGAGTGCCAAAAATTTCTTGCGCTATAAATTAATTAGATAGGTTAGACGGCGAAAGAACAACAGACAGAGAAAACAGACGAGTACTGCCCTCAAAGCAATTAATTAACGCTCTGGTGGGGGAGTAGAAGAAGTCCGGCTCACTACACTCCACCGTATTAATCAGGTTAGCTAGAGATAGGTACCCAACACCTCCCATCAGAAGTGACGAACACTTGTACCAAGACTCGAGCTAAGTTGAAACTCAACTAATTATTAGTCTAATTAAGGAGCAGAGCTCTCCAACAAACATCTGTGTAGACATTAAACCACCAACGGTGTGAATCGAAAGAAAGTAGATCGCTCCGAGGTTCGAAAGTGAAAGTTGTTAAACGAGTTATACTGTACTCTCTGAAAATCGTAATTTTTGTTTATTTGTATTGATTTCAAACGCAAGGGTTTCTCGCTCACGATATCAGATCCCACAGAAGCTGATATCAGGAGTTTCTCCCATTTCTTTTTGCAATAAATAATTAATTAAAGTTAATTGTTGCGTTTTATTTAAAGTGTCAAATTCCTTTTCTAAAGAGTTATTTGCTGTTCCACCAAAAGAACGGGTTATCCCGACGTAGTTTGTTATTCACAGCGATCACGTAAGCCATAATTAAAGGTACGATTCTGGATATCGGGTTCTGCGAAGGGTCGTTCAACTGTAAACAGAAGTTTTCTGAGAATGAATGCTATTCTGCGAAGGGTCGTTCAACTGTAAACAGAAGTAGGTCAGTAAAACTAACCCATTTTGCTGTAGCGCCGCCGGTAGACCTTTAGGTACTGAGCAGGTAGCGGCCGTCTGGAAAGGACGTGTAAGAGTGCATGCACGTGGCGTAGTAAAGTCTGGGTGGCCCTTTGGAATCTCTCCGGTCATACGGTCGGCCCAGTTATTTAAATTGGCCGTAAATCTTAAGTTGGGTTTGTTTGTACATTTTTATTGCTTATTTACTTGTACGTAACAGTCAATAAACAAGGCTAATTAGTGGGCGCGTCACAATACTTGATATTTTATTTAATTATATGCAGGTATGCTGATAAAATTACCTGTATCTGTCGTGTTGCTTCGATGTGATCTTCTTCTCCTCCAGTCAGTCTTCTAACTCTAACAGCTTCCTCTCCAAAAGACCTCACGGGACAATCGACTCCTGGCAGAAGTAATCGAGCCGCTTGCATAATATCATCCTTATCAAGGATTGCAGCAAATCTATGCTCTCCGTGGGCAGTGGCTACGCGTAACCATTCCACCAAAGGAGGCAGCACAACGTACGCACGCTCGTAACACAGCTCCTGTAAAGTTCACGAAATCACCATGGTATGATTCGCAGGGTTCTACGGATTTACTTGTATTGCACTTCCACCTTGTTCACCGTGTTCCAGTTGAGAACAGCGCATGAAATAAAACAGCGCACGAACAGCTCTCGGACATAGAGGAAGACGAGGTTGCATTCGGCTTATTAAATCCTGGAGTTCGCTCAAGGAACCCACGCAAGTCGTCATTAGTGATGGTTCTGGAGGACCTGAACCTCTGCCTGAATCTCTGCTTGAACCTACACTTGATACAGAAGCCCATCTTGGTAAAGCCAATGCACCTAAACGAGAAAGTAAACAAACATGTTTTTTTAATGGGAGGATAAAGAATTAATATGATTGGGTAGTCAAAATTAAGCGAGCTAACCTGAAGCTATCCTTCCGGCATTCAAATGAGCGTATGGTTGGAGTAATCCCCATAAATCACCGTTATTAGCAATGGCATGTTCTAAAAGTGTCGCTGTCAAAGTAACATCTGAGTCGCTAGGTAAACATTGCAAAAGAATCTCCTCCAGTAGATTCTCTAAGCCAGCCGAAAGATATACAGCTGCGAACCTAAAATTAATTAACTAAGTGCCTTTGACTAAGTGTTTTTCAGAACCACATACTCATGTATAAACCTGGCCAATTTGACGTCGGTCATCCAACGATGAAATCGACCGACGTGCAGTTGTAAGCCGGCTCTGGAAGACTTGCTTTGACGCAAGGTGGAGTCGCCGGACATAGCCAGCATAGCAGCAGCTCTTAAGCAAGCTTTAATGCAAGAATCGGCGAGAGGTGGGCAAAGGACGATGCGAAATGACACTGTGATGTCATGCTTACTGCATATGCCGAGATTTGAGGAAAGCCTCTGCGTTTCTCTTCCAATTCGAACCAGTGCACGTTGCAAAAGGTAAGATAAGCGAGGAATGGTCTCCACGCTGACTCTTGACATGTGATCTCTGCATCTCCCAGATTGCAATACACGTAAAATGCAATGATTTGTCCAAGGTAAATGTTGCAATTCCACCAACCTAAAGAAGCAAATTTCAATGCATACATATCAGAGGTTTCGAGTTGCCTTAAATCTGAATCCATTAGATTTTAAGAAACTTTGTAGAAGAAACAGTTTTTTACCTATTATGTGAATCTACCCACACAAACTCATCGGCACTGGTAATGTTAGTATTTATGGTTTCTAAAGAGGAATGCCGCATCAATCTACGCATTGCAGGTTCCGACGATTCAGAACCTGCACTCACGCTGGAGTAAGTGCTGGTCGACGTATGAGAACGCATCGTCAGTTGCTGAAGGGCCAACTTTATGTCCTCGAGACCACCTCCGCCGGTCCAAGGAACCTGTAACTGTAGAAAAAATGTCATTTTCGTTAAAGGCACCGGGTTTAGGAGTACGTGCCCGTGCCGGCGTTGCTCTGTGCCTCGAACGGCTGTGTTGTGTGTTGGCGCGGTTTCGAACTGGTTTTTGTATGACCCCCGCAGTCAGGCGTTCAGAACCATTTGTTATACCTCGTGGAGATCCGTTACTGGTGTCGGACATTGAAGCATGTCCGGAAGAGCGGTTTTCATCTGAGGAGCTTGTACAATGTTGAGCTCTTTGCTGTAATGTTAACCAATTAGGCATTGACTAAAACATCCACATGTGTGTTAACAAAAACAAATTATTGTTATTGTTCTTGGCAGTATAGCGTCAATTTTATTACCATGTTGCCTTATTTTAATCTGCTTAAATGCAATAATCTTCACCATCACCAGTCCGCCAGTGGACTTGAAAACTGGATACGAAATGCTAATTTAACAGGAAGATGATAAAGGGATTAACAGAAATGCGCCCACTCTAAGCGAAGTTGAAATACCTGGACAGAAGAGCACGTAGAAGGACACTTCAAAGAAGGAGAATGTCTTCTGAGAATGAATGCTATCAGGGAGAGATTCGATACCAACAGATCAATTGACAATTAAATCATTTATCTTTTGGATATCAATCTTTTCGACCCCGTCATTTGCCCAAAGGCATAGAAAATGAGTTACTAACACGTCCAGTAGTGTTGGGGTTGTGTCTCAATTTTGTATATGATCCTATAATGGGCACGTAAAGATCCAATGAAGATATAGAGAAAGGAGAGGACCTCAAAACTGCAGGGAACACTTAATGGTTTATGGTGTCACAGCTCATGGAAGTGAATCAACTCTGGTACTCCTGGAAGCAAACTTGATGCTCAGATATAACTTGACGCCTGTTACATTTTTCTATCTTCAGGCATTAAAAAACACCAAACTGTGTATTTGCAAAGTAACTTAGTCGCTATTGGGGTTTTGATTCCTGGAAGGAAGCTTGAACGTCCACAGTTATATTTGCGATGGCTGCTTGATATTTATTATATTGTTCTACCTTCAAGAATTAGAGTGACGTCATAATCTAAAATTGGCGACATTGCAAGGTTCCATGGCCAACATGGTCAATTGGTACATGACGCGCAGAAGATTTGATCGAAACCTCTTATATTTTCCTCCAAGAATTAGACAACCTTGTTTCGAGTATTGTAACGCCATGCACCATACTGCGTCTTTACAAAGTTGCTTTGTCACTATTTTGATTCTGGTTCCTGAAGGGAAACTTGAAGATCCAGCAAATACTGTCTATTATATTACCTCATCTCCAGAAATTAGAAAACACCATCATGAAGCAATACGATATACTGGTTGAAGACTATGAAGAGCAAAATTGGCAATTTCTTTAATCTTGAACATAGCTTTTTTAAAGTTGAATTTTCTTATCACCAAATTTAATTGTTAGGACTTGGAATTTGTTGGCAGAAGAAAAATGAATTAAGGTAAGGAATCTTTTTTTTGGTAATTCCCTGGGATTATTTTTAATAATCTCTAACGACTAGGCAATCCCGGAGAACTCACGAAAGCACCAATCAATACTTTTCCGGGAATGGGCAATTCTGGATAATTCAATAGTTTTCTCGAGGAACTGATGAAAGGGTTAGTAGTCATAAATATTTAATTGGTTTCTAATTTCTTCAGTCTTACCTGCATTCTCAGTTCTTGCACACTGACATGATGATGTGGCCTTCCAGCTACCAATCGATGTTCATCACTTCCATTGTCGCTATTCATCTTCGAACTTCCTTGGCTACTATGACAAGATGGTAGACGTAAACTTCCCACCGCATTCACCGGCGGAGAAACCTTATTGGGACCAGTGTCCCTTTCTGGCACCATGCTAATTGGAGTATGCACGCAATTATACTTGCTACTGTATTCGTGATTATTCATCAGACTTTTGTGCGTTAAATTGCTCTTGTCGTTCTGTTCGTTGAAGGTGGACGTTTTGACGTTGTTCGCAACGTAGAGGTGAGGAAAATGTTCGACTTTCCTCTTCGGCGAGACCATCCTGTCGCTGGAATTTTGATTTTCTTGCGTCGGTGAGTACACCTTGGTGTGAGCGATGTTGGCTGGCGTGTTTACTCTAGAGGAATCTTTGTTCGTAGTGGCTTCGTTGGACGCTTCTAAAGATTGCTGGTAGGAATGGTCGTTTCTTGAATTACTTGACAGTCTAAAAGAAAAAGTACATACAGTGAAAGCTCTCTTAGGCGGACACCGACCGTGACCAGCAAACTGTCCTCCATTAGAGGTGTCCGCCTAAGAGAGATGCAAATGCATGTAAATTACATAAATGGGAGATTAAAAACTGTGCAGTTAAGAGAGGTGTCCGCTTAAGAGAGCTGTCCGCTAAGGGAGCTTTCACTATAGTTTAAATTTCTATGAAAAAATAAATTTGTGAATAACTTCGAAGAAATTAATGGTTAAAATAAGAATAAAACGAAAAATCTTTGTTTTCAACACGGAAAGAGATTTGGCAAAAATACAACCGAACAACTGAAGAGGGTAGAATTTAAAACTTTAATAATGCTTAAACGCGGATGTATTTTGAGAACAGAAGGAAATTCGAAGGAAATTCTCGTAAAGGCAATTCGCTGATTAGATGCAATGGAAACGATCCACTTTTAAAAGAACTGGTAACAAGGGATGTTTAGAATAATATGGAACGAAAATTATCTCGGACCAAGAAAAATCAGCTACCATTAACTATTCCAAGAGCAGATCTTCTTTCTCCTAGGGTCATGCTTTGCGTTTGGTGGGACTGGAAGGGCATCCTATAATAAAAATTGTTACCAGAAATTGAAACGCTTAATTCAGGTAGGTAAGCACTGTTCACTGCAGAAAGCGGAAGGAAAAAATTAACAGAAAACGTCAAAAATTGGCCAATAGGAGTTGTTTTTCATTGAGATAACATCAAACCTCATACGCTTTTGACTACTAACTAAAAATTGTTGAAACTTTGCTGGATCTTACGCTAAACCATTTGTTCCGATCCCCACAAAATTTCATTGAGGGCAAAAAATTTTACAATTTGTACGCCTGCTTAGAAATTTTTTTGAAGAAAAATACGCGAATTTTTGGAAAAGAAAAAAATGAGAAAACTTTTTGGTCAATCGTATGAAACCCTTCTATGATACTAAACCTTAGCAGCTAAGCTACTCATCAAAAATACCAACCATTTAGCCAAATCTCTTCTCCAAAAATATCAAAATTATTAACAAACTCCTTATAACATATTATGTATACAGCGCGGAAACTAAGTAGCGGATAAAATCCATAACTCCGTTAATGATTACGTCAGAACAGTCTCAAGGTTTTAATAGTAAAGTAGAAAAAATGAACAGAAAATCTAGTTAGCCAGGTGCAAAACAAAAAAATTGAGGTGTAAAATTTTTTTTTATATTCTACAGTGAACGACTTATTTGCTGATCAGGATATTTATCTGTGAAAAGTCGATATACTTCTTCATGACTTCTAAATCGATCGCCATATCCAATCATCATTAAAATTTCAATTCTTTGTTTTTTCTCTGTCAACAATATCATTTTGGTAAAAGAAGATTGTTAATAAACGTGTAACTCGTACTATCCACAGAGAATTAAAATACTTTATTGTGATAGGTTCTTGTGTATTATGACAAGTCCTTCTTTAGTATAACAAGTCCTTGACAATCAAATCAATTTTGTTTGTTTTACACCTGGCGTACTAGATATTCTGTCCATTTCATTCAACTTTACTATTAAAACTTTGAGACTGTTTTTCTTGAATTTTTTGTTATGTAATCGATAAAAAATTTAAACCGTTGAATACTAGTTAAAAAATCCCAACGAAATCAAAAATAAAAAATATACATTGTCATTAAAAAAAAATCTTGATGACGTCATAACTTTAAAAAAATTGATGAAAATATCTGAAGATGACTTCCTCATATGCGCTATAATTTGAATCGCTATACCCCTTTTAGATTTTTGTTCTGTCGTAATCATTAAGTGGAGTTATGGATTTTATCCGCTACTTAGATTCGACGCTGTATATATACAGGCTGTCCCATAAATAAGGGGCCATACGGTAGCAATGGATAGGTAACCATATACAATAACTTTTTTTCTTCTAATAAAATTACGAAAACAGCATCGTTTGGGAGATATGCTAAAGTATAATACTGAGTACGAACTTGCCTTCCCTGACCTGCGCAACGGAGGGCATTTCGAACACTTGCTATAGACATCACGGTAACTAATGACATAACAATCGCAGTCCAAAAGACCTCAGCAATATGTGTCATTATGTTGACAGGTCAGTTTTATTATCGAATTTTCTTCGCTTTGAATCACATCCGCTTACCTATGACGTATAGAGTTTATAAGCAAAACAGGACCGTATTCCGATCGTAATTTCTTTGAAAGATTTCCCAAAAAAATTACCGAAGCAGACCATTTTCATTTACATTCGCGGACTCTATATGCACCATTGTGTTAGCCCTCGCATTATGGCCTCTTATTTACGGGACATCCTGTATAATCATGCTCCCTTTAACCGAACATTGCGGTGTCAGGAATATATCGATATTTACATTTCATATACAAAATTGCGCCGTTCTTTCTTGTTCCTTGCCATCTTTGTTGCGTCCTTTCGCGTTGTTCCTTTTCCTTCCAAAATTTTCTTTACAGCTTCTTCCCACATTTCCCTCGGTCTTCCTCTTCCTCTTCTCATTTGTATCTTAGCCTCTCATACTCTCTTCACTGTCCGCGTATCACTCATTCTTACCAGATGTCCCCACCAACCCAATTGCCTTTGTTGGATAAACTCTTCAATAGATTTAACTCCTAGTTGGTTCCTTATTTGTTCGTTTCTCAGTCTCTCCTGCTTTGATATACCCAGTACTCGCCTGAGGTATTTCATTTCTGCTGCTTGTATTTTACTACGCTGTTGTCTTGTTACTGTCCACGATTCACATCCAAATGTAAGGATTGGTTTATAGATTGTGCTGTACACCTGTAGTTTTGTTTTCTCGATATTTCTTTTTTGTTAATGAAACTCTTGTTTATCGCATAGAAACTTTTAATTGCTTTTTCTATTCTCTTATTAATTTCCATATCTTGTTTTCCTGACTTCTCTATTATTACACCTAGGTATTCAAAGTGTTGTACTTGCTCCAATTGTTCGCCGTTTAGTCTTATATCCAGTTTCCGATTTCCTTGGGTCACTGCCATTATTTTAGTTTTTCGAACATTTATCTTTATACAGTATTTTTCAAGTACATCTCTCCACACATTTAAGTTTGTTTGTAGATCATTCTCAGTTCCAACCATTCGTCTTGCTACATCGTCAGCAAAGACGCATTCTATTATATCTATTCTTTGCAATTTTCTGTATCCAACGTGTAGATGCTTTACTTTTCCATTGCAGTTCTTAATTATGTCGTCCATGAAGATTGTGAACAGAGCGGGACTCATTCCTCCAACTTGTCTTAGTCCGTCCGTGGTTTCAAATATTTGTGATACCCTGTTTTTGGAAATAATGCAATTCAAGGTACTTCTGTATAAACTTTGAATTACTCTAATAAGTTTACTGTTTACTCCCCGTTTTTTTTTTAACATAAAAACCTTAAATGAGACAAATCAAATAAAAACAGTATATCAATAATTTTTTTCTTAAGAAGTCTCTATGACAAGTACAAATTTTTGGAAGCAAATTTAATGAATAGAATCAATTTTATTCCAGAAATTGCCGTTCGATCTTCCTCTTGTTTTTCTCTTCACTGTTTTGATTCTCACAACTTACAAGTATGAAACTTTTTCAAATTCTCTTACAATCCTCTTTGCAGGTAATTTACGAAACTTCCAAAATACAAACAAAATCAAAATTAAAAGATATTCTTACAAAAGAATCTCGGCTCCTGTTGGTGACTTTGAGAAGACGTTTCAAACAATTCAGACTTCCTTAACTCCTTGTTTTAAGTATTCTTCAGTACAAATGCTGAAGTTGAATATTCGTTTCGAGCTAAGTATGTACAAGCTAGTGTTAAATGATAAAAGGATTAATTTAGAAATAATTTTAATTATTTAAGTAAATACTCTGAATGGAATTGCCATATTTCAACGTCAAACCGTTGGCGATTCTTGAATAGACCCACAAAAAATCCCGACGAAAGAAAAGACTTCCCAGAACATGGGGAAACGTTAAAAAATTCTATACAATAATTAATAATTAATTAAAATTTTGCCTAAAATGCAAGTTTCGCCCAAGCAGAAGAAAAAAATCAAAAGTTTACATCTTTAAAAGCGTTCAGTAAACGTTTATGGTGTTACGCAAAGAAACGGATTCGTTCAGTCATAAAACTTGACCGTGAATTAATAACACACACTTGCACAGCTGGTAATGAATGCGTCATACAAGTGTATTAACTGCTCTAAAATTAATTAAAATCAGTTACATTTTCAAAGGTAATTCCGTCGCGTTAAAAAATAACACACCGAACGCACGTATTGAATTTTATTATTGTGTTAATAATTTTGTCCTTATAACAATAAAATTCGTGTTTCATATGAAGGACGTCGCGCCGCACACAAAACAAATAGAAGTATTAAGTAAAGGGTGAACTCGGCAAAAGCCGGACACCTTTGACAGTGCATATCTTAGCAATCCTTGCAACAAGGTAGCTGCTATTTAGCATCAAGATAGCCAGAATATACAAAAACAAAATCTGTCAGTACTATTGTCGCCGTGTCATTACTTGTCAAAATGGTTTCGTTGGAATTGGAAAGAAGAAAACTGATTTTGCACGAACATATGCAAAATAAAAACGCGAGTGTTCGTCATATCGCTAAAACTTTAAAAATTCCCAAATCTACGGTTGCAGATGTCATCAAACATTTCAAAGAACGCCTGACTATCCAAAGAAAGTCTGGAAGTGGGGGTGAACATGGTCAAACTGAACATAACTTGACCAAAAAGGTTCTTCAAGCATATACAAAGAATCCAAAGATTTCATCCCGTGAAGTTGCGGTCAAGGTAAAGAAATCCCAGACATATGTGCAGAAAGTTAAAGCCAGAGCTGGATTAAAAAGTTTTAAAGCCCAAACAGTACCTGATAGAGACGCAAAACAAAATTTAAAAGCAAAATCCCGCTGTAGAAAGCTTTATGAAAACAAATTAACGACATCCAAATGCATTGTTATGGACGATGAAACCTACTGTTTAATTATTTACTTTAATTATAAAACTTTAATTATATCGCTGGTCAGGTTTCTTATATAGCCCGCAGTCGCAAGGATGCTCCTGAAGCTTGCAAGCGTAAGATAAAAGCAAAATTTTCACAGAAATTTCTTGTTTGGCAGGCCATCTGCATCTGTGGCTTGAAAACCACTCCCTTCATTACCTCTGGAACTATAAACTCAGAGATGTACCGCAAATAATGTCTCCAAAAACGCCTGTTGCCGTTCCTTAATAAACATGACAGTAAACTATTATTTTGGCCAGATCTGGCAACGTGTCATTACTCGAATGAAACGATCCAATGGTACCTTGATAATGAAGTAGATTATGTTCCTAAATAATTTAACCCACCCAATAGCCCAGAACTCAAGCCAATTGAAGAATTCTGGTCTATTGTGAAGACAATCTTGAAGAAGAATGCCGCAACGGTCACAACCATCGACCAGTTCCAATACAAGTGGCTTTGGGCGTCTCGAAAAGTTGATAAAGCCATCGTACAAAAACTTATGCGACGAGTGTGCCATAAAGTTCGCTCAGTAGCATATGCTACAAATTCGGAATAATTTAATGTACTATAATTTTTAGTATTGTTGAGTAGTTTAAAAATAAATATTTGTTTTTCTCAAAAATATTGGGGTTTCTGTTTTATAACCTTTTTTAAGTGTCCGGATTTTGCCGAGTTCACCCTTTATGACAATAAATTCTGACTGATGCATTAAACTAATTGAAAAAATTAGGGATGTGCCATAAAGTTTTACAACACGTCTATGCATGTAAAGGAGCGGATTTAAGATTAAGAAGAAATGAGTTTAAATGAAATTATTTCCGGGAAGGATCAATAGCAATTTATTTGGGGGAAAAACCGAACTATTGCAAGATTGTCGGGATCTTAAACTGAACAAATAAATGAAAAAAAATTTCCTAACGTAAGCTTCAGTTTAAATTAAATTTTTAAGACCTGTATGAGTCTGCGTAATAAATTTGGATTAAAATGCATTTGCAGTGTCTTGAACAGCAACGCGTTTCGCTACGTAAATTTTTAATAAATTGAATCTTGCAGGGCCGCCTGGCGATATGAATGGTGAAGATTTTTCCCGGTATATCACAAAATGTATAAACGCCTTATATTAGTGCTCTTTTTTACTTCTGCAGTCTATTAATCAGAATCAACAAATCAACATAAGAATAATTACTAGCTCTTCGAATGAAAACTTATATTGATTACACAAAAATATATTATATTACTGAATAAATACTTACCGTTGATGTTGAGCAATTTTCCTGTTGAATACATTAGCTTCGACGCCTAAAGGAAAGTCCTCCGAATTAACATCGGACATGCAATCACTTATATGCATATCGTAAATTATTTGTGTGGCAAAAGAAAACGTGTTCCTAAAGATCACATTGATCACGTGGCTATCTTGTACCGAATCCAAGCTCGTGTATTCGTCGACAATTTCGTTTAAAACGACGTTCGCGTTCACATCCGCGTCTTTTTTTAAATTTCCCGGAGTATCGTCCACGTAAATTATAGACTTATGTAGATTGGAAATTTTCTCTTCTTTCATTTCAGGAGCGGCTCTCTTAAAATCTAAAGTCCTTAAATTAAACGTGCCGTCGTCCACTTTTTTATCACTGATTTTTGAGTCACTAACGTCTTGCATGCCGAAAAACGTGTACTTCTTAAACTCGGAGCATTTCTTTGCCAGGATGAAGTTTTCCGACGGCATTTTCACGTCGCCCAGACGCTTTTCGCAACCGTCGAGCTCAAGGCACATTAAACACGAACAGTTGTCTAAACAATGCATTTTTCCGGCAAATCGTGCCGAATGAAGAAAGTCCTCCGACCGACTGCAAGTTCTGATATTAAAATAACAAACAGATCGGCTGGGATAACAATTAATAATACAATAGTGCCATGGTACACTTCCCATCATTGTGTTCCGTTTTCATTTTCTAAATCATCTAGTAAATGTGTGTGCACTTGTTTGTCACGGCCAATGTAAAATACATAGGAAATGTTTTTTTAAATTACGAAGCTCAGTTTTGCTTTCACATATTTAATTTAAAAAAATACTAGCCATTCACGTCGGCAAAAACATTTTTCATAATTTAAAAGCGGATTCAAATTAGTCAGAATTTTTAACGAAATTTCACAGTTAAGTTATTAATTTAAATAAATTTACTAATAAAAATTAATCAAGAAAACGTATCACTAAGTTTAGTTTTTGTCATTTTCAAACTAAATTCTATTAAATATGTGTTTCATTTATTAAGTATTATGGAATATCACAAGGTAACGGCGAAGAGTGTTTTTATTTTTGCTTCTTATGTACGTATTTTGTTTTCAGAATTTATAACATGGTGTAAATAAAATAGGAGTAATATTTTTTGTATAGGATGTTGTACAATGATTTTTAACAGGTTTTGACAGATTTTGTATAATATTTTTGTTTTAGATTTAAGAAATAGTTTAGTCAAACAAATAAACTAATAAACAGGTAGGTAGTTGTTTTTAAATATGCAAGTTCTGTTGAAATATCAAGTGATTTTACTTAAAGTCATCCTCAGCAGATCATGGAATTAAAAATCATGTCTTAGCTAGATTCAGACAATACCTGGAATCTCAAAAATTTTCTCAATCTACCTAAGACATGATTTTTTAATTCCATGATCTGCCGAGGATGACTTTAAATGGGATCACTTGATATTCCAAAATTATAAAAAAAGCAAAAGCAAAAGTTTCGAATATGTTTAAAATGCTAAATTTTTTAATGCAGCTAAATTCCAGAGTTAATGGTTTCTTGTCGGTGAGAGTCAAAAAAAATCGAAACATCCTTGCAAGACGTTACTCTAAATCCGGCAAAAGTATATTCAGCTGATCTTTTAGTATGTTATTTATTTTGCAAAAGAAAACTGTTGCCGTTTCTTCGATTTAAAATATACCGGCTAGATCCAAGAAAGCGCCTACGCGAATAGCGTATTTGAGCGGTCAAAAAATAAAATGAAAATGCAGAAAAAACTCTACAATATACCATATCTTGCATCTTTAATACATTTAAGGCAGCTGCATGACAGCTGTCAACTTTTGTTTTTTTGATGCAAAAGTATAATTACTGTAATAAATTTCGAAAGAACTTTTTTTTCTGCGTTCAATGATGTGCCGCAATAAACAATAAACAATAGGAAAAAAAATAAAAAAAGAAATAAATAAATTATTGACATGAATTGACGTAATAAACAGTTGCTGAACAATAAATGATACCTGTTTTACGGTAAATAGTATCTATAAATACTTCCTCATAGGCAAACAAATGACGATAACTGTCAATATTTTTTTATTGTCAACTAAAAACAAAAAAATGTTGACAGTTATCGTCAACTTGAATTAAAAAATTGAAAAATTAAGCTAACTATTTTCTTGATTAATCTTGATCAATAAATGTATTTTATTTAAATTAAGGATGGAAACATGAAATATAATATCAGTTACAAAACTGGGTTGAAACAGAATAAGTATAAAAATGAAGAGAGAAAAGCCAAAAAAAAGGTTGAGTATCCATTTCACAAGATAATAAACTGTGAGCAAATAAAAATCAGATTAGAGTAGGTGGTGCAAAGAAAATGTATGTCTGTGTTTAGTTTTTTTTTTTTGTTTAGTTGAGTTTGTTCAGTAATCAGTAATGATATGGAACAATAGGTATACAGATATACAGGGATATTCACATAAACCGTTCGTTAAAAGTTTTCAAGGTTGCAGTTCACGTAGATATTTGAAATTTAAGGAGCAAGGGTTTTCCGTAGAGATCTCTTTAAATAAAATAAAATTGTCTTTGTACCACTTCCGGTTGTACCGGAAGTCGCTATCAACTCGCTTATTTTAAATGGAATGCTATATTTTTTATCACGTTTTTGAATTCTACATGTAAAAATATGTTAAATTGCAATACATTTCCCTATCTCTAAAATGCATCATTTTTTGAGATATTTTGAATTTTCTTAGAAATTTGGATTCTGCAATCTGATTTTCAAAAAATTATAACACAGCTGTTATTGAAGCAATTTTATTTGTAATAGCTAATATTGTAGTTGAAGCTTTAAGGTTCTTAAAAATTCCATCAGCATAATCTATTAAGCTACAGGGTGTCTAAAAAGCACCGCTCCACTCGAAGATATTCAAAAACAGAAAAGTACTTTTTTTCAAATGGAATGACCGATATTTTAATACACCATCGTATGTGGAATTAAATGCTGTGTCGAACTATACTAGCATTCCCTATATCGCGAAGTTATATCGATCGGCAGTTTATTATAAATTTTGTGGAAATTTAAGAAAGATTTTTCATAGAGAGTAGATTGTGGCACGGCTAAACTTATTTGGTTCCTATTTCGAGTTGGATACTCATGTATTTTCGCCTCAATGGAAATATTAGATCGAGAATTAAAGGCATGCACAGAACTCTCCAGGATGAATAAATTGACAACAGTTAGGATACGCAGACTTTTGAAATGCTCCCTACACGAGGTACGAGGTGGTAACCTCAGTATTATACGAATACATTGCTTCTGCATTTTCAGGACTTGTCCAAGTTCATTCGATTTCCCAATATAGAAGAGCATAGCGTACAATTGATTCAAAATAACCGTGATAAACCGATAGTAAAGAACTTTGACTACAAATAGGTTTTAGGCGCCTTAGAGCAAATATTGCTTTACTAAGTTTGAGACGAATTTTTTTGAAAGTGATCTCTCCGCCCAAGTTCACAATCAATAATCAAACCAAGAAAAGAACAAACATGTAGAGATGTTAGTTTAACATTATTAACTTCAATAGAAGAACTCTCAATTTTCTGAGACGGAAAAATTACTATGCTGGTTTTTCCTGCGTTTATTTTTAGTTTATTAGCGGTAAACCAAGCGATTAATTCGCTAAACGTTCGCTCAACATTAACTTTCAACGTAGCTTCATTTTCTCCAAAAACACGCACGCTTGTGTCGTCAGCGTACAAGGTGGATTTGTTGTGGATATTACGTGGAAGGTCGTTTATAAAAATTAAAAATAAGAAGGGTTCTAAAATGGATCCTTGCGGAACACCACGCCTATTATCAAGTACATTAGATTGTATATATTTACCAGTCTGTGGATTTATGATTTCTGTAAGCTGCTTTCTATTTTGTAGGTATGACTGCAGTAGATGGTAGGCATTGCCTCATACCGTAAAAATGTAATCTTTTCAAGAGTATGTCATGATCAACTACGTCAAACGCCCTAGAGAGATCACAGTTCAAACTAGCCACAAGCATCTTTTCATTTAAAAGACAAAAGAGTATATATATTAGATAAGAAATCATTAAAAGCCGTATGAGTAAATTAAATAAAAAGTGATTAAATAAAGAGTCAATAAATTTGACAGTTCATGAATGTATTACATTAATTAATTCAGTTACGGCCGGTATTACCAACGTTTTAAGGAGACCTTAAATTTAATTCGTGTTTAGAATGTGTTTGATTATATACAAACCAAACAGAAATGTCACAATCTAAACACGACTTAAATTTAAGATCTCCTTAAAACGTTGGTAATACCGTGGGTAATACCAGCCGTTAATCACAGACATTGCATCGCCTACTCTAATCTGATTTTTATTTGCTCACTTTGTAGATGCAACCATGAAGATAATCTACCAGTAAAGAGAAAAGTTAATGAGTTTCATTAATACAAAAGAAGGATAATAAAAATCAAAAAACTACCGGGAAACAATAATGTTACCTGCAGCGTTTTCGATTCATTGCGCTAATTCTAGAGCAATCCCAGAATATCTCCATAAAGCAAGATGAGAATACTCTAACAATGCTCTGGAGCAATGAATCGAAAAGGCTGCTACGTAGAGTTTTTTTTTCTATTGAAAAAATCCGCACAGTTATTTTTGTTCTTGACGACCTTGGTCGGAGCAGTGAAAAAAGAAGTAGGAAATCGGGAAGAGTATAAAAATCGAAAGTAAATATTTCCTCTTGGATTAATACCGAAACAACTGTGCAGTGCAACCAGAAGTGCAACTCTCATTTTGGTTTTGATTGAATTGTAATTGTTGTGAATTGTTTTTTTTTTAGTTCCACTTACGACTGCAGAGAAGAAGAAACAAACTTAAGGCGCCGTTGATATGGAGAGATAAGAAATTAGGAGTAACGGTTAAGGTACCTTACCGTAACAGAACATTTATTCAATCCCTAAACTACAAAACACTATTTTTCCACAAAGTCTCTTTCCCTTTCTAAACATCTATACCATCTTTAGACTCATCGCTCAAATTCAGTCTGGAAAAAAGATTTACAGCCAGTTTTATGTCCGCCAATGAGTGAAATCCGATCTCTTTTAAACTTTTTTCATTGGGCCAAACAAGTGGAAATCCGACTGGCACAACTGACCATCCGAAATTCTGGGTTTTGGCAAACGCACCCATAGTGTAAGGTATAAGACAATGTTATGCAAATTTTTGTTTAGTCTTTTCTTTCTCAAGACTTCCTTAAACTTTTTTAATGTCAGTATGTAGCGCTGACTGTTTATAGTCGTGTTTGGTTCAAGATAGTCAACAAGAATAACATCCTGACGATCCCAGAACACAGTTGCCACAACTTTCTTCGCAGATAATTACACTTTAATTTTTTTTGAACGGGTTAATTTTTTTTACGCGATTCCCTTGATTAATTTTTTATTTCTGGATTATACGTAGATACCGATGTTTCATCTCCAGTCACTATATTGTAGAAAAAAGATGATTCGTGTTCCTCCAGAGAATTTATGAGATCAGTGCAAATCTCCATCTTTCTTCCTTGAGTTCCATGGTTAACTGATGTGGAACCTATCTAACACATATCTTAAAATATTCAAGATCATGTATCATCTTCTCCACAACATTGTGTACACATCCCAAAGCATTAAAAACATTTCAAATCATCCCACATCGATTTTCATGAAGCATTGATAAGGTGCCCATTTCAGACAGCACTTGGATCTCACGGTTTTTGGCTGACACTTCGTTGACTAAACCTCACCAATTAAATTTTGTGCGCAACGTTTCACCTGTATAATTCCACCATGGTTTCACCGACCCTACATTTTTTTACCATCTAGTCATTTACACACATTGCTGGTATCAGTTGTCGAATCATTAATTATACACTTTTAAAAGCCTTCCATGAATTTCTGAAGCTGAACAACCTTCTTTTTTCAAAAATTCTATAACAGCTCTTTGTTTTAATTTGCTGTCCGTATTAAAAATAGTTTTAAACACCTAACAACGTGACACTTCAATTCACAAATTTAATGACTGAAGGCAATAATTACACTAAAAGCCTCGTTGTTTAAAATGAACGCTTTTTTACTTTTAAAAAGCCACGATATACAAGGTATTTTATATTGATGGACGTAATACATATAGGAAATCCCGAAGAATCAAATATGGATTTTGCTAATTATGTTGTAGTGAAGGCGTATATACTTAATTTGTAGAAGAAAAAAAATTATTGATGTATTAAAGTCTGCAGTTATCAATGCAATAGCTTTCATCGACAATGATGCAGGAGTCTAAATATGTGTTATTAATTAATTATTTTGCACCTACATAATGATTAATTTTACTCTCAAATTTGAGGGAGTAAAGTGGCTGTTTTACTCCCTTGAACAAAAAAGCATGGCCATTTTAATATTCCATTTGCCATCCTTCAAAACCGATATAATTTTTGTGTTCGTAAAACAAGAATGTCATGTTGACAGTTAAAAATAATTTTAAAACTTTAAGCCTCTTTCAATTAAAATCGATGGGTCGTACAAAAAATAGTATACCACACCCCTCGGGAGTGAATGCTTTTTCCCCTCGGTGCTTTGTAGAACCCTCGGGCTGCGCCCACCCTCGGGCTACAAACTCGGGTAAAAATCATACACTTCACTACCTTGGTGTATAATATAACGCGTGATCAATATCTTTTCTAATCAAGTAACCTATGGAAAAAAGTTATATCTTTGTTTGGTTCATTATTTTAAATGCCATTTGAATTATTTTTATTGCATTCCTATCGTTTTGTATAGGAATGCAATATAAATATGTAATTCAAGTGCCATTTGAAATAATGAACTAATTAAAGACACATGATTTTATTTCCATAGGTCACTTATATTGATCACCTGTTACTAATTCTATGCGACAGGAAACGTATATTTTAATTATCATGTTTGGTTCCTCCAAGCTAATAAATATTAGAAAAAATTAAAAGCGCCTTGCTTCAATTGTAATCATACCTTTGGCTTTCAATTAAATATCTTATGTAATAAACAAGATTTTTTAATAATTATACGATAACTTAATGGAGAAAACTTTGAGTTTTTTATACTACTTATTATAATTTTTAAAATATAATATTATGTCCTTTTGAAGAATGCTTTCAAATTTCTCCTTCGCAAACGCACATTGAAATATAAACGCACGGAAATAATTAATTCTTGAACTTGAAATTAACTTTGCGAAAAATAATAAATAAAACAATTGTGAATTGCAATCTTATTCACAAACTTTCTTCGTTACTTTCTACGTAATGGTCAGGAGAATTTTCCCATCCATCAAAATATTAGAATTCTTTTCTAACGAATTGTAAGAGCGTGTGTATTTATTATAAATTAAAATCTCGGCACTTATAATTAACGTTAGAACAATCGTAAACGGAAGAAATCTGTGCGAACATCTAAAGCGCTGCACTTTAAATGTATTGTTGTGTTTTTTTTTCTTTTTAAATAAATGACTTACCTTCTCGGTTTCGGCCTTAAAATTTCGTGGTTCGCGTCTGTAATGCACAATGGATTTAAAGGACCAGAAAGATGATCAACCCCTGTCCAATGCTGCTCCGGAGATTCGGATGTAGCCCCATTGAGGGGCGCCAATTCCCACCCTGAGGGGGTTGACCCGTTCTGATGGGCCATCTCATTCACATTCTTTCGTTCATACCTCCGGGCAGTTTTAAAACTTCGGACGGCCGCATACCAGGCGATTTCTTAATAATTTCAGCATTACTTGCACCGCACTATATTCTGGCAGCGAAATAGATCCATTTCGGCACTAGTTTCTGTTAGAACTATCGTCAATCTTACCGATATTTACGAGCAATTGTAGTAAGAAATTTGTACACTTGCTGGAGACATTAGTAAACATTACAATGATCATTGGCGTCGTTTTAGGGTCACCAAAGGTTAAGTCGCTTATACGACGGACGCTGCGAACGACACTTTTACCCGACAGGTACACCTGAATGCACGCCCATGGGTTTTTAAGACAAACAGGTTTTGGAACACAAATAGGGAGGTACTCGCTTCCAAAATAACCACTATATTCACGCATTGCGAAATGATATGACAATTTCAATTAATAAAACAGTTACAAACTTTCTAACAAAGACTTTAATCACAAAATTATTTTATAAATAAAAACCAACAACGTTCAAACACACTTTTTTAGTGAATAAAATAATAAATTCGCTATTATTTGCATTAGAAACACGTACATAAATTTTAACACGTCATGTAAATTGTAAAAATGAAAGCAAATTGCTTTTTATATCCTATTTTCAAATATTCACACGCGCTTTTCTAGTTACGAACCATGCACGCCACGCAAGCCAAGTTGGCGATTCTGGTTTATTCACAAATATGTGCGCTAAGAAAGAAAATTAAATAATCACTAAAGTCCGGATTTTCAGGCACTTAAAAAGACTGAATTAGGCACGCAAATAGGCAGTTAACGTCTAAGAAATAGGCAGCCTAAAAAAATATAGACTTATGGGCTTATGGAACTGCACACGTGAATTAAACACATAGTTCGCCCTAAGAAATATATAGTAAAAACACGCTTTGAAGAAGGGCCATAAATCGGCATTTAACCCTCGTTAGTGTGGTGAAAAAAAAAAATTACATGATTAGTGTTCTGGGGTATATCATACCCCAAAACAAAACTCACTCAAAATGCAGATAATTTGACAATTTGATAATTCAATGGTAAAATATAATTTTATGCTTATTTGTAAGTCAAATAGAACAAATAAATGGTTTCTGAAAATTTTTATTTGAAAAATATAAACATTAACTCGAAACAATGTTAATTCAGCTTCCAAAAAGACATAGTCAGAAGTAAATACTTTTTTCACTTCTGACGAAGCTGTCGAACAACGGCGAAACGTTAAGGGTTAGTGCGCATATTCAGTGTCCGTTTCAAAGAATTTGTGATAAAATATTTATCATTTACCTGCAAAACCGATATACACAAAAAGTTACATTAGTAGTGTTCTGGGGTATGTCATACCCCAACAGACTTTTGAGAAGGCTTACGTCGAACTAAATGTTTGAAAATAGTTGACAATGGGCCTGTTTAATTAGACTTATGTTAATTTTCAGCTACTGAACGTTACAGGTCACTAGTTTACTAATCATTTATTTTAGAACTGTAACATCCGGTGTTGGGGTATGACATACCCCACCACACCACCGAAGGGTTAAATCAAAAAATCTAGACAGTACATAAGATGGTTTCCTAGGGTTCAGCAGCAAAGGACTCCTTTACAACTTTCCCTTTTAGGGCTTTTTCTATTTCTCTATGGGGCTCTAGGCGAAGGGTCTTTTTTGGTACACTCTCACATCACCCACACCAGGAAAATTTAAACTGATTAAGAAATGCGTCAACAACAGATGTCATTAATGTTACAAGCACTTGTTGGTTTTACGTTTCAGTCCTACCCACTTGCAAAAAGGGGGCGATGATTAAGTTAAAGAACAATCTGAACAAAGATGTAAAAATAAAATAATAAGAGGGACACTTCTATTCACGAAAAGGATTCATTTACATTTTCAAAACCCGTACCCCATTTATAATTTGTGACTGCGAGGTAACGATTTCTGTGCGAGTCCCCCTTTTGGTCTCGTTCATTTAAGTCACTGGAGTAACTTCAATTGCCTACCCTCAATGGATTGCAAGGTATTTTTGGACCAGCTTCGCTACTATGCGTAGGTGAGGTTCTCACTCGCTCAACTACTTTATCCGGTATCTTAATGGCCACTTATCGTCAGGAGAGTCTGTATTTCGGCTAAAGTTGGGCCCCTTATCGCCTGAGATTGTTTATTATTAATAATTAAAGCGTATTGAAAAAAATTTGATATGGACAAGAACAATGTTAATTGTAATATGTATGTAAGTATAAGTTAAACACCATGTTAGTGTTTCAGGCTTTCGAAATTTCTGTTTCATTGTTTTCCTTTTATATGGCCAAATTTTTTCGTGCACACCCCTTAGGTACTGCCATAAATATGCAATTTCTTAGACCAATATTACACTATAAAAATCTTTGACAAAGATTTTTTTTTATAAAAGATATTTTATAAAAAAATATGACAGTGTAATAGACAATCTTTTATAATATATTTTATAAAAGATTGTCTATTACACTGTCATATTTTTTTATAAGATCTTTGTCAACGATCTTTTATAGTGTAATATTGTTATAAACGGAACTGGCTTAAATGATTTTTCATAGTTGTTCAAAATGCTTTCATTTATTAACAGGCACTGGATGAAATGGTTGAAGATTCATGGATAGGGTGCGGTGGTCATTTGGTTAGGCTTCCTAGATTACCCGATCTGACTCCATTTGATTTTTATCTATGGGGTATATGAACATTAATTCTATGTGCGAAGAGAACTTGCAATTGCACTACATATGATTTGTAGTTCTTTTCTAAATGCTTGTCAACAAAACTCAACATTTTGTTCCTGGTTAATATTATTGTAAGTAAGCATTTGGCTGAAATTTTTGCCAACTACTTTGTGCCAACCCCTTGATCAAGGTACCAACAAGAATTTAATACATATTATCGATCGATATTAATGAGATATATTTTGGCCAAAATGGAACTGTTTCCAATGAATATGAGCTCATCGAGTGTAACGGTTCGAAAAACGCAAGTAAAAATAACTCATATCTGATAGAGGCTAAATAGATTTTCAGACAAGCACAAATTACTGCCGTGAAAAATCAAAAATAAAAATTTTTCACTTTGATGCCGACTTTGGATCGATTTAAATCGATTCAAAAAGAATTTACGCGTTCGATTTATACAGGATTCACCATAAACGAAACGTGATAAAACTGATCCAAATCACTTTTAATAAAAGGTCCGGTTAGTGATCTACTGATAAAAACGAATTGATTTCGACCACGAATCAAATGCAGTTTATACTGTACTTCGGCTGCAAAAGTGACGCAACTCAGAATTCTTGATAAATGTCGGCTCCCCAAAAAAAATTTAAATACGAAATAATCACATTAAAAACACCATAATAAATATGCCATATTAGTCTAAAGAAGTTGAAGGTATGCAATTTTGCCTCAAATTTCTCATTTAGATGGAAAAAAATGGAGTAGTTTTTGATGTAACAGAAATTTTGCAGTTTTTTGAATTATGACTAAAATCTCCAAATAAAAAGTCCGTTTGCCGTCCCAGTTGTATATTACTCACTGCTCGCGCCGACGCGCTGTAAACTACAATCGGCCAAGTATCCAGTACGGTTTTACGACTATGTATTATATGATACATAGGTACAACGTGTTTTATCTAAACGAGTGTTCTGGTTTTTTGCCAAAGTTGATCAAAATATTCTCGCTATATCGAAGAGATAATGCTTGCAGCTCCATAGTTCGATTGGTGCCACGCATCGAAGCGCTTATGCATTCAGTCCTAAATGTTGGAGACTTTAGTTATGATACTCTTGCAGCCTATATGCGATATATTTATAATTCATTTCTTATCTATTTGTTATTGCAGTATGCCGTGAAAATAGAGTGAATTATACAGGGTATCGCAAAATTCCGTGGACATGGCTTAACCACAGATTCCTTGGCTCAAAACAAGACGATTTAATCCAACGTATCTATATCCAAAAGTGCTTGGTTAAGCCGGAATTCTGCTTCAAAGTTCTTGAAAAAAAAATTATTTTGATTATATCAGAAAAACCCTTGAATCAATTTGGATGATTTTTGATATAAGGGTCCACAAGAACGTAATTCACATTTTCAGATGATTTTGGTAATTTGCAATGGACTGCTAGTATAAAAAGCAGGGTTGCCACTACCCTGATACGACTATAACTTTTTTTGTGTTAGAGAGCTTTAATTAATTAATTTTTTGAAAGAGTCGTTCATTAGAAATTTTTTTGTGTCTGTAATTTTTGATATTTCTTACGGTTTAGTTAAAAATAGAAAAATCTAAGAGACTACTTTGCCTTTTTTGAAAAATTATGCCATTTGAATTATTCATATTGCACTCCTATCGTTTTGTATAGAAATGCAATATAAATATGTAACTCAAATGGCATTTGAAATAAACTAATTAAATGAACTAATTAAAGACACATGATTTTATTTCCATAGGTCACTTGATTAGAAAAAATATTGATCACCTGTTATAAATTTTAATTAAACTATATAATCACCATTTGCATCAGTGACCTTCTGGCATCTTTCTGCTAGCAGTTGTATTCCGCGATGATATCACCTAACTTTTCTGGAATAAAAAAATTCTAGACATAATACGACATTTTTTTCCGAACAATCTAATATTAAACTTAAATATCGCAAGAAGTATAAAATCAAATATAGACAAACTACATATTTTTGGAATTGGGAAATAAAAGTCTTTCTTAATTCGGAAAAATATACATAGTGTTCCATTTAAAATAACAAAATTGATACTTATTTGTTAGGTGTCCAATCGTTATTTATTTGTTCTTTAAATAAATTCTGGCGGTTCGAGTAAAGTCCTGAAACTTTTATATTTAACATGTTTTTGTATGTGTAATAAAAAAGAGTGTAGGTACCGTTCAAAATATAAACAAAATCCCTGTACATATATTTTACGAATACATATTTGGATATTTCGAATATTTTTTGGTGTTGAGTGGAACTTTTAATAAAATAAGTACGTAATACCATTTTATACGTACAAAAAATCTTTACCTTATTCAAGTTAATTTGAACGAAGCTCCTTAAAAAAAATATGTAGGGTGTAAAACCTGCACCCCAAATGCATCTAAAGCACGTTAAACAAGCACTAAATAAATAAAATGTCATTCATGAAAAAATAAAAGTCGTTACATTTCTGAACGGTTTCGGATGTACACGTATGTACAATGGAGTCCAAATGTATTCATACACAGATAAAAATTTTGCGGAGTTTAAGGAATAAGTAGTTAAATGTTATACCAAAAGAATGAAAATTTCACCTGATGTAGTGAAAACCATTCTTTTATTTTGTCAAAGTAACTCTTTTTGATGTTTATTTTAACTACTTGTATAGTAGTTAAAAATTTTGAATATACAAAACGGAGAAATATTACACTTTTACGGTGTTGAAGATAAATCTAACATAATTGTGTGTTGGAATGTTTCTGAACCGGTGAACATATAACTCATTTTAGGAGAAAAAATATTATTTCAACAACAAAGCGGTGTTAAAAAAGTTCCAAAAGCATTCTCTGTTATACTTTTATGTGTTACATTCTCACCTAAAAATGAAAATATAGCACTTATTGGTAGTTAAAGAAAAAATAAAAGTGTACACTGTTGAAAATCGCATTCATCGGTGTGAAAGTAAAAAAATTGCGTGTTAAAATTTACACAATGACCGTGTAAATTTGCCACAAAAGTCACATCGGCTGTTGCGTATTATTTATTAACTCCTTTTTGTTGTGAAATTACACAAAAGTGATGAAAATAACACAGTTAAGTGTGTTTGGACCATCTGCGTAATTTTTTTTATACGGGTGATGTCAGCTCGGGCCGTCTGTATATAGGTGCGGTAAAAAATGACGCAACTTGTACGATCATTTGCTTGCTAAAATTAGTAGGTTTAACGTACAATAGCGAAGTGTAAATGAATCACTAATTGCAGAAACGGGACATGTCACATTTTCAAAGTTCATGTTCAGGAAGTGAAAAAAACTGTCTAATTTGTTTGAAACAAATGTTTTTTTTTACCTACGTTTCTGACTGAACTTTCTTTACAACTGTTGCCGTGGGTTAGTGTAGAGTCTCTTTGATTTGCGTTTTTAAAATTGACGCACCTGTCAGTTTATCAAATGGACATGTCCCCCATTGAAAATGTGGCATGTCCCGTTTCTCTAATTAGCGATTCAAATATGCAAGCAGTTAAATTTAAATTAAAATTTACACACACGTATGTAAAATTTCACCTTCAGTGGTGTTAATTTTTTACACAATGAATGTGTAAATTATTTACACTAAAGGTCTGTGTTAGTTTTCACACAAATGTCGGTGTGGCCGCAAATGACACTGCGATTGTGTTAATTTTAACACAGATTTTTCAACAGTGTAATTGTAACACCCACAAAGCGTAATTTTAACGCCATTAAAATATAACTGCAATTCCTTGAAGGAATAATTTTAACACCTTTGTGTAGTCAAACTAACACCTTTATTTCCTTTTCGATGTTACTTTTACTCCTTGAAATTTTAACTTCTTCGTGTTTAACTACTTGTGCAAACGGACGCGAGGGAACACCCAAAAAGAGTTAAAACGGTGTTAAATCTAACACCGCATTTTTATCTGTGTGCACCAAAATATCGGAGTAGCCTTAACGAATATTTCAATAAGATTTCTTGCTAATCGGACGAATACATTTAGAACCTATCGTACAGGTACAGGGTTTTTGTTTATATTTTGAACAGCACCTATACATTTTATTATTAGTCATATAAAAAAATGTTAAATACAAACGTTTTAGGGATTTAATCTAACAAGTTTAATCTATCAACTTTGTTATTTTAAATGGAATATTCAGTATATTATTAATTAAGAAAGATATCTTTTTCCTAATTCCAAAAATATGTAAGTACATATGCCTAACAACGTTGATATTCATTTGTTAGGTTTCCGATCTTTTCCTATAAACTTTTTTCTACTTTGCGTTCACAATGGATTCATTGTGACACCAAAAACAGTTTCACAATGAAGCTCATTGTGACACTGTTTTTGGGGAAATTTTAGTCATTTTTAATTGAAAATATTTAATAGATTTTACAAAACAACTCAGTATTTATTTGTTACTTAACAATATACTCACAATGAAGCTGGATAAGAAAAATTAATAACTTGTTAATGTGACTTTTGATTAAAACGAAAGGTTTTCAGTGTTGCCACGCATTACAACTAAAATTCCCCATATACTAAAAAGATCCAATATTTTTCATATTTTTGTTCAATAAGTGACGCAAAGTAGAAAAAATAGTATATTATACTATTGTATTTGACATTTTTTATATGTCTAAAAATAAAATGTGTACAGGTCATTTTTTTACTATAAACCGATCCATCGACCGATAAGTCAAAGAACTTTTGTATAACTACCTCCTTCTAACTTTCCTGAAACGGATTTGTGGCTTTTGTCATGTCATATAATTTCGTCGTATATTTTCTTAGCTCAGATCTATACGATCGCCATATAAATAAAAAATGAACTTTTAGATAGGTACCATTCAGACTTCAAAATATAAAATCCTAGTACACTCGATGTGTTATTTCTGAATCCAGTATTGAAATCGAATTGCGATTCAAAAACACATTGATATAAGGAGTTCTATCTTTTATCTACATATATCTCGTGAAAGTTTTTGAAAAGAAATAACTAAAGTACGGTTTCCACTTATGAATTTTGATGCATGCAATCGTGTTGCATGCAATATGTTGCATGCATTTTGCGGTTTACATTACACTCTGTGCATTAAAATGTTGCATGAAATCGTGATGCACGGTATTAGAATCTGTTCTAATTTCGTGCTTCAAGTTGCATGCAACTCTTATGCCCGGTTGCACCAACATTTTAAGCAGAGCTTAAATTTAATTTATGTTTAGAATGTGACATTTACGTACAGTTAGTATAATGTCAAATACATTCTGATTGACATTTAAACTTCAACTTATGCATCAATTAGAATGTGACTAACATTTTGTTAAATCTATAAATAATGTCATAGTCTAAAGTCTAAAGTCTAAACACCACTTAAATTTAAGCTCTGCTTTAAGTTAGTGCAACCGGGCATTAGTGCTTTCAGTAATTTCTTTATTACCAATTGCTATTGAAAAGTTGGTGCTTATATTGACAGCAGCCACAGGCACCCACATTGAACAACGAACAAGCAGGAAACATAAAATGACAAGTTGCACAAAACTAAAATCACCGTCCGCCAATACACCCAAAAAATATAAATCCATAAATGTAAACCATCTTGCATTTTTCCAAACATGTAAATTCAAAAGATACATGCATGGAAATGCATAAATGGAAACTAAGCTTTGTAAAATTATCGGGAGAAAAAGAAGAAAATAATAATAATATTTGATTGTTCTTTCGATACAGACATATCATGAATAAGGGTGAGTGTACAAAACAAAATCTCAGAAACAAAATCATAGTATAAAAATAAAATAAAATAATCTGTACATTTGATATGTACCTACAACAACGTAAATTGCTTATTTTAACATGATAACTAAATAGCTAAATAACAGTTTTGGTTTCATTAAAAGGTCTTAAAAAAAGTAACAAAGTAGAAGAATCACTATCATATAATTCTAAATTCATAATATTGTTTTTAACTTTAAAGGTGGGGTGTCTTAATAGGTTAATACTATTCATTTATAGAAAAGGACCTAATTTTCATAGTTGTTTTCATGAAATCATACATTTTCTGGACACACGTTTTTCAGCAGTTTCTCTAAAGCTCCAGTGGATCGTTAACCGTATTACTATTGAAAAAGTTTCCTCTTCTTAATCCATTACACGGATCATGCACATGCGAAGCCAGCGCCACCATGGCGCCACCAATGACCATATTCTGCATTAGTGGTATGAAAATATGAGTTGTTTCAAATTATTAGTGTACATTTGAACTTGAATATTGTAATGTATTTCAATACCAGGAAGCTCAAGTATTATGAACTACAATCGTCAATTGTCATAAGAGTGATATTGTTCCCATGCAATGAGTCTCAAGAAATATTTTCATATCACTAATTCACAAATCACCACGCCAGGCGGCGCTAAACGCAGAGATGTGCATGGCGCCTATAGATTGAGCAAATAAAAAGTATATGATTTAGATCTTCAAAAAGTAGCTGTAGCTTAATAGATTATGCTTATGGAATTTTTAAGAACCTTAAAGCTCCAACTACAATGTCACCGATTACAAATAAAATTGCTTCAATCATGCTGTATCATAATTTTTTGAAAACCAGATTGCAGAATCCAAACTTTTAAGAAAATTCAAAATATCTCAAAAATGCTGCATTTTAGAGATAGGGAAATGTATTGCAATTTAACATATTTTTACATGTAGAAATAAGAAATATAGCATTCCATTTAAAATAAGCGAGTTAATGCCGACTTCCGGTATAACCGGAAATGACTGGGAGTCAGTTTTATTTTACTTGAAAAGATAATTTCAAAGTATCTCTCCTCCGTAATTTTCAAATTTCTATCAAACTTCTTCCCTGAACACTTTTAATGAACGGTTTGCGTGAATATCCCTGTACACCTACCTACTTATCTTCTTTTTAAAAGAGAACATTTTATTATACAATAACTAAAATTTTCTTAAGGTTTTTTACGTAGATTAATAATAGAATAACAAAACAGTTATAAATTTTCATTCAAGTAAAAAAAAATTACTTTAACCATTTCGAAATAAAGCAAATTTGAGTTGTTCGCTTGACAAGCACAACTTTAGTTACATGTGAGGCGCACCTTTTATAAGTTGGCGATCCTGATTATTGACAGTTGTTATCTGTACACGTCAGGCAGCAAGAAAGTTAATGAAGGAATTAAATATTCGGAAAACATGAAAAGTTAAACGTCGAAATTCTGACATAAAATAGTTAGTTTTTACGTAGGCAATAAACATACCATATAGAAAACGATGGGTAAGCACAGTAATTCGAGGAAAACTTCGTCGGTTAATAGGTTATGTTTGTTGTAGGCGGACTGTGGAGTTACTTTCGCGGCTTGTTGGGTGCACGCGAGATGAGGATTTTAATTTTAGGATTAGATGGTGCCGGTAAAACAACCATTCTGTATAGATTGCAAGTCGGTGAAGTTGTCACGACAATACCAACAATTGGATTTAACGTTGAACAAGTACAATATAAGAACTTGAAGTTTCAAGTATGGGACCTCGGAGGACAAACTAGTATAAGGTATTTAAAGCACTCGGTAAAGAATTCAGTCACTTACATAAATATATTCTAGGCCATATTGGAGATGTTATTACAGTAACACAGATGCAATTATTTATGTAGTAGATTCAGCAGATAAGGAACGTATAGGCATTTCAAAAGATGAACTATTTCATATGTTAAGGGTAATTGCTTTTTTTGCTATTATTAATCATACTACTAAAATGATCGATATTTTTAGGAGGATGAATTAGCAGATGCTATTCTTGTTGTATTAGCAAATAAACAAGATATGGCAGGGTGTATGACGGTTGCAGAGGTTCATCAGGCACTGGGCCTCGAAGCCTTAAAAAATAGAACCTTTCAAATATTTAAGACATCGGCAACAAAAGGAGAAGGGCTAGATCAGGCGATGGATTGGCTCGCTAACGCCCTTCAAAATAAGAAATAACATTTTCTTCCACAAATTCACCTCTAGTCTGTTTTTACGGATTTGTATATTTATATTTAACCTTTGAAATTCATACGTATTTTATTTGTTCATTCAAACAGAATCGGTTTAATCTGAACGGGCATTTTCAATATTAATTTAAAGACGTCCTCGGCTTTCACTGAAGTTACATATTTTAAGGCCGAGAAAAAATATCCGCTTAATTTAATTTTTAAAAGAACTTCAGTGTGGCAATTTGTGTTTACAACATTTATCTTTGAAGTAAGTATCTTCACCCATTGGAAATTTTCTGTATATGTACATCTGAAGATGTTAGCAAGAAGTATTGTTAAATATTTATTTTGTATGTGTTGTTATCATTCCATATTGTCTTAAGAAGTAATTTGGCAGTTTTTTTTTTTAATCAATGATTTGAGACGATTATTTATTCTTAGCGAGTATTAACAAAAAAAAAAGAAAGAAACAACTGAAGGGTAAAATTTCCAATAGATTTTGTACTGTACATTTTGAATAAATGTAGATATTATATGCAGCGTTTTTTTTATTATTATTATTATTTCAACAAAACAAGCACATTGTTAAGAGAAAACTGTCAGTCCTCTTCTAAAAGATCTCCGAATCTGTTGATTCGAGTTTTGCTGGTCGTTAATTCCATTTGAACTTTCTTGCGGATGTAAAAGATAGGGCAGTCTCTGCTTGTGCATAATACTTCTTCATGTAGAGAGCCTTGACAGCGCTGACATTCTGTAAACAAAGCAGCAAATCGGCCTTCCAGATGACGATGGTGCCACAATTCTTGCTGATATAACGTAGATTCTTTCGGTTTGCAAAATTTGCAAACGGCCTCCTGCTGGTATTCTGAGGTCAATACTGAACGACAACCGAGACAAGTTTCTTTTTTCTGCGTGAAAGACGATAAAGCACTAACTTTTGATGTAACTACCGTCTTTTTTCTTGTGTGTTCACCTCCTTTTAATAAAAAGATGCATTCATTAGTTTGTTTCAATATAAATAAATTATTATTACTAAACCATGGACTAAAAAGTACCTGCCTCAGTTATTTCGCCACAATCTACGCGATGAGCGCAGCAATAATTGCAGCGGTCCACTGCACCGCCTATGACACGTCAGAAAACCAGAGGCACCAAGGCAAATTTCCGTACACCTCACGATATTTACGATAAAATATTAAATTTTTTAATGGTTTTATAATTACACTAACAAGTTCGGTTTAAAGTGTATCAACTAATCGAACACGTATTCTCAATGTAATTCGTACCGATCGAAATCGGATCATATGAAGCAGGCCTCTCTTGTGGACGTAGCCTCGAGGTACTTTTTAGTCTGCGGTTTCATTATTACTCACGTAACAAAATTGATTCAGCATTTGAACCTAATATCGGTTCAAATATTCTTAATAAGGGTTTTGACAGTTGATTTTCGAGATAGTATGTAGCATCAATTGGTATATTGTTTTCCAAGACATAAATAGGATCCTAAAAGAAATAAGTAGTAAAACTGCTGGGAGAGAAACTATATATCTAGAAATATGTTTAAGAAACGCGCTTAAATAGACCGAACTTTTTTGAAATTATTCAAGAATTATGTTCCTACCTATACAGGGTGACTGTTAATTAACCCGACAAAATAAAACCACGATAAAAAGCGATGTGCAAAAGTATGAGAAAAATGTGAAAAAAAATTCTTTTTACTTTAGTTTTCGAGAAATAATTCATCAAAAATTAGCCCGAAAACAATGATGCGCCCGTAGTTAAGTCGAGGAGCAGATGAACGCAATAAATGCAATTTCATAGCTCCGTTTTTAGGAGCCCGACGTGAAATGCGAACTCGAAAGTATTTACTTGATAAATGCATGCAGCGAATTACCTGAAGTAGATTATTCCACGCAAAGGATATCAACGGCTACACACCGGCCCTAACAGGTAAACAAATAAATCAGCAAACTCATTCGTAACCTGTTTCGAATGTTAATTATTATAATTTCGTTTTGTGTGTGAGGAATTATTAACATTTTTATCTGTGGTGGTTGCCCAACGGGGTCCTAAGTCAAAGACTTGTCAGGACCTCAGGAGCGGGAGTGTGTTTTGAGTATGTGTAAAGTGTTCCATGACTTTGTTACTTCCAACCTTCTCGCCGTTTAAGGGGAAGTAGTGTCGAATTTTATCCCCAACACTGAAGGGTGTCTCAAGTCGATACCGACCACCCCCGAGAAAAATCCCGAGTGCGGTTCGAACCGACGACCGTGCGATTGCAAGGCCGGTCCTCTTACCACTGGACTGTTCAGGCGTTTAATTACAAAGTACTTTTTCAAAAAAGGAACTAATTACAATTACAAAGTACAAGTCTTAAAAAAAGGAATTGGCAATTACTTTTATAATTACTTTGTAATTATTTTATGATAAATCATAGTGACATAATTGACAAACATCTACGTTCTACGTTTAAAATGTTTAAATCATTAAAAGTGTTCAAGTAATCCAAATATGTATATCAAAAAATAAATTATAATTATTACTGAAAACCATATGAGTATAAAAAAATTTGCACTTAAGTATAATCCAGAAAAAGTAAATAAATATATAAAAAATGGAAAAATCAATTTTATAATATAATAAGAAACAATTTGAGGTTTCAAAAGTTTATTGTTACATATTGTGTTTGAACAAGAAAGTCAACCAAAGTTTGTTGAGGTTTTTAGTTTGAAACTAATTGAAAAATTACACGAAAAGGAAAATTCGTATCTAATTTCTCGTCTGATTCTTCAAGCACTTGTTGTTTCTCTATAGGCGTTAACACAGGTTTTGCATCAGTCATATTATTAAAACGTTCAAGAATTTTCTTTGCATAAGACTTCTAATTGATAAAAATCGAACCATTCTCCAATTTTTCTACATGCATACCCAAAAAACTGTTAGGTAAACCCATAGTAACTTTAAACTCATCCTGTAAAATCTGAAGAAATTTGTTAAGACAGTTTTCGTTTCTTGCAACAACAATACCATCATCTACGTATAGTAATAATAATAAACTTTTACTCTTATTTGTAAACAAACAAGGATCTGCTTCAGTTCTAAAAAGTCCATAACTCTGAAGAAATTCTTTAAACTTCTTATTCTAACACCGAGGTGCTTATTTCAATCCATAGACAGACTCTTGTGTAATTTACAAACTCGATAAGTACCATCTTGATACCTTTCTGGTTGTTTCATATAAATTTCTTCATCCAATTCACCATATAGAAATGCTGTCTTTTCATCAAATTGAGCCATCTTCATTTTAAGACTTGTGTTGCTTAATGTTGTCGATGTTCAAGTCACCTGATAATATTAATTTCTTGAATCGAGTCATGCATTTTTCCAACAGAGCACCGAGTAGGTCTTAGGAATTGATTAAGATCTGTGTTAGGGAGTCGGTTGGCGCATAATACGCAATGTTCTTCCCCGTCAATCTGTATAGTGACGTCAATCTGTATAGTGACAGCACACCATTCAAATAATTGTTCCACCAGAGTGCATTTCATGTCGAGTTTTTTAGCAATTAAAGTTGTCATCACCCGACATTTGAGAATAGCCCCCCCAGATCGATGTTACTGTCGCGTAGATCACATCGTCGCCTAACTCATGTACTGGCGTAAGCGCCATTCGATAAATTGTTCAAGAGCGTTGAAACTAAAAATGAGGCTCTATTCTTTTCATTGTAATAACTGAAATAACATGTTATCATAAAGTCCCGTGACCCCAGTAGGCCTTGGATGTGTAAGGGCACGTCTTTTCTTAGAAAATTTAATGACGTTTATAATTTGTATGTGTCACATTAGAATTCGACAATATGAAGCACCGTGTAAATCTTTGCCGTCAGCAAAATGGGCACCATGTTCAACAACTATTATGAATATGCTTTAATATTGGAATTTTCCGTTTTAATATACACGTCTCTTTAATCTGTAGCGTTTTGAAATGTGTCGATTGATTAAACAGAAATGTCATTCTGATTAATTAAATACTTTAAGAAAAGACATGCGTTCACACTTTCAAAGCCTAGGGGGCACGGGACTATGATATCATGTTATTTGTAAAGGCTGTTTTACATTATAACATTTTTTGGTACAAAGTGAGAGAGATAAGCTACCACAGTGAATTGTGATTGGTTGAATTGGCACTTGTCACTCACTTTGTATCAAATTTTAGCATAGTGTAAAACGGCCATGTCATATTTTTTTTGTAAAAAGATATGAAAATGTTTCAGATGAGGCGGCGAGGTGATTCATAATTACACTTATGTCTCTACGTGAGTTAGTTTACGCGCGTTTGTATACATTTGCCACAAAATAATTTCATAATTTTTATCTACGACCACTACTGTAAATGACGAATTATATACAACACATAAATTAAGTAAGCGGGTATTTACAAACGTCGTGCGTAAAGTAAGAAAAACGCACAACGTACCTACTTTACGCACATTTGCATTTAGATCTACGTAGCCGCATCACATTAGATTGACGGTCGTCGAAATTGCAAGTGTCATTGCTGATTACTTTGAAGGTAATTTTTGTGGTCGGAGATAAAGTATAGTACAAAACTCGAGTTGTAAAGCAATTACGCACTTGTGGAATTACTTGCATTCGTCGCTGCGCGGCTCATGCGCAATATACTATAGCGTTATAGGCTGCAAAACGAAAACGAAAACTCTATCAAGTGACAGATCAACCCGTACTTTTGTTCAGGGCATAGGTAACTCGAATTTGTAATTTTTGACGCTTACGCCTATTCGTGAGTTGGCGACGACATATTATTAACTTTAGTAGGTTTATTTCCTCCATTAGTTTTTTACGCTTACAATGTTTTGAATTAACGTTTTTAAGTCTGCATTTGTTAAGTTATCACTGCATGAGTCTTTTGTGCTTTTGTACTTTTGTGTTTTCTTTATTTCGTAGATTTATCATCTTTCAGCTAAAGACTTGTCTACTTATAGGAGTAATGAAATACACGTCTAATCACTTGCACGACCCGATGACAACTTAATTAATTATAAACTAGTCCTTAGAATTTTTTAAACATGATCCCGTAATCTATTACATTCACTCACGTATGCGATTTAATTCGAAACTGTACGCATATCACCAACGACGTTTAAAAAGCTGTACAAAATAAAGTTTTTATAGTCTAATAAACAAAAACACTTGCCGGCGGTAAACTTCTTCAGGTCTAATAAATCGTTTCACATTTCATAGAAAACCGATTCGTTTAAGCGATTCCTTACAAAGTAATCAAGTAATTATTCTTTTATGGCGATAATTATTTAGTACTAATTAGTATTACGCATAATACTAGCGACGTTTAAAACAACAGATTGTATCCTAATAGTTTTATTGTCTCCGTGCGATACGAACATTTTACTATCAGCTGCCTGTCGGGCCGTGCATTTGACCCCTGCGATCACCAAATTTAAATCCTTGCGATTTTTTTGATAATAATTACGTCGCGTAAAAGAAACTTCCGTTCCCCAGCTGTTAAACGCGTAATAAAACCAATTGAGATGTGTCAAAATCCCACTGCGTGCAAACGAGTAGTCAGTAAAAAAACTTTATAGTCCTATTACACTGCAGCATTTATAGAACGTGGCGCCGTATTTCGCACGTAGTGCCGGATCATGATTTTGAGGTAATTTTTTAATTATGTAATTATAAACTGTCCACAAGAATTTTTTAAACATTTTTCCCGTAATCTGTGACATCGATTCTCTTATGCGTATACATTTTATTTTATTAATATAAGTTAGGAATCAATTTCTTTTTATGCTTCATGCTTTGTTCTCTTTTTGCACTAATAGGTATCAGAATATTTTTTTAAAAATTTACACAATGTCTTCTCTTGCCATTATTTCAGTAAATTAAAAAGTAATTCAAAGCTAAATATTTACCTCTGCTTTTTCAAAAGCTGGTTTACCCTTGACCCCAGTAGTAATTACATATGGAATTCGATCACCAAGTTTCGGTGCATTTCCCGGATCTCGTTTCTTCATTTTCTTAGCCAACTCTACATGCGCTTGCTTAGCGGCATAGTCTTCCTTCGTTAACTCCTTTGTGATCACCAGCTGAGAAATATCTATGTTATTTTGGAGTAGATCGGAAATTACTTGTTTTGTGTAGGCGACTGCATCTTCAGGGTTTCTACAAATTAACTTAAAACATTTAAGAAAATAATAACGAGAGAGAGGCTCACTTGTGAATTAGTAATTTCTGTAAACAAGTACTGATAACATCCACGACCAAGGTGCAATTGTCACGTCGAACGGTTTCGATTCCTTTACAATCCATTTTATCATATTTATCCGGTCTTGTAAAATACAATCCGGCGTAACGCTTTTTATTAATTAACAAGTACGGGCAGTAAACCTGCAAAGCTTCAGTATGAATTTTTTCTTCATCTTTATAAAGAGACTTACCTTCTCAAATTCTAGCTTAATCGGTTTGATGAACTTTGTGCTGATATATTCAGCCGCCTCTCTACCTAGTTCCATACAGCGTCCTAAATCTTTAACTTTGAAATGCACCATCACCGAGTCTGTGTCTCCGTAAATAACATCTGCATCATTTTCGTATCCGTTTGCAATGCAGTAGTTTTGCAGTACTTCTTGACGAGTTTGCTCTATCATTGATCGACCATAACTCGTTACACTCTGTAAAAGAAAAATGATTGTACTTTTGCTTTGTTGATACTTACCGAATAGATACCCCAGATATCTCTAGGCAGGGTAATTTTCCCACTTGCGCTCCTGTAAAGCCATACACAGAATTTGCAGAGATTTTCAATGCAAGCTGACGACCATCTAGTACTGATCGGATAACGGGGTCTTTTTCATCTTTCAGTAACGCCTTGGTACGTTTACGTGCTGCTAGAAGTTGTTCTAAAATCTGGGGGAGTAATCCTCGTCTTACTGTGCTTTTTACAAACATGTGCTGCAATGGTGTTGTCGTAATTTTATCTGGTGTTAAACTGCAAAGTAAACTCGTGAAGAAATAATTGGATTAATGGATTAATTTTAAATGTTTTTTAAAAAATCAAGTACAAATCAAATTTTTTTGTGTTATTTAAACTGTCCGTAACAATCTTATCCCAGTGACATAAATGACATAAATCATAGATTCATTTTCTATTTATAAATCCATTTAAATGTAATTTTGTTAATCATTTGAATTTGTTTTATTCAATAGGTTGTTGTTGTTGTTTTATTAAATAAATTCATTTATGACAATGACAATTGATTAATTGTAAAGGCTCCACAAATACAATTAATTAATTGTTAACTGCCAAAATAATCTAATTGTGCCCCAACAATGTAACAGTTATTTTGTATATGTTGCTTATAAAAAAATGTTATCAATCACAGGAAAAACATTGGAAAGAGTCCTTAAACGTCAATGTATTTAGAAGATTATAAATTAATAAAGAATCTCATATTATTAAAATAATTATTACATTTCTAACTACGAATTGATTGATATATGTATTAACTTACCCTAATTTATCTTTCATATTCTGCCTTAAGAGTGTGGTATAGCATAAATTATGAGCTATCATAATACTGGGATACAATGAACTAAAATCAAGAGTTGCTATAGGATCCTTATAATAACCACGCTTTGGTTCTATAACTGTAGCTCCTTCAAACTGGTCTGTGTTTGGAGCATATTCGTGTGTTGGCATAAAATATCCAGCCTCGCGTGCCTAAAATTGAAAACGTGAAGTGAAACCAATCCCCATTTCAATCTGCACGTCTCTTACATGTCTCAAAAGCTGGGCAATAACTTTAACTTGTTCCCCTTTTGTTAACAAGCTTGTAATAGGTACGCCAGTTACACGAGCCATTTCTATATCATTAATGAAGCTCTTCACGTGATTTAGAAGACGCATAGGCAAATCTGCATCTTTCAGGCAATAAACGGCTAATCTAAGAATTTAAATTTTCTTCTACTAGGGAATCAATAATTTTTAAACAATAGTTCTTACCTACGCCTTGTTTGATCATCACCGTTTTGTAAATCTGTGATAATACTGTAATGCACATCTTCTTTTTGCTCCCCCAAAATTTCATTTGATACATTGTTTAAAGTGTACGAACGCAATTTGAAGTCACGTTTCATCACAACCAACATATCATAGGGAACCCGCCCCTCAAAATTAATCGTTTTGAAAGTACGCTTGCCCACTTTGGTCTGCAATTTTACTTCTTTCACCACTGACCTTTAAAGAGTGAGCTAGTTAATGTGTTCATTAACAAGTGCATAGTTTCTTACTGAGTATCTAGAATCCTGCCTAGGTATGCGAATTTTTTTAGTTTGAGGTGTTTTGCTCTTTCGAGCATATATGGCAAATCAAAATTGTTTATGTTGTAACCAGTAAATATATCGGGGTCTAAATCACGAACAAATTGGCCCCATGCTTCTAACATATCTTCCTCAGTTTGAAAACTGCGAACCTTTAATAAGTAACGCTTATTTAAAGATTAAAGAAAGTATACGACGTACCTCAGCGTGTCCTATCGATGCACAAGTATCAAGAGTGAAAATATTCCTCGTCAGAGGTTCTTCAACACCATGGAGCATCACCACATTAGCTATTTGAATAACAGGATCGATTTGGGGCTCAGGAAATATACCTTGAAGAAAGCAGGTTGTCGTTCACTTCATTTTTATTAAATGTCTTACCTTTTCGCCCAGCGCATTCAATATCGAAACTGTGTATTCTGTACTGAGCTACTCTCGACCACTCTCCGTCTGGCGCATGTGCTGTAAAGTCGGCAAATGAAACATCAACCTCAATTTGACACCTCGAAGTAAATTTAAACTGTGAGCTTGCGGTCCTTTTGAACCATTTTCCTGGTGACAATTCAATCCAGCAACAACCCAAAATCTTTGTATCGACCATAAATCTACAATGAAGAAACTTGTATATTTCCAATAAAGTAGCTATCATCAGATGCTTTTTGATGTTCAATCTTTGGTAACTATGTTCGTGACAACAATGAATATCAGCAATAATAATAGTAGTGTAGATCCCTGGTGGGCTCTCACAATGTTGAGGAAACCTCAGGGCTGCTTGTATTTAAAATTTTCTTTCCACGTAGAGCAGCTTGAGCCACTCAACTCAATTAATGCTGAAGATTTTGCTAAAACTGTACCTTTGGTAGAAGTCAACTTCGTTGGATTAGAATACATGTCAGTTGGTATACAATCCAAGAGGAACTTGAACGTTTTAAATAAACTATAGCTTGTCCGTTTCTTGTTCTATGGAATGGTCATTGAACTTCAATCGAGACATTAGGTTTGTAATAGAAAATTGATAAGTCCAGTTTTTGTCTGCATTAATTCTGTCTGTTTCTAAATTTATTAGTTTATTACCTTTAAATAAATTTTCTCAAACTTTCACAATTTGTGTTGGAATTAACTTATTGAATTTTATTCCTTATTGATTGGTAATATAATATACAGGTGCTCCATTTAAAAAAGTGCCTTTTTGACTTTATCTCATAAACGTGTGCTCAATTATTTTTTGACTCCAGCATTGTAATCAGCGTCAAAAGTACTACCAGTTTACTAATTCAACGAGTTTGTAGCTTTTATAATAACAAAGTTAGCAATAGTGCCGACTTAAGTTTGAACAGACTGTATAGAGTTTGTCCCATACTCTTGGATAATGTTTATTTCTGGTTTTATTTTTTTGGCAGAACAATTGTCAGTCACCTGGTATATGTAGGTACCTACTAAAAGCTTCGAAATCTTTAAAATTAAAACAAATGGTACCATGAAATTTAGCACGAAATAAAAAAAAAAATTCAGCATAATTTGTCTTAAATTATATTAAATATAATTTCATATGATTAGCATATAGGGACCATGCACATGCGAAGCCAGCGCCACCAATGATCATATTCTGCATTAGTGGTATGAAAATACGAGTTGTTTCAAATTATTAGTGTACATTTGAACTTGAATATTGTAATGTATTTCAATACCAGGAAGCTCAAGTGTTATGTACTACAGTCGTAAATTGTCATAAGAGTGATATTATTCCCGTGCAATGAGTGTCAAGAAATATTTTCATATCACTAATTCACAAATCACCACGCCAGGCGGTGCTGAACGCAAAGATGTGCATGGCGCCTATATTTGCATGTCTTATATTAAAAACTTACCTGGTCTCAATATCTACATTTGTTTCAAAAAAACTAAAGTCATAAAATTTCGTAGCTGGATAAAGACCTGGATTTGCTTTTAATATCCTTTTACAAGCGGGCACCATCTTTGGCAAAGCGAATAAAATTTTTGCAAATTTTCTATCTTCATCTCCAGTGTAATCGCATAAAGACTTTCCAAAAACAATATTGACAAAGAGGACAGCTTCTGATATATTGCTTTTACCTAAATGCATGTCGGCAAGAAGGGCTTCGTTCAACTTGTCCTGCAAATCAATAAATTGGTATTTTCTATCTTCCTGTTAGAGGCAAACAAAATTTTTACTTTAAATAGCTGAACGTCTGATTGCTGGAAACTATCTGGCAAAGACACGTACATATATGGGTGAAAACCATGAACATGACAACATACACTATTGCCAGCTTCGGTTACACCGAACATACGCATGATGGGCACTGATCCCTGAGTTGCTCCGGGCATGCCTGGATACGGTAAGCCAATGTAATGGTCCATTTCAATTTGTTGGAAAATAAACGCATCGTTCTTTTCATCTAAACTTCGAACGGGCGGACGACAAATATCTTTCGTTCTAAAATTGGTGTAAAATTTTTGGTTAGTTTGTACGGAATTCACGAAATCGAAACTTACTTCGCTCTCTTTGACGGGCTCTGCATTTTAAATAATTGTTTTAAGAATTTAATTCAGGAAAATCTGACTATTGAAGCTTCTTTCATTCCTTTTGACGTACACGTTTCCCGCTTAAATACACAACTTACAGGAGCCCGTTCAGGAATAACGCTCCGACTAAAAAGAGCGCGCTCTGGATAATGTTCTTTCTCTCTCGTGTAAGTGATTTTGTGCATTTTGCTTTTCATTTTAAACGCCCAGAGCGCTCTCGCGATACAGTTGCTGAACGGGCCCCAGCGTTCTCGATTGACCGCCTACTGCGCAGTAGGTGCGCTGTGCGCAGCTGCGCACACAGAGTATCTTCATCTCGTGTTATTACATGAGGTTAAAAGAAGATGCACATGCACTGAGTGCAACCAGTGCACGTGAATCGAAAACGCTAGTAATACAATAGGCGTTTTCCCGTTAGCTCTGAATTTTGCGTTTCAAGCACAATTGGGTTTTAAACACACGATGTTCTTGTATTAGTATATGGAAACCTGCCTTAAGCAAAGTTCACATGCATTGCGGATACGCAAAATTTTTATTGCGGATTGTTTCTAATTGGTTCATTTTGAATTTTGAACCAATTAGAAACGATCCGCAATAAAAATTTTGCGTATCCGCAATGCATGTGAACTTAGCTTTACTGGCAAAGATATTTATAAGCGTTTGATTGATCGCAGCACTATCGCGGATAAATCTGAACCTCTGTAAGCTATTCGGAATTTTTATAATGCACGTGTTTAAAGCGGGAAACACATTGAGGCGGCTGCGGTGGCGATGGCGACGAAAACCGTTCACATGTAAGCAACAAGATAGATCTGCCAATGAATTTACGTAACTTTACCGTGATCGCTCGCATGTGAACGTTTGTGACCGACACCGCGTCACCGCCACCGCAATCGCTACCGCAACCGCCTTAACGTGTCTCCCGCTTTAGTGCGTACCAATTACCAATACATTTACACAAGCTGATTTAATGTACAGTTCTTGTAAACTTCCAGCCAACTTTCGTCATTCATATTTATGACGTAATGCTATAACAGTGTTGCCAAGTATTGAAGTGTTTACATATGATCGGTGGTTGACGGTGTATAGGTTATGTACTAGTTGTATATTCAAAGTAAACACATCTGACGTTAGTGATAATTGAAGCGGTGACAACATTGTGATTTTCAAAAACTTGTAGTAACAAAATGTTACTAAATTTCAACGAATACATCGTACGTTACATCTTGAATTCAGTTGGTACTGGTTTAACGTCATTAATGACGAAAGTTGGCTGGAAGTTTACTAGACCTATAAATATCACATATAACACAATCCTGATACATCATATACTCAGAATCGACGCCGCCAAAACACGAGATGTTATTTAGCATACAAGGGTTTGTTTAGTTGACACCACGTGGCGAACGCTTAGCTGCAAACTCCTGTAACTAGATAAAGGGATTGTATATAAATTGGACATACGTTTGGGACAACATCTAGAAATACGTTTTATTCTATCTCTGTTAGACATACATTTAGGGCCAGTTTACAGAAAATTTAATTGCAATCAAATTTTAATTTTTAATTTTAATTTTTAACTTAATCGTGATTAGTTTAATTTGAAATTAAATATTTGATTTGCTTTCTGTAAACCCACCCTTAAAGTATATGTTTTCCTTCTTTAAAAGCAGGCGCATGCATGCATTTTCAGCTTCTAGACGAAGAAAGATACACATTGATGTCAGGACGCTTGTATGCTAAACAAGGTAAACCGACTTGCAATCAGTCGAGGATTTCATCATACATGTTAGCCCACAGTTGCTGCTGTATCTCTTTATCTAGTTATAAATATCTCTGCTTACTGGAACGTGCGCTTCGTGATTTTTTTGCACTTTTGCGCTCATTTGCGTGCACAAAGTAGGTGACGGGAAAGCGACTATTACATTGCCTGCGTTCAGCCAAGCCACAGGCCTAGCAGAAAGCTATGTAGCACTTCGTGTGTGCCACGTAGCGTGATATATCTGTTCAAGCCGAAAGCTAAACTTCTGCTAAGAGAGAGCGATAAACCTAGCAGCCACCGTATTTTAAACAAATACCGTAAACGACAATACAGGAAACTCATGTAAAAAAAACGTATGTTTTGACGGCGACACAGCCACTAACGACCACTATTGATAGCAGTTGCATACTACACTGATTAGTACAATGAAAATTAGATTAATTTTAAACGTGAATTATCATATTTTTAATGAAATTCTGGAATAATAGGATGGCTCTTGCAAATATTTGGGCCTTAATAAATAACACAAACTCAATTTTATGATGAAATAAGCCGTTGTTGTACAAATCCAGACGGCAGAGGCGCTGCTAAAAGTGTCGCCGGTTTTGGAGCGGAGTTTCTGGTATTGTCATTTGCGGCACAGTATAAGAATCACACAATAGCGTCACTCGAGTATAACTGTCACACTTGCTCTTTTGTTTGATACCTACCCAGCTGTAAATTACATTGCATTTCCATAAGGGTATCAAACAGAATGGCCGCTTTTTGTGACATTGACGTTTAAGTGACGCTACTGGGTAATTATTTAGACTGTGTTTGCGGTATTTGTTTTAAATCGCTTTTTCAAAAAGCTACGCCTCTTAAAGAAGTTTTATTTTTCAACTTAACTTTCTAAAATTATAAAGATAATTTATGGTGCCATCTACTTCCAGTGACAAATAAACCCAAAATAATTGAAATCGACACCACTGATGCCAACGAGGTAGCAAAAGGTCCGTTCGACTGAAATTGGAATAGCGACAATTGACGGTCTACCAGCGCGCCTGCGTAAACGCAGCCTAGATTGGAAGGAGATTTAACCGAATTTTTACGACCCCGTTGGCATCAGTGATCGACACACAAAATGCAGGTAACTTTTTTTTATCTTAAGGAATTATTACATTATTTATGTGTTATACAGAAATCTTTTTTAAGCTTATATTTTACACAGAAAAATTTTGATTGGCGTCTTTTCTCTTGTACGGTAATTCTACGTCTGCGTCAAACACGGTAATTTTGAAGATGGCTTCCGATAATTTGGTTTCATAAGGTTGGCAACACTGAATCCATCAGAAAGCGAAGCATCGGGCGCATTCAGCAGACCAGAAAGTTGTTGACCAAATTTCTGCTGAATGCGGTCGCCATTTTTTGTAGCGCAACTTCTCTGCTGCCTGACTGGAACATGTTATGATGAGTGAACTTCATTCTGCAGAAATGAGTGCTCAGTCTCAACTGTCGGAGCGGGAACTGTTACTGATATGTTCTGCTGAATCAATCCATCGACGTATCGAAAGCCTTTCTCCGATGTCCTCGATATATCAGGCGTTTTCCCGTTAGCTCTGAATTTTGCGTTTCAAGCACCATTGGGTTTTAAACGCACGATGTTCTTGTATTAATATATGGAAACCTGCCTTACTGGAACATGCGCTTCGTGATTTTTTGCGCTATTGTGCTCATTTGCGTGCACAAAGTAGGTAACGGGAAAGCGACTATCGACTAATGGTTTCGATGTTTTATTGTTGTTTTGATATCATATGAAATCCTATATGTCACGTGATTTAGGCTTAAATGAAAACACGTTTAGTTTACGTTTTTTTTCTTGCAATTACCCACTTGTTATACAGCTGAATTAAAAAAAAAACGGGAAATGAAATTTTTCCAGTTGTAAATTTGGTTGCATTTGTCAATTAATTGTCTACTTGACAACAGAGACTTAACAATACATACTTTTAAGAAACTCTAACCTATTAATTTAGAAACTGACGTAGCGTCTGACAATTCTAACCTCTTTCTAATAAAGTCACTTTCATACTATGAAAATATTGAAAAAATGTGCCATTTTTTTTACATTTCCCGTTTTTATTGATTTCAGCTGTACAAAGCTGCGTGAATAGGAAAACTTCGAATTCGTCCGATTCATTGTCAGAATCCTGGTCAGACTATGGGCGCCGTGGTCGCATTTTAAAACGTCACCACTCGACCGTCCGAGAGATGGTCCGCCATGGGTTCACTACTTTAATCACGAGTCGGACCCAGCCTAAAATATTGAAATTTAAATATTGCCATGCAAAATTCCTTTGTTTAAAACAGCAATCAATTTTTTTAAGTAGGGTAAACTTAAAATGGCATACAATTGTGTGGTACCCTGTGGTGGTACCGTTGTGCTGACTGACAAGAACTGACCGAACTGACATTAGAGAGTTTTCGCAATTTAAACGTTATGAATAGCGTTTACGATAAATGCTATAAAAATAGTAATGCGCTTGCTCACACAGTTGTGAGCACTGTGGTGACCACGCGCATTAATAGTTTTGTAAAGACTGAAGTTGGCAACAAACATTCCAAACTAAAAAGTCCTAATCGCGATAGTCGAATAGATGATTTAACAAAACTCTGCGTTAAATGTAAAATCAAAATTGCTGAATTTTGGAAGGCTTCAGTAGTTCATTGACTAATCGATGAAATCGAAATATAAATATATAAATCTACTGAAAATTGTATCAAATGTACTGATATACTGAAAAATTGCTCATTGTACTGATTTCAGTACAAATGTACTGGCAAGAACAACCCTGATATTAGGTATTATAGTCTATTTTTAAACTAGGAGGAGTAACAGTTGTCGGCCTGATGTAGGTAGTAATACAAATGCTGGGTTCGGTAATTCCTCCGCGCTCACTCTATTCACTCCTCGAGCACTTTTGTCTCACTTTTACGTATATCAAAACAGCTGCGTTCTCACTCTACTTTTCACTCCAAGCTTGCGCCGTCTGAATTTCCGAACTCAACATAAATCAGAAGCTAATTTGGCTTGCCGGAGGTTTGCAAATTTCTCAAATAACCAGTTTTAGCAACAGATTTGTTTGCAAGTTTAAAACTGATTTGAAATTGTCACATGGATTATGAAAGATGTAAATAAAGTTCTCGGGCTACGGTTCTGCTGATGAAGGCCCAACTAGGCCTGAAACATCTGTACAGAGCCTGCTCGGGGAATCCGCTGCAATCAAGACCGATTTGCACAAAAATTTCCTAAATTTTTAGGTTTAAATTGGAGGCTTGTGTAAAACCGGCTATTAGGTGGCCAATTATTTTGCGAGATTTGGCGGGCAAATTCAAATTACTCCTCCTAGTTTAAAAACAAACTATAGTAGTGTTGTAAAAATACGGTATCTTAAAATATTTTGTACAACCCTACGTGTATTATATCGTATTATATGGTATTTTATCATAAAATACACGTAGTGCTGTATAAAATATTTTAAAATACTGTATTTTTACAAGACTAACATTAGAGGAAATATTAGGTCTGTTTGTTATCCTGCACTGGTGTGCACTAGTGTACACTTTTTTTACGAAATATGCTTTAATGAAGCCTGAATTCTTTAATAATGTGTCAATACGAATCATACTCATTCATACTGACTACCACGCAAACATATAAAGTTGCATTAAAGCGTAAATTGCGAAAAAAGTATGCATTGGTGTACACCAGTGCAGGATAACAAACAGACCTATTTTGTATAGGGACCGTGCACATGCGAAGCCAGCGCCACCAATGACCATATTCTGAATTAGTGGTAGGAAAATACGAGTTGTTTAAAATTATTACTGAACATTTGAACTTGAATATTGTAATATATTTCAATACCAGGAAGCTCAAGTATTATGTACTACAATCGTAAATTGTCATAAGAGTGATATTATTCCTATAGGCGCCATGCACATCTCTGCGTTCAGCGCCGCCTGACTTGTGAATTAGTGACATGAAAATATTTCTTGAGACTCATTGCATGGGAATAATATTACTTTTATGACAATTTACGATTGTAGTACATAATACTTGAGCTTCCTGGTATTGAAATACATTACAATATTCAAGTTCAAATGTACACTAATAATTTGAAACAACTCGTATTTTCATCATGTGAATGTAGCTGGCCATGATTTTCATACCACTAATGCACAATATGGTCATTGGTGGCGGTGGCGCTGGCTTCGCATGTGCATTAGAGTTCCTCTATTAGATAAGAGTTAGGACATGGTGGACCCAGAACTCAAAACCACTTGATTTTCAAATGTCGCATTCAATTTTTTCTGTTTGACATTTCAAAACGTAAATTAACCAACTTTAAATGTAAATTAAACGTCAAGAAAATTATGACAGTTCAAAAATTTCATTTAGAAAATTCTTTGAAATGCGAATTAAAATAAAAATATCAATGCAGGAACAAATTAACACTCGCAAACAAACATTAAAGAATATTTTACAAAACTTTTGGCATGTGGGTGCATAATTTTTGAGTAGCAATATGTGGGTAAATAATCTTTATTGCTATCATGTGTAATTCTAATAAAAAAATTCCGGTTCATTTAGATAAATTTCCGTACATTTATTGTTTGTCAAGATCAAAATTAAACAAAGTTGGGATTACATTGGATTTCAGCGTTCAAGTATTTCAGTGTTTTCTTTCGAGAACTACCACATTGTACCCACTAGCCTTTTGCAGCTGTATTTTATTCAATTCCGTACACTCTCTTTGCACTTTTCAATTATTAGTCTCACTTTTACAAACTGGTTCGTTCTCACTCTTCTTCCACTCCATTCCAGCACCTCGTGAATAACCGAACTTATAGCGTTTTCGATTCACTTGCACCGGTTGCACTCAATGACTCAATGTATTTGCATCTTCTTTTAACCTCATGTAATAACACGAGATGAAGATATTCTGAGTGCGCACCAGTGCGGTCAATCGAAAACGCTATTAGTTTGTAAAAAGAATAAACAATCTTCAACGCGAATCGATTTAAATTCACTTCAAAATCACTGATTGCATTCCATTTGCAGTTATTCATTTGGCGATCAGTGATGACGAAGTGATTGAGTTTCCCCTCCCGCACCCCGTACAGATCAAGCTGGTTTTCTAAATCAGTTTCATGTGATTTCATACGTATTTTGAGATTATGTTAATTTTAGTTCCAAAACATCATTCCTTTAGAGAGAGTCTCTCTGTTCACTTTAAAATCAGTTCAGTTCAAAATCAAATTGATTTGATTTTGGGTGAAGTGAATGTAAATGGAGGACGGCTTATGTCACGAATAGTATCGAATTCTGTCGGACATTAAACGAAACCCAACATTATAAAAAAGGAGTTCTTTTCTGGCCTTGAGATTGTTCGGAAAGCTACAAAACACGTTACAAATCTCATTGAAACCTTGATTAATTTTCTAATTTTAGAATTTTGACAATTTCGAAAACCATAATTTTATAACTAAATCAAAACCACTCGATATAACTGATAGGTATAGGATAGCACAAATTGTTGTCGTAAAGTTTATTTAAAAAATCAAAAAGAAGCATGTTTCCCATTTGATACCGATTTTTTAGCGTTCGCTGCAAATCGGAAAAGCAAGTAGCGTCACGAGTACTCGATTCCGGATGAGTGTAAGTGTCATGACGCGAGTGTCACGACTTCCGAGTAGCGTCGTAGTCCCATCACTTATAATGACAATTTAAAATTTTGAACGTCAAATTACAGATAAAATCTAATTATCCATGAAAACTGGGTGCAACCAATCAAAACGTGACCCCTCATGTCCCAACTCTCTAATGTGCATGGTACCTATAGCAGATTCTTGCCTTTGAAAGTTCATTATTAATTAATAATATAATTATTCTGTAATTATTATGTTTGTATACCCTCTCACTCTTAAGTTGATATCAATTATCAATTCCTCTTTATCTAAGGCGAGTCTAACTATTCATTGCGTCAGGGATACATCACATATATTCCTAGAATTTTAAGTTGGCACTACAAAAATTATAAATCGTAGTTCGATAGGTATTTATTTCTGGAAGGTCAAGTTTGAAGTATTTAACCTATGAAAATGTCAGTTATCTGTCAAGATTCGTGAAGAGGCTCTATAATATTAGGCGAGGATGTATCAGAATTCGTGTGGGGCTGCTGCCTCCGCCGGAGGATGCGTCGAGACCGACCGGGATTGTCACAGCTTAATTTCTCGCGAACCAGCAGTCCCGGCAGTCGAACACGATTACAGCGGTTTTGATATTGTCAAAGCAACACAGGTAAATAGGTGTTCAAAGCGTGAATCACATTACAGGTCGTTAAATCCGTTTGATTTAGTACGGAGCTTTCTCGAGAGTCAAAGAACTAGTTGATGCCGGATATAACGTGAATCAAAGGGACAGTGAAACTGTTACGCTTTTGCATTGGGCTGCTATTAATAATCGAAAGGACATCATGAGATTTTTTATCGATAAGGGTGCTGAAGTTGATGCTGTTGGTGGTGAATTAAACGCAACACCTTTGCACTGGGCTACCAGGCAAGGACACTTGGATGCGGTCGTGATATTAATGAATGCAGGAGCAGATCCAACATTACGAGATGCAGAGGGCTGCTCTTGCATACATTTAGCAGCGCAGTTCGGCCACACTGCACTTGTTGCGTATTTTATCTCAAGAGGTGTTAGTCCAGATTTGGTGGACAGGAGTGGGATGACTCCGTTAATGTGGTCATGTTGGAAAGTAATTAGTTTAGATCCGACAAGACTGCTACTGACTCTAGGTGCAAATTCCAGTTTAACTGATACGACACAAGGCAACAGTGCTTTACATTGGGCAATATTAGCAAGAAATACTTCTGCAATATCTACATTAATTTTACAGGTATGTTTTATTAATTTCTAAATTACAACAGTCACAATTTTGCCCACCTCTATGAAGACAAATTTAAATACATTATTCTGAAGTGTTTTTGTATTTGCTCTTTAATTTTAGTTTTATTTCAGTTAAAAAAATTTTGATATGCTTTACTTAGTTTTGGAATAAAACTATGTTTGATTATTACAGTCACAAGCCAATCTTAACATTCCGAATCACAGAGGTGACACACCTTTATCAATGTTACAAACACAATTGGGTTCTCTATGGATTAGTCCGAAAGTTGCTGAGAAAGTAAGAGAAAGTATGAGCACTCTTCGATCCCGTAGCTTATTATTTAGGATAGTAAAAGACAAAGTAAGGAATTTGTTTAAACTCGCTGTATAAATATAATCGATACAATTTATTTCAGAGAGTGAGGTGGTGGTGTATGGTGACCACTCCTTTTTTAGCATTTTACATGGCAGGCTTAATATTTGGTGCAGACATAATAATTTTAATAAAAATTTTTTTCCTTCTTTGTTTGTATATTTTTCTAAACTATGCCGGGCAAATTTTATACGACGATAGATTAATGTCGCTTCTTCCTTTAGCAATATATCTAGCTACGAAAATGTGGTTTTATTTTACGTGGTTCATTTACATTTTACCGAATGCCAGTATACTGGTCAACTTAATTTTTTTATTCAGCTCCGGTTTCTTGTGGTATTGTTTCCTGAAGTCTTGGCTTGGAGATGCAGGTGTTATTCCGGCAGCGCAGGAATTAAGATTTAGGGTAAGTAAGTCTTGGTGCACAATTTTGGAACTTAAAAATTTTTGTTTTGTTTTTTCTTTTTGCAGACGATTATTGAATTGGCTGAACGAGGCTTAGGCGGTTTTGAGCCGACGTCGTTCTGTTCAACTTGTTTAGTACGTAGGCCTTTAAGATCAAAACACTGTTCTGTTTGTAATTGTTGTGTGGCAAGATTTGATCATCATTGTCCTTGGGTTGCCAACTGTATTGGTAAGATTTATTTCAAATTCTTGTTTTTCAATTGAATAAAATAATTTTTGAAATGAAGAAAACAAAATTACATTTCCAAATGTTTAATATACAGGGTGATTATTGAATAGACCGACAAAATACTGACGAAAGAAGAGGCTTCACAGGATATGGGAAAAATGTTAAGGAAATTCTATACAATTAAAAATTTACGCGAAATGCGCACGTGACGTCCATTCATAAGACGAAAGCCAAAAGTTTACATCTTTAAAAGCGTGCAATAAATGTTTAGTGTTATGTAGAGAATCAGAGTTGTTCAGTCGTAAAACTTGACCATGAACTAATAACACACTGAACGTTCGTATTGAATTTTGTTAGACTTTGTACAAATTTGTGTTAAAAGTCGTCTTTTATAATAATAGAATTTGTTTGTCTTGATGTCTTTTCTTTCATGATTTTTTCTTTGTCTGTCTATTCAAGATTACCTGTATTTACATCAGTCAAGGTGATATTCATTTTAGCTACTTTTAACTTCGCCATAAATTGGAAATTAAATTTCTGTTTTAAAATTTTTTTTGTTGACAGTTTACGTACTTAAAAAAATCGTTATAAAATTTATTTCCAAGTTAATTATTACATATTGCACCTAAAGATTTAAACTTTGAATCTAAATTGCTCAAGATATTAAGAATTTTACTTTTGAAATAGGTATCAGAACGATTTTTTTTTCTGAGAAATTTTAAATTTGAAATAATTGAAATTTTTAAATCATTTACTCACACCATATTTACATTAAAATAATTAAATTGAAATTAATTTAACAATTTCGCTCCTAATGGGTCATATCTGTGCCAGTGTTTGAGGGCACTTCAGACTTTTATTATTTTCAAATTATTGGATTTAAAAAAAAATTATTTTGATAATGGTTTATCATTGAAATTTTTTTAAGAGAATGAAATAATTTTTTATTCCGTTTTTATAAATATACAGGGTGTTCGGATGTTCTCTCCAGTTATAGATCATATCATATAAACACAAAAGTCTTAATAAAGTAGGGTTGAGATTTCTTGCGTTCTTGAAATCAAACTTATTTATACGCAGTGGGTGTTGAATTTTGATAGTATAATATATAATAATATATAATATATATAATATAATATAATATAATATATAATAATATATAATATATAATAACGTGTATTATCTGTTTTTTTTTATTTACCATCAAGTAGGTCGTGATTTTATTTTTATTAGGTTGGCTATTATAGTAAAATTAGACAAATTAATTTCATGTCATTATAACATATGTCAAAATGTGACACTTCAAATCAGATAGATCATCGAAATAGATTTGAAAAGTAACCAAGTCAAGATTAAAAGTAAGAGGAAACGTTTTACAATTTATGTATGTGAATTTGGACGTGAATACATCTTGTGACGAAAAGAAAATATTGCAACATCGCTTCATTCACAGTAACCTTAAACTCAAAATGACTTTCATTCTCAAAGTTTAGTTACTTGCATTAGTACCACTTTTTCCCTTTAATCAGCACCCTACAGAAATAATCTGGTTTTAGCCTAAATGTAATTATTTTTATTCAGGAAATAAATATCAAATTGACATCATAAATTCTGTACAAGTCCTTAAACGCAGTATAAATTGTTAAATTTAATTTCTCAAACGGAACTTTACAACATAAAATGTTCCTTATTTCCTTTTTAAACACTTCTACGAACGAAGTGGTATTTCCCGCATTCTTTAGATTTCAGAAAAATCACCTTTGTTACACGAACACTTATACAGTGAGAATCTTGTAACATTGCACATAGACGAAAATTACGTAATCAGATAATACAATTCTAGTCATATAAAACTGCACATAGGGGTTTTAACATTACGTTGTTATGGTTACCACTCAACTTTCAATGTTGAACAATTTAAAAACTGCACATAGAAAGTATTAAGGAAGGTTTATTTCATTCATGCATTTCATTCAATCTCTCAACGAAGCTCCATTTGAGAATAATTGTACATTTCTACTTTTTCGGCGGTTGTATACATTATTTTACAGTAAATCAAAAGAACAATTTACTTCAATCTGACAATCCAAAATCAGTAGTGTCATTACTAACAACGCACGGTAACCATGGCGAATGAAATAAATTTGGTAAATAATAATGTAATAAAGCTTCCATTGATAATTACTATGTGCAGTCTTATAAGGTTCTCAGTGTATTTCGACCACGTGGTAATTTCAGTTTTGATGCGCAACCAATTTCTCTGGCGACAACCTTCCAATCCTATAAGTCATATTTTAATGTTGTCATCTGATGGCCACTCCGGGTCGACCCAGCTCATTAACGGACAAATCATCAACTCACATTTCATCAACACCCAACTGATCAACGCGGCAAAACATCAACGACCCAACTCATCAATAGACATTTCATCAACAGACGATAAATACCATACCATGAGTTAAATCTTCTCTGAATTAAGTTAAACATTAAATTTTGGTTCAGTTACATATAATTCGATATTTTATTATGACATTTTCTGACTTGTCCTTTGTTTTCTTCAAAGAAACGGTGACCGTAAAGCAAAATTATAAAAAACAAGAAATTTGAATAAATTTATGTAAATTCTATGAATTCCAACATTAATAATAATGTTATTCACTTTACAAAGTGAACAATCAATTTCGCGGAACGTCAGTAAGTACTTTAAATAAACGGTGTTTTTTTAAATCTGACGTCGAAGTTGGCCATGAACATTTTATTGTGAACCATCAAAATATCAAAATGACGAAAAAACGATTTTATTCGAAAAGAAATCCAATTTTATTATCAACAGACAGTGACAGAGGTTTCAAAACTTGTGGTATGTGCAGAAAAATACTTTGATATGGCCAACTTCGACGTCAGATTTAAAAAAACACTCGATATATTTACTCGATAAAAGTTTGTTTTCTTTTTCATGGTAACAGATAGTAATAACAAAAAAGCAAAAAGCTGTCGATCGATGTCGAAAAAGGAAAAGATGAAGATTGAGGAGAAAAAAATAGTATAAGGTGTGTGTAATAAATAGCTGCACAAAATTTAAAGCTATCTTAAAATCATAGTTTACTTTTATATGCTGTTGTTTTGTAATCAAAGAGTCCAAGAAAACAAATGTTTTTTTTTTTAATGTCAGTTCGTCATTGACAGCCAAAATGAAAGTGTCAGAACAAAACGAATTAAGAAAAAGAATTTATGACTATCTTGGACAGCATACAAGAAAGGAAACCTTACATCATTTTATGGCAGAAAATCTTAGCCGTAGAACTATTTATAGTGTATTTTCGCGTTTTGATAAAAACCTGCATTACGAAAATGTAAATAAACCGGGTCGACTAAGAGCGTTAAATGCTAATCAGCTGAAAAAATTAAAATCATTAGCAGAAACTCGTCTTGGAGCAAGCACAAGAAAACTGGCCGTCAAATTTGAGGTTTGTCACAAAACTATTGCCAACAGTTTAAAGCACGTAGGGCTAAAGTATTATAAAAGAACAGTGGCGCCTCGATATACAGAAAAACAGCTCGAAGAAATTCAAAAAAAGTGCCGAATTTTGAGAAAAAAAATTCTTTCTCTAAACACAACCATCGCGATGGACGATGAAAAATATTTTTGTTTTCATAATGGTTTAGATAGTTGTAATCGTGGATTTTATGCTGAAAATAAGGAAAGAGTTCCGAAGAATGTTAAAATTATACAAAAAACAAAATTTGAAAAGAAAGTTCTTGTCTGGTGTGCTATTTCGTGTAAGGGAGTTTCAAACCTTCACATTCAATCATCGAAAGGATTGGCCATCAGTGCTGATGTTTATATTGATAAATGCTTGTCAAAATTATATCAGTTTTTAAACAAGCATCATTCTGAAGACAGGGTTTTGTTCTGGCCCGAATTAGCTTCACCGCATTATGCTCGAAAAACGATTGAATCGTTCAAGCAAAAAATATACCTTTTGTTCCAAAATTTGCAAACCCGCCTAACATACCTGCTGCAAGGCCAATTGAACATTTTTGGGCACTTTTGTCACGCATAGTCCATGCCAATGGATGGGAAGCAAATTCTGAAGAAGAACTGGTTAAGAGAATTCAAACTTCAGTTAAAAAAGAAGATTTACAAGTTATCCAGGAAATGATGTTAGGTGTTAAAACTAAGTTAAGACAAATTGAAGATCATGGTCCATTATCGATATGTTAATTATTCTATTTCTTGTAAGTGTCATGTAGTTTTAAAATATTTTAGTAATTTGAAATATAAATATTTTTTCTTATTAAAAAAAAAATATTTGCACATTGTGCAGCTACTTATTACACACACCTTATTATTATACAAGTTTCACAAGAAGGCTTATTGTAACACGAGTGGGGTTGGGGTACGACTAGCGAAGCGTAGCGAGCTAGGAGTGCCCCAACGGAACGAGTGTTACAATGCCTCTTGTGAAATGTGTATAATATACTATTTTTTCTACTTTGCGTCACTTATTGAACAAAAATATGAAAAATATTGGATCTTCTTAGTATATGGGGAATTTTAGTTGTAATGCGTGGCAACACTGAAAACCTTTCGTTTTAATCAAAAGTCACATTAACAAGTTATTAATTTTTCTTATCCAGCTTCATTGTGAGTATATTGTTAAGTAACAAATAAATACTGAGTTATTTTGTAAAATCTTTTAAATATTTTCAATTAAAAATGACTAAAATTTCCCCAAAAACAGTGTCACAATGAGCTTCATTGTGAAACTGTTTTTGGTGTCACAATGAGTTCATTGTGAACGCAAAGTAGAAAAACTTATTTTATAAAAATAAAACTTATTTTCAGGAAATCAAAATAAACATTTCTAAGAATTTCCATGTTATTAATATAAAATAAAAATTGTACAACAAATTCTTTTAAATTTTGATCGAACAAGAATCTACTTTAATTATAAAATAAAAACTTTATATTCTTCGATCGATGCCGAAGAAGAGAAAAAGGAAGATACAGATTAAAAAAAAAAGACGAACGATCGTCAAAAGAGAGCAAGCAACATCCAGAATCAGAAAGTCATGTCAAAAGATAGACGCATGCCTAATTTGAAACTCAAACAAATTGCGTTTGTAACGCCACAAATATTTTTTTCTACTTTGCGTTCACAATGAACTCATTGTGACACCAAAAACAGTTTCACAATGAAGCTCATTGTGACACTTTTTTTGGGGAAATTTTAGTCAATTTTTAATTGAAAATATTTAATAGATTTTACAAAATAACTCAGTATTTATTTGTTACTTAACAATATACTCACAATGAAGCTGGATAAGAAAAATTAATAACTTGTTAATGTGACTTTTGATTAAAACGAAAGGTTTTCAGTGTTGCCACGCATTACAACTAAAATTCCCCATATACTAAAAAGATCCAATATTTTTCATATTTTTGTTCAATAAGTGACGCAAAGTAGAAAAAATAGTATATTATACTATTAAATTGCAATAAAATAATGAAATGATGAAATGTCCCGTTGAACAGTAGGGTCGGTGATGTTATGTCGCGTTGATCATTTGGGTGTTGATGAAATGCGAGTTGATGATTTGTCTGTTGGGGTCGATCCTGGCCATTCATTGTCAGAAAGTAGCTGTAACTTCTATGGGGTGGCCGTCAGATGGCGCCACTGCAGCTCGGATGTTTACTTTCCATTTAACTGTCCAGGCCCTGATTTTTACGGAGATGAGTATGCGTATAAATGGAAAAAGGACATACCGGGTGTCCCACGCCATATGCTCAGCCTTCTAGAACTTTCTTATTTTAAATGGAACTCCCTGTATTTTTTACATATTTGGAATCTGCAGATCATTGCGAGTCCGAATATGTATCATTTAGTAATTTTGGTTTCCATGACAACGAATGGGATGACTTATTATGTGGCGAACTAGCTTAAATTTGTCAATCCTACTGCGGTGTTAGGTCAAAAAGCGATTGCAAGATGTCGCTACTTAAATTGTTTGAAAAAAAATTTTTGTATTTCAATCTAGAAAGTTTTAAATCGCGCATTTTCCTTCTAATGCGATCAAGCAATTCGAGAAAATCACTATTTTGATTGTATTTTGATTTTTAACATTTTTCAAATTTTTTTTTAGCATTTCAAATTTTCATTAGGTCATAACTCATTTTTTTTAATGGAACCTCATGTGCTCCTTAGTTTAGTTCGACAAAATATTTTTTTCTGAGTACGCTGATACCAAATACTTCAATACTTTCTTTGAAAATCATTTAAAACAGAGCGGACATAAAACCTCAATAAATCATGTTCTGTTTTAAATAATTTTCGAAGAAGGTATGAAGTATTTGGTATCAGCGTACTCAGAAAAAAATTTCCTTTTGAACTAGGCTAAGGAGCACATGAGGTTCCATTTAATAAAAAATTGTTACGACCTAATGAAAATTTGAAATTCTGTAAAAATGTTAAAAATCAAAATACAATCAAAATAGTGATTTTCTCGAATTGCTCGATCGCATTAGAAGGAAAATACGCGATTCAAAGCTTCCTAGATTGAATAACAAAAAAGTTTTTTTTCCGTTGTCATGGAAACCAAAATTACTAAATGATATACATATTCGGACTCGCAATGCTCTGCAGATTCCAAATACGTAAAAATATACAGGGTGTTCCATTTAAAATAAGAAAGTTGATGTCCTACGATGCTCAATGGTATGTCAGAAAATGCGTTTCTTTGCTTAATTTTTATTTTCCAAATTTCATTGATCGGTTAAAAAATAAAAGTTCTAGAAGTGTGAGCATATGGCGTGGGACACCCGGTATAGTAAAGGGTTTTCAAATAAAAAACATTTCAGGCAGGCCATGAAAACATTTGATGCAATGTAATTTTAATGGAGTAAAAGAAAGCCTGCCTGAGAAGTTTTTTATTTGAAGCCTGATGCATCTACTGTAATTGATTTTAACCAATATTTTTTTTTTAATAACGACACTATTAGTTTAAATTGAAAACTTACTGAAGGTTTAATAAGCAAAATTAATTTTTTTACAGAATCCACTGTTTCTCGGAAACAGTTGATTTTCGAACTTGTGTTCATTAAGACTTTTGTTGTGTTAATTAATATGGACTTTTATATTAATAATACATATAATTATTTCAGTAAACCCAAAATTA